>CAWUFW010002611.1:1200000-1945000 GCA_963921515.1 Calotriton arnoldi
TCAAGCTCTGAAAGGATACAAGCCGAAGTCACTTTAGTATGGTATGGAGTAGGCAAAAATGGAAGCATTTTTCTTAGTAGATGGAAAAAGTAGAAAACTGTGTTTATTTGTGCTGAAAGATATAACAAGTTACTTACATTCCGTAACTTTTTTGGGATGAAACTTTAACTGCAGAATCTTCACCTTTATAGTATACCCAGACACCAGTCTGGATCCAGAAGATTTAATAGCCATAGACCTGCATGCCACTAAGTGGTATCTGCAGCTTCACGTTTGCATCATTGTGCTCCAGAAGTTGAAGAGCTGGGATGCATATAGTTATCACCACAGCATACCGACATCAGTTTCTTTCTTGACCCCATCTGAGCACACAAACACCAGTCAGAAGTTTGCAGATCTCTGGTTTGGCACCTTTTTTAGTTGAGTAGAGAGACCATCCAACAGAACAGGGAGGGCGGTGAAAAATCTGCAGAGTACCCAACAAGACTGTTATCGAAGGCCAGTTGCTTGTGCTTTTGATGGATACTTCTAACCACAGATTTCCCACCATTATATTAAATACCAAAGCAGTACCTCCCAAGGTGGTGGGTCTGTGGAGAGCGAAATGCGCTACCCATAAGACCTGGCTGACAAGGCAGTAGTGCCTCATGAACGTCTGGCAGATGTCCAGGACAGGCAGGCACCCCGCAGACTTGGCCCTGGTTAAAAGGGCTCTCAGTCCATGTGGGAACTGCTTCTTAGCCAGTGTGTAATAGATCTTAATGCAGCAGACTATCAATCTGGAAAAAGTCTCCTCTGCACTTCCTTGCCTTTCTATGCTCCAGAGAAACCCACTAAGAGCTGATCATCCACCCCATGTTCCTAGTGTGATTAATGTAAAAACTCAATACTTCTTTATTGTTCACCAATGGAGTTTCTCCTCCTATGTTGAAGGGTAAGGCAGAGCAAGAACATCAGGAGACTAAAAGGCAGACGCAACTTTAGGCAAAAAGGTCACTGCTTCTCCACACCACTTTGTCAGGGAAAAAGGTGACTAGGACAGTTGGAGTCCTCATGTGGCAAGTGGCAAGCGGTTGTTACTGCAATCAGGAACACAATCTTCAGAGTCAAGAGACATAAAGGGCAGCTATGGATATGTTTAAATGATGTGCACATGAGGAAAGAGAGGACCAAATTAAGGTCCAACTGTGGCATCACAAAGGATTTAGGGGAAACAAATGCGTCAAACCATTCAGAAATTGCATCACAACAGGTGATTTGAACAAGGACAGCCTGGTTCGGAAACTGTCAAAAGGGATGACAAAATAAACTTTAACAGTGCCCACTACAAGCCCTTGCTATACTAGAGATAAATAAAGAAGAAATCTAACAGTTTGGCCTGTAAACTGGTCATTACTACGCGTGGCACTCCAGGATATAAACTTGTCCCATCACCCGGTGTAGCCAAATTTCGTAGGACATGAGGCAGCAAAGATGGCGTCCCCACCTTTGAGAGGAAGATCAAATGCAAAAAACTGTTGCAGCTCAGTCTACACGTCTTGGGGTTCTGCTCGGTTGACAGCCCATCCCATGGGGCCCATGTAATATAGGCCAAGTTGTACAGTATTCTCGTGACAATCACTCAGGCCATAGAAACACGAGAGCATGATCAACTCAGTGGTCTGTAGAATTCAGCTGGGAGCTCATAGCTTCCATGGGTTTTATCCGCTGCCCACTGTTTCAATGCCCCTCCTATTTCTTCCAACGAGAGGAGACTCTACCACCGCAGCCTATTCATGGGTCAGGGGTCAAAGAGGAGTCGGCTGTATGTAAGCACCCTGCATTTCAGCAGAGACCTCCAGCTGCCAGGAGTACAAGTATCTGTAGTATTCTTCCAATTATGCTCAGCAAACTTAACAGAATAGTTGTCCTTGCTATCAAGCAGATAGACAGATGCTTACAGTATCCTTTTCCGAACAATCCAGTGTACTAATGCGTTCAAATGTTTGTGTAAACACAGCGTTTGGTGAAGAAAAGATTTGAAAAAATAAGAGTATACAAGCTTACCTGCATTCACAGATAAACTCAAAAAGAAAGCAGGAGAGGATAAGTAAACACAAATAGAATTTCCTACCAGGGGCACAGAATCAGCATAGCCGAGTGTAGGGGATTTTGTCTTTGGTGCACTGGCTACACAGCAGCTGTGCCTAAATAGCTAGGGATCAGTCTGGACATGCTCTCTGAGAGCAGGCAGAGCTAGAGCTTAAATCCACCAAAATGGACACTCATATCAGTGGAACGATGACAGAGGCTCACCCACAAATACTGACTGTGATGCAATGCACTTTCTTGCAGAGGGGCTCTTTTCACACAACACAAATATAACAGACCAAAGAGTACCGGGAATAAGAGATAAACAATCATCCTAGCAGAAAAAGTGCTAAGATGATTGATAAAACTGAGTCAGAAATTTACCACAGAGAGAATAGAGGAGGAGAGACAAGAGGAAGGGGTTGAAGTGGGGGGGTGGCGGTGGGGGGGGGGGGTATGGGGGTAATCTTAAATAAAAGTATGCTTTATACAGAGCTGAAAATTAAAAAAAAAATAGAAAAGGTCCAGTCTAAAAAAAGTCAAGTAATATGAACAAACAGTATGCCAAATCAAGTTGAAATTAAAAAGCTATCCACACACAGTAGGCGTAGTAAAACATTTAGTAATAACAAACAGCAGAGTGCCTGCAAAGTATCAAGCAACAATGTGGAATCACCAGCCTGCCAAAGACGCGTAATGTTGCACTTCCACAATTACAGTTCTTGGTTATTAGTTCTTCTGACCAACTGGGCTGTGGGGATCTCATAGGTCCTGAAAGAACTTTGGTTGTTTGAGACATATTCCATGCAGAATCTCCACTAAACTAGGCCTTGTGCATGTTGTTTTGGGATGTCGGTATCCTCTTCTCAGGTTGCAGCAGCAAAGCTTTATTCAGAATTCACCAGACTTGGGAGCAGACTAAAGGAAGAGCAGCAACCTGGAAGTTGTTCAGCTGGTACCGATGCATATAACTAATACGTGTATGCAAGGAATTCTGTGTCCAAAACCATATCAAGCTCAAGTTGACCAAGAATTTATCAGCAATTGAAAACAGAGGGTGAGAGGGAACACATTGTCAACCAGAGGTCTGCCTTATTTAAATGTTTAAATAGTCCTCCAGCCTCCATCCTGCTTTTGTGCACGTTTATCCTAACATTTCGGGAAGGGCTAATTCTTCCAGCAATAGGTAGAGTGGAGATGAAGGGGTGAAAAAACAACAAAGCCTTGTTAACACGTTAATGGTTTTTTAAAGACCTGTGAAGTACTCGGGTGCTGCTGCGATAAGCTCAAAAACGGTCTGTGTGTGCCCGAGAAGCTGTCTCATCCGTGGCTGACACACGACAGGGGGAGGAGGGGGGGGAGGGGGTGTCTGAAGCCCTTTGCGCCAGATGGGCGTTGCGCGCCTGTGGAGAAGTGCATGCGAACCCCATATACACACACAACATCCACACGTTTATATCCTTCGACATATGATGAAGGCAAGGGACCCTAGTTATGGAGGACCGGATGAAACCATAATCAGTTTCCTCACATAGATCAAAGTAAAAAAAAAAAAAGGCCTCTGCAATACTAATCTTTTCCTTCAACCCCTGGTGACAAAGCAACAGAGGAAGAGTCAGTAGTAACCCTTCCATGCTCGGCATCTCCTAGTCAGATCTCAGATGACAAAGTTAGAAAAACGATCATTGGCAAACCCAGTGTGCCTTGTTCTTGCTATCAGGCTCCGACTTACTAGCTTTCACAATGGCTTTTTTAATCCCCCTCCCTCAAGATGGCCACCAAGCATGCAGGAGCAAGCACAGCAACCATCTTGTAATAGATTTTATAATGTTTAAGTTTATTTGGACAATTGCGTGGTTACTTAAAACCATTGCAATAAATATACAAGATACATATTTACATGGTGAGTTAAAAATCATTGATAAAATCTTTCAATTCAATTTTTTCAAATATGACCAAAAAGGAAATCAGATAGTTTCAACTTTAAAATTAAAGATGCTATTGCACAAAAACATTTCAATTCATATATATGCCAATGAATGACCAATCCGCCTCGGACGGCCTAACAGATAATAGAACCATTTGATAGTAACTTATTCATGTACATGATAAAACCTAAAATTCATGGTGAGACAATTCAAATTGTAAAATCTTTAGTGTCAATATAAAATATTTCTAATGGTAGGAGGCAAGCGGAGGTCGCAGTTTGGGGCTAAAAGAACACTCAAGGGAAGTATTCCAGTTCATTAATCGTCCTTAGGGGGATTCGATAAGAGTCAATGGTTCAGCCCCTAATAGTATTATGGGGAACTCTATATTGTTCCTAAAGGATGATATGACCGTTGAATTGCTTCTTATATCAAATGTACTGGATGATTTTAATGTTCTTTAGCAAAACCAAAGGGGATGATGGACGGAGTGTTGAACATTGCAAGCACTCACCCCCAGTCAACTGATCTGGGTTTAATCCATCATCATTCTTTAGCTCACTCGCCACTCCCAGTTCAGACATGGCCATATGCAAATCAGTCTGACCCTGTGCCTCATGGGAACAGTCCAGCCCGAACTGCCAAGCCATGTCTTCCCTGGACCGGAAACAAGCATCCTGGGACCGGCTTCGGGTTCATAACCCTCATCAGCCAGGCTATCTTGAATCTAGTGGCAAAGTGAGCAAGGGACCCACGTCTGGGCATACCCTGCCAACTTAGGGTGAACTTAGCAAAACCAAAGGGGATGATGGACGGAGTGTTGAACATTGCAAGCACTCTCCCCCAGTCAACTGATCTGGGTTTAATCCATCATCATTCTTTAGCTCACTCGCCACTCCCAGTTCAGACATGGCCATATGTAAATCAGTCTGACCCTGTGCCTCATGGGAACAGTCCAGCCCGAACTGCCAAGCCATGTCTTCCCTGGACCGGAAACAAGCATCCTGGGACCGGTTTCGGGTTCATAACCCTCATCAGCCAGGCTATCTTGAATCCAGTGGCAAAGTGAGCAAGGAATGCACGTCTGGGCATACCCTGCCAACTTAGGGCGAACTTAGCAAAACCAAAGCGGCAGTTCGGGCTGGACTGTTCCCATGAGGCACAGGGTCAGACTGATTTGCATATGGCCATGTCTGAACTGGGGTGGCGGAGTGAGCTAAAGAATGATGATGGATTAAACCCAGATCAGTTGACTGGGGGTGAGTGCTTGCAATGTTCAACACTCCGTCCATCATCCCCTTTGGTTTTTTAATGTCCTTTATTCTTTGCTCCACTTTTAGCAGAAATTTGACAAAACGGCAATTTAGCGGAGTGTCACCTGGGTCAAAGTAGGCTAAGATAGCCTGTCTTCTTGTTCGTATTCCTCCTTGGTTAAAACCCTTCGTTAACAGTGGTTTCCTTTCTGCCATTACAGTATTACAGGAGAAGACCAAATGCTACATGTCCTCCTTGCAACTCCCGCAGAGGCGACAAGTAGGTTACCGCGTTGCCAAGGTGCCATGTGTTCTTTGTCTGGTAGTAACCCCAGCCGGTATCTTAAAAACTGCTGCTTAATAAAAACTGGATAACTGGTGGCAAAGTAATCTTGTGGTGAGATAGACTTGTAATTGTTTAATGTCATCCACCCATGTGCCCTTTGTGCTAGTGTAGCTTTATCTTCTGTAGCTGATTGAATTTTAAGAGACTTCTTTACCAAACGCTTAAAGGCTTGTGGGTCAATTGACATTTGCCAAAGCTGGACAAGACCTGTACGTACTAGGGACTCTTGCAGATACTCTCTGCCTGGTGATGTATGATGTAATTGATCTGCAGACCGTTGGTTTGCAAATAGGTCGTCATTGTGTCGAGGAGTTGTTGGAACTCCACCCGAGTGCGGCTCACCAGTACTACATCATCGGCATATAGGAAGCATGCTATCGGATTAGCCCCAAATTTCGGGGCATGAGGTTTACATGATTGTAACGCTTCCGTCAGGTCCGCCAAAAAAAGGTTAAATAGGGTTGGTGCCACTACACAGCCTTGTTTTAGGCCTCGGGTAGTTTGAATTTTCCGAGAAAGATGTGTGCCTGCTCCTATTTTGATTTGAACCCATGCGTCACTATATAGCATTATCAACATGTGTAAGAGATTCTGTGATATACCCCAATCTGCTAACTTCCGCCACAATTTCCCCCGGTCTACACAGTCGAAGGCTGATTTAAAATCAATATAGCAGAAGTATAATGGAGATTTGGATGCGTGGGCGGCATCCATAAGTAAAGAAATTACCAAGATGTTCGTGATCGTGCCGGTGGATTTTATGAACCCAGTCTGGTTGTATGGAATTATGTTATTATTAGAAGACCATGATGTCAACTCTTCCAGGACAGTTCCGGCAAAGTATTTGGCATCAACATCCATTAATGTTATAAGCCGATAGTTTCCCGGGAGTGATCTATTCCCTCCTTTAAATATGGGAGATATGATCAACCCATCCAGGACGCAGGAATAATTTGTGTGCTCCTTACTTCAGCCCAGAAGTCTGGTTTATATTTGAAGACAGCAGGAGGTGGGCGATTTGGGCCCGGCGCTCCCTCTTTCCGTCCTTTCATTATCTGTTTTGTGTTTTTTTAAAGTTCTTTTTATTAATAACAAATTAACACTTAAAATAGCACATTACAGACAATATCATGTACTATATTGCAATCGACAACTCTCCATTTCACAGGCTTATCCCCCGCCGGGGTAGAAGGCAGCACAAGACGTCGGAGAGGTAAGCATTACTCAGCGTCCGATAGTGGTAGGTCTCTCGGCGGCTCACATATGTCCCCCCTGTAAGTGTTCCATTTCTGCCATATTTGCGACCATTTGTTAGGGCAGCCTCGTGAGATGTATATAGTCTTTTCTGTGAACATACAATGGTCCATGTCACTCTCCCAAAGCCTCAGGGACGGTTTTTCACTTGCTCCCCACAGCTTTGCAATATTGCGTTTGGCGACCATCATTCCCAATGACACCCATATCTTATCTTTGACATTTAGGTCTGTAGGGCCCCAGATGTTTAAAAGACAGCTTAATATTGCAGTCAGTGGTTACCCCCATGACTTCTGTCATACAGTTCGTGACCCTTTCCCAGTATCTCTGGATTAATGGACACTCCCAAAGTGTATGTATGAATGTACCAACCAGCCCACATCCCCTAATACAATCTGCGTCCTCCCTAAATTCCATCTTCATCAACGTTGACCCCGAATAATATATCCTATGTAGTATTTTAAGTTGAACAAGCCTCAGCCTGGATGAGACTGCCGTTTCTCTGGGGGATGCCAGCGCTTCTAGCCATTCCCCATCATCCAACCCCGCTACGTAGTGATCCCAGCGAACACGGAGCTGGAGAAGGGTGTCGGGGGAATTGTTTATTAGTTTTTTATATATCATGGAGATTGCTTTCTCCGGAAGGTGGCCATCTAGTATTCTGTCCTCTAGCGGTGATGACTCTGGCGGACTATCACCCCTGGGTATCACGGCTTGCAGCGCATGTCTGACCTGAAGGTATCTGTAGTGTTATGAGGCAGCTAGGTCATATTCGTCTCTTAACTGGTCGAAGGAGATTACTCCACCATCTCTCCACAGGTCCCCCACAGCAGATAAACCGATTAGGTCCCATCTGTCGAACCCTTTAGTGACCCTCATGTTCCCTAACTGGACTGAGTCCCAGAGTGGGGTAGCCAGTGTGATTTTGTCCTTCCAACCCAAACTCAGTGTGACATCTCTCCATACCGTGACCGAATGATTGGTGGGCCCTGTTAGTTTTAATCTAGACGGATTGGCGTACAGCGCCCCCCTGTAACTTCCTCCGGGCAATAGCCACCTATCCATATTGAAGCCAGGGTCGTTCTGCGGTCCGTACGTACAGTGATTAATGGCATTGAGATGAGTTGCCCTTTAGTATCGTCTAATATCCGGGAGCGCGATGCCGCCATCGTACCACCCCCTAGTGAGCTTAGTCAGAGATATCGTGGAGGTTTCCCTTCCCAGAGGAGCTCCCTCAATACTGAGTCGATTGATTTAAAATATGTATGTGGTACCGGGAGAGGTGCATTCTGGAGCGCATAAAGAAAACTAGGCAGTGACATTTTAAACAATGCGGCCCTCCCTAGTAGAGAAAGAGGGAGCGATCTCCAGTGTGTGACATCACTCTTGAAGCGCTGCAATGGGGGAAGGAGGTTCTGTGTGTATGAGAGTGTCAGATCTTTGGAGACATGAATCCCCAGATATTTAAAACTGTTGGGGGAGAGTGTTATGGCAAGCCCTCTGGGCAGAGTCGGGGCCTTCCCGCTCAAGACAGAGGACCGATTTAGACCAATTTTTTCACCAAAGACCTGGAAGATGTCCAGCGCTCTATTTAAGGAGGCTGCAGGCGAAGCCAGATAGAGCAAGGATATCGTCGGCATAGAGTGATATGCGGTCCTCCCAGTCTGGTGCCCATCTCAACCCTCTAATTACCTGGTCCTTCCTTACCCACATCGCCAATGGTTCCAAAATGAGGGCAAAAATTAATGGAGAGAGGGGGCACCCCTGACGAGTGCCCCTACCCAGTTCAAATGGGGAGGACACCCTGTTAACCACTACTCGAGCCATCGGGCGGCATATAGGAGGCGTACCCAACTCAGGAAACCAGGGCCGAATCCTAGTTTTTGCAATACCGCCACCATATATGGCCATTCGATCGTATCAAAGGCCATGGCCGCATCCAGTGAGACCACCACCGCGTCTTCCCGAATAGTGTCGGCCCTTCCTAGTACCCCGTGTAGTCTCCGCAAATTGAAATAAGTATTCCTGGCTGTCATAAAGCCTGACTGGTCAGGATGAACCAGATTAGTAATCACTGTCAAAAGGCGGGTAGCGAGTATCTTCGCCTCTGCGTTCAAAAGTGAGATCGGCCTCTAGGACGAACACAGGTGTGTCGGCTTACCTTGTTTGTGGATTACCACAATATTCGCCAATCTTTGGTCCAATGGGAGCAATCCAGAATCTAGACTGTCCTGGAACATTCTAACTAGAAATGGCGTAATTTTACTGGCTGTCAACTTATAGAGTTCGACCGGTAAGCCGTTTGGACCGGAGGCCCTCCCCCCATGCAGATCGTGGATAGCTTTTTCCACTTCTCCAGCCTCCAGTTCTCTATCAAGGTCCGATCGCTTCTCGTCAGAGAGCCTAGGGAGGGGAATGTCATGGAGCATAGAGTGTGCATCGGTTTCAGTGTACCTCGTTCAGGAAGTGTATACCTCTTTGTAGTATTCGGCGAACTCCTCTGCAATGGCCTGTGGGTCGGAGGTCAAGTCCCCGGTTTTAGTGGCGAGTTCCACCACTATGCGACTCGCCTGGTCCCTACGGTCGAGCCACGCCAGTAGCTTGCCTGCTTTGTCACCCAACTCGTATACTCTACACTGTGTGGCTCTGTGCTGCGTCTTGGCCGCATCCCTCGACAGCCCGAAACTCGTTCTGCTTGAGTAGCAAGTCACGTCTTTTCTGCTCTGAATCTGACTCCTGAAGACTATTTTCTATCGTTAATATCTCCATTTCCAACCGGTCAAGATCCTCACGCTTCTCTCTTGGAGGTGGCAATTTGTGAGACCGCGGTCCCTCGTATGACCGTTTTATAGGCCTCCCATAGCACCACTGCCGAAACCACTGAGTTTTCATTGCATTATCTGTTTTTTGATGGTTTCTATATTTGACTCCGACAAGCCCTTATATTGCCAGTTTGATGGAATTACCTGAAGATTCGTCTGTGAGTATTCTTCTGATGGATCATTAAAGTAGGTTAAGTAGTGGACCCACGAAGCCTCTAATATGTGAACTTTCTCCTCTATTATCTGGGTTGAGGAGTTGGTTTACTGTGGTCCAGAATCTAGTGCCGTTTTTACATTTTACATCGAAGTGTAATTTGGCCCATAGATCGTTGTCTTTGTCTCTTTGAATTCTCCATTTTAGCTTTTTGATTAGTTTTTTTTTTTAACTTCAGTGCTGCAAAGGCAGTTAAGTCACCCGGCTTTCTCCTAAGCGTCCTAAGTGCTTTGTTAATTCGAGATTTATATTCCCGAAATCTGATTTCATGGTTTGCAGTGGAGGCTTCTTTATATATTTTGTTGTTACCTTTGGGTTTTATTGATTTAGAATGCTTTTCATGAAGTATACCAGTGAGTCTTTCCCACGTGTTTACTGCTGTACTTTCGTTGCTTGAGGTTTCCTGGAGCGTATCCATTACAGTTTCGTGCACTTAGGCAAGCCCGACCGTGGTGCTCTTAATAAGTCTACAATTTATTAGATATGTTTTGTCTGTTATCTCCCTTATATGAATTGAACGGGTAATGTATGGGGAAAATGTAACTTCTAGTGGGAGATGGTCACTGCCAGATCTATCCTTAATTTGGAATGAGCAAATGTGTTGAAATATAGTCAGGGAGACAAATGTATAGTCCAAACACGAACTAGTATTATTAGAATGAAATGTAGCATTAGGCGGGTTGTCTGTTTGAAACCTACCGTTTAGGGCCCTAAGAGATAGATGTTCAAGATCATCCAGAAGTTGGCGACCAGTTTTCGACCATTTCCCTAGTGTGTTGCTGCCCTGGTCCGGTATGTCCCAAAATGCAGATTGGGAGATTAATAGATCACTCCCCGAAGAGCCCATTAAGTATAGGTTAAAGTCCCCAGATATTATAAAGTGGGTTGTACTCTCCGACTCAAACAATCTCGTTAGTTCGTGCACTAACTTTTTACTACCGTTAAGTTTGCTTTTAGGGCGAATGGAAGTATTGATCAAAATATTTTCTATCGCAACATCTTTGATGTTTATAGTACATTTGGTTGCATTCATTCCCGTGGCCTTAATGTCTAGAGTTCTTCTTGAGACTCCACTAGCTATCGTGATAAATGTAGCCAGCCCACCTGAGGGATGCCCATGTTTTGCGTGTTTTATAGCTGGTGTGAAGAAGCCTATATATCCTTGTATAAAGACAGGTCCCACTAACCACGTTTCCTGAAGGAAAATGATATCGAAGGACGCTAGATGAGATTTTATAATGTATTTTTTTATAATCCATTACAAGATTGCCGCTGTGTAACCATGTGTATGCATATCGACCAGCTCAGAAAGGCTTTTCTTATGATTTTTGCAAATCAATTAAAAGACTATTGCTGTGCAGGCACACACGGGGTCATCTTGTAATGGCTTTTCGTATGGTTTTGGCAGGCATTTTGGCATGGTTTAGCTTTGCTACTGCTTGTGGTGCAATTGTGCAAGCATTGGCAAACCCACAACCCTGAGCAATGTAGGTGTCCGGAACCGGGAGGCAGTGGATAGTGGTGGGAGATCCATCCTGCACTGGGGCAAGTAAGGGGGGTTGGGTCTGCTGGGGCACAAAAAGCAATTGGGTGGGACAAAAAAGTGGGGAGATTACCACAGGGGTGCTATTTAAAGCTGTGTGTAACTTTCCACAATCTATACTACGATTTAAGAATAGTTGTCTAAGCCAAGAGCAACTGCAAAAAAAAATGCTATCAAATCAATGGCTGACAGGGAATGATCAAAAGCCCGCTCTGTACTGTATATGTATCTCTTGTACTGTATTGGTAACATGAGGTCTCTGACAAACCGCTACAGTTGTCTGCAGGTGAGACCTAAAAAGATGGAGCACACCGAGTGAGCTAATCGTTTACTCAGTTCACTGAAGGAAAAACGCAAGCTAGTCTGGGGAAAGAAAAAAACAGACCTGGCAGAATGGCACACCTTCCTCAACCAAAACAGAGAACTTTTGTCCTAACAGGGAAGTGGACTTTGAGAAGATATTACTTCCAGCAGAGGGAGTCAATTCAATGTTACTTTTGTGTTGCTGCAACATATGAACATGAGGGTGAGGCCAAGCGCAGAGGAAGGGTTGACTTTGTGCCCACGACCTCGGAAACAGTGAGGGCGCTGAACCAGGCTGTCTCGTCCTCACAAGAGAACCCTGGGAGCTGCTGTGGGGCTAGCAGTGTGGCAGTGCCCTAGTACCGGAGATAGCACAGAGGGCCTACAGAGTCAGCCAGAAAAAAATGTGCCCGGCTCTGTGCTGGGTTGGAGGTGTGGCCCGATCTGGTCTAGGGAGCTGCTGTCCCCCCTCTGTGCTCCTACTAATCCAATGAGTGGGCCCCAGAATTGTATGAGGCAAAACTGGAAGACCGCCTCATGTGCCGCACCCATGCACTGAACCAACAAGAGCTCTACTTGTTACAGCTAAACAGAAGTACACCACGTGAACGAAGGCTGAGGGAGCAGCACAGACTGCCTAATGGGGGGCACTACAAAGATATTGGTCTGGACCGCTGTTTAGTACTGAAATATTGTGAGTGCGCACTAAGGAAACAATACACTGTGCAGGAAGATAATTTTGGATGGTACAGAGTGGGAGGGCCCTTCTCGAATTTACTCTGTGTTCACACTCCTACACGTTAACTGAGTGTAGGGAGTGTCTACTGCATGCTCCCTAAGGCTGGCAGCTACAAGTAGCCTCTGACTCAGCATGTGAAAGGGGCTGGCTCTCTGATGTCCCTGTTGACTCTGAAGTACAGATTTCTTACTTCGGCCTGATACAGTAACACTGGTCAGCCTGCCATGGGGAAAGAAAGAGAAGACAAAAACAGATCAAACAAAAAAATGAACTAAGCCTTCCTGAGAAATTGACTAGAGGAGCTGGTAGAAAGAGATCGAGAGCCACATTTTGGGCCCAGAGAGGCGCTGAATACACTGGACAAACCTACTTTAAAGGATGGGATGACTGCAGTCAAGGATACAGAAACTACCTTAGAATCAAAGATTGATAAAGGCACAGTGGAAGTGGGCCTCCTGTATATGGTCCTTGTGAGAAGCTGGCTTGGTATATGGTGTACGCTTATGTAAGTGGGCAACTTGCACCAATCCAGACAACCCTTATGGTGATTTTAGTGGTCTTAGACAACCTTAGAAAGCTCTCTATGTGGTAGCTGTGGAGAGCAGCCTTCAGGCTTAGTCCAGGAGGAGTGTAAAGCAGCTTGTTTTACCAGAACATAATCTTATTGGTATAGATTAAGTGAAAAAGAACCACACAGTGTATTTATAAAAATATGTATTTATTATATAGCACTCACTAACACATACAGGTATCTCCTAGCCTGAGATATACACAATGCACACAATACTTTTCAATAGAAACGGGTAAGTAGAACGTAATACACAGTGGTCACAAGGGGGAGAAAAACCATATACTAAAATAGTGGTATGTGAACCACGACTCGAGTCAAGACTGTACCTAGAAGACGTAGAAGTGCCAGGGACCCAAGGAACCACCCAAGGTAAGTAACCAGGAGCCCCTCAGAGGCCGTGTGCAGAGTGGGAACACGACCGCGGGATCAATGCAAGTCAATAAGTAAGTCGTGGTAGAAATTTTAAAGAAGGAACGTTCCCAGTGGACCCTGAAGAAACCCCGAGGAAGACAACAGGTTGGAGAGCCACCCCACCTGTGGATACCTTAGGAACCAGGATACCTGCACCAGGGAAGCCGGGTGCATAGTTGTGAAGTGGCGTCGGAAACCGCTGTCGAACCCAATGGAGGACTTCAGGAAGATGCCGCTGCTGGGAAAGGTGAAAGTGTCCGGTGGAACCCAAAGGTGGATTCAAGTCGAGAAGAACCTGCAAGCAGAGGGGACAGAGTATATGCCACTTGGAAGTGGCCAGAAAGCACGGAAGACGAATGCCCACCGATGTCGAGTGCTGCAGGAGAGATGACGGTGACCTTGGAGCTGCAGCTGTGAGGACCGGGCGACGTTGTGGAAGACCAGGAGCCGTTCACGAGCTGTCCCATGTCGGATGTCGAGAGTGGAGGGGTCGGTGTCTGTTGGGAGCACCAACAAGCCTTGGCAACTGCAAACAACGTGGAAAGCGAAGAAGGTGCAGTGTCGGGACCAGCAAGGTCCAGGTGACTCACCACAAGCAGGGGCGTCAGGGCAGGCCCGAGCAATCAGGGGAGCCCAAAGAATTCAAAGATGACCCTCAAGAGGACCCACAGGCTGGAGGCACTGGAGTCGTGAGGGGACCTTGAGCAGCTCACCAAAGATGCAGGCCCACGGTGCAAGTGATGCGGTGAGGACAAAGATATTGATCACTGGAGATGCTTGAGGTTGGGGCCACTTGGAGCCCGAAGATCTTGATGGAAGGAAGCCAACAATCCTTTGCAGCTGCAAGTCGACGCGGCTCAAAGGGGTTCGGTTCCTGCGGCTCCGACGAAGGATACTGGCCTCAAACTTGGTGAGAGGACAGGTCAGGCCTCGAGGGATGTGAAGAACCACCACCTGTGTTGCTGAGCCTTTCGGAGTCCGTGGGAGCCCAGGATCAGCAGACCAGTCAGCTTAGTTGCAATGCCTGCAGATGCAGGGAAGTGACTCCTTCACTTCAAGGGAGATTCCTTCAGGTGTCTTGGATGCCCACAGGCCTTGGAAGATTCCTGTATGGTGCAAGGCACGGACGTTACAGCAGACTAGCAGAACGGGGAGATCAGGAGCAGAAGGAGTCTTCCCGGTTGCAGCCTTGCCCAGAGCGAAGTCCAGAGTGCCCAGACGGTTGAAGAAGTGGTGAATGAAATTAATCTTGTCCAACGGCAAATCTAGGGACCCACCTCAGGTAAGCCCTTAAGTACCCTAAGGAAAGGGTTGGGACGATTCAGGGGTCCCTCCCTAAAGAGGGGCTGGACAAGGGGGAGGATACTCCCCTGTCCTTTGTTCAGTTTTGCGCCAGAGCGGAAGCCACGGCTCCCTGAACTGGTTTGAGCTGGACTATGTAGGAGGGCACCAAGTGTGCCCTGCATGCAGACTATGTGGCGCAGGCAAGCGCCCCCATCCTGCCCCAATACACTAAACCCTGTCTGGGAGGTTGCCACACATCCCTGTGACAGGATACCAATTGTTCTGCCTTCCCCTGCCCGAGCTTGGCTCACCGGCAGGAGGGCAGAAACATGCCCTAGTTTGCTGTCCGGGTCTGGAAGACTGGTACCGGGATCACCGAGAGCCTCCAAAAGGAGCTTTACGGTGCATGTAATCATACCCCCACACCATAACCATTTACGGCGTGGGGGTATGATTCCAACATGTTTAATACCAAACATGATAGGATTCGTTACAGTCAGTTTCGAGATGGTCATCGCATAATGATGCGGTGCCCCTCTATATGTTATATGGCTGTCTCACAACCCAGGAGAATGGACTTCGTAGACTGTAGGGGTGTCCCGCTCATGCAGGGGCACCCTCACACTTAGAACCGAGCACCCTGCCTTCAGGATTGAAAGGCCTGCCTTATGGTTGACTTATAGGTTTTAAGTGCAGGGACCTTAGATATAGGGAAACCTATATCTTTCGTAAGTGGTGCTAGCACCAGCTTACACAGGCTGCAATGGCAGGCCTGTAGTTACAAATTGAGTGGTCTCCCATGGGTGGCATAATACATGCTTCAGCCCATGGGGTACCCCTGGTGTACCTAGGCCCGGGGTACATTAGTACCATATACTAAGGACTGACAAGCGTACACCAGTGTCCAATCTGGGATGTAACTAAGTACTTACCATACCAATTTAGGGAGAAAGCACAGACTGGGGTCCTGATTAGCAGGATCCCAGTCAGACTAGTTAGAAACAGCATTACATCAGGCAAAAAGTGAGGGTAACCATAAAAGCAGATCCTACTTTCCCACAGTCCTTATGAAAATTTGTGGTAGAGTGAAAATGGCAGAGACAATGATCACGACACTAAAGAATTAGGTCAATTTTGCGATCCACGGTATATGTCCTGACAAACGAGATCACAGTAGTCCAGGCAAGGCTGAAAGATGTGGAAGGTTGGTCATGCCGAAATGATATCCCTCAGGTGGGGGTGCCAGAGAGAGTTGAGGGTCCAAGCACAGAACTATTTATGTAGGAGTGGTTGGTTAACCTCAAGCCCAAGGCACTCTCAAAGTTCTTTACTGTTGAGCCAGCACACAGGACACCAGTACCATCACCCAGCCCTGGGCAGCCTCCAAGGACCACAATTGCAAGAATATTCAGCTACCAGAACTGGTATGTCACTCAGCAGGCAGTCAGGAGGCAAGGCGACCTAAAGTGTGAAAACACTTCCATGCAAGTGTATGCATATTTTATACTGGCTGTCCAAAACCTCTGTGTTGAGGAACTAGGCAAGAGTGCCCGCTGCCTCCTATGATTTTTGGCCTAGCGATGGAGCCCTTGGCATGCTGGGTGAAGGGGGATCCATTAAAACAGGGCTTGAGGTGGGATAAGAGTTGGGATTTTAAAAAATTTATTATATACTGATGACATTTTATTGCATGTGCCTGAACCAGAGCTCGCCATTGACAAGATAATGCAGAAGGTACAGATATATGGGATAAGCAGGTTCTGTACTTACAGGTCTAAATCGGGTGCATACCCACTATCGACTTGGACTTCCAAAACACTGACTGAAGGACAATTGCAGATGTGTCCGCAGGGGTTCAGATATTTAGGTATCTTTGTTACCCGGTCCCCAGAAGTCTTTTTTTAAGAGAGAATTTCTATAATATACTTGAGAAAATTAGAGAGGATGCTGCCTCCTGGAAGACCCTTCCCCTCATTACTCGAGAGAACCGCTATGTTTACAATGATCTTTCTCCCCAATTTCATGTATGTCTTACAAAATACACCATGCATTATTCCAGAGGGGTTTTACAGAATGGTGATAGGGAGCTGCGAAAGTTACTATGGAACGATGGTACCCCGAAAACAGCATAGTCTTAACTACTACGAGGGGTTTATGACCGAGATACAGCTCTTCCAGGTGTAAAGAAGTACTACTAATACATGCAGCTGGTGGTAATCAATGATTGGGTATTCACCAAGGAGAAGAAGTCTTCAGTTGGACATAGGTATTGGATGGAGCCAAGAGGCTACCTAGCAGCCATGTATGGGAAGCGAAGGGAGCTCTAGCTGACCCTCATATATGAAAGTGGTACTGCAAATATGGAACAAGGCACTTGAATAAATTGGGATGGCAGTCAGTATCAAAGGGGGAGACCCAACTTTTGGATTCCCTGCAGTTGAGTGAAACCAATCAACTGACTTGGTTTGATCACTGGGACCTTATAGGTATCAGCCAACAGAGAGGTCTGGGTTGGGACAATCTTGAAGACATTTCAGGTAATTAAGGCTGAATAGCAAATGCCGAAGCGATAAGTATTTATTTGTCTGAGGCTCAGGCATAACCTCCAAGTGGATATACTGAAAGGAACTCAAACAGAGGATATCAATCCCTTAGAGAATAGAATATTAACGTGAACCTATAAGGCACAAAACAATAGCTCTCATATAATGGAACATAATATATCATATGTTCTAGAGCAGTGGTTTTTAGCCTGTGGTTCGGGGACCTGTAGGGGTCTGCTACACCTACGCAGGAAGTGTAGAAAATTTTAAAAAATATATTACCCGCTTAATTAAGTGTATGCCCATAAAAAACAAGTTAATTACCTAGGGTAAAACCTTATCTGCTAGAAACCATCTAGCCACAGATTCCTTACCTTGGAATTTTCCCCAAGCGACAGAGCGGATACAGACGATTTTGAGCAGTACCCCTGCGTGCAGGTAAGTGGCATCATTCGGCGCCGCACTGGCATAGCCCACCCCGGAAATTACATACGCAAAACCTATATAGGCGCCACTCCGATGCACTGACGTCAATTACTTTCGCAACATTACAAGCCAGGAGCAGGGAGCCACGAAAAAAGACAAATTCTAAGGACCTCAGAAGGGTGACCCTTACACTCTAATCAGCTCGCAGATCGGGGAGAATGGGAGGGCCAGTAAGAAGTGTGAAGCTAGATAGAGTCCCTACCAGATAAGGCATTAACAAAGGTAAGTAACTTGTTCATCTGATAGACTTCTAGCCACAGGTTCCTTACCTTAGAAGAGATACCCAAGCAATACCTCCCCAGAGGTGAGTCTGCAAAGCCGATTTAAACCAGAAAGTCCTGCAGGACCGAACAGGCGGAAGTTTGGTAAACATGTGCAGAGATGCCCACATTTCAGCCTGACAGATGTCCAAGACTGGAACTAGGTGGGCTAACGCAGTGGTCGCAGCTTTGGCTCTGGTGGAATGAGCACGCAAGCACTCTGGGGGTTGCTTCTTGGCCAATGCGTAGCAGATCTTAATACAGAGTACTATCCATCTTGAGATGGTCAGTTTCTGCACAGCCTTTCCTTTCTTTGCCCCTGCTTCCCCCTTGAAGAGCTGATTGCCCACCTGGAACTCTTTTGTGCTATGAAGGTAGAATGACAAAGCTCTTTTTGGGTCTACACAGTGGACTTTCTCCTTCTCTTTGGAGGGGTGAGGTGGATCAAAGAAGGTTGGCAGAGTGATGTTCTGGCCTACATGGAAGGGAGTCGCAACCTTCAGAAGAAAGGAGCCACGTGTCTGGAATACCAGCTTGTCCGGGTAAAGGGTGGTGTAGGAAGGGTGTGTTGAGAGTGACCACAATTTCCTAATCCTCCAGGCTGATATGGCCACCAGAAAGGCATTCCTGATGGTCAATTACCAAAGAGGGAAATTATGCAGAAGCTCAAAAGGTTCACACATTAGAAAATTCAAAACATGGTTCAAATCCCACTGGGGCATGATGATAGCCTGGTGGGAAACACATGTTGCTAGCCTTTAAGGAACCTAGCCACAATAGGTGACTTGAACAAAGACGGTTGATCGGGGACTGATGTTCATGCTTAACAGCTCAGAATACCAGACTCGCCATGTACAATCCGGAGCCACAACAATCACTTGGGCCTGGTCAGTCCTGATCTTCATAAGAACTGTGGGCAGGAGTGGCAATGGCAGAAAGGCGTACAGGAGGCTGGAGCTACTTGGAGACCAAAACCGATTCAGAGTGAGAGTCGCCATGGTAACTCTAGCGCAAAAAAACTGCAGACATTGCACGTTCTCAGCAGTGGCAAACCGATCTAACCCAAGCTCTCCCCACTCTTGGAAGAGACCTTGCATCACCTCCGGATGGCGAAGTCAGTCATGATGCGCTAGACATGTTCGGTTGAATTTGTCCAACCTGGTGTTCAGAGAGCCCGCCACGTGTTGAACAGCCGGGGAAATGCCCTGGCATTCCAGACATGTCCAGAGACGTAGAGCCTCTTCAAAAAGGGTCCATAAACCCACCCTGCCCAGTTTCCAATGGAGGAGGTATTGTCCGTGAACACCTGCACCAGCCTTCCCTTGGTCGAAGGAAGAAAGGCTCATTAAAAGCCTTTCTTCCTAAGCCCAAGGCTCCGACAGGTTGATATGAAGCCCGCACTCCACCGGAGACCCGAGTCCTCTGATCGCTACCTCTCCCAGATGGCCACCACATCCCAGAAATGCTGCATCTGTCACTACAGTCAGCTCTGGTTAGGGAAGGGGTATGCCACTGACCCAATTGTGGTTCGCCAACCACCACTGCAGTTCTTTTACAGTACCCTCTGAGACCTGGACCATGTCGGAGAGATTTCCCTGATGCTGCGCCCACTGCAGAGCCTGCATATGCCAGAGGGCACGTGTTCCAAGCAGGATGCAGGGAGACCATGAGGTCAAACAACCTCAGGGTCATTCTCACTGAAACCCAGAACAGAGGCTGAGACATCAGTATAATAGCCTGAATATCCTGGACTCTCCGTTCTGGAGGATAGGCCAGAAACTGCACTGTGTCCAAAACCGCTCCAATGAAAGGTATCGTCTGAGAGGGAGTCAGGTGTGACGCCGGCATGTTGATAGCGAACCTTAGTGAGTGCAAAAGGTTGGTCATAGTCTAGAGGTGGGAGATGACTGCATCAAGCGAGCCCACCTTCAACAGCCAATTGTCAATGTAGGAAAGTCTGGAACCCCTGACCTCTGCAGATGAGCTGCAACCACCACCATCCTCTTGGTGAAGACCCGAAGGTGCTGGTAAGGCCTAAGGGAAGCATGCCAAATTGAAAGTGCTCTTGGCCCACAGTGAACCGCAGGTAACATCTGTGAGCAGACAGGATGGGGATGTGGAAATATGGGTCCTGCAAGTCCAATGCTACCATCCAGCCTCCTGAGTCCAGGGCAGATAGAACTTGGGATAGCTTGAGCATTTAGAATTTCTCCTTTTTCAGAAAAAAAACAGAGAAGTTGCAAGTCGAGTAAAGAAGAACGGTCTTGGTCCTTTTTGAGCACCAGAAATGAGCAGAATAGCAACCATGACCTACTTCTGATGCCAGCACCCTCTCGATGGCTCCCTTGGTGAAAACAGCCAGCACTTCCTGAAGGAACAAGGAGAGCTTGTCCTCTGTCAGTCGGTCGAATGTGGGTGGCACGGGAGGAGGGGTGGTCACAAAGGGGAGGGAGCAGCACCTTTAGACGATCTGCAAAACCCAATGGTCTGATGTCAATGACAGTGGTGCAGGTGATGGCGTATCTTGTCCCACACTGGGTGCCCATGACGTTCAGAGGCCAGACTAAAGGTGTTTGGAGGCTGCGGCTGCCGGCGGAGTTGTTGTACTTGCCCGACCTCTGGCTACCTGGCCCACATGGTATATGGGACTCATGTCCTCTGCTACGAAAAGACTGAGAAGCCTGTTGGCCGTGGTGGCTGGGAGGGTATGGACGAGGTTAGAAACCCCTTCCATGGGGACAAAAGGGGCGGAAGGTGGCCTGGAGCGATAAGGGGTCATGGAGAAGCCCAACGACCTGGCCAAAGCTCTGCTGTCCCTAAAGCACTCCAGCACGGGTTCCGCCTTCTCTGCAAAAGGACGAGAGCCATCAAAGGGAATGCCCATCAGCAAGGCTTGGACATCCCCTAAAAAACCAGTGGTTCTCAGCCAGACGTGACGTCGAAGGGCCACTGACTATGAAATCGCTCTACCCAGTGAGTCTGCCATGTTCAGTCCATATCGTATCGCTAACTTTGCTGTGTGTCTCCCATCAGCAATAGCTTGCGAGAGTATGGCTTGGGCCTCCTCCAAGACCAAAAGCAGCACTTGTGCAAATGTTTCCCAAATTGTAGGAAAGTAGGATCTGCTTTTATGGTTACCCCCACTTTTTGCCTGGTGCTATGCTGTTTCTGAATGGTCTGACTAGGCACTGCTAATCAGGACCCCAGTCTCTGTGCTTTCTCCCCTAAAATGGTCATGGTAAGTACTTGGGTACATCTCAGATTGGATACTGCTGTACCCTTATAAGTCCCTAGTAGACAGTACTGAGGTACCCAGGGCATAGGTACACCAGGGGTCCACCATGGGCTGAAGCATGTATTATGCCACCCATGGGAGACCACAAACTATAACTTCAGGCCTGTCATTGCAGCCTGTGTAAGCTGGTGCTAGCACCACTTACGACAGATATAGGTTTCCCTATGTCCAAGGTCACTGCACTTAAAAACTATAAGTCACCCCTAAAGCGGGCTTTTCAACCCTGAAGGCAGGGTGCTCGGTTTTAAGTGTGAGGGTGCCCCTGCATGAGCAGAACATCCCTACAACCTTCGGAGTCCATTCTCCCGCGTTGTAAGTGCATCAGCCATTATGATATATAGAGTGGCCATGCGTCATTACGCGATGACCATCTCTAAACCGGCTGTAACGAACCCCGTCATGTTTGGTACCAAACATGATGGAATCATACCCCCACACCGCAAACGGTGTGGGCGGTATGATTTCATGCACTGTAAAGCTCCTCCAAGAGGCCCTCAGTGCTCCTGGTACCAGTCTTCTAGACTCTGCCCTCCTCCTGCTGAGCCAAGCTCGAGCAGGGGAAGGCAGAACAATAGGTATCCTGTCACAGGGAGGTGCGACCACCTCCCTGACGGGGTTTAGTGTATTGGGGCCAGGTGGGAGCGCTTGCCAGCACCACTGAGTCTGCTTGAGGGGCACATTTGGTGCCCTCCTTGCACAGTTCAGTTCAAACCAGCTCAGGGAGCCGTTGGCTCCCGCTCTGGCGCGAAACTGGACAAAGGACATGGGAGTATCCTCCCCACTGTCCGACCCTTCCCCTGGGAGGGAACCCTGAATCGTCCCAACCGTTTCCTTAGGGTACTTAAGGACTTACCTGAAGGTGGGCCCCTAGATTCGTCGTGGGACCAGATTCATATCAAGACAGCACTTCTTCGACCGTCTGGGAACTCTGGACTTCGCTGGACTTGGCTCTGGGTAATGAGACTGCAACCGAGAAGACTCCTGCTGCTCCTGGACTCGTCGCCCTGCTCGTCTGCTGCAACATCCGTGCCTGTGCTCCATACAGGAACCTTCCAAGGCCTGTGCACATCCAAGACACAGGAAGGAATCTCCCTTGAAGTGAAGGAGTCACTTCCCTGCATCTGCAGGCACAGCAACAAAGCTGACCGGTCTGATGATCCTGGGCTCCCACGGACTCCAAAAGGCTCAGTAACACAGGTGGTGGTCCTTCACATCCCTCGAGGTCTGCCTGCCCTGTCCTCTCACCAAGTTTGAGGCCAGTATCCCTCGTCGGAGCCTCAGGAACCGAACTTGCCGCTGCAAAGGCTTGTTAACTTCCTTCCACCAAGATCTTTGGGCCAAGTAGCCCCAACCTCAAGCATCTCCTGTGACCAAGATCTTCGTCCTCACCGCATCACTTGCATCGTGGGCCTGCATCTTTGGTGAGCTGCTCGAGATCCTCTTGCGACTTCAGTGCCTCAGGTCTGTGGGTCCTCTTGAGGGTTGCAGTTGCCAAGCCTTGTTGGTGCTCCAGACAGACACCGACCCCTCAACTCTTGACATCCGACATGGGACAGCTCGTGAACGGCTCTCGGGCCTGGGTGGAGATTATGCTTAGCCTCGCAGTCCCCATCTGAGCGCTGAACCGCGGTGCTCAGACCAATCATAACGTTGCCTTAGCAGCGCTATGATTGGTCAGGGGATTTTGGGAGGCTGTTTGCTTCCTGTTCCTGCTCGAAGGAGAGGCGGCGGCGGGCGTTTTCCACAGCGTCACCTGGTCCGCACAGCTGCAGCTCCAAGGTCAGCTCTCCTGCAACACCCGACATCGGTGGGCAATCGTCTTCCATGCCTCCTGGTCACTCCTGAGTGGCATAGACTCTGGCCCCTCTGCTTGCAGGTACTTCTCATCTTGAATCCACCTTTCCAGCAGCAGCATCTTCCTGAAGTCCTCCATTGAGTTCAATGGCGGTTTCCAACACCACCTCACACCTATGCACCCGGCTTCCCTTTTGTAGGTATCCTGGTTCCTAGGGTATCCACGAATGGGGTGGCTCTCAGACCTTCTGTCTTCCACGGGGTTTCTTCAGGGTCCACTGGGAAGGGTCCTTCTTTAAAATTGCAACCACGACTTACCCATTGACTTGTATTGAGCCCGCGGTCGTGTTCCCACTCTGCACACTGCCTCCGTGGGGTTCCCGGTTACTTACCTCGGGTGGTTCCTTGGGTCCTCGGAACTTCTACGTCTTCTGGGTATAGTCTTGACTTGAGTCATGGTTCGCATACCACTATTTTAGTGTATGGTTTGGTCTCTCCCTGGCGACCACAGTATATTCGTGCTACTCGCCTGTTTATTTGCAAAGTATTGTGTGCATTGTATATATATCCTGGTAGGAGATATCTGTATGTGTTAGTGAGTGTCTTATAATAAATACATATTTTTATAAATACACTGTGTGGTTCTTTTTCACTTAATCTAAACCAATAAGATTATGCTCTGGCAAAACAAGCTGCTTTACACTCCTTCTGGACTAAGCTTCAAGGCTGCCCTCCACAGCTACCACTTAGAGAGCTTTCTAAGGTTGTCTAAGGCCACTAAAATCACCATAAGGGTTGTCTGGATTTGTGTAGGGTGCCCACTTACAAAAGTGTGCACCATATACTAAGCTAGCTTCTCACACAAATCATTTGGTAATATCGGCCCAAAAGGCATGCGGTGTTCACCAACCGCAGTGCAAGGCTGGTGGAAGGTAACATCCTCTTGCCAAAGGTATCCAGCATCTTGGATTGCTTATCCAGTGGAGTGAACGCACCAGGGTTGACCCTAGAGGTGGAAGCTTGGACCACCAAGCCCTCTGGGAATGGGTGCTGGGTAAGAAAACTGGGGTCCACCAGGAGTGGGCTGATGGCGGCGGCTAATTATCCTATGCACAGGAGCCCTTGTGCAGGGCTTGGACCAGGCCACAAGTAGGTCGTTGGTAAGGGCTTTGTTGAAAGGGAGTATGGGGCGACTGCCGGCTGAAGCACCTGTCTAGATGTTCGTCTTGACTGCCACAGAGTAGCTGAAAGTCCAGGACCTCAGCTGCCTTACGCACCACCAAAGCGAATGAGGCTCCTTCCTCTGTAACCACAGTAGGAGAGACCAAGCCAGTGTCTGGGGAGGTGTCTAACCCCCTGGCTTCCGCCAGTTCCTTATTCCTGATGTCCTCAGTATCATCTGGGGCATGGGTACTCGCAAACATTTTCCCAGAAGCCAAAAAGTTTGGCCTGTGATGTGGCCAAGTGCCATACTGATGCCAGCGGTGTTGTGGTGGGAGGTTTGGGGGTATGGGGGGGGGGGGGGGGTTGGCAGTAAGATGGGCATAGGAAAGTGAAGCATATACATCTAGTGGCTGAATTACACAATGTGAAACCAGAAAACCTGGGATTAATCCAGACTTCCCAACTTAACCAAATTGTGTGACCCTAGACAATTTTTTATGTCACTTTCCCTCATTTTTCTTCATTATCACAGATAAGAGGACCTCGAAATACATGAATTCATTATGTGTGCTGTACAAAACCTTCTCCTGTGTTTGATTTAATAAACTATAATGCTGTTCATGTATAATAGGAACCCAGGCCACCCAAAGAGTGCACATAAACAACTTGAGTCTTAGTTCACTATTGCCATTGTTGTCAGGGTGGCGGGGGAATGAAAGTTTGTAAATTCATGTTTGAAAACTATTACTTTAAAAAAAAAAAAAATACTTGAGTAGTATTCCTAACTTGGTGTGCCGCTCTACGGCATGTGCAATGGGAAGGTAAATTCACAACAAAACCCTCTATGGCATGGCACCTGGCTAAAGGAGGTGGCCACACTCACCTTCTTCAAAACATGGGACAGCATCCGGATCCTCCAAGTAGGAGATGTGTGGTCAGGAACACACATACCCTCCTTCGCAAATCTGTAGGAGGCATTTACCCTTACACACACCCAATTCTACAGGTATCTCCATTTCAGGCATACCCTTCACAACCATATACACGACAATGAGCCCCTCCCAGAGTTTAATCCACTAGAGGCCAAAATCCTAATGGGTACCCTGGGACGGGGAGGAGTCGCACAAATCTACTGCACCCTTATAATAAACTCCCCCGGCCCACTCCACCATCTCAGGACCCAACGGGAGGGTTGGGTGGGCCCATTAGAAGAAGACTGTCGCGACGCCCTGATGGCCCCCGCGAGCTTACCATCTCCTCTAAATTACGACTAATACAAACATACTACCTCCACGCAGCATACCTCCCCCCTCGCATCTGCCCAGGGCTGGTCTCTGGCCTGATTCCACCTGCCCTCGGTGCGCAGTTACGCCTGCAGACTTCTTCCACATAGTGTGGTCCTGTGTGACAATACAAACATACTGGACCACAGTAACAAGAGACCTGGCAGAAGTGCTGAGGAGGGCGATTCCCCTCTCTCCCAACTCGATCCTTCTGGGAATAGCAGAGGGCACGGGGACACCAGGGCTGAAAAGGCCTTTCTAGGTACGGCCTTTCCGGTTGCAAACCGCAACATGGCGGCAAAGTGGCTGAATCCCTCTCCCCCCACCATTGCAATGTGGCAAGCGGTGTAGACTGGTGTGCCCAGCAGGCGAGGGTGGTGTTTGAGGCAAGGGGTTGTCCTCAAAAGTACGGCCGTGTGTGTGTGGGGGAAGTGGCTGCACCTCTGACTTACTGTATCCAAACTGCTGCTCTTGGGAGACTTAGGATTGTTTCACTTATATATAGGACCTGGCTCACTTGGTTGCAACTTGTACATGTGATATTGTATGCTAAGCTTGTGCCTGGTTTCCCGTTTGCCACATTGTGGCTGTTAAAATCCAATAAAATAGTTTATCAAAAAATATATATATACACTTTTCAATACACTGATAATCTGTTGTAATAAAGTGAAACTGTTCTGCATATTAATGAAATACACTTTTTGAATTCTGAAGAGACTATCATTTTTACACTTTTGCTGCAAGATATCTTTAAAAATGAAGGTGATCCTAAAGTTAAGGGGTGCAGGAAATCTTAGTTACTTCCTTTAACTTTAATTAGCCGTTAAACGAAAGCTTGCCTGTTCATTTAACATTTTTAATAATAATTAACCAGGTTCCCAGTGCCAGAGCTCTTTCCAATACCTGCAGCATAATTAGCACAACTTTAGCAACCCCTATAAGTCCATAGTCAATGGTACCTAGGGCATTGGGACTGGAGAGGGTCCACTAGGGCTGCAGCACAAATTGTGCCACCCTAGGGACCCCTTACCAAGACCATGCACACTGCCACCGCAGGCTACGTGCCTTGGTGCAGACAAAACTGAAGAGCCAACATGGCACACAACTCGAAGTATTTTTCTGAATAAACAAGGATTAGCATGGTCAAATGTGGTTTAATGCTGGATTTTTCAAACTGAAAGTTTGCATAGCTGTAGCGGCTTGAGTCTGGGAGGTAGTTACCCACCAGTTTGTATAGTTAATTTCTCGCCAGTGCAGTGAGGACAGAGCACGTGTCAAGCCAGCACGCTAAATTTTCGCCATTGAGCAACAGTTGAAAAGGAGAGAGAAAAAACAAGGAGTGCATCCTATCACTTTGTTCGTATACACATCTCTGTGTGCCATGCCCACAGACACTGCATATGGTATAGGTAAGCCACCCCTACTGCAGGCCTTATAGCCCTAAGGCAGGGTGCACTGTATCCTATGTGTGGACATATTTGCATGAACAGATATGGCCCTACAATATCCAAGTCCATTCTTGGATATTCTAAGTGCACAGGAAAGCAGGAAAGCCACAGAGAGTACATGGGCTAGACACCCATCATTACGAGTTCCCCAGCACCATGATGGCTTCACTGTACCCAGGGATGTTTGGTACCAAACATCTTGTGTTAATAAATCCACAATTATGCCAGTGTTGGATTTATTAATAAATGCACACAGGGGACACCTAAGAGGGTCCCCATAAAACCTACCAAACACTGGTGTGGTCTCAGACTAGCCTTAGCCACCCTGCCACCAACAGACATGTTTCTGACCTCATGGGGTGAGAGCCTGCACTATCAGAGGCCAGGAACAAAGATTGCCCTGGGCGGAGGTGCTTTACACCTCATCCAGCCGGAATGGCTTTCCAAGGCAGGAAGCTTCAAAGGCGATGCCGCCTTTGAAATGCAGCCCAGGCATCTCCAGATAGGGGAGGATGTCAACCTACCCCCCCCCCCCAATCCTGCTCCACATTTGGTGGGAGTACAGGTGGGAAAATTTGTTAAATGGGGGGGGTGGTCACATTCAGCCAGCACCACCCCTAAGGTGGGGCAGGTGATGTGGAGCCCACTTTTCAGTGTCCTCCATCTTGTTTTGAGAGGGAGTTAGCCAATTAGTGTCAGGGTTGTGCCCACTCCGTAACGGAAGTGGTCACATAGAGAGTGTAGATGCCATAAAGGTAGGTAGCCCATTGGCTATTCCTGTCTCCCCCTGTAACGCCCCTAAATTTAGTATTTAGGTGGCACCCCTGGACACTGAACTTTAGATTTTACGGACCTAAGAAGCCAACAGACAGAGAAGCTGTTGACCCGAGAACAGACTACATGCTGGAGAATTTTTGGTGCAAAACCCTGCCTGCTACCTCAAAGATTGGACCATCGTGGGGGGCTCTCAAGTCCTGCTGCTGTAAGCCCTCCAAGAACCCTGGAGCACATGGAGTCCTTCACCAATTGCCAGAAAACTTTCTTGGAGTAGAGAAACTACTCGCCTGCAGTCCACAGGCACTGAACCCGCAGAGTCCGGTCTACCGACTTGCTGCTCCCCAGCAACTCTGACGCAGCACTCAAGCAAGAAGAGGCACACCAGCTCCAGTGTGTCAGTTATGTACCCCCACCAAGTGAGGACACCAAAACCTACCGGAGCCGTGCCATAGCAATAACTGAGGTACCAGACCACCTGCAACTGACACCAAGACAAATAGTCCAATCCAGACTCCAACTGCCCAGGAAACAAGCACCAGTCGAGGGACATGGAGACCCAGAGACCCACTTCGTGAGTGGCCCAGCTGTCTGGAAATCATCCCTGCAACCTGCCTGCCCCTGACCACGAAGACCATCTTGACGCACATAGCCCGGCTGACCTATCTTCTCTGCACCCAGCCCGCCCGGCCTGGGTACTGACAAACCAGCTGTACTCCTGTGGTACTGATGCCCTTGCGACTCGATATTTGGGATCCCCAGGACTTACCTGTAAGTCCCCTTGTGCAGCCTGTTTTGGGGTGGCCCCCTTCATAGCGCACCAGCTTTCAACAACCTCAGCACCCTGGTGGAATACTGGACCTTGGCCTGCTGCTACCCTAAACCTCTAAAGCGAAACCCTAGAACAGACTACGATTTTATATGCATTTTTGTGTAGACTTTCATTGTGCGCAATTGCACACAACAGTGAGCTATTTTCCGATCTTTGAAAATTCATAACTATAAAAGTAGTTACCTGTGAACCAAGTTCTTGGTCTTGAAAATTATATAAAAATGTGTTCTTTTTGCAAATAGGTCTCAGATTTATTTTTGAGTGTGTGTCTCATTTATTGCCTCAGAGTACAACAAATGCTTAGCAATACCCTCTGATAAGCCTAACTGCTCACCCACATTACCACAAACAAAGCTTTAGTATCATCTATTTTTGCCTCTGTATTCCAATTGGGGACTCACTGGACTCTGCACAGTGTACTTCGTTTTAGTGCACTATATAGAGAGCCAGCTTTCTACAGGGCCCGGCTGGCACCTAATGTGAGCCCGCCGGTGGGGATCCAGTGGGGGCCGCTCCCAAACCCGTAAGGCCCAAAGTTGCTCCAAAGGGATCGGGTCTCCCAAACAGGAGGTGCATGGCCTCAAAATTCTTTCAGCTGGATGGGGGTCGCTCCAGCTCTGGGAAAGTCAGGAAAGGTGGAGCAGACCCTAACTCAGGCTCGTCCGATGCGCGAGGCCTGGAGAGCAGACGCCGCTGCGCCTCATCAGAAGACTGACGGGTGTGGGGACTTCAAAGACCTATTCGACTTTAGATTTCTTCTTGCTGTGGGACTTACCCAACGACTTCGAACGAGACTTCGAACGAGACAACGGTCGGGTGTGGATCCGCAAACGGTCCAGGGACCTTCTGTGCAATGGGAATCTCGAGTGTTGTGGTGTCGTCAGGTGGCAAGGATCTAAAGAGAGCGCTCCCTTCAGTGCCTTCAGGCGAATGGCGTGGTAATCCACACAGGTCTTGGAGTCGTATGGTCCCTCTCCACAGATAAAGAGTGAGTCTGTCAGACATCTGCCTGTGACAGGCACCACATGGTTTCAAACCAGCCGGTTTCTTTGGGGACATCCTGTCACACCAGGAGGGAAAATCTCTCATAAAAGTATTCGACAGAAGTTGAGAAAAACACAAACGACAGAGTGGCTCTTAACGGATCTTCGCTATCTGGCACATAAAGGAAAGAACTGACGTCAGTGTGCTGCCTACATAGGTACGGCGCACGTCATTACTGGCACGATGACACCGCTGACCCGGAGCCGAACGCCGCCAGCTACCAGCGTGCAGGGGTACTGCTCAAAAACTTCTAGATCCAGTCTGATGCCTGGAGAATTTTCTAAGGTAAGGAATCTGCGGCTAGACGCCTCTATCCGATATGTATATTAGTTTGACGAATCCTTGTTTCTTTAATGGTGTATTGTTTTGCAATTCAAATGATCAAACTTGCTTAGGCCGGGGTCCCTGGATTCCAATAATGACAATGGGGGTCTGTGGATTCCAATAATGACTCAGTGGGGGTCAACATAAATTGATCTTAATTTGATTTAATCTTGTGAATGTATCACTCTAAGCTATTCAACCACATTAGTTAGTGCTAACCAAGTCTCTGATTACTTGTGTGTATATTTTAATAATGTTTCATGGCAACTTAAATCAATGGAAAACCTATATAATAAACACAATTGAACAATTTCTATAATTTGCCATATAAAAATCTAATACAAGTACACAGATACACAAAGATATAGATCAATTCGGATTTTTTTTTTCTCCAAAATTCCTGGTTTTGCCCAACTTTCTTTTTGAAGAGAAGGAGGTGCAGAATATATATTCCAGTCTGGATTTCTCAAAAAATCCTGGTCTCTCCGAACTTTTTTTTTGTATAGAGAAGGTGGTACAGCAAGTATATTCAAGTCCTTGAGCCACCTGAAGTTAGTAATGGGTGGTAGGCAGACCAATAAATGTCCAATAATCTTTCAGGCCCAATCCAACCTAGTATGCGCCATAGTTCATCTTATGACAACTCCTCAGTTATAAGGGATCAGTCGACGTGTTTTGGCCATAACGATTTGAGGCCTCAAGACAAAAGGAAGACAAAAATCTCAATTGCATTCGCAAAATGAGCCAGTAGAAAAACTGGTAGGCCCCACTAAAACACTGAATCAATCAGGCAAGCCAATATGTAGTTATATCACCATCTAGATAATTCTGCTGTCTTGATGCTCTATGTTGTTTGTTCACTCAAGAAGAATATATTTGGCAACTCACTGTCCCAGAGCTAGAGCTTCCTCCGTTCAGCAACCACCATCTACACCGTACACAGTGTGGAACCGTATATTGATAGCCCGGGTGTGGTGGAGTTACAAGGGTAAACCCCTGGTTTGGAATATATGTTCTGTGATGTGGGAAGGGCTATAGCCAATATAGCGCAACTATGGGGGATCACCCAAGCCCGCTCCGAATAGAGAAAAGGGGTAACAATATGGATTGGTGTATGGGAGCTGAAATGTTTGGCTGAAAGGGACGTGACTGTCAGCACAAATTTGAGAAGATATGGGGCCCATGGAAGAGCTAGCGGGGACAAGTGTGAAACTCTATGCATACTTGTGACTGGACATAACCTTTTGGGGCAAATGAAGTACCATTGACATGGCTGAACTGCCAATGTGATATAACAATTACTTGCAAAAGTTATGTTTAATAAACCTGCAGGTGGATCTGGGGAACGGTCCACCTGCATGCTGGGTTTAATGGCTGCCTTGTAACATGCTATGTTGTTATTAATCTAATAAAAAGTTTAGAAAAACATATGGCCGATGTAGGTAAGGGCGTGGCTTAAAACACTTAAGCTAAAAATCTGTGCTTAGCATAGTGTGCCGCCTGACTGGCATTTTGCTGCTTCTGTCATTGAACCCAGATATATAATACAATAAGTAAGATTACCTACAACAAGCTAGACGAGTATCTACAAAGTTATCTCAAAGGCAGTGAAGGGTGGTACTGCTGCAGAGTTAAGATTTTTTTTTCACCCCGGGGGTGAGGGCAAAATGGACAGCCTGATAGAGACCCGTTTCGGCACCTGCTTTTTAGAACTGCCGGTGCTGAGCACCGGCAAGACCCGGCCCACTTAAAGCCCTGGACAGGCAGCTAAACAAGGAACAAGCCTTCTTGCCAACATGCCTGCTGCCTGAAAGGAATGTAAATGTGCACAATTGGTTAATCTGCAATGTAAAGGCTGCTTGAACGTCGGTATTGGCTTTAATTGATGGAGTTCGCTCAAAGCTTTGTGTAGGCAAAGATGTATTATTATTTTTTTTGCAGAATTGTGAGGGTGTTAACAACTGACCTGTAGAGTATGTCTTTAATAGACAGTTATAAAAATGTTTGCACTGCGTTGAATCTTACTAAAAACTATTTTGGCAGCACTTTTTTGATCTAACCTAAATCTTCTTTACACAGTTTGTGGCAGCCTACTTTATACTGTATGTAAAGCAAGCGTAAAATAATAACTTACATACTCACAGTGCTTTCCGTCACAGGGTGGGACCTCAAAACACTAAAAAACACACAAGTTGCTATTCCCCATTTCACCAACCAGAATTGAATTCTGTGGCTATCTGTTACATACAGCAACATGAGCAGTGATCATATTAACCAATACAGGTTTCATACCATAGAATAAGTACATCTCTCACTGATTAGGTTGACTTGCATTTATTTTTCACTTAAGGTGTGCGTTATTTTTCAAACAGTTACCTGAAAGTGAAAGACCAACAAAAAAGATTTTTTTTCTTTTTAGCCACACCTTTGATCCCATCACCATGCTCACTGACCCCCCGCCACATTGCGCTCACAATCACAGTTTCCATACTTTAATGCACTTCGAGCGCTGGTTACAATGAAGACAGACACAATGAGCAAATTACACACAATGCAGAGACAGATATGGCTTCCCATCGCTACTGTGCTGTATAAGATGCAAACCAGAAATTGAAGGCAAATGTATCTCAAATACTTTCAGCTGTTTGGGAAATCCGGCCTTATGCTAGCTAAGTCCGCAATGATGCACACACTTTAAACGACACCCACTGCACACAGGAGATTTACATTCCTAACTGCAAAGCAGCTTGACTCCATTTGTACGTGGGTGGGATACGCGCCTTTCATAGAGTTCCCACAGAAACATCGCTATTAGCATCACTGCCATTATCACTCCTTCCCCTGTTCCTGCTTCGGAGGACTGTGGCTCTTAACATGGCACTGACAAAAGTCCCCTGTGGGGTTTCTGCCTCCGCCACACCCCCAAGCTGGTTGCATGGATGTCTCGGAAGTGCAATCACAGTATGTTGGCACCCTGTTACAAGTGCTCGATCCATTACCTTAATGCAAATCGTCATTAGTTCTTACTATATATCCAAGAGGATCCATACATATCGAAAGAAAACTATGAAAGATGGCAGCCTCAACTCTTATTGCACTGACTTGCTTCTCTGGTGCCTAACAATAGAAAGGAGGGCCACTTCCCCCGCCCCCACCTTCATTCGAAAACCGATCCAAATTCCTTCTCCACAAACATTTGCCGATGCCTCGCAAAAAAGTGGGCGACAACAAACCTGATACAGCACTGTTAAAACTCAGACAGCAAGCCACCACAGCTGTGACCTTTAAAGAGAAGGATCTTAACAGGTGGCAGCGGCAAAAAACAAATAATGGTGTTAAAGTCATCCTGAGGCAGGCTGGAGGGGAGAACACACTGCCTGCCCACTGACGACTGAAAGCAGAGAGGTTGCTGGGGCAGGAACCTGGGTACATCGGAAACAAAGTAGGAACATCAGCAACTGATTGTCTAAGATTTTCAGGGTAGTCCACTGACTAGGTCCTTCACTACTTCTGAAAACATCCCCCCCCACCCCCATCACGTATTGATGCAAAAATAATAATTAAAAGGACAGCAGACAGGAGTGACAAAGCTAACACTGACTTAGACAAGAATTTAAGTGTAAGGTGTTGGAATGTGGGGAGGTCGATAATAACCGTATGTGGGCCTGGTGGTCACGAATTGCCATCAGCATGTGTAGCTTAGCCTGCTCACCTTAAGCAAGATCTCCGGCCACTCAAGCATCAATGGCAGGTACACTGGAATTATGCGGCAGGGGAGGGCCAAATTATGCGGCAGGGTGGAGTACATTTTGCGGCAATAAAAGCCAAATTATGCGGCGTTAGGAGGTACACATTTTGTGATAGTTTTACTGCATTGTTTTGTCATTCTTAAACTTGTTAGCACTGTCTGGCCATTAGTTGAATCTCATTAGTATCAGTTTAACACCCAACTGACAAGTGTCGCAGCGTTTTAGCAACTTTTGAACAGTTTTTTTGTTTGTTAAAAATCTGCACATTATGCGATAAAGGATGGATTAAGTGGCAAATTAGCAAATATACAATTATACGAAAATTGCCGCGGCCGCACAATCGCATAATTCCAGTGGCCCTGGTCAATGTAGTCAGATATGGTGAACAAGCTATTGCTAGAAATTGCTACACACGGAATAACAAATGCAAAGACGGATTACCTGGGGATCGAGGCATCCAACGCAAATGAACTTGAAAGCCAAGTGTCGAGCTGCAGACATTTATTAGAAGGCACACCTCATTAAAGCAGACCGAGGTTGGCTTTTATTATTATTTTTTTTTTAAAGAAAGATGTGTTAGGAGGAATCTTGTATTTATTATTCCCCACTGTTAAATATTCTGCTACACTGGAAAGAGAAACCCAACACGTCGAGCCTGAGTGACAGAATGAATTGCTTTAAACTCCCTAATTAGATTGACCCAACATCAATCGTCTCAAGTTAGTCACAGCTTTGCTCAACCTTCAACCCTAGAACAAGCCGCTGTCCTGACCGAGAGGGCAGCTGTGACCAGGGCGGCGACCTTTCCGTGAAAGACAATCACCCAGAGCACGGCGTTTGAATGCCAGGCGGCGGCAGAAAGGTATGCCGTGGCCACGGAGGTGACCCCCGCTTCCCCCCACCGGCACCTAACCTTATGAAGCAAGATGAACAAGATTAAAAACGTCCGTGTCACTCCATCCCCATGTTTCTGCTTCATGCACCCATTGCATGACCGAATGAAGAAGGGTCGCGGAACATGCATAGGATCATTTTCCTGTCAGCTCCAGAAGTGGCAGACACTCAAGCTGGTTAAAGGCTTCTCATTCTCGACTTTAAGAAGTTAGGAACGCGGGTTCAAGGATGTGAATTCCCGCGCCTGCAACAAGCCTGGCAGCAGTTTCCTTCAACAGCCCACATAACAGGGAGGTCAGCCGTTTACAAGAGCACCCCACAGCGCTGGAAACAGAAACTAGCATTGGAAAATGCATAAGGTTTCACCTATGTGATTAGCCCCTTAGCTGCCAGCCCCTCCCCAGTGCCACGCCCTTTTTTGACTATTTGGGTTAGTTCGCGCTTAGGCCCCCATTACGTTTTGTCCACATAAGGTATCCACGCCAAATTTGCATCCTTTTCTTCCAACATCCAGAGTATTCTAAAGGTACCAGGGGTTTGTGGATTCCCCTGGAGGGGACTGAGAAATTAGGCAAAATACAGCTAAATATGATTTTTTTGGGGAAAACATGGGATAAAAGTGCTGCAGAAGAAAGTGTCTGGTTTCTTCCCGGCAAATGGTATCAACGAAGGGTTTGTGGTGCTAAAATCACCATCCTGACAGCTTTCAGGAACAGGCCGACTTTTGTCAGAAAACCAACATTTTCTACACAGTTTTGCCATGTTACTTGGACATAGCCTATTTTTCCTTTTTTTTGTGCTGTCAACCTCCTTCTAGTTAGTGGTAGAAATAGGTGTGAAACCAATAATGGATCCCGGAAAGCTATGCATTTCTGAAAAGTAGACAAAATTCAGAATTCAACAAGGGGTCATTTGTGTAGATCCTTCAAGGTTTGCCTATGGAAAGGAACAGTTGAATTAAAAGAATATTGAAATTTAGTTGAAAACAGCCACTTGTGCCTACATTTTCAGCTTTAACTTCTTCTAACTAAGGTAGATTTTTTAAAGCTATATACCATTACTTCCGCAGGACCCTTTTGGTTGCAGGGTTTTATGACGCTTGTAGGTTCACGAAAAACACGAGGTACCCAGAGCCAATTACTGAGTTGCACCTTACAATGGTTTTTCATTGTGTACCGGGTATACAGTAATTCATTTGGTAAAATATAAAGAGTGAAAAATCGGTATCAAGGAAACCTATGTATTTCTGAAATTGGAACAAGATTTGGAGTTCAGAAGCAGTGGTTATTTGTGCATCTCTGAATTTGTGGGTACCCATATTAGCATGTGAATTAGAGGTTGTTCAAAATGACTTCTTTTTTTTACACACTGTCTTACATTTGGAAGTCAGAAATGCATAGAAAGACAAACAGTAATAACACTTGTTCTACTATACTGTGTTTTCCAAAGTCTCCCAATATAAATGGTACCTCACCTGTGTGGGTAGGTCTAGTGTCTGCGACAGAAAACTGCCTGAAACACAACGAAAAAGTTACTTACCTTCGGTAACGATATATCTGTAAGAAACATAGGTTAGTTATAGATTCCTTACCTTAGAATTACCCCCAGGCGTCAGACTGGATCCGGAAAGTTTTTCGTCAGCAGTACCCCTGCGCATCGGAAGGTGGCGTCGGTCGACTCCGCGTTCGTCGTCGGGGTCGCCGGGATGACGTCGCGGCAGCTACATAGATGCCTCCCTCGCGCGCGGATGTCAGTTCTGTACACTACTTTCCACGCCAGAAGCGCAGAGCCATGCAAGACACTGACCACTGGTGCACAAAACTAGGGCCCTGAAAGGATGTCCTTAACCCTAGAAGTCAGTTCGCAGAACGGGGAGGATTGGTGGGGCGGTAAGGAATCTAGAACTAACCTATGTTTCTTACAGATATATCGTTACCGAAGGTAAGTAACTTGTTCATCTGAAAGAAACAGTTATAGATTCCTTACCTTAGAATAGATACCCCAGCAATACCAACCCCGGAGGTGGGTCTGCGAACTAAGTTCACACCAGAAAGTCCTGGAGAACAGAACGGCCAAAGAAGCCGTCTCTCCGGACTTGTCTGTCCAGGTAGTAGTGTTTGGTAAACGTGTGCAACGATGCCCACGTAGCTGCCTGACGGATGTCATTGAGGGGGACTCCTCGTCCCAAAGCAGTGGTAGCTGCAGTCGCCCTGGTGGAATGGGCGCGCAACCCCAATGGAGGCTCCTTCTTAGTCAAAGAATAGCAGGCTTTGAGGCACAGAACGACCCACCTGGAGATGGTCAGTTTGTGCACGGCCCGACCTTTCTTAGCGCCCACGTAACCAACAAAGAGCTGGTCGTCCACCCGGAATCGCTTTGTGCGATCCAAGTAGAAAGAAAGCGCACGTTTTGGATCCAGACGGTGGAGCCGCTCTTCCTCTTTTCAAGGATGAGGAGGCGGAAAGAAGGTGGGCAAAGTGAAGGTTTGGCCAATGTGGAAAGAAGTAACCACGTTGGGAAGAAAGGAAGGTCTAGTTCTTAGGATGACCTTGTCCGGATGAACAGCCAGAAAAGGAGGCTTGGAAGGAAGTGCTTGGAGCTCACTCACCCTGCGAGCAGAGGTGATGGCCACCAGAAAGGCAGTTTTCAAAGTGAGAAGCCCGAGAGGACAGTTATGTAGTGGCTTTAAGGGAGCGCACATAAGATAGGTAAGAACCAAGTTCAAGTCCCACTGGGGCATTACCAAGGGAACAGGAGGAAAAAGATGAGTAATGCCCTTAAGGAATCTATTTACAACAGGGGACTTGAATAGAGAAGGCTGATCAGGAAGCCTAAGAAAAGCTGAAATGGCAGAGAGGTAGCCCTTGATAAGGCCCAGAGCAGAGCCCTGCTGGGCCAAAGAAAGGAGGAACAAGAGAACCTCAGAAAGAGGGGCGGAAAGGGGATCCACAGCCTTTGCTGTGCACCATGCCACAAATTTGTTCCATCGGCAGGCGTATACCGTCTTAGTGGAGGGACGCCTGGCTGCCAAGATAACATCACAGACTTCGGGAGGAAGGTCAAACGAAGTCAACTGCCGCCGCTCAATCTCCACGCAAGGAGGTGGAGGCTGGACAGGTTTCTGTGGAGGACCGTCCCCTGTTGCAGCGACAGAAGATCCTCCCGAAGAGGCAGTCGGATCGGAGGATCGATGGCCATGCTGAGCAGCTCGGGATACCAGACTCTTCGTGCCCAATCCAGAGCCACAAGAATGACTTGGGACGGTCGCGCTTTATCTTCTTCAGCACTTTGGGCAGAAATGGTATAGGCGGAAAGGCGAATAGAAGACCGCAACTCCACTCGCGACGAAAAGTGTCGCCTAGCGAGTGCCGCCTTGGAAATTCCAACGCGCAGAACTGCTGACATTGCGCGTTCTCTTCGGTGGCGAATAGATCTAACCAAGGCTCTCCCCACTGCTGAAAGAGACCTTGCACCACCTCCGAGTGAAGACGCCATTCGTGATCCATCATGCACCTGCGGCTGAGTTAGTCCACCCTGACGTTCAAGGAACCTGCCAGGTGTTGAACCACCAGGGAAATGCCCTGATGTTCCAGCCATGTCAAGAGGCGGAGGGCCTCCTGACATAAGGTCCACGACCCCAACCCGCCAGGTTTGTTGCAGTACCACATGGCGGTGGTGTTGTCCGTGAACACCTGCACTACTCTTCCCCGGACAGAGAGAAGGAATGCCTTGAGTGCAAGACGAACCGCCCGAAGCTCCAAAAGGTTGATGTGGAGCCCGGACTCCGCCGGAGACCAGAGGCCTCTGATCCCCGCCTCCCCCATGTGGCCGCCCCATCCCAGAAGTGATGCGTCGGTCACCACTGTGAACTCTGGTTGAGGAAGGGAGAGGGATCTGCCGTCGACCCAATCCTGGTTCGTTAGCCACCACTGCAATTGGTGTGCAGTGCACTCCGAGATCTGGACGCAATTGGGCAGATTCCCCTGATGCTGCGCCCACTGGAACTACAGGTCCCACTGCAGAGCCTGCATATGCCACCTGGCATGATCTACCAGCAGGATGCAGGAGGCCATGAGGCCCAGCAGCCTCAGGGTCATCCTGACCGAAACCCAGGATAGAGGCTTAAAGATCGGAATCATAGCCCGAATATCCCCGAATCGCTGTTCAGGAGGATAAACCCGAAACTGCGTCGTGTCCAGAACCGCTCCGATGAAGAGGAGCTTCTGAGAGGGAATCAGGTGCGACTTCGGCACATTGATGGAGAACCCCAGCAAATGCAGGAGGTCGGCCGTAGTCTGGAGGTGGGAGACGACTGTCCATGGCGAGCTCGCCTTCAACAGCCAGTTGTCGAGATAGGGGAAGACTGGAACCCCTGACCTGCGCAGATGAGCTGTGACCACCGCCATCACGTTGGTGAACACCCGAGGGGCGCTGGTAAGGCCAAAGGGGAGCACGGTAAACTGAAAGTGCTCGTGGCCTACCGTAAACCGCAGGTAGCAGTGGTGGGCCAGCAGGACGGGAATGTGGAAATATGCGTCCTGCAGGTCCAACGCTACCATCCAGTCTCCAGGGTCGAGGGCAGACAGGGCCTGAGCCAGAGTTAACATCTTGAACTCTTCCGGAGGAAGCGATTGACGTCCCCGAGGTCCAAGATAGGACGCAGGCCCTTGTCCTTCTTGGGCACCAGAAAGTAGTGGGAATAACAACCACGTCCTACTTCTGGCGCAGGAACGCGCTTGATGGCCCCCTTGGCCAAGAGGGCCGCGACTTCCTGTTGAAGTGCCAAGTGATCCCCCGACATGCGGTGGTACTGGGGTGGCATGGCTGGAGGGGTAGTCTCGAAGGGGAGGGAGTAGCCCCTTCGGACTATTTGTAAAAACCACCTGTCCGAAGTGATGGTGCGCCAGTGGGGGAGGTGATGGCGAATCCTGCCGCCCACTGGCGTTTGATGGGCCTGAAAAACCGGACTAGGAAGGTTTTGAGGCAGTGGTGGCCGAGGTGGACTGCGACGCCCGCTGGCCCCCTGACCCGCCTCGGCGGGTCCCACGTCCGCGCTGAGACTGTTGCAGCGCAGGCCTGTGGCTCTGAAACGAATGTGTCGGGCGCCCCTTCCGTGGCCACGAAAGGAGCGAAAAGCAGAAGGCGGAGGAGGGCGCGTGGCGGACAGGCCCAGGGACTTGGCCGTAGCCCGCGAGTCCTTAAAGCGCTCCAACGCACCATCTGCTTTGGTGCCAAAAAGGCGAATGCCATCAAAGGGCATGTCCATCAGGGTGTTTCTGGACATCCCCAGAGAAACCAGTAGTCCTCAGCCAGGCGTGGCGACGAAGCGCCACTGTCGTGGAAATCGTCCTGCCCAGCGAGTCGGCGGTGTCAAGGCCACATCGAATCGTGAACTTTGCTGCATCTCTCCCTTCAGCAATAGCCTGAGAGAGCACTGTCCGGGCCTCCTCCGGACTCTGAGGCAGCACTTGCGCCACCGTATCCCACACAGAGTGGGAATAACGGCCTAAGAGGCATGCGGTGTTCACAGCCCGCAGCCCTGAACTGACGGAAGAAAACATTTTCTTACGAAATTGCTCCAGTTTCTTGGATTCCCTGTCCGGAGGTGCGGTAGGGAATGCGCTCGGGGACGCAGAGACATTGCGCTGGGAGAGGGTCCTCAGACCCCTCCCAGTCCTCCCCTTCCTCCGAAGGCTGATGAACAGGCCGAAAATAAGGAGGATGGACAGAGGGATAGAAAGGTCCCGTCGGAATCGGCGTCGTGCGACGCCGTTCAGGCGCCGTGTCCACTTGGGGCTGAAACCGGGGACGACGTCCGGTGGGACGGGCGACGTCAGAAGTGGTGCCGGAGGGGTCAGTGGAGGTGTCACAAGGTTAACCGGCGTCGACGGGGATCCAGGCCTGGATCCATGGGGGTCCTGCGGCGCCGGAGCCGACAGCGATGCAGGGGCCGGAGCCGCCGGCAGTAAAGGGCAAGGACCCCCAGTCGAACCCGAGGGGCCCGAAGGCGCAACGGCGGGGCCCGACGGCCCAAAGAAGCGAGCCATGGCTGACAGAAATTCCTGCAGCTGGGCTGGAGTCGCCGACGGACCCGGGAAGGGCGGGTAGGCCGACGGCGACTGCGTAGGCTCCGCCGGAGCCGCGGGGGAGGCACCACCCACACCCTCAGCCGCGACGGGAGAGGGGAAGTCGGAGAGCGATGGCGCTTCTTCGACTTCTTGGGACGCTTCGTCTTACCTGACCCCGAGTGCGAAGACTTCGATCCCGACGAACAATGGTGGTGGCTCCGCGACCGGTCCCTCGACCTCCCACGGGACCGGGACCTTGAGCGGTGCGGAGCCGACTGCCGAACTTCAAGCAACTTTCGGGACCGCTCCCGCAAAGTCTTCGACGCCATGGCCCGGCAGTCGGGGCACGACTTGGGGTCGTGGTCGCGCCCCAGGCAGTAAAGACACACGCGGTGCAGGTCCGTCACCGACATCATGCGATGACAGTCCCCGCAGGACTTGAAGCCGGGCATCCCTACTGCACCAGGAGTCGATCGACTCGAAAAATAGAGACAAAAAGCCTCGAAAAAACTCAGTCAAAAAATGACTGGGGGTACCGCTCTCTCCGGATCTGCGCTTGCTGGCGCGGAAAAAGAAAGAACTGACGTCAGCGCGCGAGGGCGGCGTTTAAGTAGCTGCCGCGACGTCATCTCGGCGACCACGACGCCAACGACGGACTAGGAGCCGCACGACGCCACCTTCCGACGCGCAGGGGTACTGCTGACTAAAACTTTCCGGATCCAGTCTGACGCCTGGGGGTATTCTAAGGTAAGGAATCCATCACTAACGTGTTTCTTTCAGATTTGTTGTATACTCTTTTGTTGGCTGATCCTCACATGCAATGTGAGTAAAATAATGCACATAACATGTAAAGCGCTAGGATACCTTCGGGTCTAGCTAGCGATATATAAAACTCGAAATAAATAAATAAAATTGGGACACTGTACTGGTGGTAGTAGAAGCCAAGATAAACATGGGGCCGCAGAAAAGAACATGCATCATGTTGATGGAAGAACTTTTGACTATTAGATTAATACTGAGGTGGTAGACGATGACAGGCCTGAGAAGTTAAACCCCTTCAGACACTTACACGCATGAAAACAGATTTCCTTCAAAACTTTATGTGGAACTAACATAAAACTGAATGAAGCTGATCCGCCATCAATGAAATACCGAACCGAAGGCACGTGCATTATGACTCTTGAATGTATTCTACTGTACTTAGCAAAGAACTTAAGTTAATATTGTTTACAAGTTATGTTGTAGAACGTTTTATATGAAGAATCAAAATATTTCTTGTATGAATACCATCTACTGCTGCTTAAATGAGACTACCCGCTTTAAACACAGCAATGTTCATACTGTTATAGAATTTTCGTGTCAGACTAGATATGTATCTACCTGGTAATTGAAAATGCAAACAAATATTTTTTTAAAGGCTATCCTTAGCATACCATTTAACCTTTTTCCAATACAGGCCTCAGGTGCGTAGTTGACAGATATTCAAATTCATATCAGTCTAAAATGAAGAGCGTGAAAAGTTATGGAGTGCCTGGAGAGGGTCCAAAACTGTGCATCAGAACGGCCCAGGTGACCCATCTTTCCTCCCTTTGAAGGACAACTTTCCATTCCCGCTTTCACAACAGCCTTCCAACATCTTTCCACTACTCCATTTCCCTCTCAAACTATTCACAATCGGGGTTTTGTTATTGATGCCAATATTGCAATAATTTCACAGTTGAATAACATTAAAAGAGCACTACCGCCTATGAACACTAGCACTTACTTTTTATGGGCAAGCCCCCAAACTATATAAATGATTTCAAGATAACTACATTAAGACATCTTTTTAATGCATCATCATAAGAGTACAGTTGGTAATCCAATTTCTGATGACTAGTATTTGACAGGGAAATCTCATTCTGGAGGCTTTCTATTAAGCCTCAATTTCACAAACCTATTACTTTGTACTACATGATGTACTGTGGAAACCTAGAAAAATGTTTGAAGCTAAATTGTTGGGAAGAGGAGCTTGAGACCAGCGAGTATGGCGGCTCTCTAGAGGGTCTCCGACTCATGTTCTTTCATCCTATTCCTTCCTCACCGCTCTCCCCTTCATAACATGGGCTAACACTTCTTGATGTGTAGCATTCAGTATCCTTGCATTCTCATTTATTGTATGGCATATGCTCTTTACGATTTTTTCTATGAATAGATAGTTTCGACTAAAAGATAATGAACTATTGTACAAAATATATGCAGGCATTCCTACCATGACCATGTATAAACTCCGAAGAGTGCCTCTTGCTTGGCGTGACTTGCAGCAGCCAAATAATCCTTAACATATATGTCCTCATTTAGCTTCGAATTGCATAAAGGGACAAGTGTTTAACCCTAGGCACTGAGCACACAGCCCTGCATGGACAAGCTATCATAACTCAGTAAACTTTTCCCACCACACAAACAGACCAGATGCCTAAAGCAAGCCACCAAAAATCATGTTTCTGCATCCACTGGGCCACAATAAATTGGGTCGTGATCTTTCGCAGTTCAAGGTTTTTCCCTCTGAAACTCCCTTCCTTTATTCCAACCTGAAGCACATTTTCTTCCAACAGGCATTTATTTATTCAGCTCTCCCGCTAATAAGATTTCCATCTAAACCGATTATCCTTTTGCCAGCTTTCTGTTTATGCATCCTATGGAAGCACTTTGAGGGACATCTCAGCACTACAGAAAACGCATACAATAAAATTACATGTATCTGAGTGTGTGTGGTAATTATCTGCATAATAGTATGGATACAAAATTAGTAAAGAGCGGCCTGACTTTTATGCATCTCCACTGATGTTTTCGAAGGTCATTTTCACAAAGCAGGTTAGTGCCTAGCCTAGTGAATTCATGGTTGACTGAAATCATTATGCCAAATCCAACGTGGTTATTTTTTGTGTGCCTGAAAAAGCTAAGCAAGTATATTCTAGGAACAAGAAGATCTATCCTGGCCATAAGAGGCACAGAGTGAAAGACTGACTCCCATAAGAGTAGAGTGGGGGCATTTGAAGACAAGGGGCAAAACAGGCTTCAGAAGGGGTGTTGGACAATCCAGATATCCACTACAAGGTGAAGAGTTTCCAGACAAAGAGGCTTGAGACTAACAGTGAATAAGTACAGCTGTAAAACACAAAATGGAGAAGGTGACTGATCTCAAGCTGGGTAGGCTGGGAACAAAACAGGCAAGGGTCTGAACAAAAGAGGTGGGTGGGGGAACTGCCTAAAAGAACTATGCTGACCACCATTAGGAGATATTGGAAGGAAACTGTAATTTGATGCTTTATGTACACTGAAGAACAAGTTACTTACCTTCGGTAACTATATATCTGTAAGAAACATTAGTAGTGATGGATTCCTTACCTTAGAATATCCCCAGGCGTCAGACTTGGTCCGGAAAGTTTTCGTCAGCAGTACCCCTGCGCGTCGGTAGGTGGCGTCGTGCGGCTCCGCGTCAGTCGTTGGCGTCGTGGTCGCCGAGATGACGTCGCGGGCGCTACTTAGACGCCGCCCACGCGCGCTGACGTCAGTTCTGTACACGACTTTCCGCGCCAGGAACGCAGAGCCATGCAAGATACTGACCACTGGTGCATTGAAACTAGGGCCCTGAAAGGGATGACCTTAACCCTAGAAATCAGTTTGCAGAACGGGGAGGATGGGTGGGGCGGTAAGGAATCTATCACTACTAATGTTTCTTACAGATATATCGTTACCGAAGGTAGCTTGTTCATCTGAAAGAAACACATAGTGATAGATTCCTTACCTTAGAATAGATACCCCAGCAATACCAACCCCGGTGGTGGGTCTGCGAACTAAGATCACACCAGAAAGTCACGGAGAACAGAACGGCCAAAGAAGCCGTCTCTCCGGACTTGGCTGTCCAGGCAATAATGCTTGGTAAACGTGTGCAGCGAGGCCCACGTGGCTGCCTGACAGATGTCTTGGAGGGGGACACCACGTCCCAATGCAGTAGTGGCTGCAATAGCTCAGGTGGAATGAGCACGCAGCCCCACCGGAGGTTCTTTTTTAGCCAAAGAGTAACAGGCTTTGATACATAAGACAACCCAGCGGGAGATAGTTCTCTTGTGTCTCGCCCGACCTTTCTTGGTGCCAACGTAGCCAAGAAAGAGCTGGTCATCCACCCGGAACTGCTGTGTGCGGTTGAGATAAAATGAGAGCGCACGTTTTGGGTCCAGACGGTGGAGCCTCTCTACCTCTCTGGAAGGATGCGGAGGCGGAAAGAAGGTGGGCAAGGTAATAGTCTGCCCAATGTGAAAGGCCGTAACCACTTTTGGCAAAGGAAGGACGGGGCCTGAGCACCACTTTGTCCGGATGGACTGAAAGGAAAGGAGGCTTACAGAAAGAGCCTGGAGCTCACTCACCCGCCTAGCGGAGGTGATGGCCACCAGGAAGGCAGTCTTCAATGTGAAGAGACGAAGAGGACAGTTGTGAAGAGGCTCAAAGTGAGCGCACATCAAGTATGTAAGAACCAGATTCAAGTCCCACTGAGGCATCACGAAAGGAATAGGAGGAAAAAGGTGTGTAATGCCTTTGAGAAATCTATTTACAACAGGGGACTTGAAAAGAGAGGGCTGATCAGGGAGCCTGAGAAAGGCCGAAATAGCAGAAAGGTAGCCCTTGACAGTGCCCAGAGCAGAGCCCTGCTGGGCCAAAGAAAGAAGGAACAGTAGAACTTCAGAAAGAGGGGCAGAAAGGGGATCCACAGCCTTTGCTGTGCACCATGCCACAAACTTGTTCCACCTGCAGGCGTATACCACTTTAGTAGAGGGACGTCTGGCTGCCAGAATGACATCACAAACTTCAGGAGGCAAGTCGAAAGGAATCAACTGCCGCCGCTCAATCTCCACGCAAAGAGGTGGAGGCTGGACAGGTTCGGGTGGAGGACCGTCCCCTGCTGCTGCGACAGAAGATCCTCCCGAAGAGGCAGTCTGATTGGGGGATCGATGCTCATACTGAGTAGCTCGGGATACCATACTCTTCTACGCCAGTCCGGGGCCACAAGGATGACTTGTGCCCGGTCGCGCCTGATCTTCTTCAGCACTCTGGGCAGAAGTGGTATAGGCGGAAAGGCGTACAACAGACCGCAACTTCACTCGCGACGAAAAGCGTCTCCGAGCGAGTGCTGCCTTGGAAATTCCAACGCGCAGAACTGATGACATTGCGCGTTCTCTTTGGTGGCGAATAGATCTAACCAAGGCTCTCCCCACTGCTGAAAGAGACCTTGCACCACCTCCGAGTGCAGACGCCATTCGTGATCCAGCAGGCACCTGAGTTAGTCTGCCCTGGCGTTCAGAGAACCTGCCAGGTGTTGAACCACCAGGGACATGCCCTGATGTTCCAGCCATGTCCAGAGACGCAGAGCCTCCTGACAGAGGGTCCACGACCCCACCCCGCCTTGCTTGTTGCAGTACCACATGGCGGTGGTGTTGTCTGTGAACACCTGCACTACTCTTCCCTTGACAGAGGGAAGGAATGCCTTCAGTGCAAGCCGTATCGCCCGAAGCTCCAGAAGGTTGATATGGAGCTTGGACTCCGCCGGAGACCAGAGGCCTCTGATCTCCGCCTCTCCCATGTGGCCACCCCAACCCAGGAGGGACGCATCCGTCACCACTGTAAACTCCGGTTGGGGAAGGGAGAGGGATCTGCCGTCGACCCAATGCCGGTTCGTGAGCAACCACTGCAACAGTTGTGCAGTGCCCTTCGAGATCTGGGCGTGATCGGACAGGTTCCCCTGATGCTGTGCCCACTGGAACTTCAGGTCCCACTGCAGAGCCCGCATATGCCATCTGGCATGATTGATCAGCAGGATGCAGGAGGCCATGAGGCCCAGCAGCCTCAGAGTCACTCTGACCGAAACCCGGGACAAGGGTTGAAAGATGGGAATCAGAGCCCGAATATCCCGGACTCGCTGTTCGGGAGGATAGACCCGAAACTGCGCTGTGTCCAGAAACGCTCCGATAATGAGGAGCTTCTGAGAGGGAATGAGGTGCGACTTCGGCACGTTGATGGAGAACCCCAGCAAGTGCAGGAGGTCGGCCGTAGTCTGGAGGTGGGAGACGACTGTCTGGGCGAGCCCGCCTTCAACAACCAGTCGTCGAGATAGGGAAAGACTGAAACCCTGATCGGCGCAGATGAGCTGCGACCACCGCCATCACCTTTGTGAACACCCGAGGGGCGCTGGTAAGGCCAAAGGGGAGCACGGTGAACTGAAAGTGCTCGTGGCCTACTGTGAACCGCAGGTAATGCCGGTGGGCTGGCAGGACGGGGATATGGAAATAGGCATCCTGCAAGTCCAGCGCTACCATCCAGTCTTGTGGGTCGAGAGCAGACAAGACCTGAGCTAGAGTGAGCATCTTGAACTTCTCTTTGCGGAGGAAGCGATTGACGTCCCGGAGGTCTAAGATAGGACGCAGGCCCTTGTCCTTCTTGGGCACCAGAAAGTAGTGGGAATAGCAACCACGACCTACTTCTGGCGTCGGAACGCGCTCGATGGCCCCCTTGGCCAAGAGGGCCGCAACTTCCTGCTGAAGAAGCACCAAGTGACCCCCGACATGCGGTGGTACTGAGGTGGCATGGCTGGAGGGGTAGTCTCGAAGGGGAGGGAGTAGCCCCTCCGGACTATCTCTAAAACCCACCTGTCCGAACTGATGGTGCGCCAGTGGGGGAGGTGATGGCGAAGCCTGCCACCCACTGGCGTTTGATGGGCCTGAAAGTTCGGACTAGGAAGGTTTGGAGGCAGTGGTGGCCGGGGTGGTGGTGGACTGACCGGCCCGCTGGCCCCTTGGTCCGCCACGGCGGAACCCGCGTCCGCGCTGTGATTGTTGCTGCGCAGGCCTGTGGCTCTGTTGCGAACGCTGCGGGGCGCCCCTTCCTGTGCCTCAAAAGGAGCGAAAAGCGGAAGGCGGAGGAGGGCGGACTGCTGAGAGTCCCAGGGACTTGGCCGTAGCGCGCGAGTCCTTAAACCTCTCCAACGCGCTGTCCGCTTTGTCACCGAAGAGGCGACGGCCATCAGAGGGCATGTCGATAAGGGTGTTTTGGACATCCCCCGAAAATCCAGTGATCCTCAACCAGGCGTGACGGCGAACCGCCACCGTCGTTGCAATATTCCAGCCCAGTGAGTCGGCGGTGTCTAGGCCACAACGAATCATGAGCTTTGCTGCGTCTCTCCCCTCTGCAACAGCCTGGGAGAGAGCTGGCCGGGCCTCCTCCGGACACTGGGGCAGCACTTGCGCCACCGTATCCCACAGAGTGAGAATAACGGCCCAAGAGGCATGCAGTGTTCACGGACCGCAGCGCAGAGCTGGTGGAAGAAAAAATCTTCTTCCCAAACTGATCCAGCTTCTTGGATTCCCTATCCGGTGGAGCGGAAGGGAAGGCGGTGGGGGAAGCAGAGGCTTGGACAACCAAGCTATCAGGAGGTGGGATATTGGGAGAGGAAAATGGGGTCACCCGGAGCCGGGCGATGGCGTCGGGCCACGTTCCTATCCACAGGAGCCCCTGTGGTGGGCCTGGACCAATTGCCCAAAAGAACGTCAGAAAGGGCTTCATTGAAGGGAAGCAGCGGCTCCGCAGAAGTAGCTGCTGGCTGAAGCACCTCTGTCAGGAGGTTAGTCCTGACGGCCACAGTAGGGAGCTGGAGGTGTAGGGCCTCGGCCGCCCTACGCAACACCACAGCATAACTAGCACCCTCCTCCGTAGCCACGGTAGGAGGAGACAGCATGCCAATGTCTGGTGAGGTATCCAGACCACTGGCGTCCCCCAATTCCTCTGCCCAGTCCTGTTCAGACTCGCAAGCAGCTGCGAGAGGGTCCTCAGACCCCTCCCAGTCCTCCCCTTGCGCCTCAGGCTGTTCAACAGGTCTAAAATAAGGAGCAGGGACATGGGGATAAGGATCCCCGAGCAACGTCGAGAACGGCACTGATCGGCGCCGCGTCCACATCGGGGCTGAAACGGAGGTCGACGTCGTCCCGAGGAGCGGGCGGCATCAGAAGTGGTGCCGGTGGAGGTGTGACAAGGTCAACCGGCATCGACCGGGATCCAGGCCTGGATCCAAGGGTGCCCTGCGGCGCCGAGGCCGGAGCAGACAGCGGGGCCGGAGCCACCGGCGAGGAAAGGCAAGGACACCCAGTCGGAACCGTGGGGCCCGAAGGCGCACCAGCGGGACCCGACGGCCCAAAGAGGGAGCCATGGCCGACAGGAATTCCTGTATTTGGGCCGGAGTCGACGACGACCCCGGGAAGGGCGGGTAGTTGGGCGGCGACTGCGTAGGCTCCGCCGGAGCCGCGGGGGAGGCACCACCCGCACCCTCAGCCGCGTCGCGCGAGGGGAAGTCAGAGAACGATGGCATTTCTTCGACTTCTTGTGCTTCGTCTTACCTGACCCCGAGTGCGAAGACTTGGATCCCGAAGATCGATGGTGATGACTCCGCGCACAGTGCCTCGACCTCCCACAGGACCGGGACCTGGAACGGCGCGGAGCCGACTGCCGGGCTTCCAGCAACTTTCGGGACCGCTCCCGCAAAGTCTTCGGCGCCATGGCCCGGCAGTCGGGGGACGACTTGGGGTCGTGGTCGCGCCCCAGGCAGAAAAGACACACACGGTGCGGGTCCGTCACCGACATCATGCGGTGACAATCCCCGCAGGACTTAAAACCGGGCATCCTAACTGCACCAGGAGTCGAAGACTCGATGAAAAAATAGAGACAAAAAGCCTCAAAAAGTCAGTCAAAAATTGACTGGGGGTTCCTGCTCTTCCCGGATTTGCGCTTGCTGGCGCGGAAAAAGAAAGAACTTACGTCAGCGCGCGTGGGCGGCGTCTAAGTAGCGCCCGCGATGTCATCTCGGCGACCACGACGCCAACGACGGATGCGGAGCCGCACGACGCCACCTACCGATGCGCAGGGGTACTGCTGACGAAAACTTTTCTGGATCCAGTCTGACGCCTGGGGATATTCTAAGGTAAGGAATCTATCACTATGTGTTTCTTTCAGATTTCATTATTCACAAATAAGTTACACTCTAGGGGAAGAACTTGCGCGAAAGGCAGGCCCTCGAGTCGGACGGTCCCCTGGCGGGGTGGAAGCGCTTTGCTTGTAACAGCCAAGGCTGGCCCAGCAGTCCATCCCTAATCCCTAAATGACTAAGTGTGCCCAGTCGATCAGAGTAGTGAATGTGGTACCATTTAAAACATGAAACTGCTTATCTAGGACATACATCTTTCGTCAAGTGCACTTGCTCACTGAGGTCCACTGCAACGTGCAATAGAACAGCATTTTTTTGAAGTTATGGATGCTTACATTCAAAGTACCAAATGGAATCAGTATTTTTTTTTTTTATTGCACAAGAGGCAAAGTTGTAAGCTTTCCCAGCGGCGCGAAGGCCAAGCAACCTGGCAGCTTGTGCACCCCGAATGGTCCAACCAGGGTTGAATGGGTCGGGTGGCACCAGGTGACGGATGCTGCCTGGCGGTCTGGGCTCCACGTCGGCGCCCTCCTCCACCCAGTACATTTCCCGCAGCAGCTCAGAATGACCGTTCCATGGGTTGTCCCCGCCGCCCAGGACGGCAGCCCTGTGTCTCGCTCAGGCTACGCTTCGATCCACCTCTCCCTACTGTGAACATGGAGATGGCCAGGCCCGCGGGGGCCGTGCGACCTCCCTATTTCCCTGTAAGCCCCCCAGGCAGGAACTCCTCTCCCTTCCCTTCCCCCGGCTCCCCCATTCAGTAGATATAGCTACCTATTTGATCCTCCCAGTAGCATATGCTTGTCTAAAAAATTAAGCCATGCACGTGTAAGTACACACAGCCAGTGAAACTGCAAATGGTTCATTAAAACAGTTATGGCTCCTTTGATCGCTCCATCTGTTACTCGGATAACTGTGGTAATTCTAGAGCTAATACATGCCGACGAGCACTGACCGCCCAGGATGCATGCATTCATGAGTCAAACACCAATCTGGGCTCGCCCGTCAGATTTGGTGACTAGATAACATCGGACCAATCGCACGTCCCTGGGACGGTAACTATACATTCAGATGTATGCCCTTTTGATGGTACTTTCTGTACCTGCCATGGTGACCACAGGTAACGAGGAATCAGGCTTCGATTCCGGAGAAAGAGCCTGAGAAATGGCTACAACATCCAAGGAAGGCAGAAAGCTCACAAATTAGCCACTCCTGACTCGAGGAGGTATTGACGAAAACAATAGAAGACTCTTTCGAGGCCCTGTAATTGTTATGAGTACACTTTAAATCCTTTAACGAGGTTCCATTGGAGGGCAAGTCTGGTGCCAGCGGCTGTGGTAATTCCAGCTCCAATAACGTATATAGTTAAAAAGCTTGTAGTTGGATCTTGGGATCGAGCTGGACGTCCGCTACAAGGCGAGCTACGGCCTGTCCCAGCCCCTGCCTCTCTGCGCCCTCTTGAGGCTCTTTACTGAGTGTCCTAGGGATCCAAAGAGTTCTCTCTGAAAAAAAGAAGAGTATTCAAAGCAGGCGGGTTACCTAAATACTTCAGCTTGGAACAATGGAATAGGACCCCAGTTCTATCTTGTTGGTTTTTTAGAACTGCAGCCATGATTTAGAGGGACGGCCTGGGGCATTCCGATTGTGCCGCCAGAGGTGAAATTCTTGGACCGGCGTAAGACGGACCCAAGCGAAAGCATTTGCCAAGAATGTTTTTTATTAATCAAGAACAAAAGTCAAAGGTTCAAAGACTATCAGATAAAGTTGTGGTTCCAACCATAAACGATGCCGAATAGCGATCCAGCAGCGTTATTCGTATGACCCACAGAGCAGCTTCTGACAAAAGAAAGTCTTTGGGTCTGCTTTTCCAGCAAAACTGGTTACGTCCACGCATATCATGATAATACAGAGCAAATTCACACTATTACAAAAGGTCTCTACAAACCAAATAACTTAAGTTTACAATTCAGACATATCTACCCTATATATTTTTGTGAAAATAATAGACTTATGGGTTTTGATACAACAAGGCTTTGCTTTTCTACAGGCAATCAAAACAGAACTTGGAAGAGCTGAAATTGTTCTTTAGAAATACCTTTTGCGATTTCAGAGTAATGATAGTGGATACTCGCAGCTTTTTGACAAGAGGAGCACAGACACCAGCCAAGAACAACAAATGAAAGGGCATTGCCCAAACGAGCCGTGCCTCTGATCCAGTAAATGGATAGTGTGCCGACAGCGGAGTACGATGCTACAATCAGCCAGCACCCCACATTTTGAACACATACCAGATTCAATTACTCTGGCATACACATTTATTTCATTCCAGGAAACGAGAGGCGACCTTCAGTGTTCCAGCAACTGGTGTGGCACAGTATATAATGCTATGGATACAAAACATGCTGAGTCTGCTTTCATCACTCTAGCATTTGAACGGCCGTTGTGTCACGGTTAAAAGGGTGCCTCTTGACACCAGCCACTGTTTACAACATAAACTGATTTATCAAAATTGCAACAGATTCTGCATTCACTGTTCCACAGAATTCACCAACTTCTTCCAACACTGCATGGAGTAAAACTAGCATACCACGCAAGCAGGAGACAGGACTGGGGCTCACAAGAATCTGAACTATTCATCCTTTTAAGGTCTAATAATTGAGTGCCATTTAATTTTATAATAGTAACAGCTGTTATTTACAGCTCTTATAAAAGGAAAAACTTTACTATTAAATGCTTTAAAACACTTTACTCTGGGGAGAAAAACATGTAGAACCAGCAATAAGGTGGAATGGAGCCGTCAAGTTTGTTTTTACTGCTCAATTAATATTCAAGATCTTGTCCCAAAAATTTATTTAGCAACCATGCAATGATGTTCCTTTTTATACAAAATAAATACAAAGGCCTCTACTAATCCAGCCCTTTAAGAATGCCAAGGGGGACAAACCAGACAACCTTCTACTATATGCAGTACACTGTCAAAACTGCAAAGAGAAGAAGAACCATCCCGCTTGCGGTCAGCGAGCAACACTGGGACACTATCAATAGATCCTGTAAAAGTGTGAGCAGCAGGATATGGAGTAGTACCACCTCCTCCTAAGTGAGCAGTCAAAATAGTTAAATTGGAGGACAGCCACTTTATCAGTTGGGATGGTGAGCGCAGAGGCATTATTATTAATTGGGGATCATCCACAACTAATATGGCAAAACATTGCATTTTGCCACTGGGGAAATCCCAGAGGACGGACTGAGGTGGAGCAGGATCAAATGAGATGTTAAATATGGTGGAGAATGAATATCTGAAAATTAAGTCCTGTTTGATTTGTTAAGTGCTAGATGGCAGGAAAATAGCTGTTTAACAAGGGGGCAGTCAAGACTGGGGGAGGAAAGGGCAGTGGTGCAGTCTAGGCAGGGGTGATGGATTCCGGTCACACAAAATCTGGGAATTCCAGGAAAAGACAGCAAAAAAAAAAAAAAAAGAATCACCCACACAAAGGTTGGCTGCAGAGTTCTAGATGGTTTGTAATCTTCTGAGGAGTAGTTTAGTGATCCTGGCGTAGATAGTGTTCCCATGGTCCAACTAGCTGGTGACTAGGGTACGAGTGATATTTTTTCTAGTGTTACATGTGAGCAATTTGAAAATCTTCCTCTGCATATTCAGGGTGTGGAAGCAAGATGCAATGAGAGCGTTGACTTGTGCAGTCATATTCAGTTTGCTGATTATTCCCAGGTTCCTGGCATTGGTGCTGGGTGTGGGTCAGAGTTCAACCGGCCACCAGTTGGAGTCTTATGGTGAGGTGTTCTTGCCAAAGATCACTACTTCTGTCTTGTCAGTATTGAGTTTGAGACAGTTGGTTTTTATCCAGTTAGCGACTAAAATCATGAAGGCAGTGAACTTGTTTCAGAGAGGGAGCATGGTGAACTTGTTTTCGAGCGGGAGAGTATGAGTTGCAGGTCGTCAGGATAGGATAGGATGTTGATGATGTGTGCGTGGATGACACTGGCCAGACAGAGCATGTATTCGTTGAAGAGGGTGGTGCCAAGAGATGACCTTTGAGGCACTCCCCAGAAGAGTTAGCGGTCTTCCGAGGAGCAAGATACCAGACTAGCAGCTTGTATTCTACCTGTTGAGGGAGCAGATCCAGCGGACAGCGGACCCTTGGTTGCCAAATTCATGCAGGCACCTGATGCAGATAGGGTGTGAGTGTCAAATGCGCCAGAGAATGACAGGAGAAAGAGGACTGCCATGCCTGCTCGGTCTAGAATCATGAGGATGTCGTCTGTCGCAGAGAAGTATGTTGTGGATGGGCCTAAATACAGACAGCGTGGCATCGAGGAGCTGGTGGTTACTGAGGTGGTTGAGGAGGGATCAGTTGATTTGTTTCTTTAAGACCCTTGCTAGGTATGGTAGGAGAGAAAAGTCCCTTCTCCCACTAAGTGGATGGCCTAAATAGTAGAAGGGATTTCAACAGTGGTGATGGCTGGCCACAAGGGCAGGCTTCGTTTTTTGACCATAAAATGAAGTTGAGTGACAAAGGTGACAGGGTTCAATTGAGGGTCAAACCTGCTGTACATGGAGGTGATTTTGTTAGAGAAGAATTCTAGTAGCTTGTTGTAAAGGTCTTGTGAGGGGGTGATGTTCCTGGAGGCAGCAGGAGGTGCAGTGAAATCTTTGATGATGGCAAAGATTTCTTTGCTGCTGCTAGTACTGGCCTCAATGCGATCTGAAAGATTGGCGCTTCGTGTTCTGTATCTGCTGGTGGTAGCGTCTTAGGGCTGATTTGTAGATGTCCACCTGTGGTGTCTTGACTTGTTTTCCATTTACGCTCCGGTTTCATGCAGTGGCACTTCATTAGCCTGAGTTCCACTGGGTACCAGCTAGCCTGTGATGCAAATACAAAGGGGTTCCCCTGCTACAAATTATAGTTCCTGAGGCAGCTAGCCTGTTGTCAGACTCTAGCTGTTGGGTTGCGCTTGAGGGGGAACCATGGTGTCCGTACATACGGTGATCATGCTTTGAGGTTCTTGATAGCTTTCAGCAAGTTGCTGGTGTGCTTGGGAGGATGCGTGGAGAGGGTAGGAGCCCCCTCCTCTTCTGTGATGTTTTTCCAGCTGCAGTGGGCGGTTCTGGTGGTGAAGGATGGGTATGATGAAACTGACTAGGGCGTGGTCCGTCCAGATCTTAGTTGCTGGCTTATCGATTGTGATGTTGCTAATGGAGGAGAAAATTGGGTCAATAAGGTGTCCCACGTGTGGGTGGGATCAGTAATGTGCTGGGTGAGGCCAAGATCTCTTAGGTTTTCAAAAAAGGCTGCAGAGCTTGGTTCGGTGTGGTCTTCTAGGTGATATTTACAGTCTCGGGTTAGTGAAGAGCTATACAGACTTTGTACCATGTTTATTTTGGCCAACAGATATTTTGACGCCTGCAGTTCAGGGCCTAATTAAACAGCGCTGCAGTTAGAGGTGCCGAAATGCCCGTGGGCAGGGCAGCCGGAGCACAACAGTAATTAAAAAAAAGCTTTGAGAATGTGTCTATTTGCTCCAGAGTGAAATGTATGTAAACTGGATGAGTGCTGGTGTTGATGAGGGGTGCAAAGTCTATGATGTTGCTGGCAAAATTGGTGCAGGGTCCCAGTGGTCTGTAGACGAGCGTTTTGCCCAGGGGGAAGTTGGTTGTGATGCGTATCTTGATTGTGAGGTTTTCCATGTTAATGTGGTGGGGTCCGAATAAATGTTGCAGCAGATGGTATCTTTGAATATGATGGCAACTCCATCTACCATCTCGTGCCGATGGTCTTGCCTGGCGATTTTGTAGCCAATGAGGATGTTTGTAGTGATGCGGAGTGCAAATATTGGTTTAAGCAAGCTTACCATGAGGAACAGTAGTTCTGCACCATGGGTGTGCAGTAGCTCCCATATCTACGTGACATATTTGGTGAGTGAGCGGGTGTTGAGGAGCATGCATGCGAGTGTGGCATGTTGTGTGAGTGGAGTTTGTTCTGTGTGAGCCTGAGCAGGTTCCTAGTTTGTGTGAGCAAGTGGGGTGCTGTTGGAGTGGTGGGTGTAAGGTGTGGGAAAGTGCATGAGAATTTACCAGAGGCACACCTTAACACTCCTTCCATTTTGTGTGGTACGCTGTGGCGAGCAGCAGCCAGGGTTGCAAGCATAGAGGAGCACTGCAGGTTAGCCGTGGGTAGAAGAACCAGGGTTCCTGACGCTAACAGCATAAAAGCCCCCCAGTGTGGTGTATGGGGCAGTATGGAGTAGAGGGAAGGTAGGGGGCAAAGGGGAAGTGTTGCTTAGTCCATAAAGAAGCAGGGACAGAAAACAAAGTTAAGCTGCATTTTTAGGTAGGCGTCACCTGTGCCTGGAAGCAGGGCCTGAAGTGGGACGGGTCCCTCCCAGTCTCAGACCTGGCAGTAATTTCAAACTAACATTGAAATGGGTCCTCATCAGGCCCTATAATTTTGTTCTTAACTTTCCAAACAAAAACACGGATCAATTTCTGAGCAATCAATGTAAAGCATGTTAAGGTAATGCAAAACAGCAATTTAGTTTGAGCTTATATTTCACGTTTTACTTAATCATCCCTTCCTGAAGAGAGTGTTTGTTATTGCTTGGATGTTGTTTCTGTACTTTATCTGAAGCCGCTTACTCTTGTATAGTGCATACTTTGAACTGAGATGCATCCACGCGTTTATAATGGATTATGATTTAAAGTTCTGGAGTTGAGGCTGAAGGTAGTGCGAGTTTCTCACAATGGCTGACACTGTGTCAAAAAGGTGTTCCGAATAGATGGTCATCCAATACTTGGCCTCTCTACAGAGAGCACAGAGCAACGGTCATGTATGCCAGTTGCTACTGTGGTTCTACACAAGGAGATAAACAGTGGTTAAAATACTGACAAGGCGTAAGTAACAATTGAAAAAAGCACATTGCTTACAGGTGAGTGGGTGTGCCGAGTGTTTGAGGGAGTTGAAGTGAAGGAGATGCGAGGCAGTACATAGGAGAATTGAAAAGATGGTACTGAAGAGAAAGGTTATTAAGTGTGAGATATGCAGATGTAGGATTTCAGAAAGATGAAGTATAAAAGGGCATGACTGTAATGTACATTGCAGAGAAATGTGGTATGAAGGGTAGAACGGGAATCATTGAGACCTTCTGAGCACCACTACCCCTTCCTCAGAGCTCAGTAATGTTTAATTCAGTGTCTCAATTTCAGAATTGGAACATTTTCAATATTATTTACAACAAAATCATTGTTGTTACACATTTACCTTATACAGCTAACAACCATTGTCAAAGTCAATAGTGCTGGCTTGTTTTAGGTCAGTTATTGTGTTCTATATCTGGATACAATAACAAAGCACAGACAAGTAGCAAAATACTCACCGGGAAGCACATTTTTAGTCACGTTTAAAAAACACAAATGCATAGACTAGCCCTCTTTTAGAAACCCATCCCAGTATTTTTATCCCATTTGTGAACTCCCTGGGCAGTCCAAATAACTCTGGAATCCTTGGTGCTTCCCTCTTTGTTACATAGAAAACAAAAAGTAACCCACCGGCACACAATAAAACAGCTATACCAACAGGTGAGAAAAGCTATCCTTACATCCCCATTCACGTGCCAGGGATGTGATTCACTGTCTGCGCGAGACCCGTGTTCTAATCTTTATGAAGGCCTACTGTATTTCCAGAGAAGCACACGAGATGGAAACAGGTACCGTGTTTTTGGGCACCACATTACTAACAGTGACAAAAGGCCACGGGGGTGGGGTGGGGAAGGTTCCTGAAAAGCGAGCAAAGACGCTTCCAAAACAAGCATTTGCAATGCAATAGGTCTCGCATTTAGGCGAGTTTCAGCTATTGGCATTGTGAATGACAATGCCTTTTATTTATGTTTTGGTATTTAAAACATAAATAAATGGCATTGTCATTTACAATGCCAATAGCTTAAACTCTAGTAAATGCGAGACCTATTGCATTGCAAATGCTTGTTTTCTACGGTAAACCAAACAGTATAGTCCAGGGTTTAACTTACAAATTGGAATAAACATTTCCCTGTTTGAAAAAAAAGACAAGTTTTCAAGTTTGATGCCCCAAAATAAACATGCAATATAAAGAAACATGTAGGCGCAGGTAGCATGGTCCAAAACTATCATTGTGGGGTGGTAGTGACATTTACAAATCACTTGTGGTTCGTGATGTCATGAGAAATCCTCAATGGCAACATAGGACCATATTACACAGTTGCCCATTAACCCCTTATAGAGCATCTCTCAATATATTTACATAATACCTATACAAACAATATGCATAGCAAATCTTGTTAATTTGTATTTCTACTTATTTATAATCTATATTATGCGGTTATATTTTGTATGGCACCTCTGCAGATTGCTGTGGCTATGTAGTGACGGGTGCAGTGGACCACCACAGATATTTGATCGTGTGTGTCTTTCATAGGACTCTTTGCTTGCAGGTGAGTAAATGTTCTACACACATAAAACACTAGCCCGGTTATGGAGGACAACTTAATGAATTGACGCTCGCTGCCGACGCATGCAGTGATCGGAGGTTGAGTTTGAATCTTGTTACAGTCAACTCAGATTTCCTCACGTGTGGTTGGTAATTTCAGTGCAAATCGATTTGGTAATTGTAAAATCTGTTATTTACAGCGCTTACAAACTGTAAAAGTATGGCGTGATATGCTGTACATAATTAAATTAATTTTCAATTCTTAATGTTGTATATATAATTGCTATAAGAGGTGCAATACAATATCTTCTGGTTTTGTACCGACTATCGGGTCTCTGGTAACTGGACAGTTTACATTGTAATACAGTTTCTTTATTGCATTTTTCCACCGCAGGATTACTTTTCGTACACGATGGCATGTCGTAAACTGATTTACTCACAGAGCCACGCGTCGGTGTTTCACGTGACTGGAATTAAAAAGCGCCATCAGGCAGAGTGGCGCTACAAACGACAGTAAACCCGTTTCATCCCACAGCAAAATATACTGTGTATTGTCCGAAACCGGAGGCACGTTGTATCTGTGATCCAGCACTGTACTTTGTACCGTGTTAATGGTTTGAATCACTTTTCTAAATTTCACGTGTTTTTACAAAGGAAAGCCGTGGCCGCGTTGTTTTACTACTTCTTGGATAACTTGGGAACCAAGGGTGGAAGAAAGCTGGATTATTCTATTTCACTATAGCAGTGAAAAATAATTAGACACGAACACACTAAAATGTAAACCATGTGGCTATAAAAATATATAAATGAGGCACATTAAATGCTCGGTTGCTTCCCTTGCACAAAACGCAGTGGTTGAAAATAAATAATTCACAGGGGAGCGTGAAATATGGAAAAAATTTCATAAGTCCCCTTGAAATATGTGCTTCATCATAAAAACGCCTGCATCCAGGCCACTATATAGAGCTATTTCTTTGTCAGGGCCACTGGGATTGTGTGAAAAGGGAGGACAGAATTATGCGGCAGGGATATCTAAACCATGGGGCATAGAAGCACAAGTTACTAACTTGTGTAACGATATATCTGTAAGAGACAGTAGTTAGTGACAGATTCCTTACCTTAGAATATCCCCAGGCGTCAGGCTTGATCCGGAAAGTTTTTGCGTAGCAGTACCCTTGCGCGGCAGTAGGCGGCGTCGTGCGGCTCCGCGTCCGTCGGCGTGATCGCCGGGATGACGTCGCGGCCAGTACTTAGACGCCGCCCCTGCGCGCTGACGTCAGTTCTGTACACGACTTTCCGCGCCAGGAACGCAGAGCCATGCAAGAAGCTGACATAGGTGTCTGAAAAATACTAGGGCCCTGAAAGGGATGTCCTTAACTCCTAGAAATCAGTTCGCAGAACGGGGAGGATGGGTGGGCGGTAGGAATCTGTCACTAACTACTGTCTCTTACAGATATATCGTTACACAAGTTAGTAACTTGTGCATCTGAAAGAGACACGTTAGTGACAGATTCCTTACCTTAGAATAGATACCCCAGCAATACCAACCCCGGTGGTGGGTCTGCGAACAAAGATCAGACAAGGAAGTCCCGGAGGACAGAACGGCCAAAGAAGCCGTCCCTCCGGACCTGACTGTCAAGGCAGTAATGCTTTGTAAACGTGTGCAGCGAGGCCCACGTAGCTGCCTGACAGATATCCTGCAGCGGAACACCGCGGCCTAAGGCCGTGGTAGCAGCCGCTGCCCTGGTGGAATGGGCACGCAGCCCAACAGGAGGCTCCTTCTTAGCCAAAGAATAGCAGGCTTTGATACACAAGGTTACCCAGCGGGAAATGGTTCTCTTGTGCACCGCCCGACCTTTTTGGCGCCCACGTAGCCAACAAATAGCTGGTCATCCACCCGGAAGTGTTGTGTGCGGTTGATATAAAAGGAAAGCGCACGTTTTGGGTCCAGACGGTGGAGCCTCTCTTCCTCTCTGGAAGGATGCGGAGGCGGAAAGAAGGTGGGCAAAGTGATGGTCTGCCCAATGTGGAAGGCAGTAACCACCTTTGGCAAGAAGGACGGACGCGTCCGAAGAACAACCTTGTCTGGATGGACAGACAGAAAGGGAGGTTTGCATGATAGAGCCTGGAGCTCACTCACCCGCCGAGCGGAGGTGATGGCCACCAGAAAGGCTGTCTTCAGAGTCAGAAGACGAAGAGGACAGTTATGTAGAGGCTCAAAGGGAGCGCACATGAGAAAGGTAAGAACCAAGTTCAAGTCCCACTGAGGCATCACAAACGGAACAGGAGGGAAGAGGTGTGTAATGCCTTTTAGGAACCTGTTAACAACAGGGGACTTGAAAAGGGAGGGCTGATCAGGAAGCCTGAGGAAGGCCGAGATAGCACAAAGATAGCCCTTGATGGTACCCAGGGCAGAACCCTGTTGGGCCAGAGAAAGAAGGAACAGAAGAACCTCAGAAAGAGGGGCAGAGAGGGATTCACAGCCTTTGCTGTGCACCATGCCACAAACTAGTTCCACCTGCAGGCGTATACCACCTTAGTGGAGGGACGCCTGGCTGCCAGAATCACATCACAAACTTCGGGAGGCAAGTCGAAAGGAATCAACTGCCGCCGCTCAATCTCCACGCAAGCAGGTGGAGGCTGGACAGGTTCGGGTGGAGGACCGTCCCCTGCTGCTGCGACAGAAGATCCTCCCGAAGAGGCAGACGGATCGGGGGATCGACGCTCATACTGAGTAGCTCGGGATACCAAACTCTTCGAGCCCAGTCCGGAGCCACAAGGATGACTTGGGCCCGGTCGCGCCGAATCTTCTTCAACACTCTGGGTAGAAGTGGTATAGGTGGAAAGGCGTACAACAGACCGCAACTCCACTCGCATCGAAAAGCGTCGCCGAGCGAGTGCCGCCTTGGAAATTCCAACGCGCAGAACTGATGACATTGCGCGTTCTCTTCGGTGGCGAATAGATCTAATCAAGGCTCTCCCCACTGTAGAAAGAGTCCTTGCGCCACTTCCGAGTGAAGACGCCATTCGTGATCCATCATGCACCTGCGGCTGAGTTCGTCCGCCCTGGCGTTCAGGGAACCTGCCAGGTGTTGAACCATCAGGAACATGCCCTGTCCTCCTGACAAAGGGTCCACGACCCCACCCCGCCTTGTTTGTTGCAGTACCACATGGCGGTGGTGTTGTCTGTGAACACCTGCACTACCTTCCCTTTGACAGAGGGAAGGAATGCCTTGAGTGCAAGTCGGATCGCCCGGAGCTCCAGAAGGTTGATATGGAGCCGGGACTCCGCCGGAGACCAGAGGCCTCTGATCTCCGCCTCTCCATGTGACCGCCCCATCCCAGAAGGGACGCGTCCGTCACAACTGTATGCTCTGGCTGGGGAAGGGAGAGGGATCTGCCCATGACCCATTGCCGGTTCGAGAGCCACCACTGCAACTGTTTTGCAGTCCCCTCCGAGATCTGGACGTGATCGGACAGGTTGCCCTGGTGCTGCGCCCACTGGAACTTCAGGTCCCACTGCAGAGCCCGCATATGCCATCTGGCATGATTGACCAGCAGGATGCAGGAGGCCAGGAGGCCATGAGGCCCAGCAGCCTCAGGGTCATCCGTACCGAAACCCAGGATAAAGGCTGAAAGATCGGAATCATAGCCTGAATATCCCGGACTCGCCGTTCGGGAGGATAGGCCCGAAACTGCGTCGTGTCCAGAACTGCTCCGATGAAAAGGAGCTGTGGAGAAGGAATCAGATGCGACTTCGGCACATTGATGGAGAACCCCAGCGAGTGCAGGAGTTCGGCCGTAGTCTGAGGTGGGGAGACGACTGCCTGGGACGAGCCCGCCTTCAGCAGCCAGTCGTCGAGGTAGGGAAAGACAAATCCCTGCCCGGCGCAGATGAGCTGCGACCACTGCCATCACTTTCGTGAACACCCGAGGGGCACTGGTAAGGCCAAAGGGGAGCACGGTGAACTGAAAATGCCTCGGGCCTACCGTGAACCGAAGGTGACGCCGGTGGGCCGGCAGGACGGGGATGTGGAAATATGCGTCCTGCAAGTCCAACGCTACCAACCAGTCTCCAGGGTCGAGGGCAGTCAAGACCTGAGCTAGGGTGAGCATCTTGAACTTCTCCTTCCGGAGGACGCGATTGACGTTCCGGAGATCCAAGATAGGACGCATGTCCTCCTTGTCCTTTTGGGCACCAGAAAGTAGTGGGAGTAGCAACCACGCCCTACTTCTGGGGTCGGAACACGCTCGATGGCCCTCTTGGTCAAGAGGGCCGTGACTTCCTTCTGCAGAAGCACTCAAGTGATCCCCTGACATGCGGTGGAATTGAGGTGGCATGGCTGGGGGTGGTCTCGAAGGGAGGGAGTAGCCCCTTCGGACAATGTCCAAGACCCACCTGTCCGAGGTGATGGTACGCCAGTGGGGAAGGTGATGGCGGACCCTGCCCCTACTGGCGTGCTGTGCACCTGAAAGGAGGGACTAGGAGGGCTTGGAGGCCGCGGACGGGCTGGAGGTGGTGGCCTGACCCGCACGCTGAGTTGCCCGATCCGCCACGGCGGAATCCACGCCCTCGGCCACGCGAAGACGCCTGCTGTGCGGGCCGGTGGCTGGGCTGCTGACGTGACGGGGCGCCCCTTCCGTGGCCACGATAGGGGCGAAAAGCAGAAGTCAGCGGAGGGCGTGTAGCAGAAAGGCCCAGGGACTTGGCAGTAGCCCGTGAGTCCTTAAAGCGCTCCAACGCATGGTCTGCTTTGGACCCAAAAAGACCGACTCCATCAAAGGGCATGTCCATGAGAGTATTCTGGACATCCCCTGAAAAACCAGTGGTTCTCAGCCAGGCGTGACGTCGCAGCGCCACCGTCGTTGCAATAGACCTGCCCAGCGAGTCGGCGGTATCAAGGCCACATCGTATCGTGTATTTGGCCGCATCCCTTCCTTCCGCAATGGCGCGGGAAAGCAGTGTCTGGACCTCCTCAGAACACTGGGGCAAAACAGTCGCCACCGAATCCCACAAGGAGTGGGTATATCGGCCCAAAAGACAAGCGGTGTTGATGGACCGCAAGCCAGCACTGGAGGAAGAAAAACCCTTCTTCCCAAACTGATCCAGGCGTTTGGATTCCCTATCCGGAGGGGCGGTAGGGAAGGCGGTTTGGGAAGCGGAGGCTTGGACAACCAAGCTCTCAGGAGTGGGGTGGACAGAGAGAAACAGGGGTCGCCCGGAGCTGGGCGATGGCGTCGGGACACGTTCCTATCCACAGGAGCCCCTGTGTTGGGCTTGGACCAGGCGCCCAAAAGAACGTCAGTGAGGGCGTCGTTAAACGGCAGCACAGTCTCCGTAGAGGAGGCTGCCGGCTGAAGCACCTCTGTCAAGAGATTAACCTTGACCGCCACAGCAGGGAGTTGGAGGTGTAAGGCTCCAGCTGCCCTACGCAACACCGTTGCAAAATTGGCTCCCTCCTCCGTAGCCACGGGAGGAGACAGCATGCCAGTGTCAGGGGAAGTATCCAGACCACTGGCATCCCCTAGACCCTCTGTCCAGTCCTCATCGTACTGACACTGCCGTGCCAGAGGGTCATCAGACCCCTCCCAGTCCTCCTGGTCCTCCTCTGGTTCAAAATAAGGAGGAGGAGGGACATTTGGGACCCAAGGTCCCATCGGGCGCAGGAACCGGCGTCGAGCGACGTCGGTCCGGGTCCATGTCCGGAGCCGGAAGGAACTGGGGACGACGCCGCCCGGAGCCCCAGGCGGCGTCGAGAACGGCACCGGAGACATCGGCGCCGGCGGAGGTGTCGTTAGGTCGACCGGCGCCGATGGGGGTTGTGGAGCCGGGATCGAGGCCGGGATCGAGGCTGGAGGCACGGGCGACGCCGGGGCCGGGAGCCGCCGGCGACGCCGCGGAGTAACCCCATCAGGCCCGCGGGGCCCGAAGAGGCGGGCCATGGCCGACAGGAATTCCTGTATTTGGCCGGATCCGCCCCGAACCCGGGAAGGACGGGTATTGCGGGGGCGACTCCACAGGCATGTCCGGGGCAGCGGGGGCGGGGACGGTGCCGGGAGGGGCCTCAGCCGAGTCGCGAGACCGGCGAGGCGAAGTCCTAGAGCGACGATGTTTTTTGGACTTTTTGTGTTTGGACTTACCGGACGAAGAAGACTTCGATGCTGACGATCGGTGAGGACTCCGCGATCGACCCCTGGACCTCTCACGCGACCGGGGCTTGCGCGGAGCCGAATGCCGGGCCTCGAGGAGCTTTCGAGACCGCTCTCGCAAAGCTTTCGGGTTGAGGGCCCGGCAGTCGGAACACGACTCCGTGTCGTGGCCTCGGCCGAGGCAGAAGAGACACTCCCGATGCGGGTCTGTGATGGACATCATCCGAGCACAGGCGCCGCAACGTTTAAAACCGGGCATCCCTACGACACCTTGAAGTCGATTCGAAGAAAAACAGTGAAAAAAATCACCCAAAAAAGTTAGTCAAAAAATGACTAGGGCACTGCTCTTCCCGGATCTGCGCTTGCTGGCGCGGAAAAAGAAGAACTGACGTCAGCGCGCAGGGGCGGCGCCTAAGTACTGCCCGCGACGTCATCCCGGCGATCACAACGCCGACGACGGACGCGGAGCCGCACGACGCCGCCTACCGACGCGCAAGGGTACTGCTACGCAAAAACTTTCCGGATCCAGCCTGACGCCTGGGGATATTCTAAGGTAAGGAATCTGTCACTAACGTGTCTCTTTCAGATGCAGATCCTACTCTCCTACACCGCATATGCCATCTGGCATGATTGACCAGCAGGATGCAGGAGGCCATGAGGCCCAGCAGCCTCAGGGTCATCCGTACCGAAACCCAGGATAAAGGCTGAAAGATCGATATCATAGCCCGAATATCCCGGACTCGCCGTTCGGGAGGATAGGCCCGAAACTGCGTCGTGTCCAGAACTGCTCCGATGAAAAGGAGCTGTGGAGAAGGAATCAGATGCGACTTCGGCACATTGATGGAGAACCCCAGCGAGTGCAGGAGTTCGGCCGTAGTCTGGAGGTGGGAGACGACTGCCTGGGACGAGCCCGCCTTCAGCAACCAGTCGTCGAGGTAGGGGAAGACTGGAACCCCTGCCCGGCGCAGATAAGCTGCGACCACCGCCATCACTTTCGTGAACACCCGAGGGGCACTGGTAAGGCCAAAGGGGAGCACGGTGAACTGAAAATGCTCGAGGCCTACCGTGAACCGCAGGTAACGCCGGTGGGCCGGGGATGTGAAAATAAGCGTCCTGCAAGTCCAACGCTACCAATCAGTCTCCAGGGTCGAGGGCAGTCAAGACCTGAGCTAGGGTGAGCATCTTGAACTTCTCCTTCCGGAGGAAGCGATTGACGTTCCGGAGGTCCAAGATAGGATGCATGTCCTCCTTGTCCTTTTTGGGCACCAGGAAGTAGTGGGAGTAGCAACCACGCCCTACTTCTGGGGTCGGAACATGCTCGATGGCCCTCTTGGCCAAGAGGGCCGTGACTTCCTTCTGCAGAAGTACCAAGTGATCCCCTGACATGCGGTGGAATTGAGGTGGCATGGCTGGGGGTGGTCTCGAAGGGGAGGGAGTAGCCCCTTCGGACAATGTCCAAGACCCACCTGTCCGAGGTGATGGTACGCCAGTGGGGAAGGTGATGGCGGACCCTGCCCCCTACTGGCGTGCTGTGTGTGAGAAGTTGGCCTGGCATATGCCGTCCACTAATTATAGTGGGCACCTTGCACCAGTCCAAACAACCCCTTATTGGAGATAGGTTAAAGACAACCTTATTGAAAGCTATCCTAGTGGTAGCTATGGAGAGCAGCCTTCAGGCTAAGTCTTGAAGGAATGTAAAGCAGCTTGTTTTACCAGTCTATAATCTCTTGAGTGATCAAATGAAAGAGCACCACACCAGGTATATATTCAAAATATATGTATTTTGTTGGAAACGGGGTTACCGAGTCCGTTACGGTAGCATGGCGCAAAGCGGGGAAGGCACGCGAAGGCAATGTGTAAGGCAGTTGTGCAGCACACTCTTACTTTGACTCAGAAATGCGAAGCAATAACCGGACACCACACCAGGCTTGTGTAATTAAAAATCAAGTTCTTTTATGTCAATCAAGGTTGTATTAGATTAGGCAGATTATACATTACATTTCTTTAACTGGTGCACATTCTTCTAAAAGACCCTCAACAGTTCTGGCCACTAAAAGGCCGCAGGAATCAGCTCCTAAAAACACAGCACCAATAACGATTACCGGGTGCACTAATAACAGGGCCTAGAACATGCACAACACTTCCGGCATATTAAAATCCCTTGCAAAGGCACATACTTCAGGCCTAGATAATTATTGCAGCATGCGGGACACTATGCGGGATGAAATCCTAGAGGGAACCCCTCAACATGTCCAGCATACTGGGGCTTCCCGATGATGGGGGATTCCTATTTCTCTCAGGGGAGGTGAGGGTTAAATAAGGCTTGGCCCCCCTTCTCAACAGGTGCCTTGCCTGGTACAAAATGTCAGTGAGGGCTCTTCCCTCGTTAATCCCCTGTAAATTGTGGCCCCCGGCCCCCAGGGGCTTGATCTAGAGCCCTAGGGGCCTCCCGGGCTCACCTGTGGTGATGTGGCTGGTCGTTGTGCTGCTCGACGGACTCCCTCCCGGGCCAGCCCTCTGTTGGTCGGGGCGGGGCCCAGAGCGAGTCCCACGGCCCTCCGGCCGGCGTTGCAGAGCTTCGTCGAGGCTATGGAGCCTCTCGCTGCCTTATCGGGTCGTTGGGGGCCGGTATGGCACTCCTCCGGCCCCCGTGGAGTCAGCGGTGAGTGAGGGTAGGGAGCGGGAGCCGGCAGTCCTTCCAGACGGCTCCCCGCTTCCCGATTGTGCACACGGAGTTCTCCCTCCTCCGTACGTGCTGGGGGCGGGCTCGACGCCGCCCAATCCCAGCGCGGCCTTGAGTTCTTCTGGGGCCTCCGCTGGCAGTGGAGCCCCTCCGACGCCTTCCTGCTTGGCCTCCGGCGGGGCCAATCACGCCGCGGCCTTCTTCGGTTGCCGGGCAACGCCTCCCGCCTCCTTCTCCTCGGCTGCTGGCTCCGGGCGGGCCAATCACGTCGCGGCCTTTTCGGTTGCCGGGCAACGCTCCCGCCTCCTTCTCCTCGGCTGCTGGCTCCGGCGGGCCAATCACGTCGCGGCCTTTCGGGGCGCGACCTGTGACGCGGGTCGGCGTCCCCGGCCCCACGGCAACGGGCGTCCGCGGGCCTGGAGGCCGCGGTGGGCCTCAGCTTCTTCACGCGGCCCTCCTGGGCTGCGGCGGTGTTTTTCTTGGCTGCGATTGCAGCGGTAGGGGTCTCGGGCCCGGCGGTGATTTCTGGGGACTTCGGTGAGGGCGCGGACGGCGCACCTCACCACACTCATGAAAGGGGGAGAGGTCTCCTCACCTCAGCACCTCTCTTCACGCGGCGGCGGCGCAGCGGCGATCCAGTCACCAGGTCAGTGACTGGAGGTCAAGTTCTCCCACGTGGAGTTGCAGCGCGGGGCGCGCTGACAGCCTGATTCACAGGGCTGTGTGGGAAGGGTTCTTGGGGGACAGTCCAGCTGTCGGTCTAGGTAGAGAGGGGGGTGAAGGTCTAGCGCTTAGGACACAGCGCGTCGCCTCGGGATCCCCATTCGACGACTCAGCTTGGGTTCCGGTTACTCTTTGGTTTCAGGCTCCTGCGAGGAGCTTCTTGTCAGAAAAGTTCTGTCTTCTTATGAAAGGGGGGTTGTGAGTTGGTGGTTCTGGGAGTGCTTGATGTTCCTCCCAGCACGCTGAAGATGGTTCCCTGGGTCCCCTCACACTGGGCAAGGTCAGTGGGTGGTGGGCGTTCTCAGCTATCTTACTTCAGCAGGGCCTTAGCCCTGTCAGCAGCAGTAGTGTAGGTCTCCCCTAGGCCCTAAAGCCTATACTCCGGCGCAGGTTCTCCCAGGTTCAGCGGTGCCTCAACCTAACTGACTAAAAGGTTTTCCCTCCAAGCCTCTTATACCCCTAGGTCAGGTGACCCTCCTAAAGGCGGCAAAACGTAACTCCTCCCACAGCCCGGAAGGTTCTGGAACCTTCCACCTACCTAGCTATGGGGCCCAGAGGCGGGGACGGGATGGATACTGTATCCCTATGTCCCAGCCTGACTCTGGCTACTAGCGTGTATGTGTGGAAGGCCCTTCTGCAGTAGCAGGGGCCTGTGGCAGCCATCTTTAGTGAGAGAGCACCCGCACCTCAGCACTGACCAGCAGTGGTAAGGCGCCCGGAGACCTAGGTCCAGTAAAAATATGGTGGCAAAAATGAGGCGCAAAAGGGAAAAAACAGGGCAAGACCACCCTAGGGCTGACAGGTCTAACACGCGTCCCCCAGCCGAAAGAGGGGAGAGCTTCCCAACCTCTAGGGAGTTCTCTTCGCTAAGGCGGAAAACCGGGAGAGACCGTCAGCGTTGGCGTGGTCTACACCGGGTCGATGTTCCACCCGAAAGTCCATCCCCTGGAGGAAATGGACCACCTCAACAATTTGGGGTTTTCGCCTCTCATCTGCATGAGCCAGCGAAGGGTCTGTGGTCGGTCTGGATCAAGAAGTGCCAACCAAAAGGTATGGCCTCAACTTCTTCACAGCCCAAACCACAGCAAAGGCTTCCCGCTCGATGGTACTCCACCGCTGATCCCGGGGAGTAGTCTTCGGGAGATGAAGGCCACTGGCTGGTCTTGGCCATCGTCATTCAGCTGCGAGAGCACAGCTCCTATGCCATGCTCAGAAGCGTCTGTCTGTACGATAAACTCCCGTCCAAAGTCTGGAGTCCTGAGCACCGGTGCGGTGCACATGGCACGTTTAAGGGTCTCAAAGGCTTCCTGGCAGGCAGCCGTCCAGATGACTCTGCGTGGCTGCTTCTTCGAAGTCAATTCCGTCAATGGGCCCACGATGGTTCCATATCTCTTGACGAACCGGGCGGTAGTATCCCGTGAGGCAGAGAAAAGCTCGGACCTCTGTTTGGGTCTTGGGGGCTCCCAGGCCATGATGGTCTCAATCTTGGCTTGGAGGGGTTGCACCTTACCTCCGCCCACCAGATGTCCCAGGTACACGACAGATCCCTGTCCAATCTGGCACTTGCTGGCTTTGATGGTTAGACCAGCCCGTTGCAAAGCCTGTAGCACCTCCTGGAGATGCTGCAGATGGTCCTCCCAGCTGCTACTGAAGACAGCTATGTCATCCAGGTAGGCAGCAGAGAAGGCCTCTAGGCCAGACAGCACCTGGTTCACCAACCGCTGGAAAGTGGCTGGAGCATTTTTCAACCCGAAGGGCATCACCTGGAATTGAAAGTGGCCCTCGGGGTGGAGAACGCAGTCTTCTCCTTTGCTCCTTCCGCCATGGCGATCTGCCAATAGCCTGATGTTAAATCAATGGTACTCAGATACCGGGCTGCTCCCAGCCGGTCAATGAGCTCATCCGCCCGAGGGATCGGGTGAGCGTCGGTCTTGGTGACTGAGTTGAGTCCACGATAATCCACACAGAACCGAAGTTCTGGTGTGGTGCCCGGGGCGCTGTCGGCACCAACACTACCGGACTAGCCCAAGGGCTACTGGAAGGCTCAATCACCCCCAGTTCTAGCATCTTGACAACCTCACCCTGGATACTAGCCTTGACCTTATCGGACAGCCGGTAAGACTTGTTCTTCACTGGCGGACTGTCCCCTGTGTCCACATCATGGGTACACAGGTGCGTGATTCCAGGCGTGAGAGAAAACAACGAGGCGTACTGCCCCCAAGACCTGGCGGCAGTCCCTCTGTTGCTCTGGGGTCAAGGATGGGGCGAGGACTACTCCTCTACCGAACCATCCTTCTCATGGGCCGCCAGAAGGTCTGGCAGAGGCTCACTCTCCTCCTCCTCACTTCCATCCGTTATCATCAAGAGAGTGAGCTCGGAACGCTCCTGGTGTGGCTTCAGGCGGTTGACGTGGAGCACCCTGTGGGGTTGACGGGGGTCTTCATGTCAACGACATACGTGGTCTGGCCTTTCCTTTCCAAGATCTCAAACGGCCCAGTCCACCGGTCCTGGAGGGCGCTAAGCTCTCCTGGCTCCATGACCCACACCTTCTGTCCAGCGTCTAACTCTACCGTCCGCGCGTTCCGGTCATACCATTGCTTCATGACGGCCTGACTCGCCTCTAAGTTGTCCGAGGCCTCCTTCCACAGCTTGGCCACTTGGCTGCGGAACGCCAGCATATAGCTGACCACATCACGGGGAAGCTTTGAGGAAGACTTCTCCCACCCCTCTTTGACAAGACTGAGGGGCCCCCGAACGGGGTGGCCATAGAGCAGCTCAAAGGGGCTGAAACCGACCCCCTTCTGCGGCACCTCTCGGTAGGAGAAGAGCAGACAAGGTAAGAGGACGTCCCACTTTCTTCTCAAGTCCTCGGGTAGGATCCTGATCATCCCCTTCAAGGTTTTGTTGAAACGCTCCACGAGCCCGTTCGTCTGGGGGTGGTAAGGAGTGGAGAACCGGTAGGTCACTCCACACTCCTTCCACATGGCCTGCATGTAGGCCGACATGAAATTCGTGCCCCTATCTGACACCACGACCTTGGGGAATCCCACTCGGGTAAAAATCCCCATGAGGGCCCGCGCCACCACCGGTGCTGTGATGGTCCTCAGAGGGATTGCCTCTGGGTACCGGGTGGCGTGGTCTACTAGCACCAAAATGAACCTATGCCCAGCAGAAGTCGGCGGATCCAACGGCCCGACAATGTCAATCCCTACTCGCTCAAAAGGGGTATTGACCACTGGGAGAGGTTCTAGAGGGACCTTCACCTTAGTCCCTGTCTTGCCGCTCGCTTGGCAAGTGGTGCAGGTCTTGCAAAACGTGTCAGAAGTGACGCGCATCCTGGGCCAGTAAAAATGTGGGACCAAGCGTGCAAACGTCTTGTCCTGGCCCAGGTGTCCTGCTAGTGGTATCTCATGTGCCAACTCCTAGCAGAAAGGCTCGGTAGCATTGGGGGACCACCACGGCCCTTGAGGACCCATGCACCGGAGCCTTAGGCTCACTGTAGAGGAGACCATCCTCCCAGTAGACATGGTAATTACCAGTCTCTGTTCCAGCTGCTTGGGCTTCGGCCTGTTGCCGTATGCCTTCAAGCGTAGGGCACTCCCTCTGTGCCCGGCAAAATTCTTCCCGGGTAGGCCCTCCTTCCACCTGCCACTCTGCAGGGGTCGGCAGGTCCCCCACGGGAAAACCAACCACCTCAGCGGACTCCGGGTCACCTCCGCGGGCTCCCCATCCAACTCACCGGGTGTCTCCTCCCGGACATCTCCTCGTCCAGCAGTGGGCTGGGCCCTTATTTCAGGCTCCAACCCGGGCTGAGTTCCTTGTCGGGCAGCCATGGACCGCGTGATAACGCAAGTCCATCCTGGTAACCCCAACATCTCAGCATGGGCATTGAACTCTACCTCTCTCCAGGCAGTATGTTCCAAGTCGTTGCCCAGCAGACAGTCAACTGGCATGGCAGGGCTCACCGCAACCTTCATCAGACCTGACACTCCTCCCCACTCAAAGGGAACTTGGGCCACGGGGTAATGTCCCAGGCTATTATCAGCCATCACAACCGGGTGGAACTCCTCAGGAATCACCTGCTCTGGGGACACCAGCTGACGTCTCACCATCGTCATGCTGGCACCTGTGTCCCTCAGAGCCTCCACCTCCTCCCCGTTCACCAGGACCCTCTGCCGATACTTGGCAGTGTTCTCGGGTACCTGAACCCTTGGGATGATCTCTATCCCCCAGGGAAACTAAGGTCAAGCCTGTCCACTCACCTCCCCTACCTAGGGACAACTCCTCCCCAAGCGCTACACTGGCCACCCCGGGGCTCTTACCTCCTGTGGGGGCTGGGGTTCTCTTGCGACACTGGGGATCCCCCTTGTAGTGTCCAACCTCCCCGCACTCGTAGCACCGGACAGTTCTGGGCTGCTGACTCCTGTCAGGGTAAGTGGGTCTCTGGTATCCAGATTGGGATGGGGAACCTACCCCTCTCCCAGGCGGTCTATTTTGGGGACCTTTAAAGAACTCCCTCTTTATCTCCCCCTCTTTCTTCTGGGGGAACGCCTGTCCACCTTTCGGGATCCGCCCGGCTCCCTTGTGGGACACCCGAGTGCTGACCCACGTGTCTGCCTCCTCTGCAAGCTCCCTTGGGTTGGTCAGCTTGCGGTCCACCAAGTACTGGCGCAGCTCCGGAAAACATTTCTCGAGGAGGTGCTCTCTCAAAAACAGGTCGTACAGCCCAATGTAATTGTCAATGTTGCTGCCACGCACCCACCCCTCCAATGCCTTCCGGGCATAATCATAAAAATCCACCCAGTTTTGTGTGGTGAGCTTGTGGCTGTTGCGGAACTTTTGGCGGTACTTCTCTGGGGTGAGGCCAAACTTCCTGAGCAGGGCCTCCTTCATGATAGGGTAGTTGGTCTGCTCCCCCTTATCTAAAGTTAAAAGTGTGTCCCTTACTGGTGGAGGTATGTACCTGTAGAGACCTCCTCCCCAGTAGCTCTCAGGAACTCTATGGGCCACCAAAGCTACCTCGTACGCCGCCAACCACTTGTCGATGTCATCACCCACACTAAAGCTGGCTATCACCTCCCTGGGTAGATAAAATTTGGGCTCCTGTGGAACCCCAGCAGGCACGCTGCCACCATTTCCTTTGCCTTCTATCTCCATCTGCAAGGTTCGGAGCTCTAGTTCTTTCAGGCTAAGCTCATGTGCAAGCCTCCTTTCCTCCATGGCTAGCCTTGCCTGCTCTCCTTCCCTTTCCATCCTAGCCAATTCTAATGTCAATTGCCTCTGCTCCCTCCTGTCCTTGAATTCCTCTGCTGACAAACTCCCCCTGACGCACTACTGCCTGCCCTGGAACGTCTTCCTGGCAACACATTCTCGCTGACGTCAATGTTCAGTAGGCTCAGTTCTCCTGGGTCGTCTGCCTCCCTCTGCTCCTCATCCCCTCTTCCCTCCGGGTGGGCCATTACCCATGCCCTCAAAGCTTTCTGAAGCACCTCCTTCTTGGCACCTCGCTTGACGGCCACCCCCTCTCTAGGCAGAACTCCTTGAGCTGTGTCACCGTGTACCTCTCTAGGTCGTCTAACTCAAACTCCATCCTCCTAGGTGGGGTCCCAGACAATTTAAGGAAGGGGTTCTAAATGGTAGGTAGCAGGTCTTACGCAGGACTAACACAATCGGCAATCACAAAAGAGTTCCTAGTACTTGCATTTCACTAGGTGTCTAATTGCGGCGCACACTGAGTCACTGTAGGGTGCTGCACAAACACCAGTCCTTATCCCACCGCTGAACACCAACGTTGGAAACGGGGTTACCGAGTCCGTTACGGTAGCATGGCGCAAAGCGGGAAGGCACGCGAAGGCAATGTGTAAGGCAGTTGTGCAGCACACTCTTACTTTGACTCAGAAATGCGAAGCAATAACCGGACACCACACCAGGCTTGTGTAATTAAAAATCAAGTTCTTTTATGTCAATCAAGGTTGTATTAGGTTAGGCAGATTATACATTACATTTCTTTAACTGGTGCACATTCTTCTAAAAGACCCTCAACAGTTCTGGCCACTAAAAGGCCGCAGGAATCAGCTCCTAAAAACACAGCACCAATAACGATTACCGGGTGCACTAATAACACAGGGCCTAGAACATGCACAACACTTCCGGCATATTAAAATCCCTTGCAAAGGCACATACTTCAGGCCTAGATAATTATTGCAGCATGCGGGACACTATGCGGGATGAAATCCTAGAGGGAACCCCTCAACATGTCCAGCATACTGGGGCTTCCCGATGATGGGGGATTCCTATTTCTCTCAGGGGAGGTGAGGGTTAAATTAGGCTTGGCCCCCTTCTCAACAGGTGCCTTGCCTGGTACAAAATGTCAGTGAGGGCTCTTCCCTCGTTAATCCCCTGTAAATTGTGGCCCCCGGCCCCAGGGGCTTGATCTAGTGCCCTAGGGGCCTCCCGGGCTCACCTGTGGTGATGTGGCTGGTCGTTGTGCTGCTCGACGGACTCCCTCCCGGGCCAGCCCTCTGTTGGTCGGGGCGGGGCCCAGAGCGAGTCCCACGGCCCTCCGGCCGGCGTTGCAGAGCTTCGTCGAGGCTATGGAGCCTCTCGCTGCCTTATCGGGTCGTTGGGGGGCCGGTATGGCACTCCTCCGGCCCCCGTGGAGTCAGCGGTGAGTGAGGGTAAAGGGAGCGGGAGCCGGCAGTCCTTCCAGACGGCTCCCTGCTTCCCGATTGTGCACACGGAGTTCTCCCTCCTCCGTACGTGCTGGGGGGGCGGGCTCTCGACGCCGCCCAATCCCAGCGCGGCCTTGAGTTCTTCTGGGGGCTCCCGTTGGCAGTGGAGCCCCTCCGACGTCTTCCTGCTTGGCTCCGGCGGGGCCAATCACGTCGCGGCCTTCTTCGGTTGCCGGGCAACGCCTCCCGCCTCCTTCTCCTCGGCTGCTGGCTCCGGCGGGGCCAATCACGCCGCAGCCTTTTCGGTTGCCGGGCAACGCCTCCCGCCTCCTTCTCCTCGGCTGCTGGCTCCGGCGGGGCCAATCACGTCGCGGCCTTTTCGGGGCGCGACCTGTGACGCGGTCGGCGTCCCCGGCCCCACGGCAACGGCGTCCGCGGGCCTGGAGGCCGCGGTGGGCCTCAGCTCTCTTCACGCGGCCCTCCTGGGCTGCGGCGGTGTTCTTGGCTGCGATTGCAGCGGTAGGGGTCTCGGGCCCGGCGGTGATTTCTGGGGACTTCGGTGAGGGCGCGGACGGCGCACCTCACCACACTCATGAAAGGGGGAGAGGTCTCCCTCACCTCAGCACCTCTCTTCACGCGGCGGCGGCGATCCAGTCACCAGGTCAGTGACTGGAGGTCAAGTTCTCCCACGTGGAGTTGCAGCGCGGGCGCGCTGACAGCCTGATTCACAGGGCTGTGTGGGAAGGGTTCTTGGGGGACAGTCCAGCTGTCGGTCTAGGTAGAGAGGGGGTGAAGGTCTAGCGCTTAGGACACAGCGCTGCCGCCTCGGGATCCCCATTCGACGACTCAGCTTGGGTTCCTGTTACTCTTTGGTTTCAGGCTCCTGCGAGGAGCTTCTTGTCAGAAAAGTTCGTCTTCTTATGAAAGGGGGGTTGTGAGTTGGTGGTTCTGGGAGTGCTTGATGTTCCTCCCAGCACGCTGAAGGTGGTTCCCTGGGTCCCCTCACACTGGGCAAGGTCAGTGGGTGGTGGGCGTTCCTCAGCTATCTTACTTCAGCAGGGCCTTAGCCCTGTCAGCAGCAGTAGTGTAGGTCTCCCCCTAGGCCCTAAAGCCTATACTCCGGCGCAGGTTCTCCCAGGTTCAGCGGTGCCTCAACCTAACTGACTAAAAGGTTTTCCCTCCAAGCCTCTTATACCCCTAGGTCAGGTGACCCTCCTAAAGGCGGCAAAACGTAACTCCTCCCACAGCCCGGAAGGTTCTGGAACCTTCCACCTACCTAGCTATGGGGCCCAGAGGCGGGGACGGGATGGATACTGTATCCCTATGTCCCAGCCTGACTCTGGCTACTAGCGTGTATGTGTGGAAGGCCCATCTGCAGTAGCAGGGGCCTGTGGCAGCCATCTTTAGTGAGAGAGCACCCGCACCTCAGCACTGACCAGCAGTGGTAAGGCGCCCGGAGACCTAGGTCCAGTAAAAATATGGTGGCAAAAATGAGGCGCAAAAGGGAAAAAAAACAGGGCAAGACCACCCTAGGGCTGACAGGTCTAACATATTTATTGCTAAACACACCCCTCTAGTCTCTTTATGAGGCTAGAGTTCGAAGTACACAAGTTATAAGTTATTTAAACACAGTAATAGCACAAATACACGTTTGGGCCCTAGGGGCGTACCAAACCATATACCAATAAAGTGGTATAAGAACCACGACTGAACTAGACACTAGGCCTAGAGCCTCTAGAAGTGCTTGGACCACAAGGAACCACCCAAGGTAGTGACACAGGGGACCCACGGGGGACGCGTGCAGTGTAAATACACAACCGCGATACGCCGTTAACTTCTATGGAGAAAGTCGCGATCAGGAAATTAAAGAAAAGGGACACTTAAAGGAGGACTTGGAGCAAACCCTTTGAGAACTAGGTCGTTCTAGAGTCTCTACCCACGGGAGCACCGGAGTACTCTTGTTACCTCACCCAGGGAAGCCGGGTGCATAGGTGCCTTTCGGGGTCGGGTTTCGTCGTCGATTTGAATGGCGATCTGCTGCAAAGTGCTGCTGGTGACCAAGTGGAAAGTGTCCGGATGGATCCAAGAGTTTATCGGAGATCTGAAGAACCTGAAAGCAGAGGGGACAGAGTCTGGGTCACTAGCCAGTGACCAGGAAGGCGATGAGCGGATGCCCACCGATGTCGAGTGCTTCAGGTAGGTTGACGGTCGTCTTGACTCTTCAGCCACGAGGTCCAGGAGGCGTTGTCGGCGACCAGGAGCAGGATTCGGGCTGGTACACGATGTCTGTCGAGTGCTGAGGTGTCGGCGACCGGATTGGACCCAACAAGCCTTGGCAACGGCAAGTCTCGATGAAAGTAAAGAATGACGATGATGCAGACCAGCAAGGTCTGAGGAACTCACCCAGCAAGGGTAAGTGAGGGCAAGCCTGGAGCAACCAGGGAGCCCAAGAAGAAAAGGATTGGCCTTCGTTAAGGGCTACTAGCCAACGGGCTAGCGACCGCGAAGGAGCCTCGAGATGTTGCACGTGGAGCTGGCTCACAGGACACTCGTGGAGTGGAGGCCAGTGATCTTCGGTGCAGTTGGTGCTGGAGGCTAGGGCTACTCGGGAGCCCAAAGCACGACTTCGTGGGAGACCCAGAAGAGGATGCACTAGCAAATGCGTGCAGTGTCCAGGGGTCACGGTTCCACGTTACCCACGACAGCTACGGGCCTCAGCTTTGCTGGGGACTCAGGGCAGCCTCGGGGAAGTCTGGAAATCCACCTCTGGTGATGCAAAGACTTCGGCGTCCGACGGGAGCTTAGGCGATGCAGACCGGACAATTGCTTCTTTGGTGCCTGCCAAGCAGGGGAGTCACTCCTTGACCCCAAGGGAGATTCTTCTGTCCTCTAGTCTTGAGTAGAGCGTCGAACGTCCAGAATTCTGTTTCAGAGTTTCGTCCAGGGATAATCTAAAGTCCTAAGGACTGGGTTCCTATACTTATACTAAGTTTAGGGGTTGGACTACTCTGTGGCCCCACCTATGGGTGGGTCAGGGCAGAGTGGTGGCTACACCCCTTTCCCTTTGTCCAGTTCGCGCCAAAGCAGGGGCTGCAAGCCCCTGATCCGGTTTGAACTGGGGTATGCACAGGGACACCAAGTGTGCCCCCAGTGCAGGACTTCAAAGCACCCGAAAGTGCTCCCACCCAGCCCCAATACACATTATCCTGTCTGGGGAGGTGGTCACACCTCCCTGGGACAGGAAACCTGTTGTCCAGGCCTCCTGCCGGAGTTTCGTCCAGCAACAGGAGGCCAGACTCGTGTCTGTGGCAGCAGCATCCATTTTGTGATGCCAGGGCTTTAGAAAGAAGATACCAGCCAGGCCAGGGTTAACATGTCTCTCCCTCTAGAAGGGTGGAATGCTACCCCGCCGCCAGAATTGAGCGGGGGTAGTATTCCAAGATGTTTGACACCAAACACGACATGTTTAGGTGCAGCCATTCCAAAGTTAGCATTTAACGCGAGGTTATAATGCGCTTAAGAGTATATGGTCAGGCTGCACTACAAACAGCATCAGAGAAGGGTCTCCGAACGCTGCAGAGGGGCCCTGCTCATGCAGGGGCACCCTCTCACATAGGAACCACGCACTCTGCCTTCAGGATTGATAAGGCCTGCCATAGGAGTGACTTATAGGTTTATATGTGTGTATGTATTTAGTGATATAGGTAACCTATATATCAGTAAGGGGTGCATGCACCACCTTACCCAGGCTGCAGTAGCAGACCTGGCGTGTCAAATTGGATGGTCTTCCAGGGGTGGCATAATACATGCTGCAGCCCCTGGTAGGCCTCTGAGGTACCTATGCCCTTGGTACATAGTATACCATATACTAGGGACTTATAAGGGCACTCCAGATTCCAATCAGTGATGTGCCTAAGGCACATGGAAACCATTTTAGAGAGGAAGCAGCTAGGCTGGGGTTCTGATTAGCAGGGCCCCAGCCAGACTAAGGTCGAAAAACAGTGAAGCATCAGCAAAAAGTGGGGGTACCCATGTGAAGCAGATCCTACTCTCCTACACTGTGCACCGGAAAGGAGGGACTAGGAGGGCTTGGAGGCCGCGGACGGGTTGGAGGTGGTGGCCTGACCAGCACGCTGGTTGCCCGAACCGCCACGGTGGTATCCACGTCCTCGGCCACGCGTAGACGCTTGCTGCGCGGGCCGGTGGCTGGGCAGCTGACGTGACTGGGCGCCCCTTCCGTGGCCACGAAAGGGGCGAAAAGCAGAGGTGAGCGGAGGGCGTACAACAGAAAGGCCCAGGGACTTGGCCGTAGCCCGTGAGTCCTTAAACCGCTCCAGCGCATGGTCTGCCTTTGAACCAAAAAGACCGACTCCATCAAAGGGCATGTCCATGAGTGTATTCTGGACATCACCCGAGAAACCAGTTGTTCTCAGCCAGGCGTGGCGACGTAGCGCCACCGTCTGCCGCAAGCCATCTGCCCAGCGAGTCGGGCGGTATCAAGGCCACAACGGATGGTGTATTTAGCCGCATCTTGCCCTTCCGCAATGGCGCGGGTAAGCAGTGTCTGGACCTCCTCAGAACACTGCGGCAAAACAGCCGCCACCGAATCCCACAGGGAGTGGGTATTTCGGCCCAAAAGGCAAGCGGTGTTGACGGACCGCAAGCCACCACTGGAGGAAGAAAAGCCTTCTTCCCAAATTGGTCCAGGCGTTTGGATTCCCTATCCGGAGGGGCGGTAGGGAAGGCGGTTTGGGAGGCAGAGGCTTGGACAACCAAGCTCTCAGGGGTGGGATGTTGGGAGAGAAACAAGGGGTCGCCCGGAGCAGGGCGATGGCGTCGGGCCACGTTCCTATCCACAGGAGCCCCTGTGGTGGGTTTGGACCAGGCACCAAAAAGAACGTCAGTGAGTGCATCAGTAAACGGCAGCACAGTCTCCGAAGAGGAAGCCGCCGGCTGAAGCACTTCTGTCAGGAGGTTAGTCCTGACAGCCACAGTAGGCAACTGGAGATGTAAGGCTCCAGCTGCTCTACGCAACACCGTTGCAAAATTAGCTCCCTCCTCCGTAGCCACGGGAGGAGACAGCATGCCAGTGTCAGGAGGTGTCTAGACCACTGGCATCCCCAAGTTCCTCAGCCCAGTCCGGATCAAACTCATACTGTTGTGCGAGAGGGTCCTCAGACCCCTCCCAGCTCTCCTGGTCCTTCTCTTGTTCAAAATATGGAGGAGGAGGGACATTTGGGACCCAAGGTCTCATCGGCGCCGGAGCCGGCGTCGAGCGACGTCGGTCCAGCTCCATGTCCGGAGCCGGAGAGAGCCGGGGACCGACGCCGTCCGGAGCCCCGGACGGCGTCAGGAACAGCACCGGGGACGTCGGCGGAGGCGTGGTTAGGTCAACCGGCGTCGATGGGGGTTGCGGTACCACCGGAGCCGGGATCGAGGCCGGGGCCGGAGCCGAGGCCGGGATGAAGGCTGGTGGGACAGGCGGCGCCGGGACCGGAGTCGACGGCGGCGCCGGGGTAACCCCATCAGGACCCACGGGGCCTGAAGGCGCACCGGAGGGACCTGAAGGCCCGAAGAGGCGGGCCATGGCCGACAGGAATTCCTGTATTTTGGCCGGAGTCGCCCCCGAACCCGGAAAGAACGGGTAATTCGGGGGCGGCTCTACAGGCATGTCCGGGGCCGCGGGGACGGTGCCGACTGGGGCCTCAGCCGAGTCGCGAGACCGGCGAGGCGAAGTCTTAGAGTGATGACGCCGCTTAGACTTCTTGTGCTTCGACTTACCGGAGGAGCGCGAAGACTTGGATTCCGACGAACGGCGGGGACTCCGCGACCGGCCCCTCGACCTCTCCCGGGACCGGGGCTTGGTGCGGAGCAGACTGCCGGACCTCGAGTAGCTTTCGAGACCGCTCTCGCAAAGCCTTCGGATGAAGTTTCCGGCAGTCAGGGCACGACTTCGTGTCGTGTTCTCGGCCGAGACAGAAGAGACACTCGAGATGCGGGTCCGTGATCGACATCATGCGACCACAGGCCTCTCATGGCTTAAAGCCGGCCATCCCTACGACACCTTAGGAGTCGTGAAGACTCGTGAAGAAACAGTGAAAAAATTCACAAAAAAGGATAGTCAAAAAGTGACTAGGGCACTGCTCTTCCCGGATCTGCGGTTACTGGCGCGGAAAAAGAAGAACTGACGTCAGCGCGCAGGGGCGGCGTTTAAGTACTGCCCGCGACGTCATCCCGGCGACCACGACGCCGACGACGGACGCGGAGCCGCACGACGCCGCCTACCGACGCGCAAGGGTACTGCTACGCAAAAAACTTTCCGGATCCAGCCTGACGCCTGGGGATATTCTAAGGTAAGGAATCTGTCACTAACGTGTCTCTTTCAGATCCATCATGCACCTGCGGCTGAGTTCGTCCGCCCTGGCGTTCAGAGAACCTGCCAGGTGTTGAACCATCAGGAACATGTCCTGATGTTCCAGCCATGTCCAGAGGCACAGAGCCTCCTGACAGAGGGTCCACGACCCCACCCTGCCTTGTTTGTTGCAGTACCACATGGCGGTGGTGTTGTCTGTGAACACCTGCACTACCTTCCCTTTGACAGAGGGAAGGAATGCCTTGAGTGCAAGTCGGATCGCCCGGAGCTCCAGAAGGTTGATATGGAGCCGGGACTCCGCCCGGAGACCAGAGGCCTCTGATCTCCGCCTCTCCCATGTGACCGCCCCATCCCAGAAGGGACGCGTCCGTCACAACTGTGTGCTCTGGCTGGGGAAGGGAGAGGGATCTGCCCATGACCCATCGCCGGTTCGAGAGCCACCACTGCAACTGTTTTGCAGTTCCCTCCGAGATCTGGACGTGATCGGACAGGTTGCCCTGGTGCTGCGCCCACTGGAACTTCAGGTCCCACTGCAGAGCCCGCATATGCCATCTGGCATGATCGACCAGCAGGATGCAGGAGGCCATGAGGCCCAGCAGCCTCAGGGTCATCCGTACCGAAACTCCAGGATAAAGGCTGAAAGATCGGAATCATAGCCTGAATATCCCGGACTCGCCGTTCGGGAGGATAGGCCCGAAACTGCGTCGTGTCCAGAACTGCTCCGATGAAAAGGAGCTGTGGAGAAGGAATCAGGTGCGACTTCGGCACATTGATGGAGAACCCCAGCGAGTGCAGGAGTTCGGCCGTAGTCTGGAGGTGGGAGACGACTGCCTGGGACGAGGCCGCCTTCAGCAGCCAGTCGTCGAGGTAGGGGAAGACTGGAACCCCTGCCCGGCGCAGATGAGCTGCGACCACCGCCAACACTTTCGTGAACACCCGAGGGGCACTTGTGAGGCCAAAGGGGAGCACGGTGAATTGAAAATGCTCGAGGCCCACCATGAACCGGAGGTAACGCCGGTGGGCCGGCAGGACGGGGATGTGGAAATAAGCGTCCTGCAAGTCCAACGCTACCATCCAGTCTCCAGGGTCGAGGGCAGTCAAGACCTGAGCTAAGGTGAGCATCTTGAACTTCTCCTTCCGGAGGAAGCGATTGACGTTCCGGAGGTCCAAGATAGGACGCATGTCCTCCTTGTCCTTTTTGGGCACCAGAAAGTAGTGGGAGTAGCAACCACGTCCTACTTCTGGGGTCGGAACATGCTCGATGGCCCTCTTGGCCAAGAGGGCCGTGACTTCCTTCTGCAGAAGCACCCAAGTGATCCCCTGACATGCGGTGGAATTGAGGTGGCATGGCTGGGGGGTGGTCTCGAAGGGGAGGGAGTAGCCCCTTCGGACAATGTCCAAGACCCACCTGTCCGAGGTGATGGCACGCCAGTGGTGAAGGTGATGGCGGACCCTGCCCCCTACTGGCGTGCTGTGCACCTGAAAAGAAGGACTAGGAGGGCTTGGAGGCCGCGGACGGGGCGGGGTTGGTGGCCTGACCCGCACGCTGGTTGCCCGATCCGCCACGGCGGAAGCCACGTCCTCGGCCACGCGAAGACACTTGCTGCGCGGGCCGGTGGCTGGGTAGCGGACGTGTCTGGGCGCCCCTTCCGTGGCCACGAAAGGGGCGAAAAGCAGAGGTTAGCAGAGGGCGCACAGCAGAAAGGCCCAGGGACTTGGCAGTAGCCCGTGAGTCCTTAAAACGCTCCAGCGCATGGTCTGCTTTGGTACCAAAAAGACCGACTCCATCAAAGGGCATGTCCATGAGTGTGTTCTGGACATCACCCGAGAAACCAGTTGTTCTCAGGCAGGCGTGGCGACGCAGCGCCACCGTCGTTGCAAGCGATCTGCCCAGCGAGTCGGCGGTATCAAAGCCACAACGGATGGTGTACTTCGCCGCATCCCTTCCTTCCGCAATGGTGCGGGAAAGCAGTGTCTGGACCTCCTCAGGACACTGGGGCAAGACTTGCGCCACCGAATCCCACAGAGAGTGGGATTATCGGCCCAAAAGGCAAGCGGTGTTCACCGACCGCAAGCCAGCACTGGAGGAAGAAAAGGCCTTCTTCCCAAATTGGTCCAGGCGTTTGGATTCCCTATCCGGAGGGGCGGTAGGGAAGGCGGTTTGGAGAGGCAGAGGCTTGGACAACCAAGCTCTCGGGGTGGGATGTTGAGAGAGAAACAAGGGGTCGCCCGGAGCGGAGGCGATGGCGTCGGGCCACGTTCCTATCCACAGGAGCCCCTGTGGCAGGCTTGGACCAGGAGCCCAAAGAACGTCAGAAAGTGCGTCATTAAACGGCAGCAATGGCTCCGAGGAGGTAGCCGCCGGCTGAAGCACTTCCGTCAGGAGGTTAGTCCTGACAGCCACAGTAGGCAACTGGAGGTGTAAGGCTCCAGCTGCTCTACGCAACACCGTTGCGAAATTTGCTCCCTCCTCCGTTGCCACGGAAGGAGGAGACAGCATGCCAGTGTCAGGGAGGTGTCTAGACCACTGGCATCCCCAAGTTCCTCTGCCCAGTCCTGCTCATAGTCACACTGCTGTGTGAGAGGGTCATCCGACCCCTCCCAGCTCTCCTGGTCCTCCTCTGGTTCAAAATATGGAGTAGGAGGGACATTTGGGACCCAAGGTCTCATCGGCGCCGGCGTCGAGCGACGCCGGTCCGGCTCCATGTCCGGAACCGGAGAGAACCGGGAACGACGCCGCCGGAGCCCCGGGCGGCGTCAGGAACGGCACCGGGGACATCGGCGCCGGCGGAGGCGTGGTTAGGTCAACCGGGCGTCGATGGGGGTTGCGGTACCACCGGAGCCGGGATCGAGGCCGGGGCTGCAGCCGGGATCAAGGCTGGCGGGACGGGCGACGCCGGGACCGGAGTCGTCGGCGACGCCGGAGCAACCCCATCAGGGCCCGCGGGGCCCGAAGGCGCACCGGAGGGACTTTGAGGCCCGAAGAGGCGGGCCATGGCCGACAGGAACTCCTGTACTTGGGCCGGAGTCGCCCCCGAACCCGGAAAGGACGGGTATTGCGGGGGCGGCTCCACAGGCACGTCTGGGGCCGCGGGGACGGTGCCGACAGGGGCCTCAGCCGAGTCGCGAGACCGGCGAGGCGAAGTCTTAGAGCGATGATGCTTCTTAGACTTTTTGTGCTTCGACTTACCCGAGGAGTGCGAAGACTTGGACTCCGACGACCGGCGGGGCTCCGCGACCGGCCCCTCGACCTTTCACGGGACCGGGGCTTGGTGCGGCGCGGAGCCGACTGCCGGACCTCGAGGAGCTTTCGAGACCGCTCTCGCAAAGCCTTCGGGTGTAAGGCCCGGCAGTCGGGCACGACTTCGTGTCGTGGTCGCGGCCGAGACAGTAGAGACACTCTAGCGCGGGTCTGTGATCGACATCATTCGACCACAGACGTCGTATGGCTTGAAGCCGGGCATCCCTACCGCCACCTAGGAGTCGAGATGACTCGAAAAGAAACAGTGAAAAATTCACCCAAAAGTTAGTCAAAAATTGACTAGGGCACTGCTCTTCCCGGATCTGCGCTTACTGGCGCGGAAAAAATAAGAACCGACGTCAGCGCGCAGGGGCGGCGTCTAAGTACTGGCCGCGACGTCATCCCGGCGATCACGACGCCGACGACGGACGCGGAGCCGCACGACGCCGCCTACCGACGCGCAAGGGTACTGCTACGCAAAAACTTTCCGGATCCAGCCTGACGCCTGGGGATATTCTAAGGTAAGGAATCTGTCACTAACGTGTCTCTTTCAGATAGGCTAATTATGCAACTTCCCGTGGCACTGTGTGTATATATATATATATATATATATATATATATATATATATATATATATATATATATATATATATATATAATGCACAGACCTCGCAATGACGCGCCTGTGTGCTCTGTATTCACAATGCGTACAGGACATTTGCAGTGCACTCTATTTTAACAAGCATTTGCAATGCAATAGCTCTCCAATTTACGCGAGGCCTATTGCATTGCAAATGGTTGGCAACTTGGCATCACGGACAAGGGAGGGGGGGGGAGGCACGGTTATCTGTAGGGCGGGCCGGGGGCGGGGAGAAGGTAGGACGGACAACGGGAGGGCGGGCGGAGGGGTGGGGTGGAGAGGAGAGGAGAAAGCACAGACAACGGGAGGGAGGGCGGGGAGGGGAAAGAAGGCACGGACAACGGGAGGGTGGAGGGGGGAAGAAGGCACGGACAACGGGAGGGAGGGGGGAAGAAGGCACGACAACGGGAGGGGGGGTAGAAGGCACCAAAAAATGTGTCGCTCGATCTTAGACCCCACATCCCCCCCATGTTGTTTGAAAAGCTGCGTGACGCTATGTGTGCCCCTCTACACACTCCACATTTACCTGGTCCGTGTCCTGCGGCGGGCTCCAGTTCCAGCTGCTTAATAAAGGAAATAGTACACGCCCCGTGTAACAACCAAGTAAAAGGGCCAGTAGCCATGGGAGGATACAAATGACGACATGGCTGTGCTAAGGAGGGACTAACAAGCCTCATAATGAATCAGAAGACAGCATTTACAAAGGACAAACGCACAAGTTACTAACTTGTGTAACGATATATCTGTAAGAGACAGTAGTTAGTGATAGATTCCTTACCTTAGAATATCCCCAGGCGTCAGGCTGGATCCGGAGAAGTTTTGCGTAGCAGTACCCTTGCGCGTCGGTAGGCGGCGCCGTGCGGCTCCGCGTCCGTCGTCGGCGTCGTGATCGCCGGGATGACGTCGCGGGCAGTACTTAGGCGCCGCCCCTGCGCGCTGACGTCAGTTCTGTACACGACTTTCCGCGCCAGGAACGCAGAGCCATGCAAGAAGCTGACACAGGTGTCTGAAAAATACTAGGGCCCTGAAAGGGATGTCCTTAACCCTAGAAATCAGTTCGCAGAACGGGGAGGATGGGTGGGCGGTAGGAATCTATCACTAACTACTGTCTCTTACAGATATATCGTTACACAAGTTAGTAACTTGTGCATCTGAAAGAGACACGTTAGTGATAGATTCCTTACCTTAGAATAGATACCCCAGCAATACCAACCCCGGTGGTGGGTCTGCGAACAAAGATCAGACAAGGAAGTCCTGGAGGACAGAACGGCCAAAGAAGCCGTCCCTCCGGACCTGACTGTCAAGGCAGTAATGCTTAGTAAGCGTGTGCAGCGAGGCCCACGTAGCCGCCTGACAGATAACCGGCAGCGGAACACCGCGGCCCAAGGCCGTGGTAGCAGCCGTTGTCCTGGTGGAATGGGCACGCAGCCCAACAGGAGGTTCCTTTTTAGCCAAAGAATAGCAGGTCTTGATGCACAAGGTAACCCAGCGGGAGATGGTCCTCTTGTGCACCGCCCGACCTTTTTGGCGCCCACGTAGCCAACAAAGAGCTGGTCATCCACCCGGAAGTGTTTTGTGCGGTCAATATAGAAAGAGAGCGCACGTTTTGGGTCCAGACGGTGGAGCCTCTCTTCCTCTCTGGAAGGATGCGGAGGCGGAAAGAAGGTGGGCAAAGTGATGGTCTGCCCAATGTGGAAAGCAGTAACCACCTTTGGCAAGAAGGACGGACGCGTCCGAAGAACAACCTTGTCTGGATGAACAGACAGAAAGGGAGGCTTGCAAGATAGAGCCTGGAGCTCACTCACCCGCCGAGCGGAGGTGATGGCCACCAGAAAGGCTGTCTTCAGAGTCAGAAGACGAAGAGGACAGTTATGTAGAGGCTCAAAGGGAGCGCACATTAAAAGGTAAGAACCAAGTTCAAGTCCCACTGAGGCATCACAAACGGAACAGGAGGGAAGAGGTGAGTAATGCCTTTTAAGAACCTGTTAACAACAGGGGACTTGAAAAGGAGGGCTGATCAGGGAGCCTGAGGAAGGCCGAGATAGCACAAAGATAACCCTTGATGGTACCCAGGGCAGAACCCTGTTGGGCCAAAGAGAGAAGGAACAGAAGGACCTCAGAAAGAGGGGCAGAAAGGGGATTCACAGCCTTTGCTGTGCACCATGCCACAAATTTGTTCCACCTGCAGGCGTATACCACCTTAGTGGAGGGACGCCTGGCTGCCAGAATCACATCACAAACTTCGGGAGGCAAGTCGAAAGGAATCAACTGCCGCCGCTCAATCTCCACGCAAGCAGGTGTAGACTGGACAGGTTCGGGTGGAGGACCGTCCCCTGCTGCTGCGACAGAAGATCCTCCCGAAGAGGCAGACGGATCGGGGATCTATGCTCATATTGAGTAGCTCGGGATACCAAACTCTTCGAGCCCAGTCCGGAGCCACAAGAATGACTTGGGCCCGGTCGTGCTGAATCTTCTTCAACACTCTGGGTAGAAGTGGTATAGGCGGAAAGGCGTACAATAGACCGCAACTCCACTGCGTGACGAAAAGCGTCGCCGAGCGAGTGCCGCCTTGGAAATTCCAACGCGCAGAACTGATGACATTGCGCGTTCTCTTCGGTGGCGAATAGATCTAACCAAGGCTCTCCCCACTGTAGAAAGAGTCCTTGCGCCACTTCCGAGTGAAGACGCCATTCGTGATCCATCATGCACCTGCGGCTGAGTTCGTCCGCCTCTGGCGTTCAGGGAACCTGCCAGGTGTTGAACCACCAGGAACATGCCCTGATGTTCCAGCCATGTCCAGAGGCGCAGAGCCTCCTGACAAAGGGTCCACGACCCCACCCCGCCTTGTTTGTTGCAGTACCACATGGCGGTGGTGTTGTCTGTGAACACCTGCACTACCTTCCCTTTGACAGAGGGAAGGAATGCCTTGAGTGCAAGTCGGATCGCCCGGAGCTCCAGAATGTTGATATGGAGCCGGGACTCCGCCGGAGACCAGAGGCCTCTGATCTCCGCCTCTCCCATGTGACCGCCCCATCCCAGAAGGGACGCGTCCGTCACAACTGTATGCTCTGGCTGGGGAAGGGAGAGGGATCTGCCCATGACCCATTGCCGGTTCGAGAGCCACCACTGCAACTGTTTTGCAGTCCCCTCCGAGATCTGGACGTGATCGGACAGGTTGCCCTGGTGCTGCGCCCACTGGAACTTCAGGTCCCACTGCAGAGCCCGCATATGCCATCTGGCATGATTGACCAGCAGGATGCAGGAGGCCATGAGGCCCAGCAGCCTCAGGGTCATCCGTACCGAAACCCAGGATAAAGGCCGAAAGATCGGAATCATAGCCTGAATATCCCGGACTCGCCGTTCGGGAGGATAGGCCCGAAACTGCGTCGTGTCCAGAACTGCTCCGATGAAAGGAGCTGTGGAGAAGGAATTAGATGCGACTTCGGCACATTGATGGAGAACCCCAGCGAGTGCAGGAGTTCGGCCGTAGTCTGGAGGTGGGAGACGACTGCCTGGGACGAGCCCGCCTTCAGCAGCCAGTCGTCGAGGTAGGGGAAGACTGAAACCCCTGCCCGGCGCAGATGAGCTGCGACCACCGCCATCACTTTCGTGAACACCCGAGGGGCACTGGTAAGGCCAAAGGGGAGCACGGTGAACTGAAAATGCTCGGGGCCTACCGTGAACCGAAGGTAACGCCGGTGGGCCGGCAGGACGGGGATGTGGAAATACGCGTCCTGCAAGTCCAACGCTACCAACCAGTCTCCAGGGTCGAGGGCAGTCAAGACCTGAGCTAGGGTGAGCATCTTGAACTTCTCCTTCCGGAGGAAGCGATTGACGTTCCGGAGGTCCAAGATAGGACGCATGTCCTCCTTGTCCTTTTTGGGCACCAGAAAGTAGTGGGAGTAGCAACCACGCCCTACTTCTGGGGTCGGAACATGCTCGATGGCCCTTTTGGTCAAGAGGGCCGTGACTTCCTTCCGTAGAAGCACCAAGTGATCCCCTGACATGCGGTGGAATTGAGGTGGCATGGCTGGGGGTGGTCTCGAAGGGGAGGGAGTAGCCCCTTCGGACAATGTCCAAGACCCACCTGTCCGAGGTGATGGTGCGCCAGTGGGGAAGGTGATGGCGGACCCTGCCCTCTACTGGCGTGCCGTGCACCTGAAAGGAGGGACTAGGAGGGCTTGGAGGCCGCGGGACGGGTTGGAGGTGGTGGCCTGACCCGCACGCTGGTTGCCCGATCCGCCACGGCGGAATCCACGTCCCTCGGCCACGCGAAGACGCCTGCTGCGCGGGCCGGTGGCTGGGCTGCTGACGTGAAGGGCGCCCCTACCGTGGCCACGATAGGGGCGAAAAGCAGAAGGCAGCGGAGGGCGTGTAGCAGAAAGGCCCAGGGACTTTGCAGTAGCCCGTGAGTCTCTCAAAGCGCTCCAACGCATGGTCTGCTTTGGACCCAAAAAGACCGACTCCATCAAAGGGCATGTCCATGAGAGTATTCTGGACATCCCCTGAAAACCAGTGGTTCTCAGCCAGGCGTGGCGCCGGAGCGCCACCGTCGTTGCAATCGACCTGCCCAGCGAGTCGGCGGTGTCAAGGCCACAACGGATAGTGTATTTGGCCGCATCCCTTCCTTCCGCAATGGCGCGGGAAAGCAGTGCCTGGACCTCCTCAGGGCACTGGGGCAAAACATCCGCCACCGAATCCCACAGGGAGTGGGTATATCGGCCCAAAAGACAAGCGGTGTTAACGGACCGCAAGCCAGCACTGGAGGAAGAAAAACCTTTCTTCCCAAACTGATCCAGGCGTTTGGATTCCCTATCCGGAGGAGCGGTAGGGAAGGCGGTTTGGGAAGCGGAGGCTTGGACAACCAAGCTCTCAGGAGTGGGGTGGACAGAAAGAAACAGGGGGTCGCCCGGAGCGGGGCGATGGCGTCGTGACACGTTCCGATCCACAGGAGCCCGTGTTGGGCTTGGACCAGGCGCCCAAAAGAACGTCAGTGAGGGCGTCGTTAAACGGCAGCACAGTCTCCGCAGAGGAGGCTGCCGGCTGAAGCACCTCTGTCAAGATGTTAGGCTTGACCGTCAAAGTAGGGAGCTGGAGACGTAAGGCCCCAGCAGCCCTACGCAACACCGTACCAAAATTGGCCCCCTCCTCCGTAGCCACGGGAGGAGACAGCATGCCAGTGTCAGGAGAAGTATCCAGACCACTGGCCTCCCCTAGACTCTCTGTCCAGTCCTCATCATACTGACAGTTGCGTGTCAGAGGGTCATCAGACCCCTCCCAGTCCTCCTGGTCCTCCTCTGGTTCAAAATAAGGAGGAGGAGGGACATTTGGGACCCAAGGTCCCATCGGCGCCGGAGCCGGCGTCGAGCGACGTCGCTCCGGGTCCATGTCCGGAGCCGGAAGGAACTGGGGGACGACGCCGCCCGGAGCCCAGGGCGGCGTCGAGAACGGCACCGGAGACATCGGCGCCGGCGGAGGTGTCGTGAGGTCGACCGGCGTCGATGGGGGTTGTGGAGCCGGGATCGAGGCCGGGGCCGAAGCCGGAGCCGGGATCGAGGCTGGAGGCCCGGGCGACGCCGGGCCGGAGGCCGCCGGCGACGCCGGAGTAACCCCATCAGGCCCGCGGGGCCCGAAGGCGCACCGGAGGGGCCTGAAGGCCCGAAGAGGCGGGCCATGGCCGACAGGAACTCCTGTACCTTGGCCGGATCCGCCCCCGAACCCGGGAAGGGCGGGTATGACGGGGGCGACTCCACAGGCAAGTCCGGGGCCGCGGGGGCGGGGACGGTGCCGGGAGGGGCCTCAGCCGAGTCGCGAGATCGGCGAGGCGAAGTCCGAGAGCGACGATGCTTCTTGGACTTCTTGTGCCTGGACTTACCGGACGAAGAAGACTTCGACGCCGACGACCGGTGTGCACTCCGCGAGCGACCCCTGGACCTCTCACGCGACCGGGGCTTCCGCGGAGCCGAATGCCGGGCCTCGAGGAGCTTTCGAGACCGCTCTCGCAAAGCTTTCGGGTTGAGGGCCTGGCATTCGGGACAAGACTCGGTGTCGTGGCCTCGGCCGAGGCAGAAGAGACACTCCCAATGCGGGTCGGTGACGGACATCATCCGCGCACAGGCGCCGCATCGCTTGAAGCCGGGCATCCCTACGACACCTTAAAGATGGAAAAAACAGTGAAAAAATCACCAAAAGTATGGTCAAAAATTGACCAGGGCACTGCTCTTCCCGGATCTGCGCTTACTGGCGCGGAAAAAGAAGAACTGACGTCAGCGCGCAGGGCGGCGCCTAAGTACTGCCCGCGACGTCATCCCGGCGATCACGACGCCGACGACGGACGCGGAGCCGCACGACGCCGCCTACCGACGCGCAAGGGTACTGCTACGCAAAACTTTCCGGATCCAGCCTGACGCCTGGGGATATTCTAAGGTAAGGAATCTATCACTAACGTGTCTCTTTCAGATACACAAGCCAATGAAAAATAAGGGGGGGGAGTGGGCGAAGCTTCTCTCCATACTGAACTACCACAGCTCTTCGCAGAGCAGCGCTTGCTCACGCTCAACCTAAAAAAAAGATGGAGCCAATCAGAGAGGGGGTAAATAGGGTATAATCCGCAAGAGGGACAAAGACACGCTGGACGAGCTAAAGCAAATAAACCCAGTGAATAGAAAGCAAGCAAATGTGAGTGACAAAAACAATGGTAAGCAGTGGGCACAATACATTCCTAGGTAAGCTTTCAGCATGTTCTTAATATGTCTCTGAAACCAGACCACTATGCGGTCTGGAAGGCTTCGACCTAACTGGGAAAGGCACTAAAAGGGAGCAAATAATTTACACAAATGGGATATTCTGCGTTACCAACATGATTGCGTGCTGGACTCCTAAATCGTGAAGTCGGGTCTGGGCTAGGGCTCAATTTAGTGACTGGGAAGTATCCAACGTGGTATTTTGTGATAATATTGTTAACATTATTTTAAAAAGTGAGTTTCACAGAAATGTTGCAATAATCAGACTTTCAACAGCCGGGACTCTTGCCAATTCCGAGCACTTTCTAACTACCGTGTCTGCAATACCTTTTTTGAAAAAAGATGTTAATCTCTGGCTTAGTGGCCACAAGCGAGCAGACTGACCAGTAATTTGACGATATCATCAACTTCAGTGCATTTCAAACTTTTGAGCTTATACATTCACACGCTAGACTCGCAGTAGGCACTGCCCCGTACAATCACAAAAACTTTACTAACATGTGTAAGAGGAGAAACGTAACCACTTTGCAGCCGATGCTATATTTTCAAAACCACTTCAAGTTCGGCAAAAATGAACTAGGACATGGACACTACAGACCTTTGCTTTCTATGGGACTACAGGTCTACTCAGGGCAGCACACCTTTATTAGGCCCTGCATGGGCTTTTTCACTGGTCTCAGTTTGCCTCTTGAACGCAGAAGGATACTCCTCCAGAGCCTAGAAGAAAAGAAACTAGGCACTCATTATTAAAGGAACTGAAAGCAAACCTTCCTAAAACAAATCCCCTCCCACAGCCCATTTCTCCTGTTAACCCCACCATTTTCTATTCGCTGGCAAGTCTTACCATAGCAGTCAAAAAAAAAAGAGAGTGGCAGAGGAAGACCGGCATCACTGCGGAGAAAACGTCAAACCTAAACTCTAAAACGCAGCTGTCTGAAACCTCACATGTTGCTACGGATTAAATCAAATTTACGCTCGCGGGGCTCAGAACCATTAGACGAAACTCGCAGAACAATGCGGGCTATTAATAAAGATTAAAAGAGAAGAAGAAGATTAAAAAGGGGAACAGATGTGCACAAAATATAGCCTTTACGTTATGTTAGCGGTGAAAAGGCCAGGGACGCACGGGGTTTGTACCAAGGCTAAAGTAATTGCGATAATCGCAGATGCATGCCACACATGCCTGCCAAGGCAAAACAAGGCCGCGGAGTTTTGATGAGGGGATCTGGTTTATTACACAAAGCAGTCGGTGGCAGTGAACAGAGCATGCTTGGCAGCACGGCAGTGAAATCCAAAGAAAGGGGAAAGCGTCAAAAGGACAAGAGTACAACGCCGTGAACTGAAGAAAACGAGAGGAACCGGGCTGCTTAGCAGGAAGAAGCATGTGGGGAAATAACGGAGTACTAAAGCAACATAATCGGATAAACCAATACTGACTCGCTCTAAATAAATTAAAAAAACAAGCACTGGCAGCCAACTTTTGGCCTTGCTTGTGCATGGCTTTTGTAAAACCGCATAAGTGGATTACTGTGTACGTGTATCTCTGTACAGTGCAAAGGCAGAATGCCGTCACTGACACAGAGGAAGGGCGACCCTGTGCCCTATGCGGTGATGGGCGGAACTGAAAAATGTGAATGGCAGACTGACAGACCAATTGATTAAGAGAGCCGGCTGAAAGCCCTTGTAAGTATGTATATTATTTATACATTTTATTAAAATCATTATGTCTTGGCTAACGCCAGACTTAACAATGCATAAGTCAGCCACATTATTTGAAAATAGTCTAACGTGCACGAAACCAACAAATCATTTAAGCTACTGAAACAGTTTTTCTATGAATATTAATATTTAAATACATTAATAATCTCACGGACTAGCCCGAGTCCCCATTAGTGTGGTATAGTCGTGTACATGAGTAATCAGAACTGCGAGAAGAAAGCGTCTCACCAGCATTGAGGAACCCACCATAGTTTGCCTTATTAATTTGGGTTTTAGTAAAGCGCTGCAAGTTTTCAAGAGTTCAATAGGCACAAATAGGTAGGTCTAGGCACAGTGAAATATGTATCACCAGGGTAAGCATCAGGCAGGAGGAGAAAGCCAGGCGGTTGCGTAGGTCCGGGCAATCCGGTAGAATCCTGTTCCAATTTGCTGCAACACTGACTAGGCAATCATGGTATGACAGTAAAGTAAAGCCTTGGTTCGATGAAGTTTATATAACATCGTGCATCAGCTGACAGACTGACAGTGACCGAGTCATCAATTTTAGGAGGACCCGATTGGCCTGTTGTGAGCTGCAAAAGAGTGATTGCACAGTACCAGTATAAGGGATCTATGAATTACTAGCGTTTCTCCCGATCCAAGGGATATCGGAAATAATGGGTTTTTATGCCCTCTTGTAACATTTTAGGAATCCTACCTCTAGGTTTCAAAAGAATGGGTTGGGCGTTCCAGGATGTGGGGCTCTGAATAAAGGTGGTTCTGCCTTCTGCCTACAAAAATTTAACACTTGGCTACTCCGCCGTAACGCTTTTTTTTTTTTCATTTGGTCACTTGAACCAAACCACTTGTTGGGCAGATATAAAAGAAAGGTGTGGTTTTAGTAAACGGTCCTGGTCCCATTTTTAATCTTGTGTATGGGGGCATAAATAAAGTAAAAGCACCTACCCAAACACAATTTTAACAAACTTATTAAAGGATTTGGCAGAAAGAAAAAGCAAACCTTTATTTGGGGTCGAACTATATAGGCAACAACACCACTGCCATGAGGGGGATGGGGAATGATAAATTTGGATTTAGATTCACTCTACTCCATCCAATGTCTTCTACCGCTTTACTACAATACACACACTGTTGAGTGACCACGTTTCATAATTTTCCTTTTTTCTTACATTCCTGTATCTCTCTGCAACCATCTTGTGCACATTAAAATTCGAATGTCTAGTTATATGAGGACATTCCTGAAGGAAACTTTTACTATGTCTTCGACTATAAGAGGAGATCATTAATTGACTATGAAGTATCCTTTCTCTTTTCAGGAAAAAAGTAATATACCCACTAAAGACCGCTTGCGAAGACTAAACTCGAAAGTTTCACATTTCTGTCCAGGGGTAGGTGCACTATTATGTTAAACACTTGGTCCTCCAGTGTAGAACACTTGCTGTCCTTAATTGCAACAGCTAGATGATCACACAAGGTCGAAGCGAGTTTGAGCCTTCAGCATAGTCAACTGGGAAGCTTAAGTCGATGACCAAGGCAATGAAGATATATAATCATGCCACATAAATTCTGGCATGTCTTTAGAGGCCATGGTTTGCTTACCAGTCCCCAAAACTATTTTGTAACTTTCCTTTTAGTAACTTGGGCCACATACTCCTGTTCTTGTTGCAAAGACCTTATTTGATTCTTTGCACAGTTTCTTTAAAATGTGCTATAGTTTTTAGTATAAGCTCTATTAATCTCATCACAACTCAGTTACATTTTCAGTTAAAACGTTCCCCTGTTTCATGTTGGTCATACCACTCATTACCAACCTTAAAACTCATTTGAAACAGTTGGCACTTACAGAATGTGACACTCCCTTTTATGGAGTCCAACTTAAAAAGACAAAGATAAAAATGAGGAAATTGGATTAAAAAACGTGATCCAATTAAAGTGCCATGGGTTCTTTAGATTTGTTTCCCTTAACCTCTTGTAAGGTTTTGTTTTGGAAAAGGTCAATAAACACATTGCTGTCAACATGATATAAGTGAAGAGGTTGACCTTTGGACAATCTTGAGTTTTCAACCAACAGAGCAAAGCATGCTAGGGACATTTAGGGCTCATATTTGCAAAGCAACAAAAAAATGTGAAATTCCAAGTGCCAGCAAGCTTGCTGTCACGGCCTTAATACACGCAACTGTCTGACTTCCACCTTCACATTATGGAGAAAGTCCACAGCTATGTAACCCAGCTGTTAACCTGCTGTATTCACTTAAGCTTAATCTATTGTCGTTTTAAAATCACACTTTCACAGTGATTACCCTACGATTTTTTCATATCTGGTGCTACGATATGCAAACTCTTGACTCTTAGGTTCGAGGTGAAAATACAGTTTTAGACTCCTAAACATACACATATTTGGCCCAACAGTTGTATTCTTTAGCTCTGCTTTTAGTTATTAGATGACATACTTTCCATGATCAGTTGAACGAATCAAGAGGAAATACTTGTTGGACCTGGCCCTTTTTGGCAGGTTCACCCCTGAACTTTTTGCCTTTTCCCTGGCATGGTGTTAGTGGTTTTAGGCCTCTGGGCACTTGGACACGGTGGTCCAGTGCCAAGTGCGTGCGCTCTCTGTGTGTGTGTGTAGTAAGCTTGGCCTGCCCTCCCATTGGAATGCATGGGGGATAGTGTGCCTGTGGTAATTCCTGGTATGAAAGGTGCAGTGTGGTCAAGTCTAGTATGTATGAATTCGTGAGAATAAATGCTGCGCAATGGTGTGCGCAGATTTATTGTGACTGGTGTAGAAATGCCACTTTTAGAAGTTGGCCTTTATGTGTGCTCGGAGTCTGCCTGCCTGATGTGGATTGCATGTCTGGCTCTGTGAGTGACAGGGGCTGGGAGGTGTGTGTGGCTCCAGGAGGGGCAGGGTGAGTCAGCGCTGGGCTGAATGGGACACCTGAGCTGAGGGTGGTGGGAGGAGAGATCCCTGACCCTGAATAGGATGTTGCCTGCCCTGTACAATGCTGGCTCCACCTCCTGTGGTGCGTCTGATGTCCCTAGCCTGTCTTGTGAAAGGGAAGAGGAGCTGGGCAAAACAAAGTGCTCCAAAACTTCCCTGAACCAGTTGCATCCGGTTCCCCCATGCCCTGCACCCTAACACAAAGGAAAATGGTGTATAAAAGTAGGGGCTGTGACCCCATAAGGTTGTTCAGTTCCTGTTCAGTTCTTGGGTGCTGTTCCTGCTGGGGCGTGCTGCTGCTGGGGCCCAGGGGGGGGGCTGCCATGAGGGCTTGCCCCCTGGGCCCTGCATGCCCCCTTGATGCCTGAAAAACCTTTTGCTGGACTTATTTGTTTTTGATGAAGGACTTGGCTGCATTCTTCTGCGCCCTGGGAGTCCTATGCTTTATATTTTTCCCCCAACAGAAGGGAAGAGCGGGGGCTACGCAGCGCTGCTGCCGTCTTTGTAATGGGAATCCCCCCTCGTAGGGATTCCCTCGTTTTGCTGAGTTATGGCGGGTGCCCACCCCGCGTTCTGATTATCTGCGGATAGCGGGTGCCCACCCCCGCTTTATGGTGCTTCATAGCGGGTGCCCACCCCGCTTCTGTCCTATTTTAAATAGCGGGTGCCCACCCCGCATTGACCGAGAGAAAAATCACCGCCGCGGCCCTGAACGCGGAAAACAGGAAGTCAGGCACCCACGCCTGACGGTGGGCGGGGCCTGCCAGAGGAAGTGCCGGCCGGAGCCTCGCGGGCTCCATAGCGAAGTCCCGGGTCCCAGGAGGAGGCCCGGGTGAAGTGAAGGGAAATGGCCGGCGCAGGCAGCGCCTGTCCCTTGTCCCCTCCGGGGCTCTTGTGGAGAAGAGGGAGCCCCGGCGCCAGAGAAGGAGTGCGGCCGAAGCGGGACGTGAAGGAGCCTCGCGGGCTCCATACTGAAGTCCCGGTCCCCAGGAAGGGGGCCGGGTGAAGGAAGGAGTGGGGCCGAGAGCAGCGCCGATGAGAGCCGGTGAGTGGAGCTGGCTGGGGGGGGGAGAGGAGTAGAGACACCACACCCATGCCCGAGCGGCCCCGCTGACAGAGGGCCGCTCCACCGATGGGCGCAGTTTGGTGGTGCCGGAGAAGGCACCGTGTTTAGTCTCCTTGAGCGGCCCCAGCTGGCAGCGGGCCGCTCCAACGTTTGGGGGCATATTGTTTTGAAGCCCCGATGGCTCCAAGACGGGGCCTTCTTATTGTTTAAGGGCCCAAAGGGGCCCGTGCTTCCCCGCTTGCAATTATTTCAGCTGCCCCGCTTGCAGAGGGCAGCTGCACCGATGGGGTAATTTTATTAAAAGGGCCCCAGAGGGGGGTCCACAGGCACAGTGGTGCCAGTTCTTCATTTGCTTCACAGCGGCGCCGCAGTTGTGGGCCGCTGCAACGAGGGGGCTATTCTATTTTTAAGCAGTCCCTGAGTGGGACTTGGGGGCCATGTTGTTTCCAGAGCCCGTGTGGCTCCAACGAAGGGGGCACATTTGTTTTTATGACCATTGAGGGCCCATGCCTCATTTTAACATTCCCAGCTGCCCAGCAAGTAGTGGGCAGCTGCACCGTTCAGGTTATTCATTCTTTGGGACCTGTCTTGTGAAGTTAGGAGGGAGACGCACTCCTCCGCCCCCATCTATTCACAGCTGCGCAGCACTTGGTGCCAGCTGCTACGTTTAGGTTTGCGCAGTTGCGCACCCTTGACTTTCTGCTGCATTGGCAGCGCCCTGACACTTTGGACATAGGGCATTTGAGCCCCCTTAGAGATGGCCAGTTGGCCAGGGGGACTGTTAGGTTCGCAGGGCGCCAGGCCCTAATGTGATTTATGTGCCCTAATGTGATTTTGTGGTGCTAGGAAATGTGATGCATTTACCGTGATTTACGCACCCTGTTTTATGCCTCTAATATGGTTTTTACTAGGAGGTGATGTGCTAATGTGATTTTGGTGCTAGGAAATGTGATTCCCATATTGTGTTTTACGCACCTGCGTTATACCTCTAAATGTGGTCTTTTAGAATTATGAGGTTTTGCATAATATGTTTGCTTGTGATTTTATTATTACCTAATGCGTTTAGGTTGTGAGTTATTCCCTACTATGAGTTATAGGCTAATGTGATTTATACTTAGGATGTTATGGTCTAATGCGTTTAGACTGGCGAGATGATTGCATAATGTGTTTATGCTGGTGAGGTTGGTGCATAAGGTTTTGCGCCTAATGTGATGCTGTGCATAATGTGGTTTATGTTCCAGGCTGATGCTGAGTACAGTGGTGGCCAGTGATTACTGGTTGTACGTTTCTGATATGTCCTACATTTATTATGTGTTCTACATCTATTACCTTTTACTAAGTGATGGTCCTGACAGTGGTCCCCGTGGCCTGTCATGTGTACATAATCCCCTGTAAATATTGTCCCGTGCCAGTTGGCACAGTGTATTGTATGTGCGTACTATTCTAATGTGTTATGATAATACAAAGGCTATTTTTTATATATAACCTTGTGTGGAGTTCCTTTTGTAGTGTGCCTTGGGTGTTGTGCTGTGTGTGTGTTGCGCAAACGCTTTACACATTGGCTCCGGGATAGGCCTGACTGCTCGTGCCAAGCTACCAAGGGGGTGAGCAGGGGTTATCTTGGGTGTGTAACTCTCTTGCCCTGACTAGAGTGGTGGTTTCTGCTTGGCTTTGGCGCAAGCCGTAGCCAACCAGAAATCCCATTTCTAACAATACTACTCGCAGCTTATACAATGTAAATATTCCAGCTCCTTGACTTTTTATAACTAAACCTAGTTTTTCTTCACATTAGTTCATTTTGTTCCTATTTTCTCAGCAGGGCAGAGCATCAGAAAGTTGGGAAAGAGGAGAAGACGGAGCCTTGCATGTGCTCTGTATTGTGCCTTTGTCATAGATCATAAAGCAAGTACGCTGGTGTAAAAGATCAAGATTATGAGGATGTGATACACAGTGCAGAGGGAGAGTGTGGGGAGGGGGGGGAGATTGGATTCTATAGTTAACAGGTCCATTTGGTCCAAATAAATCCTGTTCCGAGAAACTCTGTTTTTAAACAGCAACTACACTATTTGAAGAATTTGTTTCAGCAGTGTAATGGTGATGACAATGCTGTGCCACACAAAGTGTTGCAACAAAAGTTCAACATAAAACAGACAGCCTGTGAAAATCAATAATGAAAAGGGAAACTAGACAGCTGCATAGGCCAAAACTGGCACTGACATACAGAGAGGGAACATGATCTCTTCTAAACCATTAGTAGAGGGCTCAGGAATCCCCTGGCACCAAATCAAACAACTTCCAAAAGTCATGGGGAAACTAAAATAAAACAAAACCCCTATGGTTTACTGCAGTAATTTGACAAGACTTTATGGACAAGCTCGGCATGGGTTCATGCGGTGGATACATGCAAAGAGGGAAACACTGCTATTATTTCCCTAGTTGAACTAAGGTGGAAATGTCTGACTATTTATGAAAAAAATGAAAGGCGGCAGGTGAAGGAGCAGGTCTAAGTAATATATTTCCTGTTTCACAAGTCCTCTTGGTGCATGAGCAGGTTATCAATTATTTTAGGCTGATAATGTGAACCAAAACCTAAAGTGTAGTCCAAGGGACACCGGCCAAGCGCTCTTTAATTTACTAGTCCAAACTACATTTGGTTCCATTCAGTTTTCATTTTCCGAAATTCACACCATATTATGACGAGTTCAAAGCTTTTGTTTTCAGATTGCAAACATCTTCTATACAGTTCCGCACGTCTATTAAAGATGACTGGTCTGTCATATGCAGACCCCAGTCATGAATGTAAGTGCTGAATAACCATTACTGAAGTACCCAACTAGCATGGGAGTCTAGTCCTCACACTACAAACTAAACATGGTTGGTTAACAAAGTGCTGGTCAATTTGAGGCACCTTCAACAAAAAGTTGTTTTACACTACAGTTTACACTACTTAGTAAATACACGTGATGCACAATATTCCCCTGGAATCTTGCTAACCTTTAAGGCTTTATGATTCTTGCCATAGCCAAGAACAAACCTTCCCATTTTGAAACCTGGATGTACCAAGCCTCAAATAATGGTAAATACCTGGAATGAAAATACAACGCATTAAAACACACTGGGTCCAAGTATCAATAGGTAAAGGTTTGCACTGTGGGCCACTGAGGAGCCTGCATCCAGTTTAGGTTTAAGATGGAGAACACACAAAGGAACAAAACAACAGGCAGCACGAACTTTCCATGTTCGACTGACAAACATTGAGTACAGGTGAGAAAGCTGGGGGGGTAGGAGGGATCACAAATTTACTCCAACTTTTATTTTTGAAACTTTTTTGTGGGTTGCTCCTGCGATCAGGACTACTAGTCTGGATCTCAGTTTATGGCTCTCTCCAATTAGTCTGCTAACACAAGAGAGCCAAGACCTCCATTTCCGCATCTGAGTCGGGGAAACTGGTGACTGAAAGACACTGGTTAAGATCAGAATAGGGACAAAGACTATTCGTGGTTTGATCAGGAAATATATTGGATCCAAGATCTGATGATTATAGCTCCATTTCTATTCTTGAAGGGAGTGTGAAGTACTTACAGCAACTTCCTTTCTGTAATGACAGTGAACGATTTGAAGCAGTCGACCATGTGGAAAGAGCATTGTGAAGAAAACCATCTGAAAGAATACGCGGTCTTAACAGAAAGCGAGAACGGACCATAGCGAGAACTGACCATGTGCAAAGGAGTGCTCTCTTAAACGCCTACTGCCTTAACCAAGTGCTCAGAGCGTACATGGTCTGCGCCTGTTTTGCACAAGAGTTTCTACAAAGGAGCCTCACACTACAATCCTCCATCTAGCAGACTTACATGCATGGAGGAAATAAAGCCTCTAAACCAAGTAGAACGCACCGCTCATCAAAACGAAACAAGTCTAGCTCGGCAAAAGAGTGCCTGTTGGGCCAACAGGAAGCTTAGAGACAAAAAATGAATCGTTTCCAGTTACAGAAAATATAGTAACTGCATCATGAGCGGAGTAGCGGTGGGCGACGTCCATGCCGTTCAGAGGGTATGAATATGACAGCACCTACAGTGAACATCGACCAGACAACGCTCATTTACCCCACCTTCCACCCCCCTCCGGCTCACCCATCATGACATTGAACAAGTGAATCTTGCCACCGACCGTGGAGACTTAATATTTTGGCCGATGTCCAGTGGAGCTACTTTGATAGCTATAGCGGAGATGGGCTGTGGACTTCCCCTCGGCTGTCACCTACCCAGCCGGACATTGGACAGACTTTCCCTTCGTCTCTCGGCCGTATCTCCCGCCTCGTTTCCCTCTTACACTACTCCCCTTACCCTTCCACACGCCACCAACCAACAGACATAACTCAATCATAGCATTTGTAGAGCGCACTACATACCCGTGAGGTCTCAAGGTGCTATGGGGGAGGGGGGGAGGAGAGGGGGAGGGGGTGTTGCTACTGCTCGAAGAGCCAGGTCTTCAGGAGTCTCCTGAAGGTCAGCAGGTCTCGGGTCTGCCGTAGGCGGATGGGGAGGGTGTTCCAGGTTTTGGCGGCGAGGTGGGAGAAGGATCTGCCGCCGGAGGTCGCTCTTCGGACGCGGGGTATTGTGGCGAGGTCGGCGAAGCGAAGCTGGCGGGCGGGGGTGTAGAGGCTGAGTCGTCTGTTGAGGTACGCAGGTCCGGTGTTGTGCAGTGCCTTGTGTGCGTGGGTGAGGCGCTTGAAGGTTATCCTCTTGTTGACGGGGAGCCACTGCAGGTTTCTCAGGTGAGGGGTGATGTGGCTGCGGCGAGGGATGTCGAGGATCAGGCGTGCAGAGGCGTTCTGGATGCGTTGCAGCCGTTTCAGGAGTTTGGCAGAGGCTCCAGCGTAGAGGGCGTTTCCGTAGTCCAGCCTGCTGCTGACGAGGGCCTGGGTGACCGTTCTTCTCGTTTCGGTGAGGATCCACTTGTAGATCTTGCGGAGCATGCGGAGGGTGTTGAAGCAGGCGGAAGAGACGGCGTTGACCTGCTTAGTCATGGAGAGGGTGGAGTCGAGGATGACTCCTAGGTTGCGTGCGTGGTCGGTGGGTATTGGGGCTGCTCCCAGTGCGGTCAGCCACCAGGAGTCGTCCCAGGCCGAGGGGGCGGATCCGAGGATGAGGACCTCCGTCTTGTCAGAGTTCAGCTTCAGTTGGCTGTTCCTCATCCATTCGGTGACGGCCTTCATTCCTTCGTGGAGGTTTGTTTTGGCGGTGTGGGGGTCTTTTGGCGAGGGAGAGAATCAGCTGGGTGTTATCGGCGTAAGAGATGATGTTGAGGTCGTGCAGTCGGGCGACGTGGGAGAGTGGTGCCATGTAGATGTTGAACAGCGTTGCGCTGAGGGATGAGCCCTGGGGTACGCCGCAGATGATCTCGGTGGCCTTGGAGCGGAAGGGGGGGGGGAGGCGGACGCTCTGTGTTCTGCCGGAGAGGAAGGAGGTGGTCCAGTCCAGGGCCTTCTCTTGGATTCCGGCGTCGTGGAGGCGTGTGCGTAGTGTGTGGTGGCATACCGTGTCGAAGGCGGCTGACAGGTCCAGGAGGATGAGGGCCGCGGTCTCTCCGTTGTCTAGCAGGGTCCTGATGTCATCGGTGGTGGCAATGAGGACAGTTTCGGTGCTGTGGTTGCTGCGAAACCCGGACTGGGACGGGTCCAGGATGCTGTTCTCCTCGAGGTAGCGGGTCAGTTGTTTGTTGATGGTCTTCTCGATGATGTTGGTGCGGATGTTGGTCGTGGGGGCGGGGATCTCAGTGGTTGTCGGGGCGATAGTGGTGTTGAAGCTGTCGTGGATGTCAGCGATTTTGTGATGGAAGAAGGCGGCCAACGAGTTGCATAGGTCTTGCGAAGGTGGGCTGTCGTTGGTGTTGGAGCTGGGGTTAGAGTTCCTTCACGATGTTGAAGAGCTCTTTGCTGTTGTGTGCGTTGTTGTCTAGGCGGTCTTTGAAGGAGGCCCTTTTGGCGGATCTGATGAGGTGATGGTGTCTGCGGGTGGCGTTCTTGTGGGCTGCGTAGCTGTCCGGTGTTTGTTCGTGGTGCCAGTTCTTCTCTAGCTTTCGGCAGGTTTGTTTGGAGGCCCGGAGGTCTTCAGTGAACCAGCTGGCTTTCTTGCTGGTGTGGCTGTTGGGGGGTTTCTTGAGCGGGGCGAGGGTGTTGGCGCAGTCGTCGATCCACTGTCTGAGGTTGCGGGTGGTGGTGTCGGGGTCGGTGGGGTCGGCTGGTGGGCACCGGGCTAGGGTGGTGGTTAGCTGGTCTTCGGTGACTTTGCTCCAGCAGCGGCGAGGCATCTGTTGGGTGCGGTGGTGCGTGGTGGCTTTCTGGAAGGTGAAGTGAATGCAGCGATGGTCGGTCCAGTGGTGTTCGGTGGTGTGACTGAAGGTGACGTGGGAGCTTGCGGAGAAGATGGGGTCAAGCGTGTGGCCGGCGGAGTGGGTGGGAGTTGTGACGAGTTGTCTGAGTCCGAGGTTGGCGAGGTTGTCGATCAGGGTGGTAGAGTTGGTGTCGTTGTTGTTCTCGAGGTGGAAGTTCAGGTCCCCGAGGAGGATGTAGTCCGTGGAGACGAGGGCGTGAGGGCTGACGAAGTCGGTGATGGAGTCGCAGAACTGTGGTCGAGGTCCGGGGGGTCTGTAGACGAGGGTTCCTCGGAGGGTGGTGTTGGGGTCTGTGTGGATCTGGAAGTGCAGGTGTTCGGCGGTGCTGAGGGTGTCGTCGTTGTTGGTCGAGACTCAGAGTGTTCCTGTGGACGATGGCGATCCTCCTCCTACTCCGTTGGTGCGGTCCCTGCGGGAGATCTTGTAGCCTTCCGGGATGGCAATGGCGATGTCGGGTGCCGAGGAGGGGTTCAGCCAGGTCTCCGTCAGGAATGCGACGTCAGGGGAGGTTGAGTCGAGTAGGTCCCAGAGTTCGACGGCGTGTTTGCGGGCGGAGCGGGTGTTGAGAAGAATGCAACTGAGGTGGTTGGGTTTGTTCCTGGTCGGCGGGTTGGCGGGCTGGGTGCTGGTGAAGCTGCAGTTCCGGCAGGAGAAGGGTCCTTGGGTGCTCTTCGGGGCGGCCAGGAAGCAGGTGCGTGATTGTCGTCCGGTGTTGAGTGCTTGGAGGGTGCTGGAGTCGTAGCGGAGCCGGGCATCGTGGCGGGCGCGGGGACCAGGGGTTCTGGCGCTGGGCGCGGTCCAGGCGCAGACGGGCTTGCCTTAGGTGCGCCAGCGGCGCGCCAGCGGCGCGGCCGCACAGCGGCCGCCATATATGGGGAGGTGGGAGGGAGGAGCAGCTGGGAGGCGGGAGGCAGGACAGGGGCAGCGAGTGGGTGGTCAGGGGGGCGGGGCCGCAGGGGACGCAGCGGGAGCGGTGAGGGGCAACGAGGGGAACAGAAGGCAAAACGGGCTCAAAAACACGGGGGCAACGAGGGGTACAGAAGGCAAAAATGGACACAGAAGGCACAAATACAGGGGCAACAAGGGGAACAGAAGGCAAAACGGGCTCAAAAACACGGGGGCAACGAGGGGTACAGAAGGCAAAAATGGGCACAGAAATACAGGGGCAACGAGGGGAACAGAAGGCAAAACGGGCTCAAAAACACGGAGGCAACGAGGGGTACAGAAGGCACAGAAATACAGGGGCAATGAGGGGAACAGAAGGCAAAACGGGCTCAAACACACGGGGGCACGAGGGGAACAGAAGGCAAATAGTAAAGGCAAAAAAGGCAAACAAGGATACAATAGGAGGCAAACAAGGATACAATAAGGCAGACAATAACGGCAAGCAAAAAGATACAAACCTACGGCCTACCACTGGCCACCAGGGATGAGGCGCAGGTGGTAGCCTGCGGGTGGAGGAGGGCCTCGAACTTACTCAGCAGCGGCAGCTGGGGCAGGGACACAGGCGGAGCTGTGCGGAGGGGGAGCGACCTACCAAGCAGGGTCAAGGGTCACTCTTAATTGACATATAATTTGTAACATTGTGTAACTTGTAACTAATGCAACTTCCTCATGTAAAGCGCTCTGATACCTCCGGGTCTAGCCAGCGCTATATAAAACTCAAATAAATAAATAAATCTTCAACTAATGTAGCATACTGGTTGGCACCATTCTCTAGGTTGATTTGGAACGGACGCACACAACTATATGCTTGCTGGTGGAGGGCACTGCCACAGGACCCATTACATTTGGGACCAACTTTTACGAAAGAGTTTAATCAGAATGGATTCATTTAATGTGACCAGTTATTCCTACCAATGCCCTAGAATGGGTCTTTAATTAACACGGGCAGAATGAATGCTTGAGGGAAACGGGTATTCCGTTAGTAACGGCGCAAACATTGCTGGTTTGGTGCGAGACATCACGCCAGAAAAAAGTAGTTTTCTTTAGAGCCAACCTGTTTGCATAATCTAAATACCATAAACACCCTGTAGAAAAAAATCTAACCCAGTACGACGACGACCATCATATCACGTGTAAGCTTTAATAAAGGTAAGGACATGAAAACAGTTCACGAATAAACGAAGAATATGAAAGATCTGCTTTAAGGTAGGAAGGTTGTACGGGAACTGCTTATCTGATTAAATAAGAATTTTAGAATTGCGAGTACAGCCGCGAGGGGGGGGGGGGGGGAGGGGTGGTGCTGGTACTCCGGCAAGTGAACGGGAGCGGGAGCTCCACCGTGCAAATGGCGGCGAGTTCTGTTACACTGTAGGCGACCGTGCGATTAACGTGATAGCCACCCGCTTAATATAAACAAAGCGCTGACAGATGAGCTAGTGTCAGGTAATATGTAAATAACCAGGCTAATCGCTTTACATCGAGGAAGAAACATCTCACCTCCAGGCCCGATGCAACCTGGCACAGCGGGCGGGAGAAGGGGAGGAAAGGCGGCTTGCAAACGAGAAGAAAAGGCAGCTCCAGCAAAGGAGTAATAACCCCAGCCAATTAGGCCCCGCACTGATCACCAAGCAGCGCGCCTGAAGGGGAGCAGTAGGTAATATCTTCACAGTTTTCTCACAAACATTTAACAAGGAAGGAGCAACACTTTCCGAATCATTACTGCCCTGTCAGCCTGGATTGCCGCCAGAGCGGTAGATTTACAACACCTGACAGATAACACGTTGAAAAAGCTGGCTTTCTAGGTCGTTTAAAAAACATAAAAGTAACCAAAAACCAAACGAACAAAGGAACTCTGCTTTACCTTTTTAAAAAGCCACGCTGATTTCAGTCAATCCCAGTTCCGGACAGACTCAAAGCGTTTCTGCAGTAGTTCGGTGAACTACTCAGAGCACCACTGGCTCACAAGAGATGCGTAGGGATAGCTCCTAGGGGGGCAGTTTTACCTTCAAATGTTTTTGCAATGGTTTTTATGTCCATTTGTATTGCCTAACGTTTTTTGTTAAGATTTTAACTAATCACACAATAAATATGAAGATGATACTCAAACTGGTAAAACATGAAATTGGAGCACTTTGGAAACCAGACTAACTTTACGCCAATTTTAGAGGACTATCCAGGACAGACACCCCATCCAAGCAAAACCAGTTGGAGACACCATTAACGCTTCGCCCACTCAAACGTTTTCCATATACATGCAAGAGTGACAGAAATGCAGTGTCCCATTATTGTGTCTTCACTTCTTGGATACTCTGGGTGTCATGCCATGGTCAGGAAGGAGTAGAATCGTAATACAAACATACACCACTGCGAACAGTCACACCAGGCACCATTTGTTAACAGTGTGCTGCAAGTGAGGGCATCAAGCACCATTTTGGCAGCAGCTTTGTGCAAAACTTGCTGACGAACATGATGGCGACCGGTGGATGTGGTTATCCCAAGTCTTCAAAAGGACGAGAGCTAGTCAGCTAGGTCAGTCAGGCTACCACGGAAGCCGCAGTCCGGGCGAAGGCTTTAGTTGAACAGAGACGGACATGCAAAAGAGACACAAACATGCAAAGCACTTCTTAAAAAATAAGACCAAGTATGAGAAAACAGATGCAATTTGTCCTCGAGAATAGATGAGATGGTGTGGTATCTTGAGTGCGTGTGCATGAATCAGCCAAGGCAACTGTGTCTGCAGGCAAGTAAACAAACACGCAAGACAGTGTGAGCGGAAGGGTGCTCAGCAGCAGACTGCAAGTCCTGTTTTGTTTTTTCTCTTTATCTCCCAAGTTCATGACGAGATGTGGAGGTTGATGCGAAGCTGTAAAATAATTCATATTAACCTGTGCTGTACCCTGCGGCGTAGCTGACTTTCACTGTACATGTAAGAGAGAGCGCGCTACACCTCTTGCAACAGAGGAACATTCGACATTCTCACATCACACTGGATCTATGGGTCTCTTGCATCAGCTGAACTTTTTTCGAATGTGTTCTCCATAGCAGTGGCATAACCAAATCTGCTGACTCCATTGCATTTTCCCCAAATTAAGCTTTGGTGCCCATCCTATTCATGTTTTTTGCTTCACGTAAAATACCAATTCCTAAGGTTTACTTTATTCACTATCCTAACTCATGACTGCTACTCAACTGCATGCACTTACAAGTGAAATATCTCTTGCCAGGTTCCCACTGAAAAGCCTCAGAGAGAAAATCTATTTTTCGGATACTTTTTTTAAACTTTCAACCGTTAACTTACATTGAGTATCGCAAGAGCCAAAGTTAACAGCTGCTCCCAATCACTGTCATTGCAATAGTAAAAACTTGTAAGGTCATGTAAAGAAGGGGCCTCTCAGGCCATGTTATTCTATTATTTGCTTATCACAATGGGACATTATAGGTGTGTGTCCTGGCCCAGGGGGCAACGCCAACCGATGGCGAGCCCCCAAGACAGGTGCGGGCCGGTTCGGACCGGTGCCAGGCGGCACCAACAGTGGCGCCGCAATTTTGAACTTTCGCGGGTGGGACACCCGCAATAGGTGATTAGCCGGTAGGGTTGAGGGGGGCGCCTGGGCGGTCGTGGGGGCAGCCAGGCGAGGATAAAAGGGGGAGTGCATCCCACATAGTTACCTGGTTTCCCTCTCCTGGCTGCCTGCAACGACCTCGTTGCTGTGCCCGCTCCCTGGACCTTGCCACGCTGCTGCTCTGAACGCGGCGGTGAAGCTTCCTTTTTTGGCAATGGATAACGCATTGGACTTCTAGTGACTTGGTGGAGACATTCAAAGATTGTGGGTTCGAGTCCCACTAGAGTCGCTTTTAAAAACTGCCTTTTTGGGAATTAGCGCGCCAACGGTGGCGCCGCAATTTTGAATTTTCGCGGGCGGGACACCCGCAATAGGTGATTGGCTGGTAGGCCGGTGGAGGTGAGGGGGCGCCTTGGCAGTTGCGGGGGCAGCCAGGCGAGGATAAAAGGGGGAGTGCATCCCCACATAGTTACCTGGTTTCCCTCTCCTGGCTGCCTCCGACAACCTCGTTGCTGTGCCTGCTCCCTGGACCTTGCCACGCTGCTGCTCTGAACGCGGCGGTGAAGCTGCCTTTTTCCCCACCCTCCCATCCCCTTAGACAGTCTTGTTCCTTTTTGGGGCGGGGAAGGAGTCATGTTTGGTCACAAAACAGGTAGACAACCTTGGCATCAGTAACTGAAGTGCAGGCGAATTCTGAATTAGGAAGCCTTTGGCTTAAAACTGGGGCTGGGGTTGCCGTGGGGGTGTAAAGTAGGGGTTGGGACTCCCGCTACAGCGATTGTCCCTAGTATCTCACGGTACTCCATTACATGGCCCCGGGGGATGTCGGGGGATGGCGTCTGCGCCAGGGGTCCAAGGTATTGCCCGGTTGCCAAGTGGAGAAGTGTGGCTCAATGGTTAGAGCGGCAGACCCTGATGCAGAGATCTGGCCTGGGACCAGGGTTCAATTCCCGCCTCGGCGGGTCTTGGGCTCAACTTCCTCGGACCTGATAATTCTCGCCTCGGTGCCTATTCTAATCATGGGTCCCACTCTGCAACTCTGGGCAATAGCTTGCTTAATCTCCACAACGGCCCCACCAGCGCTGGGATGCCTGGCTTCACCTTGGGGGTGCCCAGGAGTGGACATTTCACAGGGAAAAGCCAGGAAGGGTTCCACAGCGGTATGCGTTCAGCGCCAGGAAGCCTCAGGGTAGCAGTGCGCTTTACAAGTACAAATTCATTTCATTTCATTTCATTCATTGCCCAGGCCCATCCCCAATGGGTGCCGGGGGGGGGATCCCTTTCATGGGTTGGCTCTGGCATTGTTATGGTGGGGGTCCAGTTTTCATACTGGCCCACGCTCCCTCTATCTTGAAGGGGCAGGTGAGTTTGCCTTGTGATTTGCAACTTGCGGTATGGGGACCACAGTCCCGAATCATTTGGAATAGTCAATGTCATGGGGCCTGGGGGGTGGCCAGCCATGACTCCTTTTGAGGATCTGTTGCTAGGAAAGGACATGTATTAGTTCCCCTTAATCAAAGTCTCTTGATGTACATATTGTAAATGTCATGTGAAAGCTTGGATGATCAAATCATTTTGTCGATATAAAATGCAGTGTTTATGTTGATTGTAATAAATACGGCCTGAGAATGGTATATTCTCTACCACAGTGATGGTGTCTGCGTGTCTCGGTCTCCCTTAAAAGAATTCCCATTTGAGGGGATGGATGATTTGGGTAGGTCTCGGGCCGGTCCCCCACCTGTAGCTCCCTGGGAAAGCTCAGTCCGCACCTGAATACAGGAACAGCAGTCACTTGCAGATTGTTAATGGACGGACACCACAAGCTACTGAACAGTACCGTTTTTGGATGACCGCCTTTCTGACAGAACCATGAGTTTGGATGACCAGAACAGGAATCCTTTTTATTGCTCTCAAAATATTACCACAAATGCACCAGGCCTTTAAAAAGCTCCCGGCCGGTGACCACAAAACACGTTAGTTGTGGTTTCCCCAACAAAGAAGCAATAATAAAAGAATTCTACAAGTAACTTGGCTGTTTTATTGTGCTCACTAACAAATTCTGTTCCTAGCTATATTCTTTCCTGATCTACACTGCATATAATCATGGAAACTAGAAATAACTAGGTGCAAGCATCCCATGCCCCTTCGTAACAATGGTTAAAAGTGTTTAACAATTTGCCTTTGTCACTTTAAATTTTTCTAGCAATTATAACTTATATTTTTATTTATATAAACTTTGTTTATGCTTTGCACTCATTTTAATTGTACTGCTTATAAACTACTGGCACGCGTATCCTTTGCACAACTCTTGTACCTGTCACTTTCTTGAGATTAAGTCCAGATGGGGCCGCAACAGTAAATGGTGAAAAAGATACAGTGAAGACGCTTTAGTGTATTTATTGCATTGTGCAGACTGGTACCGATTCTAGGTCTATAAACATTTTTTTAATTTTTTTTTTAAATCTTTATTTTCAAACTTTTTTATACAGCAATAAACAAAAGAGATTGAGTGATACACTGTCAGATATCATGACATGAAGTAATTGTCTCAGGTATACGATATTATAAAATGAAGCTTAGGCACAACGGCAGGAATGATATTCATAGTAATGGAACTTGTTGGTGGCAGCCCTCCCGGCCCGTCTTCCCCATCCCCCCAAGACTGCAGAAGCCATTCACATCCAGTCCATGTCTTATAACATTAGTTATGTAAAGATCCCCAACATAGCATATAAGGAATAATTTGGATATGTATCAAACAATGAGGTAGTAGTGTGCTCGGAGTCATGCTCCATCATCCCACTCCCTCCGGGACTATACCACTTTCTACGAGAGGCAGATTTCTGGCGTTCTCGTTCAATGTACGTCTTATATGGTCCCCATATGTCCTTAGGGCGCGAAGAACTTGGCATGAGGTTAGCGTATAGCTCACAGTTTACATTGCAATAAGCCATGCTGGCTGCGTAGCCATCCCTGTAGGGTAGGTGCAGTACGTCGTCCCCATAGCAGCGCTATTTCACGTTTAGCAAGCAGTAGCCCAAGGGCCGCAAATCTCCTGATCTTTTTGGGAAAGTTAACCGTGTACCCTAGGAGTGCAATTTCTGGTGTGGGGATAAGTGTCAGCGCTGTCATGGCACCCAGCGTGATATGAATTTGTTCCCAATATGTCTGTAATTTGGGGCATGTCCATGTAAGATGGGCAAAGTCCGCGTATGGAGCGGAACATTTCAGACAGTGGTGTGGTCAATTTTGTGCGACATGGCTGGGGTGTGGTATAGTCGGCGGAGGAACTTAAAGTGAATAAGCTTATGTCTACTGTTGAGGGAAACTTCCCTAGTTACCATGCAGCACTTTTCCCATTGGTCGTCTGTAATGGGACGGCCAAGATCTTGTTCCCATGCAGTGCGTATCTTATCTTTCAACGGCCTCAGAACAGGACTTATACAGTTTGGAAATAAGGTGGGTGCCCGTTTCACTCTCAATTATCAATGTTAGTGGGGCAATAGGTGCCGGTGCAATCGGGTAACGTGGCTCGCAACGCTGAGCGAATTCGTTGCAATACAAAGTTATCCATAAAGGATCTGTCGTGGAAGCGGGCATCATCAGATACTGAAAAAATATGTTAGTTTGGATATAAATCCCCTATCTTTGTGATGTTGAATTTGGCTAATGTGCGTTGTACAAGTGTTTCGTCCGTAATGGGGAGCCAGAGAGGATTTGGGAGAGGTAGGGCCGGTGAATACAGCGTGGTAGTTCCTAGTAGTCTCCTTAATCTGTCCCACGCCCAACTAGTAGTGGAAACGGTTTGTATGTCGCACGGGTCTCTAGGGATGCCCTTCGGCAGCACAGTGGACAACTTCCGGGGCAGCACAAGGTCAGCCTCTGGTCTCAAAAAGGGAATTTGTGCATCTGGATGATACCACGCAGATGCATAGCTACACTGAGCCACTAAATAATATAAGTGGAGATCAGGAACTCCGTAACCCCCCCTGTCACACGGAAGAGTAAGTACCTGCAGGCGAACGTGAGGCCGCTTACTCCCCCCAAACCAATCGAATAAGGTGTGTGCGTAATTGTGAAAAGAATTTCTTAGTGAGGGGGATGGGAATGTTATTAAATGGATACAAAAATTTGGGGAGCACTATCATTTTGAGTATAGCGACCCTGCCCGCTATTGATAACGGAAGGCGCAGCCAGCGTTCTACCTGTGTTTCCAAGTTACTTATAGCACGTCCGTAATTCAAGCTAATAATACTAGCAGTGTAAGTGCACGTGGATACCTAGGTATTTGACTGAATCATGGCACCATTCAAGGGGAAATCCACAATCCCACGGAGTCGTGCTCGCCGTTAATGGAAAAATTACAGATTTGTGCGAGTTGATGCCCAGCCCTGAAAAGCGGCCAAATCTAAGTATTTCTCTGATGATTGGTTCAAGATTGTCTTGTGGGTGGGTGTTGCGTGGGCAAAGGATCGGGACGGACACTAGGTTGTGGTAAGGAGGGCTTTATTGAATGGTACACGTATCTCCTCCTAGTAGCCAGTCTTTTGGGGGTATATGGGGAGGTACAGGCTTGTTGTAGGGTCTTCCGGTCCCTCGTCGTCTCTCTTCTAATCTGCTCCCTCCGGTTCTGGCGTCGGGTTCCCAGGGGCTCCCACTCCATGCGGCGGGGAACACAAGAAAAGAAAAGGAGATATGAGGCGTCGGTATCTTTCCATGCCCAAAGGGAAAGGGACGTGAGGGAACACCACAGCACACGTGACACGCTCCTAATTCGGGACAGGGAGTGATTGTGTGAAGGTGCACGGGAGTTCAATGGCTATGGGGGTACGTTCTCCCTCCTCCCAATCCAACCCGTGAAGCGCTTGCGTACCTGTACAAGCCACGCTCCTCCGGGAGCATGGCTGGGCGAATCGCAGGGTCGTTGGCCTCCTGGCTCCGCCGGCGCTCCTGGTGACTCGGTCACCCGACCTTCCTCGCTTCCCCAACTCCTATGTAGTACGCTGTCCTCTCTTCTCTCGTCTCTCTCCCGGTGTAGCGACACACCTCTTTCCGGGACTCCCACTTCCTTAAAGCGTTGTAGGAGGTGACGTCATCGGGCGTAGTCTCGTCTCTCTGGGTTCTCCAATCGGAGGCGTCTTCCTCCCGATGGTCGTTGCGGGTGGAGGGGTTTCTGGGATTGGTAGTCCACTCGTCCTGTCGTGGGGGAAGAAGAGGGCGAGAGAGGGGTGTAGCGGCCCACCAATCGACATTGTCCACGTTTTTCACTTGGGACGAGCCCAGGTTGTCACACACCTCCTCCCCTGGATTCTCCCGATCGGGGAGAGGAAACACCCTGGACAGGTAGTCCGCACTCCCATTGTCTTTCCCTTTTCGATGGCGGACTTCAAAGGCAAAGGGCTGAAGTGTTAAGAACCAGCGCAGGACTCTAGGGTTCTGTGACTTGTTCTTACACATCCACTGCAAGGGAGCATGGTCCGTGTATAACGTGAATGGACGGCCTTCCAAGTAATAACGTAGCTTGTCCACCGCCCATTTAACCGCTAAACACTCCCTCTCTATGGTGGGGTACTTGGTCTCTCGGGGAAAGAACTTCCGGCTAATGTAAAGTATAGGATGTTCCGTCCCCTCCTCCGATACCTGTGACAACACGGCGCCTAGACCATGGTTTGAGGCGTCGGTATGTAGTATGAATGCTCTGCTAAAGTCTGGGGAGGCTAATACGGGGCTGGTGGTGATGATTCCCTTAAGGGTTTGAAACGCCTCCCACATTTCCTTGCTGGGATGTTGGATCTGTTGCAGACTACTATTTTTGCGTATGGCATCCGTGAGGGGGGTGGCGATGTCGGAACACTGGGGAATGAACCGCCTATAATAGCCAATCAAACCCAGGAAGGCGCGGAGGTCTCTTTTGTTCTGGGGAAAGGGGGTTTCAGCTATTGCTCTTATTTTTTCTGTCTGGGGACTTATCAGACCTCGTCCTAGCACATACCCCAGATATTTTACTTTCCGATATGCCGCTCGGGACTTTTTTGAGTTCACGTGGAGCCCCGCTAGTTCCAAGGCGCTCAACACGATCCGCAAGTGTATGAGGTGTTCTTCCCAGGTCCTGCTGAAAACCACTATGTCGTCCAGATAGGCCGAACAATAGGAAGAATGATCGTGGAGCACTGTGTTCATGAGCCTCTGGAATGTGGCCGGCGCCCCGTGTAAACCGAAATGGAGGACGTTGAACTCATAGAGGCCTTCTGCTGTAACGAATGCTGTCTTTTTTTGGTCCTCTTCTCTGAGAGGCACTTGCCAATATCCCTTGGTTAAATCTAACGTTATGTACCGTGCTTTCCCTAGTTTCTCGATCAATTCGTCGATTCTTGGGATGGGATAAGCATCGAACGCCGAGATTGCATTCAGGGCTCTGAAGTCCATACAGAACCTCGTCGATCCGTCTGGTTTAGGCACCATGACTATTGGCGAGGACCAGTCGCTGGTAGAGGGTCGTATGACACCGAGCTGTAGCATAGACTGGACTTCGCCCTTAACGGCTGCTCGTTTTGCCGCAGGTATTCGGTAAGGCTTTTGCTTTACGATTTTTCCTGGGGGAGTGTCTATCCGGTGTTCAGCCAGGGTAGTTTTACCCGGTATGTCCGAAAACAGCGGCGAAAAAGGGCTCAGAGTGTTCATGAGTGCCGTTCTTTGTTCGACTGAGAGGTCCTCGTTGACCACGAGTCTATCTAGGGTGTTCCCGTCACCAATTGGCGAGGGGATAGTCAGATGAGCGTCTGTTGGAGGGGGTCCCAGCTATTTCTTAAGGAGGTTTATATGGAAGGTTTGTTGCCTGCGGGGCGTGACTTGTAGCCGGTAGGTCGTTTTTCCTATAACCCCCACTACTTTATAGGGTCCCTGCCATCCTGACAGGAATTTCCTGGTTGAGGGAAAAAGGACCAGGGCCCAATCTCCTGTAGACAGTCTTCTCCACCTCTTTCCCCGGTCTTAGTTCGCTTTTTGTCGCTTTTGACTGTTTTCTAGATGGGCGTAAGCCAGGTCTCTCAGCTTCCAGATCTTGGACTTCAATTGCTGAGTGTATTCTAACGTCCCTCTGTTCTCCTCTTCCAGTTCTTGCTCCCACGCTTCCTTTGTCATCTCCAGGAGGGACCGGGGTTGTCGCCCATATAGGAGTTCAAAAGACGAACAACCCAAACTGCTTTGGACCTGGGCCCTGATTACATAGAGTGCTAGGGGCAGAAGTCGATCCCATTCTTTGCCCTCGACGGCCAACATCTTTTTCAGAGTGGTCTTGATGGTTCGGTTATATCTTTCCACGAGGCCGTTGGTTTGTGGGTGATATACGGAGGTTCGTATATGGTGGAGGTCCAACACCCCACAGACTTCCTTCATCAAGCGCGAGATGAAGGGAGTACCTTGATCCGTCAGGATCTCTCTCGGGAATCCAACCCTTGAAAAAAGCTCTACTAGCCTGTCGGCTATCGCTGCTGAGGTAGGGGCTTTGAGGGGGAACGCCTCAGGAAACCTGGTGGCGTAATCCACAACCACCAGGGCATACTGGTTTCCTTTCTTTGTTTGGGGCAGAGGCCCAATCAGGTCCATTCCAACCCGTTCAAAGGGGTTCCCAACGATCGGCAGTGGTTGTAAAGGAACCGCCGGAGGTCGTTGCATGTTTTTCCTCTGACACTCTTCACAGGACTGACAGTGTAGTTTGATATCCTTGTATACTCCCGGCCAATCAAAAAATGCCGGAGCACGTTCTGTGTCGTCTTCTCTGCACTGGTATGACCCGCTGTGAGGTGTGAGTGGGAGAAAAACAGTATTTGTTCCCTAAAAGTTGTCGGTACCAGTAGTTGTTCTGGATCTTCTGGGCTGCCTTTTCTATAGAGCATATCATTTTTTATGAGAAAACGGGGATAAACGGGTGAGGAGGCATCCTGGGTCGAGTGAGCGACTTCCCATGCGTTGAGCAGGGAGGGGTCGTTGGTTTGTGCAAACCTAAAGCTTTTGTCTAAAAGCCAGGGCTTGGGGGTGGTCAGGGCAGGGGACGACTGGGATTGACGTCCGGTGTTTTGGGGTCAGTTGGTTCCCTTTCTGATGGTATGGGTGAACAGCTGTAGGAAGTCAGGGTTGTCAGGGCCCAATATAATGTCTTCAGGGAGCCCCTCTAATGCCCCAACCCGTACTGTACAAGGCGATCCCTGTGGGGGGGGGTGAGGGTAACAAAAGTTAGGGGATACGGCTTTACATCACCGTGTACACATTTGATGTGAACCACAGCGTCCGGGACATACTGGGTTTGTTTAACAAGGGATTTGTGGACTACGGATTGTTTACACCCTGAGTCTAACAATGCTTTTACCCTCCGTCCATTCACGTGTACACTTACATGGAATGCTGGGCCCATTTCAGCAGTGTAGAGTATCGATCTTGGAACATAGCCCACTTCCATGGGTTCGTCCGGTATTCTTTTCTTGGGGCAGGTCCGCGCTATGTGGCCCCAGTCACCACACTCGAAGCACTGGGGTCCGCGGAACGAGGGTATCTCGGTTTTGTGGGTCTTGGGTCGGAGAGTATCCATCAATGGGCGAGGTTTTTTCTCGGCCTTTGTGGGGAGGGTTTTGCTTGGCCTGTCACTCTCCCACGGCGACGTGCGCGGTTGGGCCCTAGAGAAGGTCGTGGCCATTTCCACCGCTTCTTCCGGGGTGAGGTGGGGGTGCTGTTTCAGCCACCTCTGAGTGCCATATGGCAATGCCTCCAGGAACTGTTCGAGATATACTCTGTTCATAACTTCCTCCTTGGTACTGGTCTGTGGCTTTAACCATTTGTCTGCTGCCATTTTCAGGCGAAAATATAGGGTTTTGGGGTTTTCTCCGGGTTGCCCTCTCTCCTTCCGGAAGCGCACGCGATAAGCTTCTGCATCTAACCCGAGATGATCTAGGATCACGTCTTTGATAGTTTGATAGGGGGTGTCGCCCGTGGCGTTGGCCACCTGGTACGCTGACTGGGCCTCTTCCGTCAACAGGGGCGCTAGTAAGAAAGGCCATCTATCCTCTGGCCAAGCGCAGGCTCTTGCCGCACGTTCAAAATTGAGCAGGAATGCGTCGGGGTCTTCGCCAGGGACGTATTTTTGCAGGGCTATGCCAGAGGGTCCATGGGGCAGGCTACGGACATCTCGAGGGGCGGGTACCGGCGGTGCTCCTAATACTCGTTGCAGTCCATCCATCTGGGCGGCGATGGAGTCCTTAAAGACATCCCTGTCCGCCTGCGCCGACGTCATTTGCCGTTCTACGGCCCATTCAAGTCTTTCCTGTCCCTTTACCAGGTGTGAAATGAGGGCGTCCATCATAGGTTTACGGATGGCTTCTGTTGGATATCCCACTTCTGACACCAGTTGTTGCGTGGGCAAAGGATCGGGACGGACACTAGGTTGTGGTAAGGAGGGCTTTATTGAATGGTACACGTATCTCCTCCTAGTAGCCAGTCTTTTTGGGGTATATGGGGAGGTACAGGCTTGTTGTAGGGTCTTCTGGTCCCTCGTCGTCTCTCTTCTAATCTGCTCCCTCCGGTTCTGGCGTCGGGTTCCCAGGGGCTCCTACTCCATGCGGCGGGGAACACAAGAAAAGAAAAGGAGATATGAGGCGTCGGTATCTTTCTATGCCCAAAGGGAAAGGGACGTGAGGGAACACCACAGCACACGTGACACGCTCCGAATTCGGGACAGGGAGTGATTGTGTGAAGGTGCACGGGAGTTCAATGGCTATGGGGGTACGTTCTCCCTCCTCCCAATCCAACCCGTGAATCGCTTGCGTACCTGTACAAGCCACGCTCCTCCGGGAGCGTGGCTGGGCGAATCACAGGGTCGTTGGCCTCCAGGCTCCGCCGGCGCTCCTGGTGACTGTCACCCGACCTTCCTCGCTTCCCCAACTCCTCCGTAGTACGCTGTCCTCTCTTCTCGTCTGTGTAGCGACACACCTCTTTCCGGGACTCCCACTTCCTTAAAGCGTTGTAGGAGGTGACGTCATCGGGCGTAGTCTCGTCGCTCTGGGTTCTCCAATCGGAGGAGTCTTCCTCCCGATGGTCGTTGCGGGTGGAGGGGTTTCTGGGATCGGTAGTCCACTCGTCCTGTCGTGGGGGAAGAAGAGGGAGAGAGAGGGGTGTAGCGGCCCACCAATCGACATTGTCCACGTTTTTCACTTGGGACGAGCCCAGGTTGTCACAGTGGGGCACATAGAGAATGGTGTCGTCTGCATAAAGTGAGACTAATAAGGGTCCTGTGTTAAATTGTAAACCCCAGTGAAGATGCCGCTCCTGAAAATGTCTGGTCAGTGGATCCATAGCTAGTATATATATAAAAGGGGGGAAAGAGGGCATCCCTGTCGTGTGCCACGTGTCAACGAAAAGGGTTGAGATAGTGTGCCATTTATGCGGAGCCTAGCCGTGGGTTTGCTATACAACAGGGCAGTAGTGGCCACGAAGCCCGCCAGCATCCCCATGCGGCGCATTACCGAGAGAGAAAAAGGCCATTCTAAAGAATCAAAGGCCTTTTCGGCATCCAACAATACAGCTGCGGCAGGGACTTTGGGGTCTATTCTGTGTATGACAGCGAATAGAGTCCGGAGATTTAGTGAAGTGGAACGGTGTGGGACGAATCCGGACTGCGCTGGGGATATAATAAATTCCATTAGTTGAGATAATCGGCTGGCGATTACCTTAGCCAATATTTTATAGTCCAGATTCAAGAGTGAAAGGGGTCTATAGGAGCTGCATAGTGAGGGGTCTTTGCCAGGTTTGGGAAGGAGAATAATAACTGCTTCTCGAAGTGGGGGGGGGGGGAGAATTTGCCTTTCGAGCACCTCTGCATAGACTTCAATCAACTGAGGCGCAAGGATATCCTTGTAAGCCTTATAGAAGTCTCCGGTAAATCCATCTAAGCCTGGGGCCGAGGAGCCCCGGAGTGCCTCTATCGCGCCAACAACATCCGATTCGGATATGGGCTCTGCAAGGAAATCCAGCATACATTTTTCCAGATATACCAGCGCAATTTCAGACAAATAATCTTCCTGAGCATTGAGGTCGCTGCCAGTCTTAGAACTGTATAAAGCCTTAAAATAATCCAGAAAAGTGTCAAGGATCTCCGTGGTGGAGAAGATCGGCTGATTTGAGGGAGTGCGTAGCTCAGTGATGTATGCCCTACTGTTTGGGGGGGCGGAGCATTTGTGCCAGCACTCCACCAGGCCTCTCGCCCTCTCCATATCTTCTACCAGAGTGATATTTACCCAGATATAACAGTTCCCTATCTGCGGCTTCGCGAAATTCTACTAAAAGGGCTAAACGTCGTCCTTCAGTGTCAGCGGTGGCATTGTGAAGCAACTGAGTGTCTAGTGCCGATATGTTCCGTTCAATATGAGCCAGTGTGGTACGCAGGTCTTTTAACACGCCAGCACTTTTAGCAATGCAGACACCCCTTATGTATGCTTTAAAACCCTCCCACAGGACCACCCAGGTATCAACCGATCCAGTATTAATGGCGAAATAGTACTCGATGGCTTCCCGTACCTCAGCATTAAAGACCTCGTCTTGCAGTGCATTACACGGGAACTGCCACTGCCGCTCAAAGCCTTCAGGGCGAGGGACACCTAGACGAAGCATCACCGGTGAGTGGTCAGAGTATGTTCGTGGCAATGTCTCCAGGGCCCGGAACCAGCCAGCAATTTCCAGAGAGACTAGCCAGTAATCTATCCTGGTCCATGGGTTGTGGTAGCCAGAGTAATGTGTATATGTCGTGCAGGTAGGATTGTGTTTCCGCCAAATGTCTATTAAGGAAAGCTGTCTGCAAATATCCTGTAGTGCGCGACGGGAACGTGGCTTGGAGTCTGGGGATGAAGAGGTGCTGTCCAAACTGGGATCCAATAGTAAATTGAAGTCTCCTCCCATAATAATTAGGCTAGGTGCGAGTTTCATTAAGTGTATATGCAGGGAGTCGAAAAAATCGGGAGTGTCAACGTTCAGGCCGTAAACACCCATCAAGGCCATAAAGTGTCCCATGAGTGTGCCTGTAACAATAAGGAATCGGCCTTCACTATCTTCTACCACTGCGCCAGGGCTGAAGGGGACTCTCTTATAAATTAGGAGGGCAACGCCCCTAGCTTAACTACTATAATTAGCGAAGTATCTGTGCGCCCCCCAACTAGCAGCCATGCGGGTGGTGTCGGTTTTGGATAAATGTGTTTCCTGTAGACAGGCAATGTCAACCTTATGTCGCAATAAATAATTGAGGACCTGGCGTCGCTTGCGGGTGTTATTGAGGCCCCGTACATTCCAGGACATAAGGGACAGTCCAGAGGGTCCAACAGTATTACCTAGCTGTGCCATAGCGGGTGTACATCAGGAAATACGTGAGCAAACTGAGAAAATATCGTGTGACAGTGACCTTTTTCTAGAATGATTGAAAATACGTGAACAGTGCAAATTTCCCTCCCACCACCCAGCCTCACCCAAACCCAAGTAAGGCAATACCATGACCAAACATTAAACTGGAAGTGTCCGAGACGCGGGCTTCAGCAATATCAAGGCGTCGGTCATGTGCTTGGATTTTGGCCCCCATGTCGGCCAGGCTTTTGTCCAGTGCATCGAATCTCCCATCTAGGGCCTTGAAACCCGCCCTCATCTCTTGGAGCATTGATGCAGACAATGAAGGGAGGTCGTCTACGCGGTCCGCATCCTGGGCGCCGTCCGCCATGGTGGGGGCCTCTTAGGTAGTTCCTTCTGCTACGTTCCCAAAGGGCAAGGTCCTCTGTTTAGGGTCTTTGCGGCCCATGCCGCGGCGCAGAGATGTAATGCGTTGGCAGAGTGACGATTAGGCCCCGGACGCAGTCAGCGGGACCAGACCCCCACTAGGAGTCAAGCAGGATGAGTTCAGCAGCGGATTAAGGACAAATCTAAGATCCCGGCACAGTTCACCGCGGACCTAACGGATAGGAGGGAGCACTGTGAACCGCGCGCATTTCAGATAGCACAGATGGACACCCATGACCAGGGCCGCGTATTAATGTGAGTCTTCTACCGCTGCTGTGCTCCCTGCACGATCGCCAGGTGGTCCCAATCGTGTGGCACAGCAGAACATCAGGGGAGCACAGTTCTGGGCCTACCAGTGGTCGAATGGGTCACCAGATCACCAGGCCATGTCCGCAATAGGTGTTGTAGAGGTGTGAAGGGGCGAAGTGGGACTTCGCGACAGGGTGAAAATTACACTTGTGATGTATGGCTTCCAGTTCAAGGATGCTGTGCGGGAGGTTCCCGGCTTCAGGACGCCGTGTGGGAGCGGGTCTCTAGCAGGTCAGGGAGCAGGCGTAAGCTGGCACCAAGCATCAGAGGCCCAAATGGTGTTGAGTAGGCCTCAGGGGGGGAGGGGGGTCGCGCGGCCGGTCGCTGCATGTGTGGGGGTAGGCACCAGAAGGACTCCCCCCCCCCCGCCGTCTCATACGCCCCCGCACTCGCCGTCCGCCGAGCAAGGCGCGCAGTCGGCCCTATCCCTCATGCAGCCTCTCAGCAACGGCGAGCGCGGTCAGTGCGGATCAGGCACAGCCGACCAAAGAGCCCATATGCGGCGCATCAAGCGGGGGGGGGGGGGGAGAGGCACCACAGCTGGCCCGCGACCGGCCAGATTAACACAGCCACAGGCCCCCACTCACCTCCCGTCCGGGCGGCGCATCATCTCGCGGCCGCTGCAGGGCCCAGGTCACCGTGCTCGCCTCTCCTCACGCCCCCAGAGCGCTGATGCCAGAAACAGGGGTAAAGTGTGTCTGAGCCCCAGAAGCGGCTCGTTGGCATCAGGAGCAGTTCAGCCGCACAGCGCCGCCGGTTACCGAGCAATATCGTCGGTGCTTGAGGCAGATAATGCCGGAAAGTTTGTCCGAGTCGGCGGAGCTTCAGTAGCAAGCGGCCATCATGGACGCTTGCGTGGCCACGCCTCAGGTCTATAAACATTTTAAAAAATGCATCAGAGTTCAGCTTGAATATATTTAAATTAATTATAAAAACTCAAGCAAAACACCAGTCAATTAAATATCCGTTGTCAAAGATTCAAACATTGCAATATAATGGAAACCGTAATCTACACTCTAACCTACGACTTGGAAGGGACCACAATCAAGACAATGTTAAACTAGTCCTAGCAAATTTCGCCTGGATTGTCAATTCAGCTTTGCATTTTTAAGCTACAAAAATGGGTTAACTGATTCATCACAGTACTGAGTTTTGTACCGTTCAAGGTTCCAAAGCCTCACTGTGGGCACCCAAATTCACCACCCTCTATACATAGCTCACCCTAAGGGGCGAAAGATTGTGGAAAGGGACCTTAACTAGCCTGCACAGTCCTCACAATATTTAAATCTTTGGGCCTGTACACAAACACATGGGGAAATGAACTGATTTTTGTATGATGAAAGCATTATGACTTGCAATTAAAATAATGAGGATTCTCTTCAAAATGAGGGGTTCTGCAATGTATCATGTAAAAACCAATACCTGCTGGAGAAAATTAGTTTTACAAAATGCTTGATAAGTCAGTTATGCGTTTTTCTAAACAAGATACAAATCCTGCATATTAGATGTACGCTGTAAAATGGCATGGAGCACTGGTATATAATCCCAAAAGGACACATTCTGGTAAAAAAAAAATGTAGATACATTACATCACTGTGAAACTGGACTAATACACCTGAACCCTTTTTACTGTTTATACATACCATTACAGTTTTGAGATATGTCCTGGTAGACACTGCAATATCAGGTCACGTTCATGCATGAAAAGATTCTGTATGCCATGCAGGACTAACGCTTGGGAACCTCGCAATGTTAAGAACAGAAGCCATATTGCAAGTGCCATTGACGCACACAGATAGTATTCCATTCGGCAGTGAGAAAACGAAAACAAGCATTGGCAATACCATTAGGTTTGGATTTAAAGAAATGTTGTATGGCGACGTGAGCATTACAAATATATAACATGTGAATGGATACGTATTTGTGCATAACAAAAATAACTGTAGAACATTGGTGTAGGTTAAATGGTGAGGTTCACAGTTGCAGTGTCAAGCCAGACCTAAACATCTAAGTTGGTTAATGTCTGCCCTCCTCCCATCTGTGCGGTTGCAAGAGAAAAACACCATAAACTATTTACTTATCTAAGGCATTTTAATAAGAGTACGTCATGGGTGTGCCCTTGAAAGGTTTAACTCAGGAAGCTGGATCAATAAACTAAATGATCACAGATGTATCGAGGGCACACACTTTTTTGTGGAAGCACACAATTCTGCCCAATCAAAACGTACTCTTGCCTCATAACCTGAGGGCAGAGCCAAAGCCCTTCTCAAGTGTGCTCATATAGCTGTCTGGAGACAGCTGCGCTGTCCAGGCAGACCAACAAAAAATGCAGCACATGGACCACAAAGCAATGATAATGAAGCCTTACTGTCACATTATGAGTCTATTTGAGCAGCAGAAACGAGTGTCCATTTCCCCCCCCAAATTGCACACGCTGTTTTGTTTGAGTTTTGAGGTTATTCTACGGGAGTTATTCGCGCGGCCATATTTTACAGAAGCAACATATAAGGAACAGCTGTCGAGGAAAAAGCCTAGCGACTGCTGAAACAGGAGAAGATAATTAGGAGGCCAAAGCAAATATTGTACTAAACGTAGTTCAGCACCGGCAATATTAGTGATTGAGGGGAAAACATGAATACTCCCCAGCATGCCCACAGCACGGCGAGGAAATAGATCTGCGACTCGGGTCAAGATGCTCATGTTTGTGGTACTCCACGTTAAACCGCGGTTCACAGCAAGGTCTGCTAAAGCCGCTCGATAGAACATCGTTCTTAATTGCATAATGATTTACAAGTATCTATTGCCACCTAGTGAAGGGCCCATGCAATTGCCGAAACAGTGGTCTTAGGAAAAACAATAGTTTAAGGCAAACCAAAAGAAAAACATTACGAATACACAACACAAAATTCCCATTAAACTAACATTAATGCGGAGTTGATATAGATAGAACAACAATTACCGTTTTAACATCGCCTCACTGTTCCTCGTCGTCTTACTTTCATATCCGATCAGATAAGTCTTCATCCTGTTATATGACGCAGGCTCACTTCAGAGTAACTGAGGGAAGGCGGTAGCAGCTATGTGACTGAGGTATGTTAGAGATTCGGTGCTTTAGTGGGCAGTGCTCAGGTGAACACAACGGGGATCCGACATGCAAACAGTAGTGAAGCGTAGCTATTGCTCGTCTGACATTCACCTTTTCAGTGTGCCTATTTGAGACATCACGGCCTTAAGGGACATTTCATTGCGACAAAATCAAGCGCTTTTTCCAATGTTTCGAGATATAGGTCAGATATTGCCACGCTTTTATGAATTATGAAGTAATGGCAGCCCTGGCCAGTCCCCTTTCACACGTGCTCGTACCACACACAAACTTCAGCTCTCGCTGCCTTGGCAAGTCGGCGCCTGAACTCAAATGATTGGCAGCAGTGCTTAATTTGAGCCGGTGCTTTCCGGTGCTCAGCACTGGCACTTAATTGGTTTCCGGTGCTTGGCACCGGCACCTAACTGTTCTAAGTATGGTGTTGACAGTCTACCACATGGTGGCGCTGCTCATCTAATTTAGAGATGAGCAGAGCAACGGTTGTTTAAGAATACAATATACATTAAAATAGTGCTAATACCTGCCTCCCCAGCCATTCCTTTAGCTTTAGGGACCTGGAATAATCTGAACTGTCGCATTTACATGCGAGAGAGATGGTTAGTAGTTGTTTTGGCAGCGATGACAAGGGCGATGTGTGGTGCAAGCTGCAGTGGCCTCCTGGTCAGAGCCCTGGCACTTAATATTTTACAAATTAAGCACTGATTGGCAGTCAGTGGTATGTTCCAACAGCGTGGCAGAAATCAAGTTGCAACATACAGCGAACCAGACCCGGTTCTAGAGGGTGGGCCGATCCCACCCAAACATCACCCTTGGCCTTCCCAGTCACGGCATAAAACTAACTGCAAAATACACCTTTTAAATTCCTCTTGATCTGTGTCATCGTCCGAACGCTGTGGTGTTCTTGAGCTGCTGTGGGCTTGACTGGGCAGTAGCTAGCGTCCTATCTCAGCCACACCCAAGTATTCAACAGGTCTTTAAAAGACCATTTACATGCCTTTGTGAACTGGTTAACAAGGCTTTGTTTTCACTGGTTCCAGTACCCCCTGGGCCCCCACTTTGCCTTTTCCTTACATTTGTATTTTACTTTTACTGCTACAGAGGGAGAATGCATTTCGTGAAAAGCTGTATCACGAGTGGGGTTGCCACCTTCCCAAGAGAAACATATCTGCCATGTGTTATTTAACCCCTTGGCCGCAGCGGTGATTCCGCCGCGGCGCTGGGGGGTGAGCGCGGCGCCGCCATGCTCGTGACGGAACCACGCCGTCATGAGTCACGGGCGAGCTGTGCTCATGACAGCGTGGTTCCGTCATGACCCCGCCCACTCACTAATTCGCCCGCACAGGCGGGGAATCAGTACCGCGTGGGCGGAGCGGCCGCAGCATGACGGAACCACGCCGTCATGAGCACACGCCGCCCGTGGCTCATGACGGCGTGGTTCCGTCATCCGCAGGGAAGGGGTTAAAGTGTCTGCAAAGGCCTGGCTGTGACACTAAATAGGGCTGTAAATAAACAATATGAATTCGTTTGTAACATGACTTTTTTGTCGGTCTTTCTTTTAATTATTAGCCACGTATCATTAATGCAGCCCTAGAACACTTTTAAAAGTAATTTCTATTTATATGTGCTGTTTGAAGTACGTACAGATAAGAGCTTAATATACCAGCTTTAGGTGCTTTTTGTATTGGCCAGGATATCAAAATACCAGTGGTGCTGATAGAAGTCCAGTCACGAGATTTTGTTTGTTGCAGGAGCAGCAAATTATTTGTTTCCTCCATCCCTGATTGATGACATAATAGCAATAGTTTAACTTGTATCTGAAACCCTACTCGCCCACAGTCAATAACATGCTGGATTACTGCAAGTGTCTGGGCATGCACCCTGCATTCAGACAACAACTCATTTTGACCGCTCACACTCACCTTGCACTCACAGCGATCACACTGCACTCACACTGCTCACCATGCACTCATGTGGTTATCCTGCACTCACACCGTTCATCCTCCTCTTACCCTGTGCTCACACGAGCACACTGGTCACCCTGCACTCACAGCGACCACACTGCACTCAGACCGCTTGCCATTACCTCGCTCCATTCTCCCTCCACTTACCCTGCGGTCACATGAGCACACCACTCACCCTGCACTCAGTGATCACACTGCACTCACTATTCACCATGCACTCACACTGTTCACCCTGCACTCACCCTGCAGTCACACGAGCACTCTAGTCACCCTGCAGGCATGTGACACTTCACTCACTTGTCACTCTCACTACTTACCCTGCAATCTCACTCAAACTAGCACATCACTCACCAGGAATTCATTCCTCCCACGTTCACCTGCACCCAAACTCATATGGTCACATCACTCACCCTGCAGTCACTCCTCTCACCCTAGTCTCACACTGGCACGTCACTCACCATGCACTTACATAAGCACACCACCCACCCTGCACTCTCACCACGCAAACAAGCACATCACTCACCCTGCAGTCACAACACTCACCCTGAGCTCCTTCCTCTCATCCTGCACTCACACAGACAATTCTCAGCTGCACTCATACAGCACTCTGCTCACTTTGCCCGCACAAAGGCATAATAGACTGCCGGAACTCCGAGACACACTGCTCACCCTGCACTAACTCCTCTCACCATGCGCTCACTAGTCACTCTCACAGCTCACCCATCACTCTTGCTGCTCACCCTGCACTCGCACACAGACACCACACATCCTCCATTTACACTGCTCACACCACTGCACTCACTCCTCTCTCTCCTTGCACTCCTCTCATCTGACATTCACATGGGCCCTCCTATCATATTGCATTCATGCGGCTCACTCAACACTCACATCAGCACAGTTTTCACCCCACACTCCCACCACTCAGGTTGCACTCTCACTATTCACCATCACCCAGCAGAAGACAAGAGATACCAGGGTGCAGCAGGTGCAGTGGCACCAGGGCCCAGAGGCCATAGGGGCTACTGAACCGGATGATTGCTGTATTTCACAGTTCATACAGGCGACCCATTTTGTTTCTTGCACTAGCGCCCATGACACTGGCTGCGCCACTGACAGCAGTCAGAGATGAAGGCTCTTGGAGGTTAGGCTTTTTACGTTTGTGTCTCGAGTTTAATATTATAGCTGAACACTAAATTCTTCCTCAACTATTGAAGGTCTCGTGATGTGAGAACACAGTGAACCTTTAAGACCGCAGTGGGGTCAGCAGATTGGTGTGGTGGAATCACCTTGACCCTGATGGATCCAGCTCATTCCCATGGTGTAACCTAAAATGATAGGGATCCCTTGCGGAATGTGATAAGGGCCCCCTGAGCTGCCCACATCTCACAGATAGCCTCATCATTGGTCATGGGATGACTGGTGCCCACTGAAGGGTTGAGGGACCCCCAACACCGCAAGACTGCAGAGGCCTGGTTACACCACTGAGCATTCAATTCGAAGCTAAAACCAGTGTAGTCATATGCAAAATTTAGATGCTCTGGGACACAGCTCTCAAATGTAAATTACAAAAAGAAAAATTGAGTTCATCAATGAAACGTTTAACTTGCCTTCATAAGTAGAACAGACAAGTTTTAATGAGCTTGGTGGAAATGCACAGATCATTTAATGCATTATCAGTGGTCACTATTTGTACGTAATTGTATATTGGGGTGGTTGCTTGAATCTGGAAGAAGGAGCCTAGCTCTTGCTTAGGGGCATAGGGTTTAATCTCCCACATTAAGTGGCAACCAACTCTTGCGAAATAGGCAAACACCTTAAAGTTGATGTAGGCTGACCGGTGAGCCAGTTGCAGGCCTGGTGCTTGTGTTGATGAGTTTATGTTGGCTCTACTCCATATCCAGCATCACTACAAAGTATTTTGTGTAGTTGCACTAATATGCTAAATGAGAGATTAATCCAGAGAGAGCTAACATGAATCAGATGGCTGCGTGTTATGCTGCCCGCAAAGTAGCTTCCATTCTGTCTGGGATGAAAGGTGGCATCTTGTTGAAGAGCCTCATCTTGAAATTATAATCAAATGGCATCCTGAATCTCATGGGATAGGAGCTCTTGGGAGGTAGACCACTGTTACTCTGGGTTCACTCACTTCTTTTGGACCCTCAACGTTTGATCAAGGATTTTCTTCTGCACTTCTTCACTTTTTGATTCTCTGCTTTGCCACCAGGTCTTGTAGATTTCTATTATGTTAACCTACTCTTGCTTATCTTCCTTACTTCTCTTATTCAGTTGTCTGAGATGGTGGAACTGTGGTTTTAACAGTTCCACGTGATATGGTGTTTCCAAACTCCTGTGCAAAGGACATAACAATTGCAGCCTGGAGAGTTGGTGATTTCAATTCCAATTCCAGCAGTTCTTTTCTAGGCATCATTCTATTTAGGAAGCTTTCTGGAGGTACAAGATGCATTTGCCTGTGTGATTGACAACTTCCCTCCATGTTAACACGGACATTGTTTCCAGTCATACACTTACTCACAAATCATTGGTATGCGGTGTTTGTTTAATTAATTTGATAGAAGCAAACTAGGACTACAACAAACGAAATGCATACATCCCTCTACCACTACCCACCCCTAAAATGAACCTTACCTCAATTTACCACTACTCTACCCTCTATATTCTCTATATATACGCAGAATCTGTTTGTATTGTGGTGCCTGTTTGGAGGTAGATATGATGTAATCTAAGGCTTGTATGCTACCTCCAGAAAGACCAAAAATGGGGCCCGCTGTGGCCCACCCGAAGGCACCCTTGGCCCATCCAGATGAAAATTCCTGGAGCCGGGCCCGCAGCGTACTCGTGTGAACGCCTGCAGTACTAGAGGAGTGTGGGGCCAATCTACAGCCACAACAGTGAGTACACTGATGGCAACATCACCACTTCGTGCTGGCTGAAACACCGCCATGCTCAGAGCCCCTCAGGCAATGCAAAGGCAGTGGGGAGCTCTTAAAATAGCGTCATCAATTATTGCAGTGTGGTGATGCAGGCGCCTGCACTGATGAGTTAGTCTAACTCTAACCTGTGATGCGAGGCACCTGGCAGACTTGGTGAAGAGTTAAGATAAGACCAGGTGCCCGCATTGCAATCATAGTAGCTGTCAGCCAGTGGAACGCCTGGAAAGAAGTGCTGCTGTTGCAGCCGTTTTCACAGATACTGCCCCCACTTTCTGGTGCAGGGGCCTTTCAGACTCAGACTGTACAGTGATACATCTGCCAGTCACATGCTTCAATAAACGTTGCCCTTGGAGAAGGTTCTCAAATGCCATGAATAGCTGGATCAGACTGGCAGTAAATGTTTGGGGCCCGATAGAATAGCGGAAGACAGTGCCCCACACTTGGAGATATCTGCTAGGCCTTCGGAAGAGCCACCGATGCTCCACTGAAGGCAGTCAAACAATATTCTTAGTTTTGGCCTAAGCAGCGCCCCGAGTGCAGCAATTTCCGTGATGCAAAATTACTATTTTTGAAAAATGTCTTAAAATACTTGGGGAAGTTTTAACTTCTCAAAATATTCCAAGACTGTAGTTACAATAGAAAATATGCTTTCTGGAATATTTTGTTATTCTAGGACATGAGTTAAAATAGTGAATTTGCTCTCCCAGTATCCAACACACACCACTGCTTCACCAGGTGCCATGTTTAATGCGCCCCCTCAGCAAAGTTTTTTGTTTTTCAAAAGCAAGCTCCCAAAAGTTGAAGTTTGTCAGTGAAAAATATAAAAGAAAAGTCCTTGACCCAGTGAAGTTTCTACCAGCATGTGCGGTCATTTCTATGAAATACTGTTTGGGAACGCCCAGCTTTCCCTGGCAATTCAGAACAGGAATTTTTTTTTAAATGGAACTACCGCTTTCAATAGGATGGATATTTTGTAGTACTAAAGTAAGACTCGAGGCCTAACGGCAAATGGTCTGTCAGACAGACTTCTGCCAGAGGAGGCTTTGCCATTGGAAACATGGAGCTTCCAGACTCTAAATAGAGCTAGGGAGCGCAAGCTTGACAGGCTTTTTGGCAGTGTCCTGCATGCTCCAAACTCTAAATGAGGCCGTTAGCTCAGCCTACACAGAAGTTTTTAGTTTCCAAATTATGCAGCATTCTTATCTTCATGGTTCTTTGCTTTGGATATGATGTCGGGAGAAAGATTTGTTAGCTTAAATGAACATTTGTAGGCACATTAGGTATAATCCGGGATTTTGTCTTTGCAACAACTTTGCCCAGACAGCTAAAATCTGAATCTCTCAAACCAGGATGGCAGCGCCTACTTTTAACAAAAGAGCCCTTTTCCAAAATCATTTTAAGTTCCCTTTCTGCAAATCTGCTTTAAAGGAGGTTTAATTAGCGCTGCTGATACCATGTCGAGTTCCCATGCTACAGTGGTTTTAGATGATGAAGGCCCTTCATTAACTCCTTAATTACTCAATAGGAGACTATAGATGGCATACTTGACTTTAGGTGACATGATACTGCTACCTGACGGACTCTGACCGTGGGGCTGACTTAATGCTGGACTGTGGCAAGTGCAGCAGTTAAGGGAACACAGGATTTTGCAACTCTACTATCCAACGTGTTGGAGCATGCCAGAATGCAAAAGCTTTTTGATTTCATAAACTAGGCTGTTTATTTCCACTGCAGCTCGACAGCCATTAAGATAAAATGGCATGCGTCCGCAATGTTGAGGGATGAACACCAGATGAACAGGAGACAAGCGGTCACTTACAGGAAGCCAGATCAGAAGACCGAACCCGACTGCTACCCTTTTTAAAGAGACGAGGGCCGTGTCTTGAATGCAATTAGATTGGTTGTGGACATCATCCACACCTATGTGTGTTAGAGTTACTAGGCCCAAGTCAGAGCTATTAGGAGACGGGTGCTACTCACCCTTGTCATCGCAAGCAGCTGCTGAGGAGGATCAGAGGAATGGATGCAAGCAAGTAGGCAACTATGATCAACTGCACAATCTCCAGATTTGATTACTGATGAGCTTCTGTCCTTGACATTGATAGTGGTGTCCAGCACCCACTTCTCCTAATTAATGTACCTCCCACCCATTTCAGACATATCAGAATTCTCCTTTCAACCACATGGCAAAGGTGGTGAAGGAGAGGTAGAAAAGAAAAAAAAAAAAGGCTTTTTTTTTTAGTTTGATCCCATGACTTGGTCTGGGCTGTACCACATTGTCCATAGAAGAATCTGGATGTCTGGGGCCTGTGATATAACCTTTGTTATGCACGTTGGTAGGCTTGTCAGGGTTCTCCAATGCCTGTCAGAGGGCCAGATCCAAGCCAGATTTTTAAGATAACTACATTTATCTAAATGTGACTATGCTAAAAATCTGGCATGGATCCGGCCCTCTAGGACAGACATTGGAGAACCCAGGGCTTGATGAAAGGAAGGCTGAATGTATGTCCAAAAACAGATTATCCTATGACAAATCTCTGTTGGTGCAAGGCTATCTTGTCTTGGAGGTAAACAGGCATATTGTCTGTAGGGCAGAGAAGAGCCCTGTTGAGCTATCCTTTGTGATACATACAACTTCATTAGATTGCTTACATAATAAGGACTAAACATGTACCCTATATCCAAAAATGTCACCTGACCTTTGAGACAGAAAGATGTACTATGCATCCATCTGTGCCGCCTTAGGATAGCTGCACTCTCCACATTCCACACTTAGGTTGTTTCCACATACCCTAGCATAATTGATCATTTTTTTCCACGTGCTCCATCTTATTCTGGGTACACCGGGGCTGATGAAAAAAATGGTTGTGTCACATTCTGCATCTTGCACACTATTGTAGTATGGCACTACACCTAGTAACATGCTCAAATGATCAATTTCAATTGCCATGGCACAGAGAATTATAAACCAAACTGTCTGTGAACTATATATCAGTTTCAATATCTAACTCAACAACTGTACTTTAGTTTGACAAATGCTGTGTCCAACTTCTCAGATGAGCAATCAAAATCATCTTTATTCGGTCATTGTAGGACCATAAAAGCATATGATAAAACATTTACATCTTCATAAAATATAAACACTCTAAAAGCATCATAAAACAGATAATCATTAAAATGCATAGATTCTTCTCAATTTGATAGCAGCAATGATACAAGTGAGAACCGCAGTGCAAACAGCGTGATTCTAAGCTTTGCAGATAGATCAAGCCCTCTTTGTAAGAATTAAAGTGATTATGCAGTCGGGCAGGGCACAAAAAAAACGCAATTTAAGAGTCATATAAAGTACAAAAGAACATAAAATGAAGAGTTGATTGAACAGTAATGCAGTCACAAGGGCAACGTGGGAGGGAGAGAAGCCAGGAGCCCACTACTGGGTAAGCCACAAGGAAACTAACTATATTTAGTCTACATCTAGTGAGATAAAATCTGTGCTCTGGATTTGCTATCCAGTTCAGATAAGTCATTTTCAGATGATGTGGATATCTGCATACATCTTGTAACTGTAGGCATATCAAGGGATTTTTCTAGTCTAATTCCATCTTTGTAAGTTGCATAGCTCTCCTTGACTTCCATTTTAAGATCAGGTGTTATACTTTGCGGTGACTCAAAGATGACTATACCCCAGGCTATAGAAGGCGTTTCGCACATAAGCCAACCATTGGATAGCAGTCATGTTATCTCATTTTAACAATCTAGAAAAACCTTCCGTGAGAAATCTGCATTCGGGGAGCTCCATAGCTTTATCCATAATAGAAGTGGTGCCATGGAGATCCGGTCCTCCATGAACCCTACTCCCAATTCCAAATGTGAAATAAGACTTGAGTAGGATTTAGGAATGGCCAGAAGACTGCACAAAAACCTATTTTCGTCTACTTGAAGTTTTGTGCAGGCAGTACAGCCCCAGACTCCGGCTCCATAAGTGCCCACTGATAGGCACTTGCTTTTATAAAGTTGGACCATTTTGTATACCGGCTTGTGACCTAACCTTTTTACAGCCCCTCTCCTGGCTTTGGCATATTTGCCTAAGAGGAGAGTTAGGCTAAGGGTTTGTTCTACAATGCTTAGGCCTTTTCGGAAGCCATACTAGGCAGCGGAGAAAAAAGCTAGCCTCTGCCCAGTCCTCCAATTTGCCCAGGATTACCCTCCCAGGATCTATACAGTGGAATCAATCAACGAGATTGGGCGATAGCATGCAGGGCAATTGCGATCCCCTTTCTTATAGATGGGTACAAAGATGGCTTTACGCCATGAATCTAGAAGGTCGCCTTTCACTGCAGCCCTCAATACATTTGTGACCACGGAGCACAGAATTCCACTTTGTTTTTAAAATGATCAATTTGGACCCCGTCTGGGCCAGGAGCTATGCCATTTGCAGCACTCATAATAGCTTTTTTGACTGCAGCTAAGTCTACAAGATCAATTAATCACTCCTCGTTAATGGGGTGGTGATCGGGCATATTTTCATTTAGGGACCAACCGACTGTTGTCTGGATTAAAAATCGAGGAACAGTGAGCGATCCAGTCGGCCTCAGGGACATGGCACTCAATGCTAGATGTTAGGTTGTCTGACTAAAAAGGTCGGTTGACTACGTCCCAGAAGAGTCTAGTATCATTCAGATCACCTGCTTTATTTAGATCCACCCACGCTTTAGCTTTAATAACTGGTTTCCTTTCTTGTAGGGCTAGCTTATATTTATGTTGTGCTTCCCTAATGGCAGTAGTATCTCGTGGTATTTTATTAGTGGCCTGTTTTAGGGCTTTGAGTTCTCTAGTGCATTCGGAACTGAATCATGGATGCATGGCTCACTCATTTAGGGGTTTGTTCGATACGAGCCTGCAGGATATAAATTCACAGATCTTCGTAAAGCGATCTCAAATTTTGGACGGGTCTTCCGCTGTGGATAGAACACTGGTGATCTCATTGGAGGCTTCCATCATCAAGGTTTTAAAAAGTATTTGGATCTATTGACCGCCAGTTTAGCCAAACCCCCTTGTTTGTCTGATTAACTGCGGGCATGGTCATACCGTGTGTGTCATAACAAGAGGAAGCACGAAAACTTACTATGATAGGGTTATGGTCGCTGTGCGGGAATGGGTGTACCTCATAATGACTAAGGTCCCATACTTAATTGATACATTTTTTTCCACATGCTCCATGTTATTCTGGGTTCATTGGGGCTGGTGAAAAAAGAAAATGGTGGCAGTGTCACATTCTGCATCTTGCACACCATTATAGTATGGCACTACACCTAGTAACATGCTCAAACGATCAATTGCAACTGCCAAGGTACAGAGAATTATAAACCAAACTGAGTGAACTATATATCAGTTTCAATATTTAAAACAACTGTACTTTAGTTTGACAAATGTGTCCAACTTCTCAGATGAGCAAATCACCGACATTTATATTAATGTTCACTTTCTTCTGTTATAACTTGCTTTAGTGTCATCACATATTAATAAAACACTTAAGTAGAAAAAAATATGCAGCAAATATTTGCACGTGTCATCGTCACAGAGTTTAACAAGCAAATGTTCTGCATTTATCCTCAACTGTGCTGTTTAATTTAGCAAAAGGGTGTGCTCGTCAGAGTAACAGGTGGAGAATATTTTAAGTTTCATTTTAAAAACAAGCACTCATGAAGTTTATTCATATTAATGCACATGAGACCAAACATTCAAGATGGGCACCGTGGAGTCATCGCCTTTGTGTCTAAAGGCAGTGGTGCTTGTCTGTTAAGCTATATACAATGTGCTCTGTCTACATGTGCACCCGCTACTCTATTTCCTTGGAAGCCAGATTTCATTCAACATCACACTGAGGACTCAAAATGGCCACAATTGCATGGCTGTGCATTATCTGGGTAGGAGATAGAAGTTGTTTTGCTCCATTTCACTCAACGCTATGTCAACATGTACATATATTGCTTCACCATTTTGAAACGCAGATTGTGTTTCACTGCGTAGCCTGGTGTCTGTCACCAATTTTCTTTCATTTGCTACCCTAAATAGCTTATCTTACATTTAAAGACATACCTTCGAGCTAGGGGCGGGCGAGCCACTCAAAACTCGTGCTTCGCTCCAGCCTGATGCCAGGCACTATATCAGCTCGAGGCACTATATCAGCTCGAGGTCCTCTTGGACCCTCGAGCCTAAAGCGAGGCACGTTTTTATGTGCCATCTGTCTCCTACCTATGCTGTACTCTCGTGCGCCAAGAATTATAGGCAAAATAGTTCCTTTGATGTGTAACAGGCAAGAGAAAAACACTTAGTGGCTGAATTGTACAATGTGGAACTGCAAAGAGTTGAGCGTCCTTTTCAAGGTAATCTTTGTTAAGTCTGTTCAACACATTGAGGTGTGAGACAATTTTCCATCACCACTAGTATAATGGGGTTATCCCCACGATTTAAGCCAACGCTGGTAGCTTGAATACAATAACAATTTATTGTTAACACCGCATCCATCAGCAGTCCTGAACAACTGCCAACCATCTCAATCGCAAACATTCTTTCTTCACATCACAGGTTCTAGCTAAAACACTGGCATGGAATCATGAATAGTAAAGAAGATAGTATCTCACACCTGCAATGTATCATTTATATCATCACTAAGTAGGTAAAAGCAGCCCATTATTCATATGGTGTTATTTAAACAGCACTGTCAAAGTGTATCCCTCAGAATGGAAATAGACATTCGAGGTACATTTTCAAAGGTAATCCTGAAAACTGGTAAAATACGTTTCTGCTACTAGATTATCCAGATTTAGTTTTAATTTGAATGTATTATGTAACAATGCCCTGGGGTTCTCCCTCAAGCTCCCTCTGCAACAAAAGTCGCTTAGGTTCAAGAGGGCTAATCTATGCCAGAGTTCGAGTATAATCATATACTTTTAAATAGAGTCCATTTAGATTCATTGCATGTGCATTTATTTCACATGGGTATCCTGAAATGCTGGTTTAGAATAGGCCCTCCTGATCCTTGGTTAAACACCCATAGTCTATCTTTAGTAACTGTGAAAAATAGTCAGTTTCGAGCCGATATTGACCTCTTGTCCACAACATGAACCAAACTTCAGAGTCAGTCTGCATGCAGCTTTTCTTTCCACACCATGTGAACAGCTGATTCTTCATCTTTGAATCAGTTTAGCCTTAGGTTGGGACCCTGGAAACTTTTTTCATGCCACCACAGCACTGGTGATTGCTTCTCATGTCCCAGGTTATCGCAGTGGTGTAGAATGATGCTGGACACGAGAGCACACTAATGTATAAATGGCACTGATGTGTACACCCCCTCTGTTCTCAGATATTTGTAGGAGTGGTAGCAGTAAAGATTAAAAAGGGAACACAGAATGCACCAGAACTAAAAATCGCATTCCCACAATTTTGAACACTCAACAAGTGGTTAAATGAACTCGCCGAACTGAAACCTGTTTACTGGTACCTGCAAGGCCACTGGCACAAGTCAGCCAATGAGGTGGTCAAGAAGTAGGATCAATATAGTATGCTATGAAAGAACCTATAGACAGGAAGATATCCAAATATCCTGGAATTTGTTGGTGTGAAGGTAGCATTAATAAGTAAAAACAGCATTTCTATGAAAACAAGAGGCACTTGGCTTCTGATATCACGATCTTCCTAAATGAGCCAAAGTATGCACTGGGGCTTCTGACTGGCAGTTCAACCACAATTTGGCAGATAAAGAAAATCAAACATGTTCGGTCAGGAAAAGGGCTATATTAAGAACTCTTCAAAACATAGCTCATTAAAAGTAGTTATTAAATATTCAGCAGACTTTTAAATTCATGCGGGTTCCCTAAGCTTCAGTGCCACTTAGGCATGGGTCCCATTACCATGCAAAAAAGACTACAAAAGACAGAATATTTCAAACAAAAATATATTTAAAGTACCTAAGGCGGAGACGGTACCACAAACTGAAGCAAAAAACACCTGGATAAGAAGTCCTTTAAAATGCACATTGCGTTATAATTAATGTGTTAAGCATATGTAGTTTTACCCTTTAAGGGCTAGGTCTGAGGTTTGTCCTTCCTCCATTTAGGGTTTGTGAAGAGACAGCTGCAAGACAGACCCACAATTATAAAATATGCTGCTCATTTCAAGAGAATGGATTAACACCCAACATATTTGACCTTGTCCTGCTTTGAAATCACACCAGACTTTTCCCTTCATACAAGATAGAGATCAAAAGAAATGATTTTCAGTAATGGCAGTTTCAGCGCCTTTCCACCAGTAACTAATGCTAAACACAAATAAATTGCCATGGTAGTGAGGGTCATCAAAACAAGTTTCAACTGGAGCCATTTGATATAACCAACTACTTAATTCTGAACAATAACATTCATATGCCTCGAATAGGTTATATGTCTGTCTATATAGAATAAGATTTTAGCTCTTCTGATAACCAGTCCTTTCCATAAAGCAACCCATTTAAAAGCACTATGAAATGCTATTCAACAGAGTGGGAAATCCAGTCATTCATCAGAAAGTCGAAGCCATCAAATCCGGTCTCAAATTTAGGAGCAAGGAGGTTGTGGAACTTTTGTACAGGTGCATCTTGACCCTTGATATATGTAAAGGAACATACTGTTCAGCCTTTTCCCATTTAAACCCAGCCAAAGATTCACAGGAAAGGAAATTCCTTAATCAACATGCGTCAACCTAACTTTACTTCTGTGATGTACTATGTTTTGTTCACAGAGTAAATCAATTGTCATTGTATCCAGATGAAAAAGTTACTTGCCCTCTGTAACACTTTCTGGTCGACACAGACAATCAGGATTTAAAAAGCACAGCTAATCACCCAATAGGGTATCTAGGCGCTTGCAGGCCCCGGAGGCGTATTCGAACAGCCAGGTCACTCTATCCGCAGATTAGCCACCTTTTGAATATTCCCCAGGCATCATACTGGATCCAAAAAATTAGGCAATATTACTGCACGTTGACAGGTGGCACCATGCGGCTCCGCTCCAGAAGTGACTCTGGGGGCACTATATAGGCATCACCCAACCGTGCTGGCATCAGTTGCTTTCTGAACTGTCCACGGCAGCAGACTCTGAATCCAATCTCCGGATTGGTAGTGGCCAGTATGCAGAACTCTGAGAACCTTTTTAATTGAAAGTTAATGAACTGGGAGGATCAGTGAGGAATCTGAGGTTAGAATCTCTACCAGAAATAGTGTTACTGAAGGTAAATAAATTGTTCTGATACAGATAATCTCTGTTCGCTGCCGGGAGGTAGCCTTGTGTGACTTCACACTGACTCTTAAGACTGTGTTCTGCGTGACTATCAGCGTGGTGTGAGTGACTTTCAAGCTCTGTCAAACCGCCGTACACCACCTTCTTTCAAGAGAAACTGGTTTTGCAGACATGGGCATCTTTCTTGCCTAAAGTTATGATGCCATTCCTGGTCTGTCAAAAAAAAAAAACAACTTGCCAAAGTTCTTTGCTCTGCCTCATCCTTCTAAGGAGGAGAGACTTCATCGCTTGGACCCCAAGAAAACGCTGAGCTTTAACATAGATCGTACAAATAACATCGGGTTGACTGTCTTCACCTCCAAGGTGAGGAACAGGAGGTTAAGGACTTCAGCCACCAAATGCATCACCATGGCTTAAGAAGCACTCTCCTGAGAGCATTCATCTTTGTGGAGGCCGATTTAGTGGAGGAAGTGGGTCTCTACAGCGACTTCAGTTGAGGTCAGACTGGCACAGACTAAGCATCAGAGGAAAAATGGAGCCTGGTCTTTCAGCATTGATGGTATCATTGTAGTACAGGGACCCGGCGTGCGGCATGGACCCATGGGGACCCCGATGTGAGCTCAGAGGGTCCTCCTGGTGCAGTGATCGAGCCCACCAGTGGTAATCAAGTGGAGAACCATTCAGCTCTATGGGGCCCGAATACACAACAGAGGGAGTCGCGAAAGATCCAAAGAGTTGGAGCATGGCCCTGCAGAACTCTTCGATTGGTTTCAGAGTGGCTGACAGCTCCAGAAACTCGGGATCCGATCCTGCAACTTGTTCCAGCACCAAAGTCAAATAACTTCGGGACCGAGATAGAGAGACAGGGTGCCACCCCCTGCCTTCTCAGGGGAGTGGTAATGGCAGGAAGGAGTTGAGTCCTGCGTAGATATCTTGTGGGGGGTTCTTTTTTTTTTGACGTACCCAAGGACTTAGATCGAGATGAAGACCAATACCTTTAACTCCTCCAGCAACTTCTGGATCTAGAACGGGACCGGGACTGAACTTTAGATTTGGACCGGTCTTGTCGCTGAGTCTTCCAGTATTTAGCAATAAGAGTTTCACACTGTGGACTCATATGACCTGCAGTCACTACAGGCCTTAGAGTTGTGGCTTCACCCTAAGCAAATTCTATGAGGATCCATTACAGACATCTGTTTGCAACAGTCTTTAGGGTTTAAAACCTGCGTTTTGGCAGGGGACAGGTCTGCTGCACACTGAGAAAGATTTTTTTGGGATTGAGATAAGGTCTGAAAGAGACGAGAGGTAGCTCCGGATCTGCTTCTGATGGTGCAGAAAGAAAGCACAGGGGAGTGGGGCCTAGATAGAATCCGAACATTTCCGGAACTGCGTCAGTGCCTACCGGTGTGCAGAGGTACTGCTGAAAAAGTTTCCAGATCTGTCGGATGCCTGGGGAATACTCAAAATTTGAGGAATCTGCAGCTAGAAGTGTATCAGAAACTAACTATTCTAGTCATTTTCTCAGAGTTTGTTGGGTACTCTTACATAAATTAGAATGTCACTCATTACAGCCCCTTCACATTTTCCAAAATTAACTTTAAGCACAGTGGAAACTCTGCCAAGACCGTCCGCTACTCCAAACATGAAATGGTTACTTATTTAAATGTTGTTATCCCGTCAGGGCTTACCTCTCTCCCTTTGTGCGTCACCAATGCAGCCAGTGGTTTGGCATAGAATCGGCTGAACGAAAAGCCTAGGCATCCATACATACTATTGGCTGTGAGCTTCAGCGCCTTTTGCCTGATGTCATACTGCAAACAGTTACAGAAATTGACACAGTTAAGCACAATGAGAATAAAGTCACCAAATCTGTAACAGGATTAAACAAATACCACAGGAATATGGTGCAGAGGGAAAGCAAAAAGAGAAAATGAAAAGAATAGGTATGCTGTAATAAATAGCAGATAGACAGGGAGAGAGGGATTCAAAATAAGGGGAAATAAGGAAGTAGGGCAAGAAGAAGAAGAATGGGGAGCAGGGCCAGGTTGGACACGAAAAGAAAGGAGAAGAGAACCCAGAAAAGAGAAAAGGCTAAATCCAGGAAGGGCTGAAAAGATCCAACATGAGAAAAGAGCCCATCAAACAAGAGTAATGATGTATTAGACATGGGAGAGTCATAGGAGGGAAAGAAGGAAGACCCCGAAGGGGGTGGCGTTGAAAGACTATGGGGTAAATGAGATCTCCAGAAAGGAAACCAGAGCCATCAGAATGGTTACTGTGCTGGTCAATCATAGCGAAGACACTGACAGGAGCAGAAGCAACATTTCACCTTTCACCTGTTCTTACTGTCAACAACTAAACTGGTTATCTTTCTCATTACAATGAAAATTTCTATATTTGTCTTGAAATGCCAACATTTTCTACACCCCATCCCCCCTTGTCTTTCTAATTTTACCCTAGTAGGTTGCTTAATACTGCATGTCTATCTACACCCTGCCAGTCTGGGAGATCCTTCTCATTCACTTAAGTTACGGACACCGTTGCTGTGGAATCCGCTTCCTCGAACTGTAGGGTTACCCTTTACAGTGTTACTTTTAAAGCTTTGATGAAAGAACACCTATCTATTCTGCATCCTAGCTGTGACTGGATTGTATTCTGCTACAATTGCACTGGATTTGTACAGCACTTTAGATAAACGAAGAGTAAGCAGTCTCTAAATATGATCACAGACTATCCTACTGAAAGAGCTAATATGTATCTGCATGATATCAGACACAAAAGGGACCTAAAATGTGCCTGGGGTAGACTGGAGACAGGGATGAAAAGCATTTCTCTTCGATGCACGAGAAATGAGTCAACCATTGTGCACTTTATCTTTCTGAGCAGAATGCTCCCAGATAAAATAAGTTGTGTTCCAGGCTGGGAAGAGCGGGAGTGGAACATTCCTAGTTAAGAGGAAGTTAGCAATGCCAAAGTGTTTGATGGTTAAATGCAACATTCCCACAACTGTTTTGCATTGCTGTGCTCTAATATTTACTGTTATGTCTTCCACCTGTGTAGGACTCGTTCACCTTGCCTTTGATGTTTGTGCATACAAACCCTGATCTGTGAGCACAGAGCCAGTTCCGTGATGCTTGTTCACTGAGCCCTGCTGCAGCAGAAAGAACAAGCATTGGCATAGCCAATAGGTCTCGCTTTTGGGACCTTATAAGTATTTAGTTATGCAGCACAATATCCTTGGTGCAACAACATCAACCATTGCATGGCTAAACACTTATAATGTCCCAAAAGCGAGACCAATTGGCTATGCCAATGCTTGTTTTTCCTTCCTCTGCCTCCCGGCTCCCGGCTCCCTGAGATCATGGGTAACAAGACAAAATAAATAGCAGGTATGGGGCAGCAGCTGCTACACCATTTGACGTCCATGACACGCATCAGCTTCCTGTAACAGTGAGCAATCTTAAATTATGTCAGTGGCTTGGTGTTTGGCAAATAGTGTAGTCTATTGAACACATGTTCCTGCTGTACTAAAATATTAGACAACCAAAGTCAGGTGGAACTAAAACGAAAATTAAAATGAAGGCAGATTGCTAAAGTTCAAGAGCAAAAAAAAACAAAAACAGCTTCACTCTTCCCACAAAGCTCAGAAGCGTGTCCTGTTTACATGGGCGCCTTGGAACAATCTGCTAGGTCACTTCTCACGCAATCAAAGCAGGCAGCTGTCTTTTTCAAGTTAGGAAAACGTCGTGTTTTACTTTTTCAAGAATGTGCAGGCCCAGTGACTGAGTAGTCACGTTAAAAGCGAACAATCCGCAACCCTCTTCCTTACTAGTTCCTAACAGGCATAGGGAAAGTACACACTTACCTCCAGGGCTTCCAGTGCACAAGAATCGGTGCGCCTCTTAAATTCACCCTAGTGGTGGTTAAAATAAAAGACGAGTGCTTCCTGTCAAGTATGCCTTCCAGCTTAAAAAAAAAAGTGAAAGCACACACCGTCAGCATATTTATACCGCGAATGTACGTGTAAATCGGCAAAGTGTATCCAGCTTAAAGAGCTTACTTATCTGGCAAAGTATAGTTGCAAGATTTGAACACGGAAAAAAGAATAAGGAAAAAAAGGACGAAAAAGGCTGTTCTGCGTTTTTGCAACGTGTTTTTCTTGCAATGCTCGGAATATATATATAGCCCTGAGCGATAATAAAATAATTTGAAGATCTCTAAATTCCACTGCAGGTCTGTGAGCAGACTCAGTGCATTTTACACCCCAGAAACGAGTGCAACACCTCGCATGTTATATCAATCTCATGATTTAAAAAATAATCATACCACATAAACAAAAACGAATTTCGGTTACCGGAAGACTTGCCCACCACCCCTCCCTTATAAATCCCGGTCTGGTGACTTATTGGACAGCTCCACTGTAAGGGCCTGTCTTTGACCTCGTGGTCATAGATTCAAATCCCAGCGGGTCCACTCAGCCTTTCATCCTTCTGAGGTCGATAAAATTTGTACAATTGAGCTAGGTAAAAATAAACATCTGTTATTCAGTGCCAAGATGCACACAGGTGATCGTGCGCTTTACAGATACACGTGTTATGTACTCCCGTGCCTGTTTGGCACGTTTTATATTTAATTTTCCCTGTATAAGATATACCTAGTATGCGCAACTGCCTGAACAAAATCTCTTCCCATGTTAGCCTTGGAAGTCAGCTTCGACCTTGCCTGTGTGACCCCGCTCGCACAGCTCTGTACATTCCTGCCTGCTCGGGCACGTCTTAAGCAGCAACGCGACCTCTTTCTCTCTCGCTCAATCTCCCCTCATAATGAATGCGTTCAGCAAAGAGCTGGGAAGACGGGCTGGATGTGAACCCGATTAACATTCTTCTGTTTTATCCTTCTAGTGCTTACTTATTTACGTAATGGCTTTTGGCATCAGGTTTGACACAAGTGGCTTTATTGCTGCCAAATGCGGCTTTCAGTTTCAACTGAACATGGCACCCTTTTAAGACTCCTGCAAGGTACAGCGCATCTGGAGAGGCATGGCGGCTGCAGGGCCTCCTCCCGCCAGAGGTCAGTTTTCTTTCTCAGAGGGACGTGCTGTACCGCGATCATTAGGAACGAGTGGTGGGCGCGCGCGCGCCAAAGCGAGCGATCTGTTTCCAATTATCGCGCCCGCGTCTGGGCACGATAATTGCAAACAGATGGCGCCCGTGCGGCTAACCGCAGGGAAAAGGCCATGACGCACGAGCGTCTGGTCAGCTTTTTGAAACCCCTAACAAAGTCTTGCCAGAGCAGCGCTTGCGCGCTACTCGAGGCTCGACCTAAAAAGCTGTGTATGCTGGAGACCCCATGACTCCTCTCTTCCTTCACTTGGTGGTGCAATATTACTTTCGTTTTATCAGCTGAAGGCACTGCGCGGATAGACGGGAGCCACAGCAGACTGAAATCGCCCATGGTAAAGGGGAGCCACAGAGGGGCCCCTCTGCACATCTCAGAGCACGGCACTCAGAGGGGACTGGTTTCCCCAAGTTGACATTTGTGGGGGACCCGCCGTCAACCCCGACCCAGGTCAGTGACTCCATGCTTTATCTCGAAGGACTACAGAAGAGGAGATCATCGGGCATAGGTTATTCTCATTTGAAAGGTATACTGCGCAGTTCAGGGATTGGGTTACCCAAAGGGATTGGTTTCACACGGTTTCCAGACCTTAAGCGCTTTTTGGTGTTTCAAAGGTGACTCAAAAGGGTCCTCTATGGTCCCTTTCCCTCTAGCGATTATGGGTCATGGGCTCAGTAAGGAGGAGCTGGCCGAAGCACCGCCTAAAGGTTCCCCAGCATTAGAAATAATGAAAAAGGTGTCAATATCTACAGATTATGCCTTTAACAATGTCAAATATATTAGGAGGAATGGGCATTTGCAGTCTCTCTTGGATGGGAAGCTTGATTTTAAAAAATGGAGTTACTTGAGACAATGTTTGACTTTGGATGCGATGTGGGAAGCTTTCAATAAATGGGATTTGTATACGTGAGAAAAAGTGCATGAGTAAAGTCAAACGGTTAGTCAAATTATTTTAGGGAAAAACAGGCTCAGACTATCGGCCCACAGCATTTGAAAAGAAATACATTTTATTGAAGGGAAGATGTCAGACGAATGTGGGACAATTGTGAACGTGCCATCAGCATCCACGGAAAGGGAGGATGATGACGTGGTCCTAATTAGAATGTTGAATAGTAGACCTCTCTATTCAGAGACTACTGTACACAACAATGGGAAGGAGGATGTTGATAGGGAGAGCACGTCTGAGAAGGTGGAAATCTGCCCGACAAACACTCGCAGAATTCGACGCCTGGAAGACTAAGATTAAAATCGGATTGAGAAAAGGAAAATCTACAGATGAAATGAATGGAAGTAATGTGAGGGATCTTAATGGGTTGGCTTACCATTCAGGCATATCGGTTTATGACCTGTATCGGGAAGCTCTTTATTTAAAGCAAAAACATCCACTTCACACCCCTGTCATGTTGCCACAAACAAAAATTACTTCAAAGCAGGCCAGTTTGTGCAACTTATCTATTTCAAAAGCAAAATCCTTTTTAGGAATGTTGTTTGATATTCATGATAACAAGAACAACGCCTAGAGAGAAGGAGCAAGAGGAGGACGAACAGTTCACGGAAGACCAGAAACTCAAGAAAGATGAGAAAAGAAAAGGTGCTGTTCAGAAGGTGAGGGCCTTTGATGATTCAATACCTGAAGTAGGGCCTTACATCCAGGAAGTGACTATTGTGAAGATATGTCCCCATTTCATGGCAAGTTTATAAACTATACATTGGCATCTTTGGCATTGTGCAGCGTACAGACCCTGTACCAAGGTTGGCATACACCAGACTATATTTAAAAGGGCTGTCCTAGGGTTGGCACACAGCAGGCTAGATTCTTAATGTGTAAAATCACGACCTCTCCTGCTTTAAAACCCTATCCCTGTAACCTAACAATACCTAATCTCCCCCAGCCTATCTCACCAACCATTCACCTGAAACCACATAGCTCCCATTAAGGTTTGATTACACTTAACTGGTATTAATGAACAAGTTACTTACCTTCGGAAACTATATATCTGTAAGAGACATATATTGGTTATAGATTCCTTACCTTAGAATTACCCCCAGGAATGATGTGGCAGTAACTACTTAGACGCCGCCCCTGCGCGCTGTCAGATCTTTACACGACATTCCACGCCAGAAGCACAGAGCCATGCATGACACTGACAGCTGATGCACAAAACTAGGACCCTGAAAAGGAGTCCCTTACTCTAAGTCAGTTCGCAGATTGGAGAGAATGGGTGGGGCAGTAAGGAATCTATAACTAATATGTGTCTCTTACAGATCTATCGTTACCGAAGATAAGTAACTTGTTCATCTGAAAGAGACTTAGTTATAGATTCCTTACCTTAGAATAGATACCCCAGCAATACCAACCCCGGAGGTGGGTCTGCGAACTAAGTTCACACCAGAAAATCCTGGAGAACTGAACGGCCAAAGAAGCAGTCTATCCGGACTAGACTATCCAGGCAGTAATGTTTAGTGAACGTGTACAGTGATGCCCACGTGGCTGCCTGGCAGATATCACAGAGTGGGACTCCACGTCCCAAAGCAGTAGTGGCTACTGTCGCCCTGGTGGAATGGGTGCGCAGTCCTACCGGAGGCTCCTTTTTCGTCAAGGAGTAACAGATCTTAATGCAAAGGACGACCCATCGAGAGATGGTCTGTTTTTGCACTGCCAGACCTTTCTTGGGGCCCACATAGCCAACAAAGAGTTGATCGTCCACCCGGAATTGTTTTGTGCGATCTAAATAAAATGATAACGCACATTTTGGATTCAGACAGTGGAGTCTCTCCTCCTCCTTGGAAGGATGCGGGGTCGGGAAGAAGGTGGGCAAAGTGATGGTCTGTCCTATGTGGAAAGAGGTAAGCACTTTGGGAAGAAAAGGTCTAGTTCGAAGGACAACCTTGTCCGGATAGACAGCAAGGAAAGGAGGTTTAGAAGATAGAGCCTGAAGATCACTCACCCTGTGAGCAGAGGTGATTGCAACCAGAATTGCAGTCTTTAAGGTCTAGAGTCTGAGAGGACAATTATGTAGTGGCTCGAAAGGAGCACACAAGATAAGTTAGGACCAGATTCAAGTCCCACTGGGGCATTACGAAAGGAATAGGAGGAAAGAGGTGAGTAATGCCCTTAAGAAACCCATTTACAATAGGGGACTTAAAAAGAGAAGGCTAATCAGGAAGGCAAAGAAAGGCCAAAATGGCCTAAAGATAGCCTTTAACAGTGCCAAGAGCTGAGCCGTTCTGGGCCAAGGAAAGAATGAAGAGGAGAACCTCTGAAAGAGGGGCAGAAAGGGAATCCACAGCCTTTGCTGTGCACCATTCCACAAATTTGTTCCATCTACAGGCGTATACCGTTTTGGTGGAGGGACGCCTGGCTGCCAAGATGACGTTTCAGACTTTGGGAGGAAGGTCGAAAGCCGTCAACTGTTGCCCCTCAATCTCCATGAAAGGAGGTGGAGGCTGGACAGGTTCGGGTGGAGGACTGTCCCCTGCTGCTGCGACAGACGATACTCCCGAAGAGGCCGTCTGATTGGACGATCGATGGCCATGCTCAAGAGCTCGGGGTACTAGACTCTTTGTGCCCAATCCAGAGCCACAAGAACTACTAGGGCCCGGTCGCGCATGATTTTCTTCAGCGCTCTGGGTAGAAGTGGTACAGGCGGAAAGGTGTACAGAAGGCCACAATGCCACTCGAAACGAAAGGTGTCGCCAAGCAAGTGCCGCCTTGGAAACTCCAGCACGCAGAACTGCTGACATTGCACATTCTCTTTGGTGGCGAATAGGTCTAACCAAGGTTCTCCCCACTGCTGAAAGAGACCTTGCACCACCTCCGGGTGAAGATGCCATTCGTGATCAATCATGCACCGGCTGCTGAGCTTGTCCGTCCTGGCGTTCAGGGAACCTGCCAGGTGTTGGACCACCAGGCTTATGCCCTGATGTTCCAGCCATGTGCAAAGGCGAAGAGCCTCTTGACATAGGGTCCACGACCCCAGCCCGCCCTGTTTGTTGCAGTACCACATGGCGGTGGTTTCAGTGAACACCTGCACTACTCTTCCTTTGACAAAGGGAAGGAATGCCTTCAGTGCAAGAAGAATCGCCCGGAGCTCCGGAAGGATGATGTGGAACCCGGACTCCGCCGGAGACCAGAGGCCTCTGATCTCCACCTCCCCCATGTGGCCGCCCCATCCCAGAAGTGACACATCCGTCACTACTGTGAACTCTGGTTGGGGAAGGGAGAGGGATCTGCCACTGACCCAATCCTGGTTCGTGAGCCACCACTGCAGTTGACTTGCAGTGCCCTCCGAGATCTGGACGCAATCGGACAGATTCCCCTGATGCTGCACCCACTGGAACTTCAGGTCCCACTGCAGAGCCCGCATATGCCATCTGGCATGATCTACCAGCAGGATGCAGGAGGCCATGAGGCCCAGCAGTCATTCTCACCGAAATCCAGGATAGAGGCTGAAACATCGTTATCATAGCCAGAATATCCTGGACTCGCTGCTTGGGAGGATAGGCCCGAAACTGTGGTGTGTCCAGAACCGCTCTGATGAAAAGGAGCTTCTGAGAGGGAATCGGTTGCGACTTCAGCACGTTGAAAGTGAACCTCACCAAACGCAGGAGGTGCGCCATAGTCTGGAGGTGGGAAACAACAGCCTGGGGCGAGCCCGGCTTCAACAGCTAGTCGTTGAGATAGGGGAAGACTGGAACCTCTGATCTGTGAAGATGAGCTGCGACCACCACCATCACTTTCGTGAACACCCGAGGGGCGCTGGTAAGGCCAAAAGGGAGCACAGTGAACTGAAAAGGCTCGTGGCCTACCGTGAACCGTAGTTAACGCCGATGGGCAGGCAAGACGGGGATGTGAAAGTAAGCATCCTGCAAGTCCAACCCATCCAGTTTCCAGGGCCGAGGGCAGACAAGACCTGAGCCAAAGTTAACATCTTGAACTTCTCCTTTCGGAGGAAGCGGTTGACGTCCCTGAGGTCTAAGATCGGATGCAGGCCTTTGTCCTTCTTGGGCACCGTTCTATAGCTCCCTTGGCCAAGAGAGCGGTAACTTCCTGGCGGAGAAGGGCCAAATGATCCTCCGTCATGCGATGGAGTGTAGGTGGCATGGAGGGAAGGGGTAATCTCAAAGGGGAGGGAGTAGCCCCTTCGGACTATCTCCAAAACCCAACTGTCCGAAGTGATGTTGTGCCAGTGGGGGAGTTGATGGCGGATCCAGCCACCCACTGGCAAGTGGTGGCCCTGAAAAGTCGGACTAGGAAGGTTTGAGGCTGCTGCAGGGGGCACATTGGTGGACTGCCCCCCCCCGCTGACCCCCAGACCCACGACGTTGGGTCCCACGTCCCCGGCCGAGCAGAGGCTGGGTAGCTTGCGCAGGTCTGTGGCTCTGGGTGGAGCGTGGTGGGTCACCCATTCCGTAGGCACGAAAGGGGCGGAAGGCAGACTGCATGGGGCGGAGGTGGCAGCGAGGCTCAAGGTTCTGGGCATAGCCCTAGAGTCCTTAAAACGCTTGTCCGCCTTGTCGCCAAACAGGCGACGGCCATCAAAGGGCATGTCCAAAAGGGCTGATTGAACATCCCCAGAGAAGCCAGTGGACCTCAGCCAGGCGTAGCGCCTCATGGCTACTGATGTTGAAATCGTTCTACCCAGCGAGTCGGCGGTATCCAGCCCACACCGGATGGCGAACTTTGCTGCGTATCTACCCTCTGCGACAGCGCGGGTGAGCACGGCCCGGGCCTCCTCCGGGCACTGCGGCAGCACTTGGACAACCGTGTCCAACACAGTGCGTGTGTAACGGCCCAAGAGACATGCAGTGTTCACCGACCGCAGTCCTAAGCTGGTGGAAGAAAACATCTTCCCAAGATGGTCCAGCTTCTCGGATTAACTATCTTGTGGAGCAGTAGGGAACGTGCCTTTTGATGTTTAGGCTTGGACCACTAAGCTCTCTGGGGTAGGGTGTTGGGAGAGAAAACGTGGGTTGCCCAGAGCCTGGCGGTGGCGTCGGGCAATCATCCTATCTACAGGAGCCCCTGTGCTGGGCTTGGACCAAGTGCCCAGAAGGATGTCAGTGAGGGCCTCATTAAAAGGCAGCAGGGGCTCCGAAGAGGCCGCTGCCGGCTGAACCACCCGAGTCAAGAGGTTAGTCCTGACAGCCACCGTAGGAAGCTCCAGGCCCAAGGCCTCAGCCTTCTTACGCAACACCACAGCGTAGAAGGCTCCCTCCTCCGTGGCCACGGTAGGGGGAGAAAGCACACCAAGGTATCCAGACCACTGGCATCACCAAACTCCTCTCTCCAGTCTGGCTCTTCAAGCTGGTCTGCTAGAGGGTCACCAGTCCCCTCCCAGTCCTCCTCAGGCTGCCAGTCAGGGTGGTAGGGAACGCCAGGAAAGAACAGTGGTACAAAAGTACCGGTCGACGCCGGTCCGGCTCATTGTCCAAGTCGGGGGTGAGGCTGGGGTCGACGCCGGTTGGGGGAACAACCGGTGTCGGGGGCGTTGTCACTGGAATCCGCACCGGGGAAGGTACCTTGAGGTCGACCGGCACCAATCCGGATCCAGGCCTGGATCCTCGGGGGCCCTCTGGCGCCGGAGCCAAAGCCGCCGGCCTTGAAGGCTCAGGGCCCCCAGCTGAGTCCGCGGGCCCGAAGGTGTGCTGGCTATGCAACGCTTCGTAGAAAGCTCAAAACTGGGTAGGGGATGCTCCGGCTCCCAGAAAGGGAGGGAAGCGTGGAGGAGTCCCAGAAGCGGGCCCCGAAGGCAGAGCAGGAGAGCAACGATGCTCTAGTTCCCGCGTTGCGACGGACGGGGAGAAGGCGAAGAGCGACGATGCTTCTTCATCTTCTTGTGCTTGGACTTACCCGAGGAGTGCGAAGACTTCGATGAAGAGTCTCCGCGACCGGTCACGAGACCTTCCTCTCGACCGGGAACTCGAGCAGCACGGAGGTGACTGCCAGGCCTCCAGAAACTTTCGGGACCGCTCCCGCAAAGACTTCGGGTTCATGGCCCGACAGTCTGAGCATGACTTCAGGTCGCGGTCGCGCTCCAGGCACCAGAGGCACACGAGGTGCAGATCCGTGACAGACATCAGCTTGAGACAGGAGTCACAAGGCTTGAAGCCGGTCAGACGATGGGACATCCCTACGTGCACCAGGAGTCGAAGGATTCGAAAAAGAGGTCGACAAAATTCGAAAAAGCTTTAGTCAAAAAGTGACTAAGGGGCACGCTCTCTCCGGATCTGCCTGGCTGGTGCGGAAAAAGAAAGAACGGACGTCCGTGTGCAGGGGCGGTGTCTAAGTAGACATCGCAACTTCATCCCGGCGAAAACGACAACGACAAATGCGGAGTCAACCGATGCCACTTACCGACGCGCAGCGGTACTGCTAAGAAAACAATTCTCCGGATCCAGTCTGACGCCTGGGGTAATTCCAAGGTAAGGAATCTAGAACTACGGTCTCTTTCAGATAAGTACAGTGATGGTGTTTTTAGGACGTGTGCAACATGCAAGTCTTTAGCTTTTGCACTAACTGATGTTTTGACAATTGTCTTGCTGGCAAAGTGATTACTGGTTTATGTGATTTTGGTCTACGTTTATATGCCGTAGAGGTGTGTAGGTGTGTGTATAGAGGTGTGTATAGAGGTGTGTGTGTATAGAGGTGTGTGTGTATAGAGGTGTGTGTGTATAGAGGTGTGTGTGTATAGAGGTGTGTGTGTGTGTGTGTATAGAGGTGTGTGTGTGTATAGAGGTGTGTGTGTGTATAGAGGTGTGTGTGTAGAGGGGGGTGTGTGTGTGTAGAGGGGGGGGTGTGTGTGTAGAGGGGGGGTGTGTGTGTAGAGGGGGGGTGTGTGTGTAGAGGGGTGTGTGTGTGTAGAGGGTGTGTGTGTGTAGAGGGTGTGTGTGTGTAGAGGGTGTGTGTGTGTAGAGGGGTGTGTGTGTGTAGAGGGGTGTGTGTGTGTAGAGGGGTGTGTGTGTGTAGAGGGGTGTGTGTGTAGAGGGGTGTGTGTGTAGAGGGGTGTGTGTAGAGGGGTGTGTGTGTAGAGGGGTGTGTGTGTAGAGGGGTGTGTGTGTGTAGGTGTGTGTGTGTGTAGGTGTGTGTGTGTGTAGAGGGGGGTGTGTTTGTAGAGGGGGTGTGTTTGTAGAGGGGGGTGTTTGTAGAGGGGTGTGTGTGTAGAGGGGGTGTGTGTGTAGAGGGGTGTGTGTGTAGAGGGGGTGTGTGTGTAGAGGGGTGTGTGTGTAGAGGGGTGTGTGTGTAGAGGGGGTGTGTGTAGAGGGGGTGTGTGTAGAGGGGGGGGTGTGTAGAGGGGGGGGTGTGTGTAGAGGGTGTGTGTGTGTGTGTGTGTAGAGGTGTGTGTGTGTGTAGAGGTGTGTGTGTGTGTGTAGAGGTGTGTTTTTGTATAGAGAGGAGTGTGTGTATAGAGGTGTGTGTATATAGAGGTGTGTGTGTGTGTAGAGGTGTGTGTGTGTGTGTGTGTGTAGAGGTGTGTGTGTGTGTGTGTATAGAGGTGTGTGTGTATAGAGGTGTGTGTGTGTGTATAGAGGTGTGTGTGTGTGTGTATATATATATAGAGGTGTGTGTGTGTGTATAGAATTCTGGTTATGAATAACAGTTCAGTGTGCTGGTTACAAGCGATAGACCCACACCAAGAGGGCAGAGCCATAGATGGAGCAGCCACAGCCAGAGAAACCTCGCAATAATCTGCACCCAGGAATACTCCTTAGACTCACACAATGGTATTGGCAAGCCAAAACCTGGTCCAGGGTGCTCAAGGGCTGGTAAACTCTACGGCGCTATATGGTATAGGGCTGAAATAACTACTACCATGCGACTATGCTGGAATTTGGGAACATAATTACTTATTTGTTTACTATTTATGAATTTTATGTATTCACTGATAACACAGATTTTGATCCTCTGTAGAATAAGAGCATATATTATCATGTCAACAATTCTCTGTGGAATCGATTGACTATTTCATTCGATAACATGTTAATGTCGGATTGCTATGGCTGCTCTCATGTGCTACACTTCATCAAAACCCTTTTCTCTTGCACCTTTGCCTGTGTCAAGCAATGAATTAGCATGCTTACTCTTGTCTAGATATAACAGAACTTGTAGGTCAACTATTCAAGAGCGGTACATAAGAACGTGACAGTAGCTTACGTAGTGTGGACCTGTGGTTTTGTCAGGGTAATATGAATACTACGTATTGCCCGGATTGCAGTTATGCCCATAAAAGATTACGAACAAAAAAAGGACATTCCACGTGTCCTTCTCATTTCACTGGTAGTCCGAAAGATTTCAGGATTCATATGTGTACCCCATAAAAAGAGTGTTGTGTGGCTTGGTGGCATTGCGTGTTTAACATGCTTTGTTAAAAATGGTCATCCACTGCATCTTCCACATTTAGCACAATTGTTGCTTGTAGGAAGCAGGCTCTCTATATACTATACTAAAATGAGGTATAGTGTGCACAGTCCAGTGGGTTCCCAGAGACTTTGCAGAGGCTAAGGTAGAGAATTATGAATGCTTTTTTGTGGTAGAGTGGGTGAGCGTTTGGCTTATCAGAGGGCAGTGTAAGCATTTGCTGTATGCACAGTGACAATAAATGAGACCCACTCAATGAACAAATCGGAGACCAATTCATAAAAATAGTACTTGGTTATATTTATTTTTCAGAACCAGAGAACTTCATCATAGACAAATAGATTTTCAAAAGAAATACTTTTCAGTTTAAAAAATGGACACTAAGTGCGATTTTCAGACTTTGCAATGTTAACCTATGGGAGGAAGGAATCATTCAGCATACATAGGGATAACAGTAACTTACAAGACCAGTTTTCGAAAGTTAAGGTCAGCATTGGGCGAGGTTCACTTTAGCACTAACAATGCACCAGCAGCGGCTCAGGCGTGGCCAGGAGCAGGGTGCAAATTCGAGGTCGGGCACCCAATGCAAATCAATGGGAATTGGTGGCAATCTGTCAGAGGCTTACAGGTAAGTAGCAGCGGTTCGTGGGGGGGGGGGTAGTCTCCAGGGGTTGAATCAAGCAATGGACAGGGCATAAGGCAGCACAAACACTACACCACCAGTGTCACAGGGGCGGCCGGCTGCAGGGTACCATCACAGCATAGAGAGACCAATGCAAAGCAATGGAAACAGCCAAACTCGGAAACAGGTTGCAGGCTCACAGCTGGGCAGGTAAGCTGTAATGCTCGGGGAAGTAAGGACACCTTTGGTCCTCTTCACAAAGGCCCAGGGTGGAAGGGTGCAGGGGTGCTTTTTGGTGTCAGAAACAGCTTACTGGAGCAGATCTTGGTCGGTAGGATCTCCGTACAGAGGCTGCAGGCGAGGTCAAGGAGTTCGGGAGAGGTCAGTTCATGGTGGACTTGGGCTCTGGAGTGCTGGGGAACCTTGCTGGAACCAGTGGGCCACTTGTACTCGGGCCAGAGGCGTCAGGTGCTGAGGTGAACAGGGGGCAGGCTTCGTGGTTCTTCAGGTCAGAGTCTTTACTGGTTGCTTGCTTTGTGAACAGGTCTGCTGTTCTCAGGAGTCTTGATCTTTGTCGAAGGCAGGCAGTCCTCCCAAGGCTTTGGAGGTCGCTGAGCTGCAGGACAGGCAGTCTTTTGGCACAGGATAGTCAAGGGCTGCAGACAGGCCCGTAGGGCTGGGGCCAAGTCAGTTGGTGAGAAGCTATATCAGAGCTGCACCACTTATGAGGTAATCAAGTCCATGCAAATAGTTATAGCTCAATGAGGCGTCAAGTAAGAAAATTTCTTCTTTATTATTTCATTCTTAAAGAGCAACAGCCAACGCGTTATGTCCTAAGACACAGGACTTCTTCAGGGCATTCATAAGTTTGAGTTGACCAGAAGATACGGTGTATGTGGTAGTTGCCTTAGACGTAGATTTATTTTAACAGAGGCGGCAATCCCACAGCTGTATAGAGCTCTTCCGTAGAGCAAGTAAACGATCCAAGATAAGAGTCGAAAAACCGTTATGTGATGAATTCCGGTTTCCAAAAGTCATAAAGAGTTCTGTAACTATACTTCGAAATTAGAAGTGTAGTCCAGCATGCTGGACTACACTTCTAATCTCGAAGTATAGTTGCCTGTATCTGGGTATTTCTAAGGATGTGCAGGTCCTAATGTACCAGTACGTTGTTCACATAACAGTGGTTATCATACCACGTTCGTTACAGAACTCTTTATGACTTTTGGAAACCGGAATTCATCACATAACGGTTTTTCGACTCTTATCTTGGATCGTTTACTTGCTCTACGGAAGAGCTCTATACAGCTGTGGGATTTCCACCTCTGTTAGAATAAATCTACGTCTAATGCAACTACCACATACACCGTATCTTCTGGTCAACTCAAACTTATGAATGCCCTGAAGAAGTCCTGTGTCTTAGGACGAAACGCGTTGGCTGTTGCTCTTTAAGAATGAAATAATAAAGAAGAAATTTTCTTACTTGACGCCTCATTGAGCTATAACTATTTGCATGGACTTGATTACCTCATAAGTGGTGCAGCTCTGATCTAGATTTTCTGTATAATTGCCCCTGGTGATAGGGGAGTGCTCTTGGACAGGGGGCACTTTTGGAGGCTTGCACTCATGATATTTCAAGTTTCTTTGATTTGATTGGTGATTTCTTTGTGATTGGTGCCGCAAGTGCTTTTTGTTGGTCCACTGTCCAAGTTTGGTGTTTATGCCAAGTCAGTTGGTGTCTGCAGTCTTCTCTGCTGGTGCGAGTCTGTAGTGTCTGGCTCTTCTTAGGTTGTCAGGAACTGAAGTTCAGGGGGCCACCTAAATACTACATTTAGTGGGGTTGAAAGGGCGTGCCAGGAAGTAGCCAATGGGCTACTTACCTTAAGGGTGACTACACCCTCTAAATGCTCACCCCACGTGGAGGAGTCCTACCATCTTCAAGATGGTGGGCACTAAAAAGTGTACTTCACCTCGCCTCCAGCACCTGAGGGGTGGAGTTGACATAGGGGCCACACCTCCTATTCTTTATGTTTTCCCACCAGCCTCCCGCCAAAAAGGGGGTGAGGACAGGAAGGGGGCCTGCTCCCTCTAACAGGAGAGGCTGGGGTCGCATTACAAAGGCGGCAAGGCCTTTGAAGCTCCACGCCATGGATGGCTCTTCCTAACCAGGGGGAGGTGTGAACACCTCCACCCAGGAAAGGCATTGTTCTCTGCCTCAGAGCGCTCAGGCACTCTCCCCATGAGGTCAGAACACTGGCTGGTGGTAGCAGACTGACTCAGGCCAGTCGGTGAACACACTGAGGATTGGTAGGTTTTAGGGGACCCCTCTAAGGAGTCCTCTGGGTGCACTTTTTAATATATCTAACACTGGAATCAGTGCAGGTTTATTATGCTGAGATGTTTGGTACCAAACATCCCATATTTCAGTGAAGCCATTCTGGAGCTGGGGAATTCATAATGGCGAGTGTTCAGCCCATGTACTTACTATGGCTTCCCTGGTCACTTAAAATATCCAGGAATTGACAAGGATATTGCAAGGGCAGATCTGCGCATGCATATATTCCATCACAGGAGATATAGTGCACCCAACCTTAGGGCTAAGGCCTTCTAGACGGGTGTCTTAGCTATCTCTCATGCAGTGTCTATTTGCATGGCACACAGGACATGTGTCATGTCGACTCTTCAGTTTTGTCTGCACCAAGACACGCAGGCTGCAGTGGCAGGGTGCATGTTCTTGGTGAGGGGATCCTTAGGGTGGCAAAATTGGTGCTGAGGTCCTAGGGACCCTCTAACCACAAGGCCCTTGGTAACAGTGGTACCTTTTACTAGGGACTTACATGTGAGCTAAAGGGGAGCCAATTGTGGAAACTACAGGTACAGTTTAGGGAAGGGTATCTGGCACAGGGGGGGACCTGGTTATAACGGAACAAGTGATAGAATGCACACCCATTTTAGTCAGAATTTGACCATTTTAGAACATGCTCGAAGGCGAAATCCTTGGCGTGCAGGCTTGACTCATGCTCCTTTCCAATAGCACGGACATGAAATTTCCAAAATTAAACTGCTGCGCCGTCGCGCTCAGCTTCAAGCCGCACAGCCATACAGATATGAACTGTAGCATCAAACAGCATAATTCCAAGTAAACCATCTTGATCCAAAGTAATCCATGTTTATTCAACATTTCGTCATTTAATCATATTTGTGTAAATTAATGCAGTTTTAGTTTTTAGTGAGCACAGTGGGCACAATGGGCTTGAACACTGTTTTTTAGGTTTATTCTGGGAGTGGGCGGATGGTCACATGTTCATTTTGCATTTCACGCCCTGTCTCAAATGGATTGGTTTCACCTGAAGCACATCGTGGGTTTAACGAGAATCGATTTCAATTGCACACGTGGTGGTTTTCAGTTGAAGGAGTCATGATGCAGGTAACAGCGCTGAGATATTGGAGAAGTGGACTTTGTTTGTATTGTAAGTGTATTTTCCTGACACTATTTTGGTTGTTATAGATGCAGTTTAGCATGGGGTATTGTGTACAAAAGTCACTTTTTAAAATATTTTATATCAACTATTTCTCTTAGTTCTGGTCATTTTTTATTTAAAACCGGGCACAGATGACTCTGTAGTGGTGGGTTCTTAAATGAGTTTCATGTATTTACTTTATGGATTTTATGGTTTCTTGGAACACTCCCATTTATGTATTATCAAATGCTATAAATCATGCAAGAGTACTGATGGCTTGTTCTCATACTACGGCTACCCCTGACTAAGGGCGTATTGCCCGAAATGCACTGGGTGAACACTCGTATGGTTACCTAAGATGAAAAGTGGATTCTACTGTGCCGTAATAAAAGGCCTGGATGGGCATTTATTCTGCATTTAAAGTTTGGAATTACATTGCCTCCATTGAGAACTTAAAGACTATTGTTGAATAAACATGGATTACTTTGGATCAAGATGGTTTACTTGGAATTATACTGTTTGATGCTACAGTTCATGTCTGTATGCCTGTGCGGCTTGAAGCCGAGCGCGACGGAGCAGCAGTTTAACAGGGGACCTGGTTGCCAGGGACTCTGTGCACTTCCAGTCAGTACTACATCATTTTCCAGGCAAAAAGTGGGGGCTAAGCATGTCCAAAAGAGGCACTTTCCTACACTGCTGCTCTTCACAATTTTCTAGTGTTATTTAATGCTGTGTTTGTGAACATTACTGTTAATAGCTGCATACTGGTTCTAGGGCCATTTTAGGACAGTACTGGGTTTGTGAAAGTAACTGTTAATTCTATCGGCCTCCTCGATGGTTGGGATGTTTTCTGGCCAATGTGGCACCCCTCCTCACGATTTTGCCTAGCATGAACATCTACAATACTAGGCATAAATGCTATGTGGGTGAATATCGTGAACGATAGGGTACCATGGTTGGAGAAAGTGTTTGTTAGAATTATACTCCTTTTTAGCCCCTTTAATAATGCCCACTATATTGATATGGGTGCTTTGGGATTAGAAGCTTTGGCAAACTCTACGACTGCAGGATTCTGCTTGCTATCAGAGAAGGTACAATCAATATGTTTGGTGACTTTATAAAATAGACTAGCATTGGATTAAATATTAGCTGAGATGGGAGGGGAGGGGTGTGCCTTCTTATTGGGGACCAATGCTGTACATACACACTGGATAAAAATTATTTTATGACAGATGTCATTGGTCATCTTTCTGACCTTCGTGACAATGTAAAAGGAGAATAGTAATACTAAACTATGGACACGTCTGGGGAAACTACACATTTGCTTTGGGTCTCTTAAATACAATTCTGGTGTTTATCAGTATTTGTATTGGAATACATGTGCTGTTCAAGTGGATCATAAAGAGTGTAAAGCGTTGACAAAATTTGAATGGCACACTCCCGCTAAGCCTTCTCTTACGACACTTTTTTGTAATAAGAGGTTTATTCCTGATGATTCTCCCAACCCCGAGAAGGAGGTCATGATATTAATGCAGATACAGGTTACAGGTATAAATGCCTGAAAGGCATGTAAGGAGTTTGGGGGGCCTGAGAGAGCCAATATGCATCTGCATTATATCAGCATTATATTAGACACAAACAGAACCTAAAGGCTGCCTAGGGTAGACTGGGAAGGGGGATGAAACGCATTTCTCTTCGATATATGACTTATAAGTCAACTGTTTGTGCACTGCTGTCTTTCTTTTCAAGGCTGGGAGCAGACTGCTCCCAGATAAGATAGGTTGTATTCAAGGTTGGGAACAAAGGGGAAGTGGAACGTTCCCAGAGAAGAGAAAGCAAGCAAAAGTGTTTGATGATTTAATGTGACATACCCACAACTGTTTTTCCTTCCTGTGCACAAATACTTACTCTTATATCTGTGTATGATTAGTTCACATTGTCTTTGATGTTTGTTTATATAAACCCTGATCTGTGAGCACAGAGCCAGTTCCGTGATACTTGTTCATGGAGCCTGCTGCAGCAGAAAGAATAAACCATGTATGCTGGAGACCCAATGACTCCTTTCTTCCTTCATTTGGTGGTCGATTACTTCAGCTTTACCATTACGCACCTGCATATATAGGTCTGGATTCAAGTCTGGCTGCTTCATGAGTTGCTTTACTTGACGACGCCTCTCCACCAGCTTCCTAATTTCGCGGGGCAAAATTCCCAGCTCCAAGTCTGGATCTGGCAATTCAGGAATGTCATCCTCTTCCGCCTAGCAAGCAATATAAATATAATTTTATGTCTATTTAAAAACAGAAGAAAGCAATCACCATTGCATAAATTCCTATAGCTGGTTTTAAATTCAAACACTCATTTCTAAACTAAAGGCTATTCACTTCACTACTATTTCTGAAGGATACTCTTGATGCACAATCTGGAGAAGGTGCAAAACATAGATAACCAGACAAGCCATGTGTTTTTACCCCGACTACAAATGAGGCTGCTTCCGGTATGTATGGAGCCACACAAGTCCTAGACCTCAATACAAGATTTTCCTATTTCAGGAGGATGAGAAAATTCTACCATAAGGTGTTCATAGATAGGAAGTAAAAGTAGTATTCCAAACATGCAAGATTTGTGTCAATAGGATACATTGCTTCATGGGATAACCAATTACTTCCAACTGAAATTGTTTTAATTATCTTCATAAGACTCAAATAATAGTCAATATTTTCAATAGTGAGTCCCAGAAAATAAAGAAAAATGGATTCTTAACTAAAATGAAAATGCACTATACAACAGTCTATTACAGATTCTGCTTTAACATTTGGTTCAAGTGTCTAGTATTGCAGAGGTGCAAAGGAAAGCCACAAAGCTACCTACTGAAATGGCAATGCTAAACGAAAGATACAAGTGCCCTTTGTGAATTAAAGTGAAGAGTACAGCAATTTCACAGCACAGGTTTAAAAAATCCTATACAAAACACTGATGGAAGCAGTTGGTTTTATTCATCCCCTTCTGAGCATATTGGCCATCCAATCAAGTGTTACCAGTCTATGTGTCTTCAGTGTACTTTACTTACAAGCATAAATGTTTTTGGATTTATTCTGTAAAGGTCTGCCCGAGCCTTTCATGGATGAGACTAGCAATAGAAGACAGGTGAATGGGCAGATTACTTTTAACTTTAAAATGTCATTATAAAGAAAGAATGGTTGAAAAATGATGAAACATTTTTCAATGAAAACCACAAGATGGATCTGTGGACAGAAATAAGTGTTATTGCTTGCAACTGTGGGCAAGTATGCATGTTACTCTCCCCCACAATTATGGGCTTTAGTTACAGATGAGAGCCCGTAATGATGGGAATGTAATTAACTGCCATTGCTGCCCGGCTGCTAAGCGATACAAAGGGGGGGGGGGGGATGGACGGAATGTTTGAGCCAATCAAACACTCACCCCCAGTCAACTGATCTGGGTTTAATCCATCATCATTCTTTAGCTCACTCCACCACCCCAGTTCAGACATGGCCATATGCAAATCAGTCTGACCCTGTGCCTCATGGGAACAGTCCAGCCCGAACTGCCAAGCCATGTCTTCCCTGGACCGGAAACAAGCATCCTAGGACCGGTTTCTGGCATTTCAGCCGTCATCAGCCAGGCTTGCTTGAATCCAGTGGCAAAGTGAGCAAGGGACCCACGTCTGGGCATACCCCCGCCAACTTAGGGCGACCAAAGCGATACAAAAGGGGGATTAAACCCAGATCAGTTGACTGGGGTGAGTGTTTGATTGGCTCAAACGTCCAGTCCATCATCCCTTTTGTATCGCTTTGTTCGCCCTAAGTTGGCGGGGGTATGCCCAGACGTGGGTCCCTTGCTCACTTTGCCACTGGATTCAAGCAAGCCTGGCTGATGACGGCTGAAATGCCAGAAACCGGTCCTAGGATGCTTGTTTCCGGTCCAGGGAAGACATGGCTTGGCAGTTCGGGCTGGACTGTTCCCATGAGGCACAGGGTCAGACTGATTTGCATATGGCCATGTCTGAACTGGGGTGGTGGAGTGAGCTAAAGAATGATGATGGATTAAACCCAGATCAGTTGACTGGGGGTGAGTGTTTGATTGGCTCAAACGTTCCGTCCATCATCCCCTTTGTATCGCTTTGTTCGCCCTAAGTTGGCGGGGGTATGCCCAGACGTGGGTCCCTTGCTCACTTTGCCACTGGATTCAAGCAAGCCTGGCTGATGACGGCTGAAATGCCAGAAACCGGTCCTAGGATGCTTGTTTCCGGTCCAGGGAAGACATGGCTTGGCAGTTCGGGCTGGACTGTTCCCATGAGGCACAGGGTCAGACTGATTTGCATATGGCCATGTCTGAACTGGGGTGGTGGAGTGAGCTAAAGAATGATGATGGATTAAACCCAGATCAGTTGACTGGGGGTGAGTGTTTGATTGGCTCAAACGTTCCGTCCATCATCCCCTTTTGTATCCCCCCTTTTGTATCGCCCGGCTGCTAAGGGCAATAAGGCAATTAGCAACCCATCCTTCCATCCCTAACAGTGAATTTACCTAATCACTCCTCTGAACACAGCAGCAGCCGCTCTTTCACCAGAAGCTACTTTTACTAGGTGCAAGCTTGTTCCCTTCTACCTCAAAGTGGAAGTGAATGCCCAAATGTGGCAGAGAAGAAAAGAAATTAAAACATCTGTTTCGAATTTTCCAATGTCATTTAGGGCTTACATTGCCCCTTTGATGAGGGCGGGGAGGGGCCAGCAGAGAATGAAAGTGGGAAAAGCTGCTGAAAAAGCTGGTCTGCAGTGTTTAGAGGCGCATCGGCAAACTGGACTGGGTGTTTGATGCAGGTGGTGTGCAAACCATCAGACCAAGACACGCTGGACTTGTCAGCTGGCAGCTATAAAATTGTTGCTCTGCTGGTCGATAGAGGTAGCTATAGCCTGCAAGGAGAATATTCCGACTGGAAGGCCACCTCCGAACATTTTACTCCAGTTGTTATACTCAATTAACACTGAGCTGAGGTAATAACCACCACGATTTACTTTGACTCCTTTTAAAAAAAAAAACCATACTGATGACTATATTAAAAAGAAATTGCCAGGAAGAAAGCAAGTTTAAGATTTAGAGTGATTTACAGAGAAAGAGACTGAGGACAAGGCACTCGCAACTATCACTTGTAGTGATACGAAATTCCCACAATGTGGTGCTCTGATCGGGATGGACAGTCCCCTATCCTTCCATATAAGGGTACCACCCTTAATGAAATTAGACCAACATGACCAGCACACACACTTGATTATCAGTAGGCAAGTAATTCTGGACTTTTTGCAGTGTAGGTTGCGCAACAATTCATCTACAAGAGTCCTTGTTTCTTTAGAAAGCTTCTTTGTTCAATTCTTCACAAGATAAAAAGGATTCTCAGTAGCTCTTATTTGGTTGTCCAATATCATAAATGGGTCCTGTTAGCCACAGTTAGACTCCTTGCACCGGACTATGCGATTCCGTTAGACTTCATATCTTCCAATCCTCTCAACATTATCTTCTATATGTCGACAACATTCAGAAATACCATAGCATATATCACACGCCTATGTTGGCATCTTCATCTGCTGCAAGGTCCAGGAAGGGGAGAGTTGGTTGAATAGAAAGACGAGATTGTATAGTAAAATTGTTTTTTAAGTCTTACATAAAACAGACCAACAAATATTTTAAAAATGTGTACTCTTCAGAACAATGCTTCAAAACTGCAAAGGTCCCTTTTGCCTTCAAAAATGTTAATTGATAGGCCTTCTTCCTTAGTCAAGAAGTGACGTAAAGCTTGAGGCCAAGTTTTCAAGCACTGTTTACTACAACCCAACTGCTATGAAGGGTCCACAGGCCAAAAGTGCAAAATAAAGAAACACTAATAAAAAGACTAAGATAGTACTCTCATCAATTAGCCTTTGGTGAAGCTACAGGAGATGTGTTTATTGAAATCACAGCATTTACAAATCTGATCCACAACCATTATAAGATATTATGGTTAACGAATCTAGAGCATGCAATTGGACACAGACAGACATTACCAAGTGTCAATCATCATATTATGCATAATGTAGATAGTTTACATAATGTTAGTGCATGCCCAAGAAAACACCGGCCAGTGGACAGTCACAGGTAATCATTTGTCACCAAGAAAGAAGCTGAAGGTAGAACATCCAATCCCCTCCTTTACTCTATACCGCCGAATACCACACCATCAATTGTATTGAGGGACCCCATCTTTCTCAGTTAATAGCTCCAGGAAACTGAATCAATTCTCCTTAGCTTTGCAACAACTACCATGTTATCTTGACCCTTCGAAAGCTAAAAGAATAATCACCAGCAGTTACAAAGTTATTTACAGAAAGTAATGGCACAAAGGAATGCTTATATAACAGTACAAGGTAAGTTGTTGGGTTTTATAGGGCTCTTGGTTGGTAGGGTTTTAAACTATTTTTTTAGTATTTGTTGATATTTAAAATTTCTAATGTAATTATGTATTTTTTTTGTGAATTTATTAAAATTACCTCCATCTCTTAATGTCATTTTGGGTTGCTGGCTTTTATTAAAGTTGGGTAGTGTATAAATATATAAATACTTGTTTTTATAGTAATTTTAAAAATGTTTTTAATGTATAATTAAAATTTTTGTGCAATCATTTTGTAGCAATATTTTATTTTGCAAGGAAAAGTACACGTTTAAAAATTTTAATATACGATTAAAAAAAAATGTAATGGTTTATTGTGTAAATTCATTCAATTATAAATATTTATTTTCCGAATTGTGATAAACATCTATATTTAGTATATTTTATTTATATATTTTTGTTGCCTAATCTAATTTGCCTTAGATTAATGATTGTATTATTATTTTATAATTAATATTTTATATCCCCATTTTTACTTTTTCGCTAATGCTGGTTAATCTGGAGATGCAATAGTAAATGTGACATTTCCAAAGTCCAACACTTTCTCCACTATTGCTTAGATTGGAGTGGGAATATTCTATTTGGCCACCCATTTTCTCAATGTTGCTTATTTTGCAGTTAAAACAGTAAATCCTCTCCAAGTCCCCAACTGCCATAATATATGAATTCCCCAAAACGTTATTTGGATTGTGGTTAGAGTACTACATGTTATTCCAAAAGCACAAGTTACTTACCTTCGGTAACAATATATCTGTAAGAAACATTTAGTGATAGATTCCTTACCTTAGAATTACCCCCAGGCGTCAGACTGGATCCGGAAAGTTTGTCAGCAGTACCCATGCGCGTCGGAAGCTGGCGTCGTGCGGCTCCGCGTCCGTCGTTGGCATCGTGGTCGCCGAGATAACGTCGCGGCAGCTACTTAGACACCGCCCTCGCGCGCTGACGTCAGTTCTGTACACGACTTTCCGCGCCACCGACGCAGAGCCATGCAAAATACTGACCACTGGTGCATTGAAACTAGGGCCCTGAAAGGGATGACCTTAGCCCTAGAAATCAGTTCCCAGAACGGGTAGGATGGGTGGGGCGGTAAGGAATCTATCACTAACTAATGTTTCTTACAGATATATCGTTACCGAAGGTAAGTAACTTGTGCATCTGAAAGAAAAAAGTTAGTGATAGATTCCTTACCTTAGAATAGATACCCCAGCAATACCAACCCCGGTGGTGGGTCTGCGAACCAAGATCACACCAGGAAGTCCCGGAGAACAGAACAGCCAAAGAAGCAGTCTCTCCGGACTTGGCTGTCCAGGCAATAGTGCTTAGTAAAAGTGTGCAGCGAGGCCCACGTAGCTGCCTGACAGATGTCTTGTAAGGGGACACCACGTCCCAATGCCGTAGTGGCAGCCATCGCCCTGGTAGAATGGGCGCGCAGCCCCAACGGAGGCTCCTTCTTTGCCAGAGAATAACAGGCTTTAATACACAAGACGACCCATCTGGAGATAGTCCGCTTGTGTACGGCCCGACCTTTCTTGGCGCCAACATAGCCAACAAAGAGCTGGTCATCCACCCGGAACTGTTGTGTGCAACTCAGGTAAAATGAGTGCACGCTTTGGGTCCAGACGGTGGAGTCTCTCTTCCTCTCTGGAAGGATGCGGAGGTGGAAAGAAGGTGGGCAAAGTGATGGTCTGACCGATGTGAAAGGCAGTAACAACCTTCGGCAGAAAGGATGGACGTGTCCTGAGGACAACCTTGTCCGGATGGACAGACAGAAAAGGAGGCTTGCAAGAAAGAGCCTGGAGCTCACTCACTCTCCTAGCAGAGGTGATGGCAACCAGGAAAGCAGTCTTCAGAGTTAACGAAGAGGACAGTTGTGAAGAGGCTAAAAGGGAGTGCACATTAAGTATGTGAGAACCAGGTTCAAGTCCCACTGTGGCATTACAAAGGGAATAGGAGGAAAAAGGTGAGTAATGCTTTTGAGGAATCTGTTAACAGGGGACTTGAAAAGAGAGGGCTGATCAGGGAGCCTGAGAAAGGCCGAAATAGCAGAAAGGTAGCCCTTGATAGTGCCCAGAGCAGAGCCCTGCTGGGCCAAAGAAAGAAGGAACAGTAGGACCTCAGAAAGAGGGGCAGAAAGGGGATCCACAGCCTTTGCTGTGCACCATACCACAAACTTGTTCCACCTGCAGGCGTATACCAACTTAATGGAGGGACGCCTGGCTGCCAGAATGACATCACAGACTTCAGGAGGCAAGTCGAAAGGAATCAACTGCCGCCGCTCAATCTCCACGCAAAGAGGTGGAGACTGGACAGGTTTGGGTGGAGGACCGTCCCCTGCTGCTGCGACAGAAGATCCTCCCGAAGAGGCAGTCGGATCGGGGGATCGATGGTCATACTGAGTAGCTCGGGATACCAAACTCTTCGAGCCCAGTCCGGAGCCACAAGAATGACTTGGGCCCGGTCGCGCCTGATGATCTTCAGCACTCTGGGCAGAAGTGGTATAGGCAGAAAGGCGTACAACAGACCGCAACTCCACTGGCGACGAAAAGCGTCGCCAAGCGAGTGCCGCCTTGGAAATTCCAACGCGCAGAATTGCTGACATTGCGCGTTCTCTTCGGTGACGAATAGATCTAACCAAGGCTCTCCCCACTGTTGAAAGTGACCTTGCGCCACGTCCGAGTGAAGACGCCATTCGTGATCCATCATGCACCTGCGGCCGAGTTCGTCCGCCCTGGCGTTCAGTGAACCTGCCAGGTGTTGAACCACCAGGGAAATGCCCCGATGTTCCAGCCATGTCCAGAGGCGCAGAGTCTCCTGACATAGGGTCGACGACCCCACCCCGCCCTGTTTGTTGCAGTACCACATGGCGGTGGTGTGGTCTGTGAACACCTGCACTACTCTCCCCTTGACAGAGGGAAGGAATGCCTTCAGTGCAAGTCGGATCACCCGAAGCTCCAGAAGGTTGATATGGAGCCTGGACTCCGCCGGAGACCAGAGGCCTCTGTTCTCCGCCTCTCCCATGTGTTCGCCCCATCCCAGGAGGGACGCATCCGCCACCACTGTGTGCTCCGGTTGGGGAAGGGAGAGGGATCTGCCATTGACCCAATGCCGGTTTGTGAGCCACCACTGTAGCTGGTGTGCAGTGCCCTCTGAGATCTGGATGTAATCGGACAGGTTCCCCTGATGCTGCGCCCACTGGAACTTTAGGTCCCATTGCAGAGCCCGCATATGCCATCTCGCATGAGTGACCTGCAGGATGCAGGAGGCCATGAGGCCCAGCAGCCTCAGGGTCATCCTGACCGAAACCCAGGATAGAGGCTGAAAGATCGGAATCGGAGCCTGAATATCCTGGACTCGCCGTTCGGGAGGATAGACCCGAAAGTGCGTTGTATCCAGAACCGCTCCGATGAAGAGGAGCTTCTGAGAGGGAATCAGGTGCGACTTCGGCACATTGATGGAGAACCCCAGCAAATGCAGGAGGGCGGCCGTAGTCTGGAGGTGGGAGACGACTGTCCGGGGCGAGCCCGCCTTCAACATCCAGTCGTCGAGATAGGGGAAGACTTGAACCCCTGATCTGAGCAGATGAGCTGCGACCACCGCCATCACTTTCGTGAACACCCGAGGGGCGCTGGTAAGGCCAAAGGGGAGCACGGTAAACTGAAAGTGCTCGTGGCCTGCCGTAAACCACAGGTAACGACGGTGGGCTGGCAGGACGGGAATGTGGAAATATGCGTCCTGCAGATCCAATGCTACCATCCAGTCTCCAAGGTCGAGGGCAGGCAAGACCTGAGCCAGAGTTAACATCTTGAACTTCTCCTCCCGGAGGAAGCGATTGAAGTCCCTGAGGTCCAAGATAGGACGCAGGCCCTTGTCCTTCTTGGGTACCAGAAAGTAGTGGGAACAACAACCACGTCCTACTTCTGGCGCAGGAACGTGCTCGATGGCACCCTTGGCCAAGAGGGACGCGACTTCCTGTTGAAGTGTCAAGTGATCCCCCGACATGCGGTGGTACTGGGGTGGCATGGCTGGAGGGGTAGTCTCGAAGGGGAGGGAGTAGCCCCTTCGGACTATTTGTAAAACCCACCTGTCCGAAGTGATGGTGCGCCAGTGGGGAAAGTGATGGCGAATCCTGCCGCCCACTGGCGTGTGATGGGCCTGAAAAACCGGACTAGTAAGGTTTTGAGGCAGTGGTGGCCGGGGAGGAGGTGGACTGACCCGCCCGCTGGCCCCCTGACCCGCCTCGGCGGGTCCAACGTCCGCGCTGAGACTGTTGCTGCGCAGGCCTGTGGCTCTGAAGCGAACCTGTCGGGGCGCCCCTTCCGTGGCCACGAAAGGAGCGAAAAGCAGAAGGCGGAGGAGGGCGCGTGGCGGAAAGGCCCAGGGACTTGGCCGTAGCCCGCGAGTCCTTAAAGCGCCCCAACGCTCTATCTGCTTTGTTGCCAAAAAGGCGAACGCCATCAAAGGGCATGTCCATCAGGGTGTTCTGGACATCCCCAGAGAAACCAGTAGTCCTCAGCCAGGCGTGGCGACGGAGCGCCACTGTCGTGGAAATCGCCCTGCCCAGTGAGTCGGCGGTGTCAAGGCCACATCGAATCATTAACTTTGCTGCATCTCTCCCTTCAGCAATAGCCTGAGAGAGCACTGTCCGGGTCTCCTCCGGACACTGAGGCAGCACTTGAGCCACCGTATCCCACAGAGAGTGGGAGTAACGGCCCAAGAGGCATGCGGTGTTCACAGACCGCAGCCCTGAACTGGCGGAAGAAAAAATCTTCTTCCCAAATTGTTCCAGTTTCTTGGATTTCCTATCCGGAGGTGCGGTAGGGAATGCGCTCGAGGACGCAGAGGCTTGGACAACCAAGCTCTCAGGGGTGGGGTGTTGAGAGAGGAAAAGGGGGTCGCCTGGGGCCGGGCGACGGGCCACGTTCCTATCCACAGGAGCCTCTGTGGTGGGCCTGGACCAGGTGCCCAAAAGAACGTCTGAAAGTGTATCATTAAAGGGCAGCAGTGGCTCTGCAGAGGTAGCCGCCGGCTGAAGCACTTCTGTCAGGAGGTTAGTCCTGACGGCCACTGTAGGGAGCTCGAGGTGGAGGGCCTCGGCCGCCCTACGCAACACCACTGCGTAACTTGCACCCTCCTCCGTAGCCACGGTAGGAGGAGTGAGCATGCCAAGGTCAGGAGAGGTATCAAGACCACTGGCATCCCCCAGTTCCTCTGCCCAGTCCGGGTCTAACTCACATTGTGCTGTGAGAGGGTCCTCAGACCCCTCCCAGTCCTCCCCTTCCTCCGAAGGCTGATGAACAGGCCGAAAATAAGGAGGATTGACATAGGGATAGAAAGGTCCCGTCGGAATCGGCATCGAGCGACGCCGTTCCGGCGCCGTGTCCACTTCGGGGCTGAAACCGGGGGCGACGTCGTCCGGTGGGACGGGCGATGTCAAAAGTGGTGCCGGAGGGGTCGACGTCTGTGTCACAAGGTCAACCGGCGTCGACCGGTATCCAGGCCTGGATCCATGGGGGCCCTGCGGCGCTGGGGCCGGAGCCGACAGCGATGCCGGAGCCGTCGGCAGTAAAGGGCAAGGACCCCCAGTCGGACCGGCGGGGCCCGAAGGCGCACCGGCGGGGCCCGACGGCACAAAGAGGCGAGCCATGGCTGACAGAAATTCCTGCAGCTGGGCCGGAGTAGCCGACGGACCCGGGAAGGGCGGGTAGGCCGGCGGCGACTGCGTAGGCTCCGCCGAAGCCGCGGGGGTGGCACCACCCGCACCCTCAGCTGCGTCGCGCAACGGGCGAGGGGAAGTCTGAGAGCAATGGCGCTTCTTCGACTTAGAGTGCTTCGTCTTACCTGACCCCGAGTGCGAAGACTTCGATCCCGATGAACGATGGTGGTGGCTCCGCGACCGGTTCCTCGACCTCCCACGGGACCGGGACCTTGAGCGGCGCGGACCCGACTGCCGAACTTCAAGCAACTTTCGGGACCGCTCCCGCAAAGTCTTCGGCACCATGGCCCGGCAGTCGGGGCACGACTTGGGGTCGTGGTTGCGCCCCAAGCAGTAAAGACACACGCAGTGCGGGTCCGTCACCGACATCATGCGAGGACAGTCCTCGCAGGACTTGAAGCCGGGCATCCCTACTGCACCAGGAGTCGATCGACTCGAAAAATAGAGACAAAAAGGCCTCGAAAAACTCAGTCAAAAAATTACTGGGGGTACTGCTCTCTCCGGATCTGCGCTTGCTGGCGCGGAAAAAGAAAACGGACGCCAGCGCGCGAGGGCGGCGTCTAAGTAGCTGCCGCGACGTCAACTTGGCGACCACGACGCCAACTACTGACATGGAGCCGCACGACGCCACCTTCCGACGCGCAGGGGTACTGCTGACGAAAACTTTCCGGATCCAGTCCGACGCCTGGGGGTAATTCTAAGGTAAGGAATCTATCACTAACGTGATTCTTTCAGATAAATAAATTTTGTTCATTTTATCATCATTTTATTTAATCATTTATAACATTTTGTTTAACATTAGCTTAGATTTTATTTTGTTTTACATAGATTTATTGTCATTGCATTTTGCCAGAATTAAAAAAAATATATATGTTTTTCTGTATTTATGTACAGGGCTCGGCTTTGGGCACTCTCAAAGGGTACCTTTCGGCCCTGTCTGCCTTCTTGAGGCTGCCAGACCAACCATCTTCATTTAAATCCCCTATTGTAAATAGATTTCGTAAGGGGCTTGTACATATGTTTCCACCTGCCATTCTCATCATGCCTCAGTGGGGCTTTAATTTGGATCCCACCTTCCTGATGTGTGCTCAGGTCGAAACCCTGCACAACTGCCCCCTCCGGCTGCTTACCATCAAAACAGTTTCTAGTAGCAATAACTTCTACCAGGAGGATGCGCAAACTGCAGGCTCTGTCATTTAAGCCTCCTTACCTGACAATCTTCCCCGATAAGTTGGTGCTTCGCACTATGGCCTCTTTCTTACCTAAAGTGGTTACACCATTTTATGTGGGGCAATCGGTCATCTTGCTCACTTTCTATGCTCCTCCGAACCCCTCTAAAGAAGAGGGGCGACTCCATTGTCTGGACCCAAAAAGAGTGTAGTCTTTCTACCTTGATCGCACAAACGAGTTCCGGGTGGACAACAAACTCTTTGTGGGGTACGTTGGATCAAAGAAAGGTTGTGTGGTGCCGAATAGGACTATAGATGTTGAGAAACACACCAATGTCAGTGCACTTCATGGTTCCACGCTCTTGGTGTGGAAAGTCGTGAAAAGTAACTGATGTCAGGCGCCGAAGTGGCGCCGATATAGGTGACGCGGATATCATTTCTAAATAAACATAGAACAAGGGAACCCTGTAAGTCAGAAGGGACCAAGGGTGAGCAGTGTGTTATTAGAGACAGTGGTCCCTATCACCCTATCAAGGAAGCATAAAGTCTTACACACAGAACTACAATCAGAGCTGTGTAGGTCTATATCCAAATGGAAAAACAAATTGTATTTATTTAAACATCCAATAAACACGGAAAACATAATATAATGCAGTGACCAGGCATTTGTTTCCAAAGTGACTTTCAGTGATACATTGTTTACAGCAGTCACAATGAAGGGAACATCTTATGCTACACATCAAGCATAGTACAAAAATAATGGTCACAGTGAAAATTAGTTCTACAAAGAAATCAAAACCACCTTAATAAGTCAATTAATACGATTTATTCATATTCATAATATGCTTGCAATCATATTCTGACGAGAGCACAATTATCTGTACATTTCTTAAAAGGTGCTCCAAAAAAGGGCAGGAGAGGGTGCTCAGGAAGAGGTGCGCTTGTGAGGGTTGTAGAAGAGGAAAGGCGATGTGCAATATATACATCACAGACTGATAGAAACCTATCCAGCCACACGAAGGCGAATTATCTAAGAAACATAGTATCCTCGTGACACAGAAAATCAATTTCTGTTATCTGTACTTGATAAAAGAAGAAAAACAGTCGACGTTTCGACCCCCTTGTGTGTGGGTTATTCTATCCTTAGCCTGGGGTCTTCATCAGGACACCATTAGGACCAGCTACACGAATCTGGCGGTAGTTATCGAAAAAGTGGGCCCGTAGGCTCCTGCGTCATGGAGGCGAGTAGAGGACTCACAGTGAATTTGTGGTGAGTTGGTGTGGCGTCAGAATTAATCCTACAGGACCCTCTGAATGATCCAAAATGTTTTAACGGCTTGATGAGAAAGTGGATTTACTTAAAATCCACCGTAGCCTGTGACCTTGTGGCAACCTCAGTGTGTCAGTGGTGAGCCAGCTAGGAATAAATCACCTCTTTCTGTCTGTCAGTTTTCCAGATGCTGTCGGACTGAACAATTGTCTAATTGTGAAAACAGACTTGAATTGAGCGGTCTTATTTGTACAGGAAGACGTGTAAGTGGGATGGTATAGGGATGCTATGGCCATGCCCAGCGAGGGTCAGGGATACAGAAGTGTTGCCATTGTGGAGTCAAGGTCCGAAGATTAAGAGCGGCTAGTAAAGGCTTCCAATTGGGAGTGAAATAAAAGTGAAGGAGTGCTGATTGTGAATAAGGGGAAAGGCAACGCAGATGTGGACTGCAAGGCCGGAGGGGTAGAGGATCAATATCCTACCCGTGGCGTCCTGGTGCCAAGGCTCGGGTTGTGCAGTGATAAGAGGAATCCTGGAAAATAAAAGGAGGCTTAGCGAGTCACGTGTGAGTGAGTCATATGCCACGAATCGCTTGTGGCTTGAAACCAACATGATTTTGTCCATGGTTAACCCTTTTGCTCCTAACATTATGGAATGGAAGAGATATATAGATGATATTTTTCTGATTTGGAAGGGACATGAAACTTCCTTGTTGCTGTTCCTCCAGTTGCTCAATGCCCATTGTAATGGTCTCAAGTTTACATTGACAGTAAAAAACAGGCTGCCTTTCTTGACTTATTAATTATATCCCAGTAGGATAAGTTATACACTACCCTCTTCCGCAAACCTACGGAGAAAAACACCCTACTCTCTTACAACAGCCACCATCCTCGTGCTCTACGAGACTCATTACCTTTTTCTCAGTTCCTCCGCATTAGAAGGAACTGCTTTTTCAAAAAGGATTATTTTCAGGAAGTACAAACTATCTAGCAAACTGATTAGTAGAGGCTACCCCCGCAAACTTGTTAAAAATCACTCAAACGAGCATGGTACTGTCCCCGTGAGGTACTCCTGACTCCCAAACCTAAAAACAATAGTGACCGGATGGTATGTGTGACAACATTTTCCCCGATTTCCAATCAGGTTAAGAAATGTATCATAAAACATTGGCTAATACTGAATGCCGGCAATATGACACTAGAACGCCCTCTTTTCGCATTCCATAAAAATATAAAAGACCACCTAGCATTACCGACCAAAAAGACCTCTTAAACACTAACTGAGATATGGGGCCTTCCACCTACACTGGGCCACTATCACTGAGGGGGCTGTAGCGTTTGCCACCTGACCATTGAAAGCAAACAATTTGTCTAAGAAAATATCGATGTAACCCTAAACCATTTTTCCAACTGTAACACCAACAATGTTGTATATGCGATTATATGCCCATGCAAACAAATCTATATTGGTCAAACCACGCAGAAAGTCAGGATTAGAATCTGCCAACACCGAAGCAGACAGATGCCAAACACCTAACGCACCTCTGGTGGAACACTTCACAAGTCAGACACACGGAGGATGATCTAAAATGGCAAGTTATCAACGTGATGCAACCACCAACACAGAGCACAGACATTAATGGAATCCTCAATAAGGAGGCGCTCAAATGGATTTTGCGCACCAACAGCCTTCATACTGGACTGAATCGTATGGAAGACTGGACTAACCTGAATTAAACCACAATTCACTGAATTGTTTTCTCAAGTCAAGTCAAAATCCTTTATTCGATCTTACACATATCATAAAAGTACTTACAGTCACAATTTATAAAAAGACAGATAAAAGATATCATCAGAAATCCTGATAGTTAAAAAAGTGCTATCATCCACTTTATCATAAAATCCATTTTATCCATGTATAAATAAACTAGATACAGTAAAAGTATAATAGACAGTCCTAATTCATCTTATGGGCCAACCTGCTTTCTCTTTTTCAAACAAGCCCATAAGAATGATGCTAGCGAAAAACACACAAAAGAATTGTTTTCTCATAATCACTGCCTTCTTTAACTATTGCTTCTGTCATACGTTTTGTGGCTTCTTAAGCTTACTGATATCTAATCCACGCCTTGCCTACCCACTTGCCGGGTACCCTATGCTTCCTAGCTGTTGCAAATACAGTGTGGCAGCTGTGACCATCTACACACTGCATCCAATTGTACTAGTTTACACATGATTGATAGCAATACACGATGGATGTTTCGCACGTCATTATGGCTGATGCCTTATGTTGACTTCTGCTCCATCTGTTGACTGTACTTCCTTCATATATGATTACACGATGTTTTATTAAGCTTTGCAATTGCCAAATAATGCAAATTCAATGTGCTTATCCATACTGACTGTCTGTCCTGTCTCTCTCCCGTGATGATGTAACGACGCATAACATGGCGCCCACGGATCTCCATACCTTTCCTATCCTTCCGCTTGAATAATTTTACATGTTATCACATTATGCTTTGCAATTCCCAACCTTTTGGTGTAGGAAGCTGGCTCTGTATATACTATACCAAAGTGAGGTATAGTGTGCACAGAGTCCAGTGGATCCCCAAAGGTAGGCAGAGGTAAAGTTAGATAGCACCTCACTCTCTATTTGTGGTAGTGTGGTCGAGCAGTAAGGCAGTATCAGAGGACAGTGTTAAGCATTTGTTGTACACACTCAGTCAGCAAATGAATCCACACACTCAAAGACTGAACTTCAGACCAATTGTTTTTGTATAAAAATATTTTTAGTTATTTTATTTTCTAGAACCAAGCAAGCCTGGCACAGGTAAGCAATAAATACTTTACAGTAGTAATGCAATTGAAATACAGTTTGAATGTAATTGTATATGCACTTTGTTTTGACTTACAGTATGGTTTCAGAGAAATGCAATACTTTATAAATACAGTACATAGACTTGAATGGGCTTTTCGCACAAGTTACTAACTTGTGTAACGATATATCTGTAAGATACAGTAGTTAGTGACAGATTCCTTACCTTAGAATATCCCCAGGCGTCAGGCTGGATCCGGAAAGTTTTTTGCGTAGCAGTACCCTTGCGCGTCGGTAGGCGGCGTCGTGCGGCTCCGCGTCCGTCGTAGGCGTCGTGATCGCCGGGATGACGTCGCGGGCAGTACTTAGACGCCGCCCCTGCGCGCTGACGTCAGTTCTGTACACGACTTTCCGCGCCAGGAACGCAGAGCCATGCAAGAAGGTGACATAGGTGTCTGAAAAATACTAGGGCCCTGGAAAGGGATGTCCTTAACCCTAGAAATCAGTTCGCAGAACGGGGAGGATGGGTGGGGCGGTAGGAATCTGTCACTAACTACTGTCTCTTACAGATATATCGTTACACAAGTTAGTAACTTGTGCATCTGAAAGAGACACGTTAGTGACAGATTCCTTACCTTAGAATAGATACCCCAGCAATACCAACCCCGGTGGTGGGTCTGCGAACAAAGATCAGACAAGGAAGTCCCGGAGGACAGAACGGCCAAAGAAGCCGTCCCTCCGGACCTGACTGTCAAGGCAGTAATGCTTTGTAAACGTGTGCAGCGAGGCCCACGTAGCTGCCTGACATATAACCGGCAGCGGAACACCGCGGCCCAAGGCCGTGGTAGCAGCCGTTGCCCTGGTGGAATGGGCACGCAGCCCAACAGGAGGCTCCTTCTTAGCCAAAGAATAGCAGGTCTTGATGCACAAGGTAACCCAGCGGGAGATGGTCCTCTTGTGCACCGCCCGACCTTTTTGGCGCCCACGTAGCCAACAAAGAGCTGGTCATCCACCCGGAAGTGTTTTGTGCGGTCAATATAGAAGGACAGCGCACGTTTTGGGTCCAGACGGTGGAGCCTCTCTTCCTCTCTGGAAGGATGCGGAGGCGGAAAGAAGGTGGGCAAAGTGATGGTCTGCCCAATGTGGAAAGCAGTAACGACCTTTGGCAAGAAGGACGGACGCGTCCGAAGAACAACCTTGTCTGGATGAACAGACAGAAAGGGAGGTTTGCAAGATAGAGCCTGGAGCTCACTCACCCGCCGAGCGGAGGTGATGGCCACCAGAAAGGCTGTCTTCAGAGTCAGAAGACGAAGAGGACAGTTATGTAGAGGCTCAAAGGGAGCGCACATTAAAAAGGTAAGAACCAAGTTCAAGTCCCACTGAGGCATCACAAACGGAACAGGAGGGAAGAGGTGTGTAATGCCTTTTAAGAACCTGTTAACAGGGGACTTGAAAAGGGAGGGCTGATCAGGGAGCCTGAGGAAGGCCGAGATAGCACAAAGATAACCCTTGATGGTACCCAGGGCAGAACCCTGTTGGGCCAGAGAGAGAAGGAACAGAAGGACCTCAGAAAGAGGGGCAGAAAGGGGATTCACAGCCTTTGCTGTGCACCATGCCACAAATTTGTTCCACCTGCAGGCGTATATCACCTTAGTGGAGGGACGCCTGGCTGCCAGAATCACATCACAAACTTCGGGAGGCAAGTCGAAAGGAATCAACTGCCGCCGCTCAATCTCCACGCAAGCAGGTGTAGACTGGACAGGTTCGGGTGGAGGACCGTCCCCTGCTGCTGCGACAGAAGATCCTCCCGAAGAGGCAGACGGATCGGGGGATCTACGCTCATATTGAGTAGCTCGGGATACCAAACTCTTCGAGCCCAGTCCGGAGCCACAAGAATGACTTGGGCCCGGTCGTGCCGAATCTTCTTCAACACTCTGGGTAGAAGTGGTATAGGCGGAAAGGCGTACAATAGACCGCAACTCCACTCGTGACGAAAAGCGTCGCCGAGCGAGTGCCGCCTTGGAAATTCCAACGCGCAGAACTGATGACATTGCGCGTTCTCTTCGGTGGCGAATAGATCTAACCAAGGCTCTCCCCATTGTAGAAAGAGTCCTTGCGACACTTCCTAGTGAAGACGCCATTCGTGAACCATGATGCACCTGCGGCTGAGTTCGTCCGCCCTGGCGTTCAGGGAACCTGCCAGGTGTTGAACCATGAGGAACATGCCCTGATGTTCCAGCCATGTCCAGAGGCGCAGAGCCTCCTGACAAAGGGTCCAAGACCCCTCCCCGCCCTGTTTGTTGCAGTACCACATGGCGGTGGTGTTGTCTGTGAACACCTGCACTACCTTCCCTTTGACAGAGGGAAGGAATGCCTTGAGTGCAAGTCGGATCGCCCGGAGCTCCAGAAGGTTGATATGGAGCCGGGACTCCGCCGGAGACCAGAGGCCTCTGATCTCCGCCTCTCCCATGTGACCGCCCCATCCCAGAAGGGACGCGTCCGTCACAACTGTGTGCTCTGGCTGGGGAAGGGAGAGGGATCTGCCCATGACCCATTGCCGGTTCGAGAGCCACCACTGCAACTGTCTTGCAGTCCCCTCCGAGATCTGGACGTGATCGGACAGGTTGCCCTGGTGCTGCGCCCACTGGAACTTCAGGTCCCACTGCAGAGCCCGCATATGCCATCTGGCATGATTGACCAGCAGGATGCAGGAGGCCATGAGGCCCAGCAGCCTCAGGGTCATCCGTACCGAAACCCAGGATAAAGGCTGAAAGATCGGAATCATAGCCTGAATATCCCGGACTCGCCGTTCGGGAGGATAGGCCCGAAACTGCGTCGTGTCCAGAACCGCTCCGATGAAAAGGAGCTGTGGAGAAGGAATCAGATGCGACTTCGGCACATTGATGGAGAACCCCAGCGAGTGCAGGAGTTCGGCCGTAGTCTGGAGGTGGGAGACGACTGCCTGGGACGAGCCCGCCTTCAGCAGCCAGTCGTCGAGGTAGGGGAAGACTGAAACCCCTGCCCGGCGCAGATGAGCTGCGACCACCGCCATCACTTTCGTGAACACCCGAGGGGCACTGGTAAGGCCAAAGGGGAGCACGGTGAACTGAAAATGCTCGGGGCCTACCGTGAACCGAAGGTAACGCCGGTGGGCCGGCAGGACGGGGATGTGGAAATATGCGTCCTGCAAGTCCAACGCTACCAACCAGTCTCCAGGGTCGAGGGCAGTCAAGACCTGAGCTAGGGTGAGCATCTTGAACTTCTCCTTCCGGAGGAAGCGATTGACGTTCCGGAGGTCCAAGATAGGACGCATGTCCTCCTTGTCCTTTTTGGGCACCAGAAAGTAGTGGGAGTAGCAACCACGCCCTACTTCTGGGGTCGGAACATGCTCGATGGCCCTCTTGGTCAAGAGGGCCGTGACTTCCTTCTGTAGAAGCACCAAGTGATCCCCTGACATGCGGTGGAATTGAGGTGGCATGGCTGGGGGGTGGTCTCGAAGGGGAGGGAGTAGCCCCTTCGGACAATGTCCAAGACCCACCTGTCCGAGGTGATGGTGCGCCAGTGGGGAAGGTGATGGCGGACCCTGCCCCCTACTGGCGTGCCGTGCACCTGATAGGAGGGACTAGGAGGGCTTGGAGGCCGCGGACGGGTTGGAGGTGGTGGCCTGACCCGCACGCTGGTTGCATGATCCGCCACGGCGGAATCCACGTCCTCGGCCACGCGAAGACGCCTGCTGCGCGGGCCGGTGGCTGGGCTGCTGACGTGAAGGGGCGCCCCTACCGTGGCCACGATAGGGGCGAAAAGCAGAAGTCAGCGGAGGGCGTGTAGCAGAAAGGCCCAGGGACTTGGCAGTAGCCCGTGAGTCCTTAAAGCGCTCCAACGCATGGTCTGCTTTGGACCCAAAAGACCGACTCCATCAAAGGGCATGTCCATGAGAGTATTCTGGACATCCCCTGAAAAACCAGTGGTTCTCAGCCAGGCGTGGCGTCGGAGCGCCACCGTCGTTGCAATAGACCTGCCCAGCGAGTCGGCGGTGTCAAGGCCACAACGTATAGTGAATTTAGCCGCATCCCTTCCTTCCGCAATGGCGCGGGAAAGCAGTGTCTGGACCTCCTCAGGACACTGGGGCAAAACATCCGCCACCGAATCCCACAGGGAGTGGGTATATCGGCCCAAAAGACAAGCGGTGTTAACGGACTGCAAGCCAGCACTGGAGGAAGAAAAACCTTTCTTCCCAAACTGATCCAGGCGTTTGGATTCCCTATCCGGAGGGGCGGTAGGGAAGGCGGTTTGGGAAGCGGAGGCTTGGACAACCAAGCTCTCAGGAGTGGGGTGGACAGAGAGAAACAGGGGGTCGCCCGGAGCTGGGCGATGGCGTCGTGACACGTTCCGATCCACAGGAGCCCCTGTGTTGGGCTTGGACCAGGCGCCCAAGAAGAACGTCAGTGAGGGCGTCGTTAAACGGCAGCACAGTCTCCGCAGAGGAGGCTGCCGGCTGAAGCACCTCTGTCAAGATGTTAGGCTTGACCGTCAAAGTAGGGAGTTGGAGATGTAAGGCCCCAGCTGCCCTACGCAACACCGTACCAAAATTGGCTCCCTCCTCCGTAGCCACGGGAGGAGACAGCATGCCAGTGTCAGGGGAAGTATCTAGACCACTGGCATCCCCTAGACCCTCTGTCCAGTCCTCATCGTACTGACACTGTTGTGTCAGAGGGTCATCAGACCCCTCCCAGTCCAACTGGTCCTCTTCTGGTTCAAAATAAGGAGGAGGAGGGACAGTTGGGACCCAAGGTCCCATCGGCGCCGGAGCCGAGCGACGTCGGTCCGGAGCCATGTCCGGAGCCGGAAGGAACTGGGGGACGACGCCGCCCGGAGCCGAGGGCGGCGTCGAGAACGGCACCGGAGACATCGGCGCCGGTGGAGGTGTCGTTATGTCGACCGGCGTCGATGGGGGTTGTGGAGCCGGGATCGAGGCCGGGGCCGAAGCCGGAGCCGGGATCGAGGCTGGAGGCACGGGCGACGCCGGGGCCGGAGCCGTAGGCGACGCCGGAGCAACCCCATCAGGGCCCGCGGGGCCCGAAGGCGCACCGGAGGGGCCTGAAGGCCCGAAGAGGCGGGCCATGGCCGACAGGAATTCCTGCACTTTGGCCGGATCCGCCCCCGAACCCGGGAAGGGCGGGTATGGCGGGGGCGATTCCACAGGCATGTCCGGGGCCGCGGGGGCGGGGACAGTGCCGGGAGGGGCCTCAGCCGAGTCGCGAGACCGGCGAGGCGAAGTCCTAGAGCGATGATGCTTTTTGGACTTCTTGTGTTTCGACTTACCGGACGAAGAAGACTTCGATGCCGACGACCGGTGTGGACTCCGCGATCGACCCCTGGACCTCTCACGCGACCGGGGCTTCCGCGGAGCCGAGTGCCGGGCCTCGAGGAGCTTTCGAGACCGCTCTCGCAAAGCTTTCGGGTTAAGGGCCTGGCAGTCGGTACAAGAATCCGTGTCGTGGCCTCGGCCGAGGCAGAAGAGACACTCCCAATGCGGGTCGGTGACGGACATCATCCGCGCACAGGCGCCGCAACGTTTGAAACCGGGCATCCCTACAACACCTTGAGAGTTGAAAAAACAGTGAAAAAATTCACCAAAAAGTATGGTCAAAAAATGACCAGGGCACTGCTCTTCCCGGATCTGCGCTTGCTGGCGCGGAAAAAGAAGAACTGACGTCAGCGCGCAAGGGCGGCGTCTAAGTACTGCCCGCGACGTCATCCCGGCGATCACGACGCCTACGACGGACGCGGAGCCGCACGACGCCGCCTACCGACGCGCAAGGGTACTGCTACGCAAAAAACTTTCCGGATCCAGCCTGACGCCTGGGGATATTCTAAGGTAAGGAATCTGTCACTAACGTGTCTCTTTCAGATAGTAAAATTACAGGTAAGTTACTTTTGAGATTACTTTTCTTACTCAGAGTAGTACACCTGGATACTACTCTGGGACATTTCCTGCAAACAGGTAAGTAAAATCGTTTTTGTTAGTTAGTGCAATTTTAAAGATTGTCTTAAGGTTTTCAAACTCCACACTTAGAAACTTTTCCAAGAAAAACAGTCAATGTTATCCTATGGAGGAAAATAGTGTTATCGGTTTTGAGGTAAGTATTTGGATGTGGGAGTTGAGGTTCTGGGGGTAGACTCAGGGGTCCCCCAGGGTCAAGGATGCACTCTAGTTACACCCTCAGCGGCACTAGGGCGGCCGGGTGCAGAGTGCTGAGGCCCAATGTTATCCAATGGGGGATAGGGTGCCTCCGGTTGGTGGCTGCTGGGAAGCAGGCCACTGGGTTGTGGGAACAAAGATCCTGGACTTTAGCTTAGGGCAAATGGGGAAACAAAGTAGCACCAAAGGTGCACCCTCAACTGCACTAGGGCGGCCGGGTGCAGGGTGCTGTTTCGACGTCGGGCGCCCTGTTGTTTTCAATGGGGAACCTCCTGTTTGAAAAGGCACTGCAGGCTTGGGGACGAAGGTCTTCTGGTAGCGACCATCACTTCGAGAGGTAAGTTGGGAAGTTAGGGGTTGGTTAGGCACCGTCTGTTTGGGCACACAAGGCCGTGGGCATCGGGTGCAGGGGTGCCTTTTGGGGTCAGATCTTCTTACCAGCTCCTGGTCGCGGTTAGGGGGACCTTCCGGATTTAGGCTGCAGGTGTCGGCTGGAGGCTTGAGGCAGGTCAGGGGTCGCCGGATCTCAGGTCAGGATTGCTGGGGTGACCTCCTTGTGGTGTTTGCCCACTTGAGCTCGGGCCGTGGACGGCGGGTGCAGAGTGGGGCGGATCCGCGGTGTCCGGCCGGAGCCAGAGGTTGCAGATGAACAAATCCGGTGTTCACGGGAGACAAAGTCTTTGTAGTTGAACGCAGGCAGGTCCTCCGGGGTTTTTGAGGTTGCTGGCTGCAGGACACCGGGAGACAGGCCGGCAAGGCTGGGGCCAAGTCAGTGGGCGTCTTCCTCTTGTTAGCTGCTGCACGGCTGTTCGGTCCTTCTTCTTGCAGTTTCTTCTTGTCTGAGGAAGCAAGGTTCAGGGGTGCCCCTAAATACTAGATTTAGGGGCGTTACAGGTAGGTAAAAGGCAGGGACCAATGGGTCCCTTCCCTGGGGTGGGTACCTCCCCTATTATGCCACCCTCCAGTGGGAGGGGGGCATGCACCTGTCCCTGGTTAGCTGAGTCCCCCCATCTTCAAGATGGCGGGGACTGAGAGTTGTGCTTCACCTCGCCTCCCCCACCTGAGGGGTGGAGTTGGCAGAGGTTGGCACACCTCTCTTCCTCACTTGTTTTCCCCGCCGGTTCTCCCGCCCAAAGTGGGAGTCAGAACCAGTGGGGACCAGTTGCTGAGAGCAGCAAGTGGCCTGGGGAAGCTCAAAGGTGGCAAGCCTTTGAAGCTTCCCCTTCGTGAACCCTGCCCATCCTGGGGGAGGAGGCTTGGCACCTCATCCCAGGATGTGAATTGTTTCAGGCCCCAGAGAGCAGCAGGCTCTCAACCCAGGGGTCCAGAAACATGTCTGGTGGTGGCAGCTGAAAGCAGCCACTCAGCCTGGACACTAGAGGTGGGTTAGTTTTCAGGGGGCATCTGCATTTTTCATTAAATCTCACACTGGCATCAGTGTGGGTTTAATGTGTGGAGAAGTTTGATACCAAACTTCTCAGTTTTCAGTGTAGCCATTATGGTGCTGTCGAGTTCGTAATGACAACCTCCCAGCACCATATACTCCTAATGGCAGCACTGCACTTACAATGTCTAAGAATGGACTTGGACACTGTAGGGGTACAGGGCTCATGTACCTGTACCCTAACCACTGGTATAGTGCACCCAGCTAGAGGGGTGACTGATCTATGCCAGGGCAGTGGGTTGTAGGCATGGCACCCAGAGATGTGTGCCATGTCGACTCTTCACTTTGTTCTGCACCAAAACACGCAGCCTGCAAAGGGGGGGGGGGGTGTGTACGTGTGTGTACGTGTGTACGTGTGTGCGCGCGTGTGTGTGTGTGTGTGTGTGTGTGTGTGTGTACAGGACCTCTAAGGGTGGCACAATAAGTGCTGCAGCCCTTAGAGGCCTTCTCTGGTCACAGTGCCCTGGGTACCTGTGGTACCATTTACCAGGGGCTGACCTGTGGCCAGAGATGCCAATTGGTTTTAGGCTTCAACGCAGTTTTAGGGAAAGAACATAGGCTGTGGGTACCTGATTAGCAGGAGCCCAGGGGACACTCAGTCAAAGCACATCAGCAAATCAGCAAAAAGTGGGGGCAACCATGCAGAAAGAGGGCACATTCTCACATTTGGCTTCCCTCATCTCATAATACTACGCCCTTCTCTTCACCTCCACTTCCCTCGTCAAGACACCAAACATGGCGCCCACCGGTATCCAAACCCTACCTATCTGTCTGTCTAGTCTTCACCCCTCACACGCATGCGCACGCTTCCTTACTTAATACGGGCACCGGCACACACGCACGGAGCTCCTAGACTCCCGCTCCCAGATTATCGGCTCCTATTCTGACGAATCTCAAGCACTCTGAGGTAAGCTCATTCTCCGGACCCTAGCCGTCCACCCCCGAATTCGTTACTACGCATACATGACTCATTGAGACCCACTTAACTTTTCAGGACTCCTCAATTTCCGCTCGATTTTGAGCCACGTCAGCAGGACTTTGCCAGCAAGTTATTGATCCCTAACCCCTCTGATCCTGCTTTAAATTGGATTCTTTAGGTAAGCGATCTCGCTGGACTCCATTTGTGGCATATATGACTCACTCACATGTGACTCGCTAAGCCTCATTTTATTTTCCAGGATTCCTCATCACCGCACAACCTCGAGCCTTGGCACCATGACGCCACGGGTAGGGTATTGATACTCTACCCTTCCGGCCTCGCAGTCCACATCTTGGACTGGCAGTACGTTCTCCGGTTCGCCCGCGGTTTCCTGCGTTGCCTTTCCCCATATTCACCATCAGCTCTCCTTCACTTTTATTTCACTCCCAATTGGAAGCCCTTACTAGCCGCACTTAATCTTCGTACCTTGACTCCACCCTGGCAACACTTCCGTATCCCTGACCCTCGCTGGGCATGGCCACAGCATCCCTATACCATCCCACTTACACGTCTTCCTGCACAAATAGGACAGCTCAATTCAAGTCTGTTTTCACAATTGGACAGCTTAATTCCAGTGTGGCTTATTGCTACGCCGCACACAGCCCAAAAACCCACCCCCCACCTACTCCATATTTTAACTAGTTGCATGTTTTGAGTTGTTTTAAGACCCACCCATCTCCTACTAAGCTGGTTTCCCCCCCTTTTTCTTCCCCCAAAACCGCAACCTCCTTTTTTCCCCCTCTACCTTCCTCTTTGTTCTTTTTCTTCCCCCCCCCCCCCCCCCCCAACCACACAGGATACCTCTCAGGCATTCTGATTTTTCTGTCCTGATGATGATCCCCCGACCGCAGTTGGGGATCGAAACGTCGTCAACTACATCTCGACTCCAACCCTCTGCTTATGCTTGATTTGGAGAATAAGATGTTCTCATTGTGATTGCTGTAAACAATGTATCACTGAAAGTCACTTTGAAACAAATGCCTGAGGTCTAGAAATCTGTTGATTTCCAAAACCCTGTCACTTTCTGCTCACTGCATTATATTATTTGTTTTCCGTGTTTATTGAATGTTTAAATAAATACAAAAAAAAATTCCATTTGGATATAGACCTACACAGCTCTGATTGTAGTTCTGTGTGTAAGACTTTATGCTTCCTTGATAGGGACCACTGTCTCTAATAACATGCGGATATCATTTCTGGCAGAGACTATGCCAACGACATCACACGGAGCCAACAGATGCCACCTACCGGCGCGCAAGGGTATTGCTCGAAGAAAAATCTTTCGGATCCAGTCCGACGCCTGGGAAATTCAAAGGTAAGGAATCTGCAGCTAGATCTTGTCTCTACCATGTAAGGCATTACCGAAGGTAAGTAACTTGTCTGTCCTGCAAGCCCAAGGACACCATCCAGTCCCCATGTTCCAGACCAGACAGAATCTGCACCAGCATGAGCTTTTTGAATATGGCCTTCTGCAAGAAGGCATTCAGTGGGTAAAAATTCAAAATCGGTCTGAGGCACCCATCCTTTTTCGGGACGAGAAATTAGTGCACATAACAACCCGCCACTGTCCAAGCCTATACTTGTTCAAACGCGCCCTTTGAAAGTAAAATATGCATCTTCTGCATCAGGATTGCCAAATCCTTTTCTTAAAGTCGCTTTGGCATGTGAAGAAAATGGGGAGGCTGAACGATAGGCAAGACCCATTTGTCTGACCTTATGGATCTCCAGTTGGGGAAGAAATATTGGATCCTGCCCCCTCACAGGCCTGGTATGAGCTCCTGAGGGTAAACTAAAGAAATTTGGTAGATGTTGCAGCAAGAGATGGAATTGGAGGACTTTCGGCCCTGTGCAGTGTCTGCCAGTGCCATGTATGAGGCCACAAAAGGTGTGAACTGGAATGTCTACTGTACCACCGGTTGGGAAGGCTGCTGCTGCCCGTTGGCTCTCCATCTAGAACAGCCCTAAGTTTTCTGAATTGATGAGGAATTTCTTTTGTTGGGTTCAACCCCAAACAACGTGCGGTGGCCTGGCTAACTCTTTCTAGCATCAAGTACGCTTTTTCCCTAAAGAGCTTGGACCCATCGTAGGGCATACCCATTAAGGACGTCTTTAAGTCGCCCAAAAATCCAGCCGACCTCATCCATACATGCCACCTAAGCACAACAGAGGTATTCATAGTCCTACAAATGCGATCAGTAGTATCCACGTGTGCACGGATTGCATACTTTGCTGCATCCTGTCAATTAAGTATTGTCTGAGCCAAAGAAGCTTGGAGGTCCTCTGGTACTGCAGGCAAGATCTCACAAGCCATGCCCCAGAGTGCATTTGTATACCTGCTCAGTAAACAAACCACTTTTATGTACAAAAAGGCCAGACTTCTAGAAGAAAACATTTTACCAAATGAGTAAATTCTTTTGGATTCTCTATCTGGAGGGTTGGGTGGGAGGGAATTGGGATTGATCTTGCTAGTCAACTTAGTCAGGAGGTCCTGACAATTAAGCACAGGTCTATACCACCGTGCTACTGGCTTGAACTCGTAGCCATCAAAGTATCAGTGAAGGCATCATTAAATGGTAACAAGGGCTAAGATGTTCTCTGGTTGGATACTTTGTTACAACTTTTTTTTTATTCAATGGAGGGCAATTGTAGATCTTGCACTATAGCTACCATACAGACCTCTGAGGCAAACAAGGAACTTTAATTTGTTGGTGCCCCATGTGGAAAGTCAAGCTCTAGTTCAGGGAAGTTGTCTAGGCCCTGGTATTTTGTAAGTCCAAGTACAGTGCATCATTAGTATGGTGAGGAGGAAGTAACCCTTCCCTCTCATCAGTGTCCTGTGGGACCCTATGCGTTTCTTGTATAGGGTCAGTGCGAAAAAAGAAAATTGAGTCTACTGATAGTTGCATTGTGGTAAAGAAGTCAGATTAGTGTGAGGCTGTATAAAACCCAGGGAAGCTTTTATGATCTCAGTCATGCTTCAGTCATCATGGGCATTAGAACCAGGTCTTGTATCGGTGCTGGAGGACCTGCTATGGGTGTGGGTCTTGGGGTCAGTGTGGAACTCTGTACCGGAGTTGGTATAGGCCTGGTAACAACTCACATGGTGGAAGACCTGCAGTAGTAATCAAACCGGAGGATTATTTGGCTCTGTGAGACCTAGAGGTGCCAGAATGCCACCAAAGACTTGCAGCACAACCTCACTAAAGGGTGCTATCCACTGCGAGGTAGAAAACAGGCCAGGGACCTCTGGGCAAACTGGACTAGTTGATGAACCAGCTCTCAAACTGGGGAATCTGGAAGGGTGCAATGCTCTTCTTGATGCCATTGTGCCTTCTCTTTTGAGTTAGAGTGGTGGGATGGGGGGAAAACCCAGCTTTGTTACTCTGTTTGCGCTTGGACTTGGACTTACCAGAGGACTTCGAGCACAAAGTGAATTGTTCGTGGGAACGGTCTCGTGACCAGGACAGAGCCTGTAACTTGGACCAGGCGCAAGATCTGTACTTTGAGACCTCGTGTTCAGTGATATAGAGAATCGCACCTCCCATTCCTGGATTACCCCTTGAGTGCAAGAGGACACACTTGTCGCATAACTGGGATTAGTGACTAGAGCTCAGGCAACAAAGACGCACCTCAAGCAGGTCAGTGACGAACATCTGCCTTCAGCAGTCTCTGCACATTTTGAAGCCCGTAGTTTTTTGTGAGACATGGTTCCTAGTAAACGGTCAAGCACATTTTGAAAATCATCTGAAGACTAACTAAAGTTGGGAGAAGAGCTCCAGATCCACTTCAGAAAACTGAGAAAGAAAGTAACTGACATCAGTATGTAGTGGTGACGCTTATATGCATGTCTGCTCAGTCACTCCATGGAAGCAGAGCTGCACAACACCACCTGGTGGCATGTAGAAGCACTGCTGTTAAAAGTTCCACCAATCCAGTGTGGCATCTGTGAATATTCACAAGTTGAGAAATCTGCATTATGAAGTATTCATCAGAAAAAGTGTTAGCCTTCTTCACTAAATACTGCTGGTAGTCCTCCTAGTCTGTGTGGATTTTGCATGGATAAAAAAAGGATTGACAGACAGCAGATATCTGGGGACTACCCAGCTAGACTACCCAGCTAGAAATTGCACTGACATATGATGAACTCACTTGAGCATGATATATTATTCATGTACACCCCCTCCCCCCCCCGAAAAAAAAACGTACAGTGGTTAAAGGAATCTGGCACTGAAGAAACCTACCTATTCCTCCACTGGTCACTGGGAAGAAGCCAAAAGGCTCTACTAAAGCTATGCTCACTTGTCCTGCTGCAGACCTGCATGTTTGGAATCCTCCAGCCAACCCAAGAAGGAAACACATTGACACAGAACCTAGAAGCCCAGTTCTACCTCAGAGACCAAAAGGGAGATACCCTCAAGAAATCGATGTCTTATGTATATGAGCCAGGTAGTGACTGACTGTTGAGTACCATCCTTCCATGCTTTATGTGCAGAAGTCCAGTGCCCGGTTGGTCTGTGAGCTGGCCAGATTGTGAAAGGCCTGAGAGGCCCCAGTGTATGCCATGCGAGTCCTGTAGACTCTCACACTTGTCTATGAAGATTAAACTTCAGTCCATCTCTCAATCCCTCCCATCAAAGTTGGTTCCCACTCAATGAGGAACCACTGTCCCTAAATCCCTATGGCACACAGGTTGCAAGACATCCTCATTTGCAGAGATTGGCTATCGTGAACCTTAAACAGGGAGAAACTTTATTTCACTTTTCTAAGCATGAAGATACTCCTTTTCCTTTGCAGAAATACTGTATTACCCACTGTGTTGTTTTTTTATCCATTTATCGTGTGTGCAATCAGCAGGATCTTAAAACGGAAAACATTTGCGAGCTAGTTACAAATTAACGATGTTTGGAGGGAGTACTGCCTCATTGTTTTTCATGCTTTCATTATATCGCTCGTGATCAGATAGTTTCAAGATTATTTATATAATTGCATAGTTACTTAAAACCATTGCAATAACATTTTACTAAATATCAGATCTATCGTGATAAGAAAGATTGCAAACAGTACATGTTTTAGTACACTGGAGAAACTCATCCAATATTCTCTCTTAAATGCATGGAGGTGCTTTGACGTTTTCATTTTGAAAAGAGTTCTGGTGCTCAGTCATATTCTAATCACAAACTAAACTTAAATTGTAATACCGAGAGGCCTAAATTACAAGGGCATTGACATTTCATCACTTTTCTTAGGAGTTTGCTTTTTTTCCGATTATTGTAACTGTAAATATTTTTATAGAGATACTAAATTATTACGTATTTCACAAACACTCAACCCTGGTAGGACACTTGCATCTTTGTTGTAACTGTGATAACTATTGTATTGTACCTCGACTCAATCCTATACCGCCTTCGATGAGGTAATCCTAAACTGCTCGTCCACAGCCACGGAGAGCGAGTACCCAACACCCTGCAAGGAGGGGAACAAAAACACTGACCTTTGACAATGCTGGATTGCCGAACCGGCTCCCTGGATCGATAAAAAAAAATATAACAAAAAATCACCACATTTTTAGAAGGGTGGCCTTATTTCTACCCTTCCCTTCAGAGGAGGGCCCATACTTTCAAATGCACGTTAACAAATGTGGCGTCTTATAGATAGGTTCACTCATTGTACAAGTGCTGTGGTGATTTACAAGCACTTCACCCCACACCCACTGCCAAAACTATAAACTAATCCAAAATTTGGTAACAAAACCTTTGCGCAGCTCCAAATGCAAGTACAAAATGTTCTCTAGATTATTTCGCAAACGTGTACTTAAGTAAAGCAAATCTCTGCTAGCTCATTAGAAATGTGACATGCGCGGTATCACAGGAAGCAGGGCCATTAGGGACATGTTTCTTAAAAGGCAAGAAGCAACCTTCATACATTAACATTTAAAACCGAAGGGAAAGGATTGTGTACAACAGTTTTACTGCAATCTCTTTAAGTGGTGCTAAAACACATTTCATACCAGAAAAAATAAGATGAAACTCTCCAAGAAGGAAATTTCATTTCTAGTTTGGAAATAATAAAGGCTCAGATGGTAAAAGCATAAATCACTATTTGTGTCTACTTACCGGTCTGGTAAAGGCAGGGAAACCTTTTAACAAAGCCACAGAGACTAAGCCCTTAAAGGCCTGGAAAAGTTGACAAAACTGCATCTTCCCAGGTGAGGTGAGCCATGCACCTTGCTAAATGTCTTTTTTCAGCAGACGCTTGAAAAGCGTGAGAATGAGGCGACTTACAGGTTTCAGCATGTATTGCAAGCCCCTCTGAACTGGTCAAAAGGGCCATTGAGTTAATTTCGGAATATGCTCTCTCGCAGCAATGTGGAGGAAGCAGTTTTTTCTCCATTTTAAGAACCAGAGTTAGACTATGGCCATCGCTCGTTACGTCAAATAAATTAAAAATGAACACTATTTATAACCAGACACAAGACTAATGACAAAATACAAATCCTACCTTTAAAGAGTTCTCATTCGCATCTTTTCAAACGATGCAAAGACCCAGCTTATGAGCGGAATCATGTGCAGGGGGTCCAGAGGTAAACCCACATCAAGGCTATGGATTGGGAATCCCTGCATTCCTCCTGCTCTCCTCACACTTGCTCACTCTTCGCCAACTTGCTATGCTCTCGAGGAGCAACTGTCACCCTGTGCTTTTCATTATTTGTGCTCTGTATGCACTGCTAAGAACTTAGCTATACTAAACCTAAATTCTGAGCCGCCGATAATTATAAAGCGCTAAAACTCCCCACTGGCTTACCCGAACTATCCTGGCACATCCGAGATGGCAGATCTGAAGACAGTGCAGTACTCAGACAAACATTGGAAGTTCACTGAGCAAATGTATTCTGAACGAGTTCAATACACTTTAGCTTTCTTCTAGTTTACATAAACAAAAGAATTCATTTTTAAAAAGTTTTAGTAAAAATATGGTGTGGAAAGTAAACATCTACAGAAGCGGAGTTGCAAGCTGATGACGGTGCGGTGCTTGCCTGCCTATAGCTACCACAAACAAAACGTAATAAGTGCATTAGACTTGTAACACATCCCTTCACTCCCACTAAATAAAGTGCATGTATTATCAGCACAAGATTTGAAGCCACTCTTTTAGGCACTTAAACCAAACAGGCGCTTTACTGACCTTCCCATCCACAATCCACACCGTATTTACATTAGAGAAATGTATGCAGATAAAGGTTAATGAGCAAATGAAACTGTAAAACACATTAGAGAAAATCCCAAAGTTTGTTACCCCTTGCATAGTGTGCATTATTGCAAAGTTATATAAGCCACAATGTCATGGGGATGGGCAACAGCTACGCGTAGAGTAACTCTTCAAACGTTGAGAAAAGTGAAAGGTATGAAGGAAAATGCAGCAAATAATGCTGTTGCACAAGTTACTAACTTGTGCAACGATATATCTGTAAGAGACAGTAGTTAGTGACAGATTCCTTACCTTAGAATATCCCCAGGCGTCAGGCTGGATCCGGAAAGTTTTTGCGTAGCAGTACCCTTGCGCGTCGGTAGGCGGCGTCGTGCGGCTCCGCGTCCGTCGTCGGCGTCGTGATCGCCGGGATGACGTCGCGGGCAGTACTTAGGCGCCGCCCCTGCGCGCTGACGTCAGTTCTGTACACGACTTTCCGCGCCAGGAACGCAGAGCCAGCAAGAAGCTGACATAGGTGTCTGAAAAATACTAGGGCCCTGAAAGGGATGTCCTTAACCCTAGAAATCAGTTCGCAGAACGGGGAGGATGGGTGGGGCAGTAAGGAATCTGTCACTACCTACTGTCTCTTACAGATATATCGTTACACAAGTTAGTAACTTGTGCATCTGAAAGAGACACGTTAGTGACAGATTCCTTACCTTAGAATAGATACCCCAGCAATACCAACCCAGGTGGTGGGTCTGCGAACAAAGGTCAGACAAGGAAGTCCCGGAGGACAGAACGGCCAAAGAAGCCGTCCCTCCGGACCTGACTGTCAAGGCAGTAATGCTTGGTAAACGTGTGCAGTGAGGCCCACGTAGCTGCCTGACAGATATCCTGCAGCGGAACACCGCGGCCCAAGGCCGTGGTAGCAGCCGTTGCCCTGGTGGAATGGGCACGCAGCCCAACAGGAGGCTCCTTCTTAGCCAAAGAATAGCAGGCTTTGATACACAAGGTTACCCAGCGGGAGATGGTTCTCTTGTGCACCGACCGACCTTTTTTGGCGCCCACGTAGCCAACAAAGAGCTGGTCATCCACCCGGAAGCGTTGTGTGCGGTTGATATAAAAAGAAAGCGCACGTTTTGGGTCCAGACGGTGGAGCCTCTCTTCCTCTCTGGAGGGATGCGGAGGCGGAAAGAAGGTGGGCAAAGTGATGGTCTGCCCAATGTGGAAGGCAGTAACCACCTTTGGCAAGAAGGACGGACGCGTCCTAAGAACAACCTTGTCTGGATGGACAGACAGAAAGGGAGGTTTACATGATAGAGCCTGGAGCTCACTCACCCGCCGAGCGGAGGTGACGGCCACCAGAAAGGCAGTCTTCAGAGTCAGAAGACGAAGAGGACACTTATGTAGAGGCTCAAAGGGAGCGCACATAAGAAAGGTAAGAACCAAGTTCAAGTCCCACTGAGGCATCACAAACGGAACAGGAGGGAAGAGGTGTGTAATGCCTTTTAGAAACCTGTTAACAGGGGACTTGAAAAGGGAGGGCTGATCAGGAAGCCTGAGGAAGGCCGAGATGGCACAAAGATAGCCCTTGATGGTACCCAGGGCAGAACCCTGTTGGGCCAGGGAAAGAAGGAACAGGAGAACCTCAGAGAGAGGGGCAGAAAGGGGATTCACAGCCTTTGCTGTGCACCATGCCACAAACTTGTTCCACCTGCAGGCGTATACCACCTTAGTGGAGGGACGCCTGGCTGCCAGAATCACATCACAAACTTCGGGAGGCAAGTCGAAAGGAATCAACTGCCGCCGCTCAATCTCCACGCAAGCAGGTGGAGGCTGGACAGGTTCGGGTGGAGGACCGTCCCCTGCTGCTGCGACAGAAGATCCTCCCGAAGAGGCAGACGGATCGGGGGATCTACGCTCATACTGAGTAGCTCGGGATACCAAACTCTTCGAGCCCAGTACGGAGCCACAAGAATGACTTGGGCCCGGTCGTGCCGAATCTTCTTCAACACTCTGGGTAGAAGTGGTATAGGCGGAAAGGCGTACAATAGACCGCAACTCCACTCGTGACGAAAAGCGTCGCCGAGCGAGTGCCGCCTTGGAAATTCCAACGCGCAGAACTGATGACATTGCGCGTTCTCTTCGGTGGCGAATAGATCTAACCAAGGCTCTCCCCACTGTAGAAAGAGTCCTTGCGCCACTTCCGAGTGAAGACGCCATTCGTGATCCATCATGCACCTGCGGCTGAGGTTCGTCCGCCCTGGCGTTCAGGGAACCTGCCAGGTGTTGAACCATCAGGAACATGCCCTGATGTTCCAGCCATGTCCAGAGGCGCAGAGCCTCCTGACAAAGGGTCCAAGACCCCACCCCGCCTTGTTTGTTGCAGTACCACATGGCGGTGGTGTTGTCTGTGAACACCTGCACTACCTTCCCTTTGACAGAGGGAAGGAATGCCTTGAGTGCAAGTCGGATCGCCCGGAGCTCCAGAAGGTTGATATGGAGCCGGGACTCCGCCGGAGACCAGAGGCCTCTGATCTCCGCCTCTCCCATGTGACCGCCCCATCCCAGAAGGGACGCGTCCGTCACAACTGTGTGCTCTGGCTGGGGAAGGGAGAGGGATCTGCCCATGACCCACTGCCGGTTCGAGAGCCACCACTGCAATTGTTTTGCAGTCCCCTCCGAGATCTGGACGTGATCGGACAGGTTGCCCTGGTGCTGCGCCCACTGGAACTTCAGGTCCCACTGCAGAGCCCGCATATGCCATCTGGCATGAGTGACCAGCAGGATGCAGGAGGCCATGAGGCCCAGCAGCCTCAGGGTCATCCGTACCGAAACCCAGGATAAAGGCTGAAAGATCGGAATCATAGCCTGAATATCCCAGACTCGCCGTTCGGTAGGATAGGCCCGAAACTGCGTCGTGTCCAGAACTGCTCCGATGAAAAGGAGCTGTGGAGAAGGAATCAGATGCGACTTCGGCACATTGATGAAGAACCCCAGCGAGTGCAGGAGTTCAGCCGTAGTCTGGAGGTGGGAGACGACTGCCTGGGACGAGCCCGCCTTCAGCAGCCAGTCGTCGAGGTAGGGGAAGACTGGAACCCCTGCCCGGCGCAGATGAGCTGCGACCACTGCCATCACTTTCGTGAACACCCGAGGGGCACTTGTAAGGCCAAAGGGGAGCACGGTGAACTGAAAATGCTCGAGGCCTACCGTGAACCGCAGGTAACGCCGGTGGGCCGGCAGGACGGGGATGTGAAAATAAGCGTCCTGCAAGTCCAACGCTACCAACCAGTCTCCAGGGTCGAGGGCAGTCAAGACCTGAGCTAGGGTGAGCATCTTGAACTTCTCCTTCCGGAGGAAGCGATTGCCGTTCCGGAGGTCCAAGATAGGACGCATGTCCTCCTTGTCCTTTTTGGGCACCAGGAAGTAGTGGGAGTAGCAACCACGACCTACTTCTGGGGTCGGAACATGCTCGATGGCCCTCTTGGCCAAGAGGGCCGTGACTTCCTTCTGTAGAAGTACCAAGTGATCCCCTGACATGCGGTGGAATTGAGGTGGCATGGCTGGGGGGGGTGGTCTCGAAGGGGAGGGAGTAGCCCCTTCGGACAATGTCCAAGACCCACCTGTCCGAGGTGATGGGACGCCAGTGGTGAAGGTGATGGCGGACCCTGCCCCTACTGGCGTGCCGTGCACCGGAAAGGAGGGACTAGGAGGGCTTGGAGGCCGCGGACGGGTTGGAGGTGGTGGCCTGACCCGCACGCTGGTTGCCCGAACCGCCACGGCGGTATCCACGTCCTCGGCAACGCGTAGACGCTTGCTGTGCGGGCCGGTGGCTGGGCATCTGACGTGACTGGGCGCCCCTTACGTGGCCACGAAAGGGGCGAAAAGCAGAGCAGAGCGGAGGGCGTACAACAGAAAGGCCCAGGGACTTGGCCGTAGCCCGTGAGTCCTTAAACCGCTCCAGCGCATGGTCTGCCTTTGAACCAAAAAGACCGACTCCATCAAAGGGCATGTCCATGAGTGTATTCTGGACATCACCCGAGAAACCAGTTGTCCTCAGCCAGGCGTGGCGACGGAGCGCCACCGTCGTAGCAAGCGATCTGCCCAGCGAGTCGGCGGTATCAAGGCCACAACGGATGGTGTATTTAGCCGCATCTCGCCCTTCCGCAATGGCGCGGGTAAGCAGTGTCTGGACCTCCTCAGAACACTGCAGCAAAACAGCCGCCACCGAATCCCACAGGGAGTGGGTATATCGGCCCAAAAGGCAAGCGGTGTTGACGGACCGCAAGCCAGCACTGGAGGAAGAAAAAGCCTTCTTCCCAAATTGGTCCAGGCGTTTGGATTCCCTATCCGGAGGGGCGGTAGGGAAGGCGGTTTGGGAGGCAGAGGGTTGGACAACCAAGCTCTCAGGGGTGGGATGTTGGGAGAGAAACAGGGGGTCGCCCGGAGCAGGGCGATGGCGTCGGGCCACGTTCCTATCCACAGGAGCCCCTGTGGTGGGTTTGGACCAGGTACCCAAAAGAACGTCAGTGAGTTCATCATTAAACGGCAGCACAGTCTCCGAAGAGGAAGCCGCCGGCTGAAGCACTTCTGTCAGGAGGTTAGTCCTGACGGCCACAGTAGGCAACTGGAGATGTAAGGCTCCAGCAGCTCTACGCAACACCGTTGCAAAATTAGCCCCCTCCTCCGTAGCCACGGGAGGAGACAGCATGCCAGTGTCAGGGGAGGTGTCTAGACCACTGGCATCCCCAAGTTCCTCAACCCAGTCCGGGTCAAACTCACACTGTTGCCTGACAGGGTCCTCAGACCCCTCCCAGCTCTCCTGGTCCTCCTCTGGTTCAAAATATGGAGGAGGAGGGACATTTGGGACCCAAGGTCTCATCGGCGCCGGAACCGGCGTCGGGCGACGTCCGGTCCGGCTCCATGTCCGGAGCCGGAGAGAACCGGGGAACGACGTCGTCCGGAGCCCCGGACGGCGTCAGGAACGGCACCGGGGACATCGGCGGAGGCGTGGTTAGGTCAACCGGCGCCGATGTGGGTTGCGGCACCACCGGAGCCGGGATCGAGGCCGGGGCCGGAGCCGAGGCCGGGATGAAGGCTGGTGGGACAAGCGGCGCCGGGACCGGAGTCGACGGCAGCGCCGGGGCAACCCCATTAGGGCCCGCGGGGCCCGAAGGCGCACCGGAGGGACCTGAAGGCCCGAAGAGGCGGGCCATGGCCGACAGGAATTCCTGTATTTCGGCCTGAGTCGCCCCCGACCCCGGAAAGAACGGGTAATTCGGGGGCGGCTCTACAGGCATGTCCGGGGCCGCGGGGACGGTGCCGATTGGGGCCTCAGCCGAGTCGCGAGACCGGCGAGGCGAAGTCTTAGAGCGATGACGCCGCTTAGACTTCTTGTGCTTCGACTTACCGGAGGAGCGCGAAGACTTGGATTCCGACGAACGGTGGGGACTCCGCGTCCGGCCCCTCGACCTCTCCCGGGACCGGGGCTTGGTGCGGCGCGGAGCCGACTGCCGGACCTCGAGCAGCTTTCGAGACCGCTCTCGCAAAGCCTTTGTATGAAGTTTCCGGCAGTCAGGGCACGACTTCGTGTCGTGGTCTCGGCCGAGACAGAAGAGACACTCGAGATGCGGGTCCGTGATCGACATCATGCGAGCACAGGCCTCGCAGGGCTTAAAGCCGGGCATCCCTACGACACCTTAGGAGTCGTGAAGACTCGTTTGGAGAAACAGTGAAAAATTCACAAAAAAGTTAGTCAAAAATTGACTAGGGCACTGCTCTTCCCGGATCTGCGCTTACTGGCGCGGAAAAAGAAGAACTGACGTCAGCGCGCAGGGGCGGCGTCCAAGTACTGCCCGCAACGTCATCCCGGCGATCACGACGCCGACGACGGACGCGGAGCCGCACGACGCCGCCTACCGACGCGCAAGGGTACTGCTACGCAAAAACTTTCCGGATCCAGCCTGACGCCTGGGGATATTCTAAGGTAAGGAATCTGTCACTAACGTGTCTCTTTCAGATAACTATAATTAGCATTGGCTTAGCTTCACACATTTGTTAAAGGCTTCACGTTGTAGGAATACCATCTTCGCTAGAAAAGTTACACGTGAATTTGTTTGGAATGTATAAAGTATAAAATGCCAAGTGGATATGCTTAGCCACCTAGGAGAATATTCGGTATTTTAAACTTCTCAGACTTAGTTTCTGGATCAAATGCACTGAGAAGTGTTTCGTAGCCCTATTTGCTCTGCGGAGTTCCAAAAATGCAAAGCATAGAAATCGTACTGTACAGAGAATTCAGCTTCAGTCCCAGTTCCCTTCACTGAGAACATACTTTCCAAATAAGTTTGGAATGATTTCTTCCTAAATATTTAGACATCTTTATTCGTGCAGTGCAATCACAAGAAATGAGCGTGATAGCAGCAAAAGAAGGGAATGTAAAGGACATTTAGGTAACACTTCTAGAAAAATCACATTTGCATTTGAAAGCGGGGCTCTACAACCATTAATGCATGCATGAGTGAAATACATTCCGACCGTCAATAACAGTGCACTGTTATATCACTAGCTAAGAGAGAATTTTAAAAAAGGCACAATATGCTCACGCAATTTGTGCCCCCCAAGGAATCTGAAATAAAAAAATAAAAATAAAAAAATAAAACGCTTTAATGTTATTTTTCTATCTTCTATCTATATGCAGTTGAGTCCTTTCATCAGCTTTTACTAACTGGCAGCACTATTCCCACATAGATTTGGGGTGGGCACCCATGAGCATTGTGAGTCCCTCGTTAAAAGAACCGGTCTTAATTAATACCACTGTTCCATCTCCAGTGAATTTGCTGAAGCTATTAAATACAGTATTTGATCAGCTTACACGTAAATAGTTGTTAGTTGATTTCTAACATAAAACGCTAACTACCTTTTATTGCAACGTTTAAAAAAAAAATGACAACATAAGCAGCTAATGAGCTACTTTAGAGGAGAGATAAAATGCAAGCAACTTGAGAGGTAAACTTTTTATTTTCTTCAAGCCATAATCTTAAAAACCTACAATACTACTAAGTCTTAAAACCAACCTCTGGAGTTTTTCGCACATTTGAGTCCAATCGCTGCACCGTTGTGAAACAGATGTTGAACTCCTGGATAATAGATGGGTACAAGCTGTTGAAGTCCAAAAGCAAAATAAATTTGTCATAGAAACCTGAAACAGAAATGGTCATTTTTGTAAGCAAGTTTAGAGAAACGGTAGGGAAATCAACTCGCTTCAGTGCTCTTAAATCCCAGAGGAACAGTTAAATAAAAATATATATAAAATACAGTCTAACCACTCACTCGTCCCTGTTTTTTCGGTCCCACCTCATGCACATAGATTCCCTTTGGCAGCCAGTTTCAATTTCCTCTTTTCCTTAAAGATAGTATGAGCATCATGTATCAAAGAACATTTGTGAAAAAAATATGAATTTGCTTGGACACACAATCGGATTGGGGCATCTGCAGTAATATTGTAACAGACCTAAATTAGGTTTCATTCTAGGTTGGAGGCACATACACGAAATCATGGGGAGTGCATGGCTGCATAAAAGTATAAACTATGCTTGTTTGTGGAGGTTTCATATCCACAGAATATACTCTATAAGCTCAAATTCACAAGGAAACAAGAAATTTGTCTCCTAAATAAGCATCCCATATTTAACATGCTCCACGACAGCTAGTGTTTGACTGACAGCCTCTCAAGCCATAACTGTAAATGTGGGTATTATAAACAAACATTATACATATATATATACACACAGGATACATAATGGGCAACCAAGTAATACCATCCAATACTGCCATTAGGGGGTTCTGATGACATCAAACTACAGGTCAAATCGTTAGTAACACCCTGGGATGGCAATACATAACCACATTGAACAAGTTACTTACCTTCGGTAACGATGTATCTGGTAGAGACACAGTCTAGCCGCAGATTCCTTAACTTAGAATATCCCCAGGCGTCAGACTGGATCCGGAAAACTTTTTCCCCAGCAGTACCTCTGCACGCCGGGGGGCGGCGTCGCCCGGCTCCGTCCTGACGTCGCCCACGGAAGTGATGTCAATGGAGCCATATAAGTCCCCCTCGGCGTGCTGACGTCAGTTTTCTACTGAGAAACTTTTCCACGCCACAACGCGGAGCCACTACAAAAACTGTCAGAGTATAGGAACAGTGTGCCAAAAAAGGAGCAAAAACCTTTGAAACAATAATGATAAGAAATCATAGAATGATGAGAAACACCTTGTTGAAAGATTACTCAACACTTGAAGGGACTGAAGGGAGCAAACCGAGCACCCGCCCCAGGAAAAGTCCCACCAAAGCGAAGAGCCGTGCCCCCAACGGCAGTGGAAATGAATGGCAGGCCAAACGAAAGGCACTTTGCAACCACAGGATGGAACTTTAAGAAAGACAGTCTGTAACCACAGGATGTAACTGGAAAGGACCACAGGACTGGAACAACATGACTCATGGCAAATGACCAGAAGTAAACAACAACATAGAATGTTCACCACAACCCTCTCACAATGACTTATGAACTGTAGCATAGTCAAATAGAACCTCAACCCAATCGACTGCAGCATAGACAAGGAGACCCCAAGGAATGGGGAGAAACGGACGAGGGTGGAGGGAGGGTAGAAGAACCTGAGAATCTCCACGCCGGAAGAACCAGGGTGGAGGAGCACTGAAGGGCACATAACCTAGCCACCCAAGAACTATAATGGGTGGAGAGCCATCGTGCCAAAAGAGAATGACACACCCTGCCCCGGAGGTAGGTGAACTAGAGCACCCCTCAGGAAGGCCAAGGACACCTGTAAGGAGGCAAGGTGGTAGAACCCCACCTGGAAAGGTCCTCGCAGAAAGGGGAGGATGGGCGGGCGTTAAGGAATCTGCGGCTAGACTGTCTTTACCAGATTCATCGTTACCGAAGGTAAGTAACTCGTTCATCTGATAGAGACATCTAGCCGCAGATTCCTTAACTTAGAATAGATACCAAAGCTATACCCCATTGGAGGAGGGTCTGCAACTGAAACCCACCAAGTTCCCAAAGGAAGAAGTCCGTCAAGAACATTGACTTAAACAAGGTGGGGGCCGCAATGCCAGCTTGGCTGACACCAGACCCATAAAGCTCAGCATTGCCAGCGTAGCTGACACCAGGCCATGAAGTTCAGGGCGGAGCATGAGCAAGGGATGCAAGACACCACAATCCGTCAGAGAACGGCAAGAGTCCACTGTCGGCCAGACAGGGACGAAAGGAAATCACAGAAGCAGAAAGGTCAGTGCACAATGGCAGAATGCCATAAACTTCTACGAAAAGAGGGAAACTGAGTAGAGGACCCCAGACCCGTAAGAGACAAAGGCCCAGCGAAGGGACTGAACATGATGACAGTCAGAACACACAATGTGAGCGGCACAACATCAGGTGCCAAAAAATGACATGTCAGGGCAGAAGGCATCATACCGAGACATACAAAGTACGGCTACCAGGAGATACATAGATGTGAATTACAAGAGTACACGGAACAGACAGTGTACCGTGAGAACCACACCACACAATGCATAGCTCAATGAAGCGTAACAGCAACAGCATGTGCGCGACGACAGAGAAGACGAGCGCAGCACCAGGTAGCCAACCAGTCAACCGTACCCACAGGTTCAACGACCAAGGGCCACCGGCAAACCGGACACACCTAAAGCTAGCTCCCATGAGAGAGAGAGAGAAAGAGAGAGAGAGAAAACCGGAGACACTCCCCAGGAACCACCGCAGGGAAACCCCGCATGCCGGCCCCCTCGTGTGTGTACACAGCACATAGAAATACATGAAAAAGTCAAGAAGTGACAACCAAGGGTAAACTGGCAGAGTACCCCTAGAGAATAGAAAGTCACCCAGAAGGTACCAACGGCACCGACTTCAGTGAAACGTATCAGGACATACAAGTCCAACCACAAAAGGGGCGACCCCAACCCCCCCCCCCCGATCGGGAAGGAAGGACCGAGCCACCGCGATACAGGTGGGAATACTGACTACCACACCAACGAAGAAGTCAGTAACACTCAGACATATATTGTCTGAAAGATATATATATATATATATATATATATATATATATATATATATATATATATATATATATATATATATCCACAGTTACGTTTGGCTAAACCCAAGCCACTTCCACGGCGGGCACACGGCAGGGGTAGCCACCCCCATAAATCCACACTGAATCCAATGCGTGACTCCTTGATTAAAGTAGAAAACAACACTGGAGCCGTGGCCACAATTATGAAGCGTGTTTATTGACAACACTAGGTCCGACGCGTTTCGGAGTTTCCTCACTCCTTTGTCATGGGCAAGAGTAAGTGAATCGTCAGTTTCATTTAAAGCAACAGTGCTGGTAACGTGCAATGAATATAGAAGACATACTGATGTTCATCATCTTCACCAATAAAGTTTCAGTAACATTGATCAAACATTTTAACAATTTGAAAAGATTTGAAAAAATGATGGAAGCATGATGGTAAATTAATACATAACCACTTAGACTTAATAGTCAAATGTATCGTCTCAACAAACTCAGTGTTAACGCAAACTGAAATAAAATTCATGTGTCCTCGCACATGTTTGATTACTTGCAACTAAACATGGTTTCGTAATAATTCATTAAAACATGATGAGTCTCATTGTAGATAAATTACTGTGTCACAGTGTATCATTCATCGCTGGGTATAATCATGATAAATGTTCATAAATATCGGAGATCACCTCCTGTGTTGTATAATACATTCTGCTCACTGTCAATAAGGCCCCAGTGGGCAAGTGGTCAGCTCAACAGAATAATTTCACAAACATCGTCATGATAAAATACATATTTATATGGACGCTCACAGTTAAGCCCAAGTGGGCATACCTAGGTTGTGACTGGTGAATTAAGCCTATAATCAATGATTATTCAAAACTTCAAAAACCTCAAATACAACCCAAGTGGGTTCAACGTTATCTATAGCGTCTGAAAACACATATACTGATGGTTCATCAGCAATAAATCCCAGAAAAGTCATGCTCAAGTGAGCCTAAGTGTTGCGTTGCCTAAGTTAAACTGTGCAAGACATTTCAAATTCATGCTTCTCATCATTCCCATTCGTCATCTGTAAAAAATCAAACAAAGATGATGTTAAAACCAATAAAAAATAAAAAGTGCACATACCATAAGTGTAACTGAACACAAAATCTTAAAAGACAGAACAGGAGATCCTATAGACTTTAAAATGAGAACATCATAAATGTACGGACATCTCTTCATCAAGATTCAGCCCCTTAGGGGCTAGAGTGTTGAAATTAATAATCATTTTTTATTCAAGCCTCCTAAGTTCCATAGTTCTATTACCCCCCCTTGACCTTGGTGGAATACAGTCAAGAACACAGAATCTTAGAAGGTTGGAATTTTGGTTGTGGTGCTACTTTCGGGCAACAGGATACACTTCATCATTCTTCTTTATTGCCCTGAGATGTTCTAACACTCTTTTTTCCTTTATGGATGGTGCTGCCTATATAAAATTTATTGCAGGGGCACATTAATGCATAAACAGCTTATTCAGTATTGCAGTTCACATGTTTATTAATCACAAAGGGAGCCTTGTCATTGCAGAGTTTGATGGATTTGCAACTTGTACTGAACTTGCAAGCTTTACATTGATTACACGTAAAAAAAAACCTCGATGTCTTTACGTTTTGTATTGCCTGGCAACATATTTCTACTCAAACTGTCGCGCAATGAACGGGATTTTCTGAATGTGAGGGACGGATATTCTCCCACATATTCTCTAAGATCATCATCATTTCTTAAGACCTGGCAAAACTTTTCAAGCTTTTCTGATCTCCCAGGCTTGACTGTTATACTTAGTAATGAACCTGATCGGCTTTTTTCTTTACCATATTCATGCAAACTTTGGGAAACAATAAATCATCCCTGTTGAGTTTCTCAACTTTATCAGTGGCTTCTTTGATAAGATTTTTATTGTATCCCCGTGCCAGGAATCCATTTGTCATGATCAGTTTTTCCGTTTGATAGCTCTGGTCTGTGCTGCAATTCCTCTTGGCTCTCAATAGTTCGCCAAAAGGAATGCTGCGAATAAGGTTTTTGGGGTGGTAACTGTTGGCATGCAGCAAACTGTTGCCAGCCGTGGCCTTTCTGAACAACCTACTACTAATTTTGTTGTCATTGATCTCTAGTTTGAGATCAAGAAATTCGATGATGCTTTTACTGGTTTCACTGGTAAATTGCAAGTTCAGATCATTTTGAATGAGAACATCCACGAACTCCTGTGCCTGGACCTCAGTGCCCTACCAGACACAGAAGATATCGTCAATGTACCTCAACCAGAGGACGACGTGATCAGAAAATTGTCTGGTCTTGCTGACAACCTGCTCCTCCCACCAGCCGAGGTACAATCCTGCAAAGCTGGGTGCGAAGTAGGTTCCCATCGCCGTCCTGGATTTGTCTATACATCTTATTGTCAACAATAAGCTGTATAGACAAATCCAGGGACGGCACAGGAGTTCGTGGATGTTCTCAATCAAAATGATCTGAACTTGCAATTTACCAGTGAAACCAGTAAAAGCACCATTGAATTTCTTGATCTCAAACTAGAGATCAATGACAACAAAATTAGTAGTAGGTTGTTCAGAAAGGCCACGGCTGGCAACAGTTTGCTGCATGCCAACAGTTGCCACCCCAAAAACCTTATTTGCAGCATTCCTTTTGGCGAACTATTGAGAGCCAAGAGGAATTGCAGCACAGACGAGAGCTATCAAACTGAAAAACTGATCATGACAAATAGATTCCTGGCACGGGGATACAATAAAAATCTTATCAAAGAAGCCACTGATAAAGTTGAGAAACTCAACAGGGATGATTTGTTTCCCATAGTTTGCATGAATATGGTAAAGAAAAAGAGCCGATCAGGTTCATTACGAAGTAGAACAGTCAAGCCTGGGAGATCAGAAAAAGCTTGAAAAAGTTTTGGCAGGTCTTAAGAAATGATGATGATTTTAGAGAATATGTGGGAGAATATCCATCCCTCACATTCAGAAAACCCAGTTCATTGCGCGACAGCTTGAGTAGAAATATGTTGCCGGGCAATACAAAACGTAAAGACATCAAGGTTTTTTTTTTACGTGTAATCAATGTAAAGCTTGCAAGTTCAGTACAAGTTGCAAATCCATCAAACTCTATTAATCACAAAGGGAGCCTTCTCATTGCAAACATGTGAACTGCAATACTGAATCCGCTGTTTATGCATTAAGGTGCCCCTGCAATAAATTTTATATAGGCAGCACCATCCATAAAGGAAAAAAGAGAGTGTTAGAACATCTCAGGGCAATAAAGAAGAATGATAAAGTGTATCCTGTTGCCCGACACTTTAGTGAGCACCACAACCAAAATTCCAACCTTCTAAGATTCTGTGTTCTTGACTGTATTCCACCTAGGTCAAGGGGGGGGGGTAATAGAACTATGGAACTTAGGAGGCTTGAATCAAAAATGATTATTAATTTCAACACTCTAGCCCCTAAGGGGCTGAATCTTGATGAAGAGATGTCTGTACATTTATGATGTTCTCATTTTTAAGTCTATAGGATCTCCTGTTCTGTCTTAAGATTTTGCGTTCAGTTACACTTATGGTATGTGCACTTTTTATTTTTTATTGTTTTTAACATCATCTTTGTCTGATTTTTTTACAGATGACGAATGGGAATGTTGAGAAGCATGAATTTGACATGTCTTGCACAGTTTAACTTGGGCAACGCGACACTTAGGCTCACTTGAGCATGACTTTTCTGGGATTTATTGCTGATGAACCATCAGTATATGTGTTTTCAGACGCTATAGATAACGTTAAACCCACTTGTGTTGTATTTGAGGTTTTTGAAGTTTTGAATAATCATTGATTATAGGCTTAATTCACCGGTCATAACCTAGGTATGCCCACTTGGGCTTAACTGTGAGCGTCCATATAAATATGTATTTTATCATGACGATGTTTGTGAAATTATACTGTTGAGCTGACCACTTGCCCACTGGGGCCTTATTGACGGTGAGCAGAATGTATTATACAACACAGGAGGTGATCTCCGATATTTATGAACATTTATCATGATTATACCAGCGATGAATGATACACTGACACAGTAATTTATCTACAATGAGACTTATGTTTTAATGAATTATTACGAAACCCTGTTTAGTTGCAAGTAATCAAACATGTGCGAGGACACACATGAATTTTATTTCAGTTTGCGTTAACACCGAGATTGTTGAGCCGATACGTTTGACTATTAAGTCTAAGTGGTTATGTATTAATTTACCATCATGCTTCCGTCATTTTTTTTAAAATCTTTTCAAATTGTTCAAATGTTTGATCAATGTTACTGAAACTTTATTGGTCAAGATGATGAACATCAGTATGTCTTCTATATTCATTGCACGTTACCAGCACTGTTGCTTTAAATGAAACTGACGATTCACTTACTCTTGCCCGTGACAAAGGAGTGAGGAAAGTCCGAAACGCGTCGGACCTAGTGTTGTCAATAAACACGCTTCATAATTGTGGCCATGGCTCCAGTGTTGTCTTCTACTTTAATCAAGGAGTCACGCATTGCGGACGGGCGCGCACACACACACACACACACACACACACACACACACACACACACACACACACACACACACACACACACACACACACACACACACACACACACACACACACACACACACACACACACACACACACACACACACACACACACACACACACACACACACACACACACACACACACACACACACACACACACACACACACACACACACACACACACACACACACACACACACACACACACACACCTACCTCTGTTGGAAATCGCAGCAGAGGCCAGGAGGAAAAACACCTGAGCCGTGTGCGGGAACAAACCGAAAAAACCTGAGCCGGGGCCCGTCAGAGGGAAGCAAGGGGCACAAGGTAAAACGTAACGGAGATCCGCTCCAGCGAAAACTCTACCGCCCATAGGCAAACCCCAGACAGGGTGTGCCCAAGCCTTTCCCAACACCAGGGAAGAAGGCAACAGGAAGAGAGCACAGCCAAGACAGTGGCTCAAGGAATACTACGGGACACCCCCCCCCGTGATAGTGTACACACAGTGCGGACCACCTGTGGTGCCCACCCAGAATACAGAAAGAACCGATCTGGTGCGGAACAAAGCGCCCAGAGGGACGTGTACCCACGCCCAAGACAGCCAACAGCGCTAGGGGCAGAACGAAGGCAGAAAGATGAGCCAAATGCAAAGCAGGAGGACGTGAGGCCCCTGAGGCGAGTCGGATGTGACAGAACCCAAACAATACACCGGAGCAGACTGCGTCCACAGACGCATGAGAGTGCAATGGAACAACCGTAGGCAGCAATACAGAAGCTCCAGGAGAGGGCCACATCAGTCAACAGAGGAGGAGTTGCACCACAGCAGGAAGTATGGAACAAAGGGAGATGCCCACAGCATAACCCACAGGAAAATTCCCCGGAGGGACAGACAATAACAAAGATAACTCCACAGGAGCCTCCGAAACTTCCTGGCAAGAAAGAGTAGCTACACAACACCGAACGAATACCCAACATAGGGTACGTCACATCCCTATAAAAAGCATGGGACACCCCTTGAGACAAGCTCATAGGCAGAGGTCAAAAAGAACCATAAAAACAGCTGGCCCAGCTGTACCAAAGGAAGGAAAAACACGGCTGAACAGCCATACAGCCCGTCTGGGAAAAAGTCTTGAACCCAGAGATGGAAATCATAAAAGCAGTGACAACACTGCATACGAAAACACAAGTCCACCATAGAGGACTAAAAACTCGGCAGTCATGGAAATCCAGATAGGAGGCGCCGGACTGCCGAATCTGCATGCTCATCAAACAGATGGGCCCCATCGAAGGGCAGATCCCTGAGTCGCTCCCGAACATTCTCGGGGAAACTGCCATCGCGTAGCCACGCATGGCGACGGAGAGCAACTGACCTGGCCATAGCTCGACCCACGGAGTCAGTGGTGTCCATGGCCGACCGGACTGAAAACTGCACCATGTCGCGGCTATCCCGAATAAGCCGGACCAGGTCAGCATGAGGGCCCTCCGGCAAAGAGGGAAGGAGTCACTCGACTGAGTCCCAAAGGGCAAAAGTAGCCAGAGCAAACACGCAGGTCGTGTTCAGGGACCGAAGGCCTGAACTGGTGGATGCAAAGACATTGCGGCCACACAACTCCAACCACCTAGACTCCCGAGTGGGAGGAAGCACCGGAGTTGGAGAGGAAGGGAGCGCTGCCTGGACTATAAGTCCTTGAGCCCTAGGATGGAGGGACAAGGAGGCAGGGTCATCTGGAGCCGGGCGATGTGTAATAGCACGATCCACGGGGTCACCCGATGAGGGCCTGGCCCAAGTCCCCAGAAGGACATCATGTAATGACCCGCCAAAAGGCAACAAAGGCTCCACATCCACCGTGCCCTAGTGGAGAAGATCCAACAAAGGATTCGAAGGCAGGGAGACAGAGGGCTGCTGCATCTGCAAGATATCCGCAACCCTGCGAACCGCCCTCGCAAAGTCTGCGCTAGCCTCCGTGGCCATCTGAGGTGCAGACAGCAAGTCATCTGTTGGAGATGGCTGCAGGCTAAACTGCCCCCCCGCCCAACGACAGAGGCCCTGCAGAATACTGAGCCAGTCAGTGCCCCATGGGCCCCTGCTCCTTGGAGCATGGAAAAAACCGTGGGGACGGAGAACCCACCTGGGGGCACGACCTCCACCAGCAGAGGAACAACCGGGGACGGAACCGGTGTCGAATCGACGTCGGGATAGCGTCGGATCGACATAGACGACCCCCGAAGAGGACTCATCCGCTCGGCGTCGGGCCGGCGTCGACCTCCACCAAGGCATGAGCCTGCGGGAAGGAATGAAGTCGACTTGGAGTCGAGCTCCGCGCTGCAGCGGCATCCAGCGACAACGCAGGGAGCCCCGCAGGACTGTGCGAAGACGCATCAGGAGGGCTAGACATCAGAGTGGGACACCCCTCTGGGCCGTGTCCAGACGTCGCAGCAACTCCGGAACCGGAGTCGGGCCACTCGGTCGGCGAATCTCCGACCCGAGTCCCTACCCCCACTGTGGGGCCCGGAGGTGCGCCACGGAGAGGGGGTGACCCAAAGATGGCCTGCAGAGCCCTGGAATAGGCCTCCATCTGGGTCAGAGTCGCCCCAGCACCAGGAAACGGTGGGTAGGCGGGGGCCGACTCCTGAGGGCCCGTGTCCGGTGAAGACCGGGAGCAGCAGGCCCGACGTCACGCTTATGCGAGGTAGACGACCTCCGTGACTTCTTCTGGTGCTTACCTGAGGCAGGCGAGCGACGTCCACGGGAACTACTCCGGGATCTGCCCCGAACAGGCACCTCAGCGTGGGAGGAAGAACTGCGCTGTTTGGATCCTCCCTCTGGAGTCGGAGGCCAGCGCCGCAAGGATTCCAACCGGGACAACCGGGCGGACATCAATTTCATCCGTTGTTCCCGCAGGGACTTCGGCTTCAACTGCCAACAGGCGTCGCACTCGGTGGAGTCGTGGTGCTCGCCCAAGCACCACATACAGATCTCGTGTGGAACCGTCGCCGACATCTGCCACGAACAGGACGCACACTACTTGAAGCCCGCAGGCATCGGCACACTGTTCCACACGTGAAAGGGCATCGTGAGGGCCTGAAACCAAAACAGGCCAGAGGAACCGCTTCTCCCGGATCCGCGTTGGGACGCGGAAAAGAAGAAAAACTGACGTCAGCACGCCGAGGGTGGACTTATATGGCTCCATTGACGTCCCTTCCATGGACGACGTCAGGACGGAGCCGGACGTCAGGACGGAGCCGGGCGTCGCCGACCCCCGGCGTGCAGAGGTACTGCAGGGGAAAAAGTTTTCCGGATCCAGTCTGACGCCTGGGGATATTCCAAGTTAAGGAATCTGCAGCTAGATGTCTCTATCAGATACACAAGTTACCCATTATGCATTTATATTGCATGTTTATTTTGGTATAGTCAGCTTGAAAAAGCTGTTTTCTTCAAAGTGCGGTTAACAATGGGCACTGATGGGAAATGGAATGTTTAGGTTTACTTTCATTGAACAAACTGAAACAAATTGTTAATGGTGAGGGCCAGTAAATGTATGCAATTTTGTGACTATGGAATTCACCCCATAACTATAGATGCAATACATTTGCTGCATAATTTTAAAATTTCATAAAAATGTTTCTAGCTCAAATGAATAAAAATACACCTAGACAATATGCCACTTATTTTGCAGTTTTTGGCACAATTTACATAAACGTGCCATATAATCCTAGTGGCCCGACAATGGTAAAGTTCTGCACAGTGGCTTGCACTGCAATTGTGAAGAGAGAAAAAACAAGTTACTTACCTCTTCCCTGTGGTTCTCCAGTATTGACATCTTTCATACATTCACATGCTTGAATCTTCCCTGTTGTCATCGAGGGAGTCCCATGGTAATTACAACAAACACTGCTATGAATAAACATCAATAGCCATAGAGAAAGCAATTGACAATGCTAACAAATTCACATTGTTTTAACAGAACCAAACTTCAGCCAATCAGAGACCACACCCTTGAAGCACTCTTCCCCTGCATATATATCAAGGTTTGTCGAGGAGAATGTCCATTTTTCAGCCTCACAATCACAGTGAAAGCACACGCCTGCGGCTGTTTTTTTTTACCACTGTGTCACTATTCGCATCCCCTTTTAACTTCACAGTACAATCTGCCAATGAGATGCACGTCCCCATTCTCGCACCGCAAAGCCAATGCCACGGCCATTCTCCTCAACAAACATTGATATATTAAGACATTAACCATAAGTGCACATAGTAAATGAAATGTATAAAAATCTCTATGAATGTGAATACAGGGAAATCTTGAAAGTATATTTTCTATGTTCAGTGAATGACAAGTATATCTAAAGCACTTGCAATGGCGTTCAAAATGGTGACTTGTAAAATTAAGAAAGGCTGCGTTCAGCCGAAACGAGTGATTTGTAAAAATCACCAGATATGGAAATGGATTCCTGCTGTGTCGCCTGGTGTATCGACGAATGGATTTTCTTACCGTTTGATGCAATTAAATAAATGGTCTACTCCCAGTCTTGGAGTGCAGGCTCGCTCTGCATTTGGAGAGGTTTATTGTGAAGTGTAGTGTGGTGAAAAGTGTTTGTTTTGGTGCTGGTGGGGTCCACAAGCCCCAAACACCACCCTCTTGCGCCCGGACGCGCCAACTTAATTTTGCTAGGGCTTCTGCAGCACAGGACGCACCCAGGCACGTGCCCAGGCCAAGAGCGTGTCCATCTGCTCCCGTCCGCGGCCAGACTAGGCTGGGTGGGTCTGCCCTCTTTAATCTGGTTTATCGAAGGAAATCACTTGAGATGAGAACTTTGCCTGTTTGCTTTTTAAAGATGTAAAATATGGAGAAGCATATTGGAACTGCAGCTCCCACACGTCCCTCAGTCTCCATTGATAGTATGCTGGAGAGGGCTGTTGGCCTTGTCACTAATGGAATCGAGCTAACTGAGCGCAGACTGCCACTGGAATGCGAGGTGCAACCGCCGTGGGAGAGCGGTTCCACCGCTTCCAAGACGGCCGGCGGGGCAACCCATCTGCATACCTCTGCTAGCCCCGTTCTTGTTAAAGCCACTACAGACATTCCTGCACACAGCTCTACATTGGGTCTGGAGCCTGCTTCAGCCCCCGTCATTCCTGCTGAGGCTGCTAAGCGCAAAAGAACACTGGGAAAGCACCTTACTGCAAAGAGGAAACAGTCCTCATGTATTGGCCCACCCCACAGTGATTTACATTCCTGGATGCAATCACAGCCTGCATCTCAACCCCAATCTCAATCCCTCAATGCATATTCAAACCAATCTTCTTAAACCCAAACTGGTGATATACTACATACCAACACTTCTTCTATTGATGCTCTATGTGCTAGGGTCGGAAATATTATGGATGAAAAACTCAAACCTTTGTTGGAGAGCTTGAACCAGCTTGAGGATCTTGTGGGGAGCATTTGTAATCATACAGCACCTGCTGACAACCGTGTCAAAGGGAAGGGCAATGACCAATCATTGGGGCAGCCCCATCTAGTTCTGCCATAGGGGGATCTTGTCCACAAGGATCATCGTTACACAGGTCGAAACCATCCCCTATTAGTAACACACCAGCCAGGTCCCAGCGTTCCATCATCTCTTCACAGTATACCTTTGCGGGGAGCAAAGAGTAAAGAGCAGTCAACATCATCATGTAACAGTTTGATCGCTCCCACAAAATGCACGCCTAAATCCCAGTGTGAGAGAACTGGTGCTGTTAATCGTCCCCCATTAGGCCCCAGGAAGGGGGAGCAGCCCCTTGGGCAAGGGCTTTTGCTCCTCCCATAAAAAGTGGAATATCCAGTCTTTCTAACCCCCCTGGGGGGGCAGATGGGGGCAGTAGGGCACCCTAGACGCCAGGGATTTTTATTTTTTAGGTCAGGGGTGGGGGCGTCCCAGAATGGGTATGACAATGCCCCCACCCTTCTCCCCCAAACATGCAAAAGTCTTTCTGCCCCCCCGGGAGGCAGATGGGGCAATAGCACCTTATCTGCCCCCCCACTAGGCACCAGCGATTATTTTTTTTCAAAGTTCAGGGGTGGTGGCTGCCCAGAATGGGCATGACAATACCCCCAACCCCTCAGAAAAAAATGCCAAAGACTTTCTGCCCCCCCCCCCCCATGAGGTAGATGGGGGCAATAGCCCCTGTGCAGCCCCGCCCCCACGGAGGGGGGGGGGGGCTGTTGGGGAGGACAGAGCCCACTAGGTACCAGGGATTACGCCGTCTTTTTTTAACGTAGGGTTGGGGGCTGCCCAGAACGGGGATACCAATGCCCCCACCCCCAATGAATAGCCCCCATCCCACCAAAAATTAGCCACAGTCTTTCTGCCCCCTTTGGGGACATATCGGGGGCGATAGCCCCTGATCCCCCCCCCCCAACCTGTAAATTTTTTAAAACTAGACACCAAGGGGAGTCCAGGATGGGGTGACTTGTGTGCCTCCCACCAGGTTCTGTTACCCAGATCCCTTGCAAACCTTAAAGCACAAGTTACTAACTTGTGTAACGATATATCTGTAAGAGACAGTAGTTAGTGGCAGATTCCTTACTTTAGAATATCCCCAGGCGTCAGGCTGGATCCGGAAAGTTTTGCGTAGCAGTACCCCTGCGCGTCGGTAGGCGTCGTCGTGCGGCTCCGCGTCCGTCGTCGGCGTCGTGATCGACGGGATGACGTCGCGGCCAGTACTTAGACGCCGCCCATGTGCGCTGGCGTCAGTTCTGTACACGACTTTCCGCGCCAGAAACGCAGAGCCATGCAAGAAACTGACACTGGTGTCTAAAAACTAGGGCCCTGAAAGGGATAACCTTAACCCTAGAAATCAGTTCGCAGAACGGGGAGGATGGGTGGGGCGGTAAGGAATCTGTCACTAACTACTGTCTCTTACAGATATATCGTTACACAAGTTAGTAACTTGTGCATCTGAAAGAGACACGTTAGTGACAGATTCCTTACCTTAGAATAGATACCCCAGCAATACCAACCCCGGTGGTGGGTCTGCGAACAAAGATCAGACGAGGAAGTCTCGGAGAACAAAACGGCCAAAGAAGCCGTCTCTCCGGACTTGGCTGTCAAGGCAGTAATGCTTGGTAAACGTGTGCAGCGAGGCCCACGTAGCTGCCTGACAAATGTCATGCAATGGGACACCACGTCCCAAAGCCGTGGTGGCGGCTGTCGCCCTGGTGGAATGGGCACGTGGCCCAATAGGGGGCTCCTTCTTAGCCAAAGAATAGCAGGCTTTGATACACAAGACAACCCAGCGGGATATGGTCCGCTTGTGTACCGCCCGACCTTTTTTGGCGCCCACGTAGCCAACAAAGAGCTGGTCATCCACCCGGAACTGTTGTGTGCGGTTGAGATAGAAAGAAATCGCATGTTTTGGGTCCAGACGGTGGAGCCTCTCTTCCTCTCTGGAAGGAGGCGGAAAGAAGGTGGGCAAAGTGATGGTCTGCCCAATGTGGAAGGCAGTAACCACTTTTGGCAAGAAGGACGGACGCGTCCTAAGAACAACCTTGTCTGGATGGACAGACAGAAAGGGGGGGGAAGAGAGAGCCTGGAGCTAACTCACCCGCCGAGCGGAGGTGATAGCCACCAGAAAGGCTGTCTTCAGAGTGAGAAGACGAAGAGGACAGTTATGGAGAGGCTCAAAGGGAGCACACATTAAAAAAGTAAGAACCAAGTTCAAGTCCCACTGAGGCATCACAAACGGAACAGGAGGGAAAAGGTGTGTAATGCCTTTAAGAAACCAGTTAACAACAGGGGACTTAAAAAGGGAGGGCTGATCAGGAAGCCTGAGGAAGGCCGAAATTGCACAAAGGTAGCCCTTGATGGTACCCAGGGCAGAACCCTGTTGTGCCAGAGAAAGAAGGAACAGAAGAACCTCAGAAAGAGGGGCAGAAAGGGGATTCACAGCCTTTGCTGTGCACCATGCCACAAACTTGTTCCACCTGCAGGCATATACCACCTTAGTGGAGGGACGCCTGGCTGCCAGAATCACATCACAAACTTCGGGAGGGAAGTCGAAAGGAATCAACTGCCGCCGCTCAATCTCCATGCAAGGAGGTGGAGACTGGACAGGTTCGGGTGGAGGACCGTCCCCTGCTGCTGTGACAGAAGATCCTCCTGAAGAGGCAGACGGATCGGGGGATCGATGCTCATACTGAGTAGCTCGGGATACCAAACTCTTCGAGCCCAGTCCAGAGCCACAAGAATGACTTGGGCCCGGTCGCACCGAATCTTCTTCAGCACTCTGGGCAGAAGTGGTATAGGCGGAAAGGCGTACAACAGACCGCAACTCCACTCGCGACGAAAAGCGTCGCCGAGCGACTGCCGCCTTGGAAATTCCAACGCGCAGAATTGCTGACATTGCGCGTTCTCTTCGGTGGCGAATAGATCTAACCAAGGCTCTCCACACTGAAGAAAGAGTCCTTGCGCCACTTCCGAGTGAAGACGCCATTCGTGATCCATCATGCACCTTCGGCTGAGTTCGTCCGCCCTGGTGTTCAGGGAACCTGCCAGGTGTTGAACCATCAGGAATATGCCCTGATGTTCCAGCCATGTCCAGAGACGCAGAGCCTCCTGACATAGGGTCCACGACCCCACCCCGCCTTGTTTGTTGCAGTACCACATGGCGGTGGTGTTGTCTGTGAACACCTGCACTACCTTCCCCTTGACAGAGGGAAGGAATGCCTTGAGTGCAAGTCGGATCGCCCGGAGCTCCAGAAGGTTGATATGGAGCCGGGACTCCGCCAGAGACCAGAGGCCTCTGATCTCCGCCTCTCCCATGTGACCGCCCCATCCCAGAAGGGACGCATCCGTCACAACTGTGTGCTCTGGCTGGGGAAGGGAGAGGGATCTGCCCGTGACCCATTGCCGGTTCGAGAGCCACCACTGCAACTGTCGTGCAGTTCCCTCCGAGATCTGGACGTAATCGGACAGGTTCCCCTGATGCTGTGCCCACTGGAACTTCAGGTCCCACTGCAGAGCCCACATAAGCCATGATCGACCAGCAGGATGCAGGAGGCCATGAGGCCCAGCAGCCTCAGGGTCATCCGTAACGAAACCCAGGACAGAGGCTGAAAGATTGGAATCATAGCCTGAATATCCTGGACTCGCCGTTTGGGAGGATAGGCCCGAAACTGCGTTGTGTCCAGAACCGCTCCGATGAAAAGGAGCTGTGGAGAAGGAACCAGGTGCGACTTCGGCACATTGATGGAGAACCCCAGCGAGTGCAGGAGTTCGGTCGTAGTCTGGAGGTGGGAGACGACTGCCTGGGACGAGGACGCCTTCAACAACCAGTCGTCGAGGTAGGGGGAAGACTGGAACCCCTGACCGGCGCAGATGAGCTGCGACCACCGCCATCACTTTCGTGAACACCCGAGGGGCGCTGGTAAGGCCAAAGGGAAGCACGGTGAACTGAAAGTGCTCGAGGCCTACCGTGAACCGTAGGTAACGCCGGTGGGCCGGCAGGACGGGGATGTGAAAATATGCATCCTGCAAGTCCAACGCTACCATCCAGTCTCCAGGGTCGAGGGCAGTCAAGACCTGAGCTAGGGTGAGCATCTTGAACTTCTCCTTCCGGAGGAAGCGATTGACGTTCCGGAGGTCCAAGATAGGACGCATGTCCTCCTTGTCCTTTTTGGGCACCAGGAAGTAGTGGGAATAACAACCACGCCCTACTTCTGAGGTCGGAACGCGCTCGATGGCCCCCCTTGGCCAAGAGGGCCGCAACTTCCTGTCGAAGAAGGGCCAAATGGTCCCCCGACATGCGGTGGTGCTGAGGTGGCATGGCTGGAGGGGCAGTCTCGAAGGGGAGGGAGTAGACCCTTCGGACAATGTCCAAAACCCACCTGTCCGATGTGATGGAGCGCCAGTGGGGAAGGTGATGGCGGACCCTGCCCCCCACTGGCGTACTGTGGACTGGAAAGGATGGACTAGGAGGGTTTGGAGGCCCCGGAGCGGAGGTGGTGGCCTGACCCGCTCACTGGTTACCAGACACGCCTCGGCGGGAGCCACGTCCTCGGCCACGAAAGGGGCGAAAAGCAGACTGCTGCGGAGGGCGGGAGGCGGAGAGGCCCAAGGACTTGGCCGTAGCCCGCGAGTCCTTAAAGCGCTCCAGCGCGCGGTCTGCCTTATTGCCAAAAAGGCAGATACCATCAAAGGGCATGTCCATAAGGGTGTTTTGGACATCGCCCGAGAAACCAGTGGTCCTCAGCCAGACATGACGGCGCAGCGCCACTGTCGTAGCAAGCGATCTGCCTAGCGAGTCAGCGGTGTCTAGGCCACATCTGATAGTGAACTTCGCTGCGTCTCTCCCGTCTGCAATAGCACGGGAGAGAAGTGCCTGGACCTCCTCAGGACACTTGGGCAGCACCTGCGCCACCAAATCCCACAGAGAGTGGGAGTAACGGCCCAAAAGGCAAGCGGTGTTCACGGACCGCAAAGCCAGCACTGGAGGAAGAAAAAACCTTCCCAAATTGGTCCAGTTTTTTAAATTCCCTATCCGGCGGAGCCATAGGGAAGGCGCTCTGAGAGGTAGAGGCTTGGACAACCAAGCTCTCGGGGTGGGGTGTTGGGAGAGGAACAGAGGGTCGCCCGGGGCCGGGCGATGGCGTCGGGCTACGTTCCTGTCCACAGGAGCCCCAGTGGTGGGCCTGGACAAGGTGCCCAAAAGAACGTCCGAAAGTGCGTCGTTAAACAGCAGCAGTGGCTCCGAAGAGGTAGCCGCCGGCTGAAGCACTTCCGTCAGGAGGTTAGTCCTGACAGCCACCGTAGGAAGCTCGAGGCGCAAGGCCTCAGCCGCCCTACGCAACACCGTTGCATAACTTGCTCCCTCCTCCGTAGCCACGGAAGGAGGAGACAGCATGCCAAGGTCAGGAGAGGTGTCCAGACCACTGGCATCTCCCAGTTCCTCAGCCCAGTCCTGATAAGGCTCACATTGAGCTGTGAGAGGGTCCTCCGACCCCTCCCAGACCTCCTCGTCCTCCAAAACAGGTGAAAAGTATGGTGGAGGGATATGAGGGAAGAAAGGTCCCATCGGCGTCTGAATCTGCGTCGAGCGACGTTGATCCGGCTCCGTGTCCGGTGAGAACCTGGGGACGGCGCCGCCCGGGGCCTCGAACGGCGCCGTGAACGGTACCGGTGAGGTCGGCGCCGGTGGAGGTGTCGTTAGGTCAACCGGCGTCGACCGGGATCCAGGCCTGGATCCGAGGGGGTCCTGCGGCGCCAGGGCCAGAGCCGCCGGAGACACCGGGGCCGGATCCGCCGGTGGTGCCGAGGGAGGACTCCCACTGGGGCCCGCAGGCGCACCGGGGTAACCCTTAGGCCCGAAGATGCGGGCCATGGCCGACAGGAACTCCTGTATGTCGGCCGGAGTCGACGTCGGACCCGGAACAGGCAGGTAGGGCGGCTGCGCGGGCACCCCCGGACCCGCGGGGGCGGTACCATCTGGACCCTCGGCCGGGTCGTGAGACCGGCGAGGGGAGGTCTTAGAGCGACGCTTCTTAGACCTCTTGTGCTTCGCCTTACCTGAAGACGAAGACTTCGACCCCGACGAATGACGCCGGCTCCACGACCGGCCCCTCGACCTCTCCCGGGACCTGTACCTCGAGCGGCGCGGAGCCGAGTGCTGGGCCTCGAGAAGCTTTCGAGACCACTCACGCAAAGCCTTCGGGGCGAGGGACCGACACTCGGGGCACGACTGGGGGTCGTGGCCGCACCCCAGGCAGAAGAGACACTCTCGGTGCGGATCCGTAATCGACATCATGCGATTACAGGTCTCGCATGGCTTGAAGCCAGGCATCCCTACTGACACCTTGGAGTCAAAACGACTCGAAAAACTTGGACAAAAAGTCACAAAAAATACTCAGTCAAAGAATGACTGGAGCACTGCTCAATCAGGATCTGCGCTTACTGGCGCGGAAAAATAAAGAACTGACGCCAGCGCGCATGGGCGGCGTCTAAGTACTGGCCGCGACGTCATCCCGGCGATCACGACGCCGGACGCGGAGCCGCACGACGCCGCCTACCGACGCGCAGGGGTACAGCTACGCAAAACTTTCCAGATCCAGCCGGACGCCTGGGGATATTCTAAGGTAAGGAATCTGTCACTAACGTGTCTCTTTCAGATCCTAGTTTTACAACAAAAAAACCCATTTTCCTCACATTTCGGTGATGGAAAGTTCTGGAATCTGTGCGGATCCACAAGCTTCCACTCACCCAACATTCCCCAAAGTTTCCGGATGAAAATGGTACCTCACTTGTGTGGGTAGGCCTAATACCCGCGACAGGAAAAGGTCCAAAACTTAACATGGACACATTTTTCCAGGGAAAACTTACCCTTTTTTGTAATGTGCCTAGCTGTGGAGTTTGGACCCTAGCTCTGCTGTCACATAAAGAAGCTAAAAATAGCCCCCACCCCGCCAAAAAATAGCCACAGTCTTTCTGCCCCCTTTGGGGGCATATCGGGACAATAGCCCCTGATCTCCCCCCCCCCACCCAGCCAACCTATACATTTTTAGGTCTCGCCTGAGCCAGCTTGCGTTCACAATGGCGTGCACGCGCACAGCTGCCATCCATTCCTCGCATCGCTGAGGCGCCATCTGGCTTTCCTCCCCCTCCCTCACCCGCTCCTCCCCCTCCCTCACCAGAGAGCGCGTCTCGCGGCCGCGCGTCTTTTTTTAAAAAACTTTTAGCGCGAGGCGCGCGCGCTTCTCGGTCTCCCTTGTTGTTTCTTCTTTTGTACCAACCAATTTCTGTTAGTGCCCTTATATATAATCCAAATCGAACATTATCAATTAAAAAGCTGCACCTTCAGTCACTGAAAACCAGGTCGGATTGTCAGATCACACCAACTAAAAAGTACATTCGCCCTGGGTTACCAAAAGTTAAGAAAGTCACTTCTTTCAATCATGCCACAACTAACCGCTTATTATGGCCGAGCAATTTCCCTACGCGACTAATAAAGGAATTAAGTAACCCTTTATCCCACGAGCAAGGCGGCAACTGAACACTTCCTGTGGGTTGGGGCTTTAATCAGACCATATTGCACCTGGATTCTCCCTCCTAGCAGGCCACCGCTCCACCCACAGAACAATATACTGCTTCCGGGCGCTTTCAAACGAGCAAGCAGCGCATATCTGCATTTTCTACAGTCAATATATATTAACTGGCTACCGGGTCTAAGTAACAATTGACTGATACTTAATTGGTCAATATAAATTCTGCTGCGGCATCTTATTTGAAGAATGCTTCGTCGGAATCTAGCTACCGCGTTACCACAAATTATTAGACCAGTGCACTAAAACGTATTGAGCATTTAACATCAATAAGAAAAAAAAATCATTATTAAGGTGCCCCCTACAGTACTAAATCGAAAATTACTTGTCGTCACTCTTACCCTATTAATAGGAGCAAGGTGATGTTTTGGTTTTATTCAATTTTAGACCTTTTGATTGTTTGAAACATACAAAGAATCATTCCATGGGTTTGCTTAATAGGATTTTTTTCAATTCAACGTGACATTTGAAGCGTCACTGGTCATTGCTGAACGTTCTTAAATAACATTTGATCCCGATTAATCATTATTTTCACTGTCCAACAGGTCAATTTGAGATTTTTTTGTACAGTGCAGTACTCTAGAATTTGACACTTTTTCTCTAGAGCGCAGCGCTCTGCCCCCGTGCCCTCTTAAGAGACTAGCTTTTGGGGGTGGATGGTGGGGCGGGATGATCAACATCTGCCCTGCAATTAAAACGCATGTATTTTGCAGTGGCTCAGTCATCACGCGCGCCAGACCTCCAGGGCACGCTGCTTCCCAGCCTGACGTATGTTGACATTTCGAAAGTAGCCGAGGTCGCGCTGACTCCCAGGGCTTAGTTTATGGCCGCCCCGCCCTGAGGTAATACTTGCTGTGTTCTCGTCTGAGCCATAAAAGCCCCTTAGCACAGTAGGGTTGTAGTGTAGCTCCTATTTCCCTAATAGGCTCTGCGCATTGGAATAATATATCCTATAGGTTTGACATAGGACTAAGGTCAGTATGTCCCAATCGAGTATATTAAACTTAATTACTTGTGCCAGCTAGCTCAGAGGCCACTAGAAACTCCTTGACAACAAGAAGGGAGTAGTTTCTGGCAGCCGCAAAACATGACCACTGTGTTTCCCTTTAGAATCAGAACGTGTCCCAGAGTCGTGGAAACAATAGATAACTATTTCACTCAGCTCAGTCGTGCATGCTTAGTTTTTTCCAAGTTACACAGAAAGAAATAGACAGGCGTTTCAATAAAAGATTTATTGAACAGTCTTGTTTCTGGTGTAAGTAAAATGTGCTGTTACGATCACAAGACAGTATGCAAGATAAATAATGTACAGGGTGAGCAGTAGAAATAAATAATACTGCGAGAGCATTATCTTTTAGTACATATGCTGTTACATAAATAACAGACTAAAAATGCGAGTACTCATACGATGCGTTTCTAATCTAGTTCTACCCCAATGTACCTAACCTAACCTAGGTGTAGGACGAGGTATGAAGTAGGTGAAGTATTCCTTACTATGGTATACTAAGAGTACGCTAACCTCAGTATGCCTAGTATGCCAAGAGTCCCTCTAGGTTCTAGTCAGCTCCATACCTGAAGAATGAGAGAGGTAGGAATCTCTTGCCAGACTCGAACTCCAACACCCCGCAAGGGAAGTCAGATCACTGGAAGCTGGACTCTCTGCGTGCAGGGATGACAGCGTCTTCTCAGTGCGTCAGGCCGGGAAACGGGCTCCTCTAAAGTCGAGGTCTCCTCTGATTTACAGGGGCAAGGGAAGGTATATTTATACCTGAGAATTACCTCAGAATGTTAGCATTGACGTTAGTCGGACAGCGGAAGACGTCATGAATGAACCCCTAAGGAATAATGGTTCATGCATAATATATGAGTCCTTGAAGAAATCAATAGTCCTGGGCTAGGGAAAGTCCCGCAGCCTAAGGGTCTGTTCGTCACGAACTCGTTGTGACGTTAGGGTGGACGGATGTCGGAGACCATGCCTGTATTTGGAGGGCACGGTTAATGCCTAAATAAGGGCTGGGATTTTATGCCTATATAAGGGCAGGGCGAATTATGCCTATATAAGGACATGATACTGGAAAGCCCGTTTATGGACACCCTAAGAGGAATACAACAGGGTTGTGCCAGGGGACACATTTGTTTACTTTGCGAGTGCATTTAATGTGGAGAATGCTCACTTAACTGGAATCGGCATGGGAATAGAGAACGCGCATTAGTAAGGTCAGCGGCTTGTCTTAATGCACTGTGTAAAACACACATTAAAGAACACACGTAATCGCCTGTTCCGGGGAAGGGCGTGATTGTGGGTTTACCATGACGGTTATGAAGAGACAGCTTTCTATATACATGCACAACAAAGCTGAGTAAAGCAAAGCACCGGCCATATGTACCCCGCCGAGCAACCACGCGACAAGTATGTGCAGAGAAATGAGAATGTGCACAGCTGTACATTTATGCGTCATCATGCGGCACTGAACGCTCACTTTAAATGTTGCCTTTCTCTCTAGCTTGTAAACACATCACATGGCGCCTTCACAATTAGCCAAATAATATTTGCCATAGGTTTGTGTAGCTTTTTCTATACCATGATGCTATTCCGGATGCTGCCCGAAATTCCTTTTCATAGGAAAACGTAACAAGCATTGGCATAGCCAATAGGTCTCGCCTTTGGGACCTTATAAGGGTTTAGCCATGCAACAGTTAATGTTGTTGGAGTAAGGATATTGTGCTGCATAACTAAATACTTATAAGGTCCCAAAAGCGAGACCTATTGGCTATGCCAATGCTTGTTGAAAACTAGACACCCAGAGGAATCCAGGATGTGGTGACTTTTGTGGCTCTCACCAGGTTCTGTTACCCAATATCCCTTGCAAACCTCAAACATTGACAACAAAAAAAAACACATTTTCCTCACATTTCTGTGATGGAAAGTTCCAGAATCTGCGCTGATCCACAAACGTCCTCCCACCCTGCATTCCTCCATGCCGGCGCGGTGATTCCAGCAAGAAATGTGAGGAAAATATGAATGCTTTTTAGCTAAATTTGAGGTTTGCAGGGGATTCTGGGTAGGAAAACATTGGGGGATCCACGCAAGCCTTACCTCCCTCAACTCCCCCGGGTGTCTAGTTTTCAGAAATGTCTGGGTTTGGTAGGTTTCCCCAAATGGCCTCCGAGCCCGGGACCAAAAACGCAGGTGCCCCCCTCGCAAAACCAGGTCATTTTGTGATTGATAATTCTGATATCTCCACAATACGTTTTGAACCCTTTCCTGCCGCGGGTACTTGACCTACCCACAGAAGTGAGGTACCATTTCTATCGGGAGACCTTGGGGAACGCTGGGTGGTAGGAAATTTGTGTCAGCTCACTGATCCCACAACTTTCCCACACAGAAATGTGAGAAAAATAATTTTTCCAGCTAAATTTGAGGTTTGCAGGGAATTCTGGGTAGGAAAATGTTGGGGGATCAATGCAAGCCACACCTCCCTGGACTTCCACTGAAGCTCACTCACCCTGCGAGCAGAGGTGATGGCAATCAGAAAGGCAGTTTTCAGAGTTAAAAGTCTGAGGACACAATTATGTAATGGCTCGAAGGGAGCACACATCAGGTAAGTCAGAACCAGATTCAAGACCCACTGGGGCATTACGAAAGGAATAGGAGGAAAGAGATGAGTAATGCCCTTTAGAAACCTAGTTACAATAGGGGACTTGAAAAGAGAAGGTAGATCTGGAAGGCGAAGGAAGGTCGAAACGGCTGAAAGATAGCCTTTAAGGGTGCCCAGAGCAGATCCCTGCTGGGCCAAATAAAGAAGGAAGAGGAGAACCTCCGAAAGACGGGCAGAAAGGGGATCCACAGCCTTTGCTGTTCACCATGCCACAAATTTGTTCCATCTGCAGGCGTATACCAATTTAGTGGAGGGACGCCTGGCTGCCAAGATGACATTACAGACTTCGGGGGGGAAGGTCGAAACCTGTCGACGCTCAATCTCCACGCAAGGAGGTGGAGGGTGGACAGGTTCCGTTGGAGGACGGTCCCCTGCTGCTGCGACAGAAGATCCTCCCAAAGAGGCAGACTGATCGGAGGATCGATGGCCATGTACAAGAGCTCGGGATACCAGACTCGTTGTGCCCAATCCGGAGCCACAAGAATGACTTGGGCCCAGTCGCGCTTGATCTTCTTCAGCACTCTGGGCAGAAGTGGTAAAGGCGGAAAGGCGTATAGAAGACCACAACTCCACTCGCGACAAAAAGTGTCGCCGAGCGAGTGCCGCCGTGGAAATTCTAACGCGCAGAACTGACATTGCGCGTTCTGTTTGGTGGCGAACAGATCTAACCAAGGCTCTCCCCACCGCTGAAAGACTTTGCACCGGATGTTCCAGCCATGTCCAGAGGCGAAGGGCCTCTTGACATAGGGTCCACGACCCCGCCCTGTTTGTTGCAGCACCACATGGCGGTGGTGTTGTCTGTGAACACCTGCACTACTCTTCCCTTGACAGAAGGAAGGAATGCCTTCAGTGCAAAATGAATCGCCCGAAGCTCCAGGAGGTTGATGTGGAGCTCGGACTCCGCCGGAGACCAGAGGTCTCTGATCTCCGCTTCCCCCATGTGGCAGCCCCATCCCATGAGTGACGCATCTGTCACCACCGTGAACTCTGGTTGGGGAAGGGAGACAGGTTCTGCCGTCGACCCAATCCTGGTTCGATAGCCACCACTGCAATTGATGTGCAGTGCCCTCCGAGATCTGAACGCAATCGGAAAGATTCCCCTGATGCTATGCCCAATGGAACTTCAGGTCCCATTGCAGAGCCCGCATGTGCCACCTGGCATGATCCACCAGCTGGATGCAGAAGGCCATGAGGCCAAGCAGCCTCAGAGTCATTCTTACCGAAATCCGGGATAGACGCTGAAACATCCGTATCATAGCCCGAATATCCCGGACTCGCTGCTCGGGAGGATAAGCTCGAAACTGCGCTGTATCCAGAACTGCTCCGATGAAAAAGCTTCTGAGAGGGAGTCAGGTATGACTTCGGCACATTGATCGTGAACCCCAGCGAATGCAGGAGGTCCGCCGTAGTCTGGCGGTGGGAGACGACAGCCTGGGCCGAGCCCGCCTTCAACAGCCAGTCGTCGAGATAGGGGAAGACTGGAACCCCTGATCTGCGCAGATGAACTGCGACCACCGCCATCACTTTCGTGAAAACCCGAGTGGCGCTGGCAAGGCCAAAGGGGAGCACGGTAAACTGAAAATGCTCGTGGCCTACAGTGAGCTGTAGGTAGCGCCGGTAGGCAGGCATAACGGGGATGTGAAAATAAGCATCCTGCAAGTCCAACGCCACCATCCAGTTTCCAGGGTCGAGGGCAGACAGAACCTGAGCCAATGTCAACATTTTGAACTTCTTCCGGAGGAAGCGGTTGACGTTCCTGAGATCCAAGATAACACGCAGGCCTTTGTCCTTCTTGGGCACCAGAAAGTAGTGGGAATAACAACCACGACCTACTTCTGGGGCAGGAACTTGCTCGATAGCTCTCTTGGCCAAGAGAGCCGTAACTTCCTGGCGGAGAAGGGCCAAGTGATCCTCCGACATCCAAAGGAATTGCGGTGGCATGGATGGAGGGGTAGTCTCGAAGGGGAGGGAGTAGCCCCTTCTGACTATCTGCAAAACCCACCTGTCCGACATGGTTTGCCAGTGGGGGAGGTGATGGCAGATCCTGCTGCCCACTGGCAACTGGTGGCCCTGAAAGGTCAGACTAGGAGGGTTTGGAGGCTGCTGCAAAGGGGGCACTGGTGGACTGGCCCGCCCGCTGGCCCCCAGACTGACGATACTGGGTCACACGTCCCCGGCCGCGCAGAGGCAGGGCAGCTTGTGCCGGCCTGTGGCTCTGGGAGGAACGTGGCAGGGCATCCCTTCCGTAGCCACAAAAGGGGCGAAAGGCAGACTGCATAGGGCCAGATGTAGTCGTGAGGCCCAAGGACCTGGCCGTAGCCCTAGAATCCTTGAAGCGCTCAAGCTACTTCCATCAAAGGGCATGTCCAAAAGTGTAGATTGGACATCACCCGAGAAGCCAGTGGATCTCAGCCAGGCGTAGCGTCTCAGGGCTTCCGACGTTGAAATAGTCCTGCCTAGCGAGTCGGCGGTGTCCAGTCCGCAGCGAATGGCAAACTTTGCTGCATCTCTCCCTTTGGCAACCGCACGGGAGAGGGCGGCCCAGGCCTCCTCCGGGCACTGCGGCAGCACCTGCTCAATCGTATCCCACACGGAGTGGGTGTACAGCCCAAGAGACATGCGGTGTTCACCGACCGCAGTCCTAAGCTGGCAGAAGAAAACATCTTCCCATGGTGTTCCAGCTTCTTGGATTCCCTATCTGGGGGAGCAGTAGGGAACAAGACTTTGGAAGCCGAGGCTAGTACTAACAAGCTCTCAGGGGTAGGATGTTGGGAGAGGAAAATGGGGTCGCCAGGAGCCGGGCGGTGGCGTCGGGCAATCATCCTATCCACAGGAGCCCCTGTGCTGGGCTTGGACCAAGTGCCCAGAAGGATGTCCATGAGGGCCTCATTGAATGGCAGCAGGGGCTCCTAAGAGGCCGCTGCCGGCTGAAGCACCACAGTCAGGAGGTTAGTCCTGACTGCCACCGTAGGAAGCCCAAGGCCTCAGCCGCCCTACGCAACACCACAGCGTAGGAGGCTCCCTCCTCCGTAGCCACGGTAGGGGGAGAAAGCTTGCCAAGGTCTGAGGAGGTATCCAGACCACTGGCATCACCCAACTCCTCTCTCCAGTCCGGATCTTCAAGTTGGTCTGCAAGAGGGTCAATAGACCCCTCCCAGTCCTCCTAACCCTCTCCTGGCTGCAACACAGGGCGATAGGGAACACCAGGATAGAAAATTGGCACAAAAGTGCCAGGTCGGCGCTGGTACCAGCGTCAGTTGACGCCGGTCCGGCTCCATATCTAGGTGGAGGCCGGGGTTGATGCCGGCTGGGGACCCAACCAGCGTCAGAGGCAGTGTCGTCAATGGATTCGGCGCCAGAGGTGTCGTGAGGTCGACCAGCGCCGATCTGGATCCAGGCCTGGATCATTGGGGGCCCTGCGGAGCTGGGGCCGGCAAAGGCCTAGAACCCCCAACCGAGTCTGCGGGGCCCGAAGGCATGCCGGCAGAGTCGGGCTGGCCAAAAATGGAGTGGAGAGCTTCGTAAAATGTACGAAGTTGGGCAGGGGTCGCTCAGTTAGTCAAAAAGTGACTAGGGTACCGCTCTCTCCGGATCTGCGCCGGCTGGCGCAGAAAAAGAAAACTGACGTCAGCGTGCAGGGGAGGCGTCTAAGTAGATCACGACGCCAACGACGAACGGGGAGTCGACAGACGCCACCTACCGACGCGCAAGGGTACTGCTATGAAAACATTTCTACGGATCCAGTCTGACGCCTGGGGGTAATTCTAAGGTAAGGAATCTATAACTAATAGTCTCTTTCAGATCCCTATGATTTTGGCCCTTCCCAGTCACAGGCCCTTGGCCCACCCACACAAGTGAGGTATCATTTTACTTGGGAGAACAACAGGAAAGCTGGGTGGTAGGAAATTTGTGCCGGCACAGTGATCCCACACAAAAATGTGTGGAAAAAGTGATTTTATCGGCTAAATTTGAGGTTTGCAGGGGATTCTGGGTACGAAAATGTTGGGGGGGGGTCCACACAAGCCATACCTCCCTGAACTCCCCCGGGTCTCTAGTTTTCAGAAATGTGCGGGTTTAATAGGTTTCCCTAGATGGCCGTTGAGCGCAGGGCCAAAAACCAAGGTGCGCCCCTTTGCAAAACCAGGTCATTATGTGATAGGTAATTTTAATGTATCCACAATACGTTTTGGGACCTTCCCTGCCGCGGGCACTTGGCCCACCCACACATGAGGTACCATTTTTATCGGGAGACTTTGGAGAATGCGGGGTGCGTGGACGTTTGTGGACCCACGCAGATTCCAGAACTTTCCATCACAGATGTGGGGAAAAGGGTTATTTTTTTTAATTAAATTTTTTTTTTTTTTTTTTTTTTTTTTTACAAAGTTTGGGGTCTGCAAGGGATACTGGGTAACAGAACCTGGTGAGAGCCACACAAGTCACCCCATCCTGGATTCCCCTGGGTGTCTAGTTTTCAAAAATGCATAGGTTTGCTAGGTTTCCCTAGGTGCCGGCAGTGCTAGGGTTCAAAATCCACAGCTAGGCACTTTGCGAAAAAAGGGTCTGTTTTTACTGTAAAAATGTGGTGTCTCCACGTTGCATTTTGGGCCGTTTCCTGTCGCGGGCACTAGGCCTAACCAACCAAGTGACATACCATTTATATCGGGAGACTTGGGGGAATACAGAATTGTAGAGCAACTGTTACTACCTATTGACATTCTATGCTTTTCAGCCTTCCAAATGTAAGACAATGTGTAAAAAAGTCACTTTGACAAATGTCCTATAATTCACATGCTAGTATGGGTACTCACAATTTCGGAGATGTGCAAATAGCTACTGCTTCTAAACTCTATATTTTGTTCCCATTTCGAAAATACATAGGTGTCCTTGATACCTATTTTTCACTCTTTATATTTTACCAAATGAATTGCTATATACCCGGTACACAATGAAAAAACATTGCAAGACGCAGCTGAGTTATTGGCTCTGGGTTCCTCTGGTTTTTGGTGAACCTACAAGTCCTATATATCCCCACAACCAGAAGGGTCCAGCGGATGTATCGGTATATTGCTTTAAAAAATTCTGTCATACTTAGAAGTTACAGGTGAAAACGTTGGCACTAATGGCTGTTTTTTTCTACTTATTTTCGATTTTTCTTATTTTCAACTGTTAGTTTCTATAACAAAACCTTGAAGGATCTACACAAATGACCCTTTGCTGAATTCAGAATGTCTACTTTTCAGAAATGTATAGCTGTCCAGGATCCATTATTGCTTTCATACCCATTTCTACCACTAACTGGAAGGAGGCTGAAAGCACAAAAAGTAGCAAAAATAAGCTATGTCCCACTAAAATGCCAAAACTGTGTATAACATTTTGGTTTTCAGACAAAAGTCTGTCTGTCGCTGGGAAGACGGTGATTTCAGCACCACAAACCATTTGTTGATACCATTCGCAGGGAAAAAACCAGACGCTTTCTTCTGCAGCACTTTTTTCCCATTTTTCCCCCCAAAAAACAAAATTTAGCTGCATTTTGGCTAATTTCTAGGTCCCCTCCAGGGAAATTAACAAACCCTGGGTACCTTTAAAGTCCCCATGATGTTGGAAGAAAAGGACGCAAATTTGGCGCGGATACCTTATGTGGACCAAAAGGTACAGGAGCCTAAGCGCGAACTACACCAAATAGCCAAAAAAAGGCTTAGCGCAGGGGGGAAAAGGCCTAGTAGCGAAAGGATTAAGGGGAGATTTACCAGAATTGTTTCCCCTTACACAATAGAATAGATTTGTTGCATTCAGTGACCTTGAAGACCCAGATTGACTGAGGCCAACCATAAAAGGAGCCGTTTTGTCATCCACCTGTTTAATGAGTGGGCCCCGGAAGGAGGATCTCCTGGGCACAAAAAGTGCTCCCATGCAGGACAATCATGTTCTGAAAATACTCAGTTGGAATGTGGCCGGATTAAAATCAAGGATTGCAACAGCAGAATGGTTACACTTTAATAGGCAATATGATATTTTAATGTTCCAGGAAGCCTGGGCTACAAGTGGTATGTATTGATGGTTTTGAGTGCAACAATACCCTGGCATCCCCATCTAGAATGGGACTTGCCTCTGGAGGTCCGGCTATTTGGGTGAATATTACTGCGGTGGTGGGGGGGGGGGGCCAAGGTCATAGCAACTCACAATGATAAATTTCAGGTTTTAAGGTACAAAAGGGGTCTGATGTTATATTTGATACATTTTTATAAGAATTTCCATTCTACGCCCAATACACAATTTTATCTCATTTGATTATATTATCTCCTAAGAGACTTGTTTGGCGAAAATAGTAACCCAGTTGGTTTATGTCTGGGAGGCGATTTTAATGAAAAAATGACCCCGCAGGAGTCTTCTTTTAGTGGTGTCAGTTTGGCAAGTATTTGTTTTAGGGAAATAGAGCTGGCGGAATATTTGGCATTCCAGGATTTGGGTAATGTTTTAGGCGCATGATAATATAGCGTTACCTACCTACAGAGGAAGGGGTTGCTCCTCTATAATTGATTACTTTACTTGATAAACCCGCGAGGATTTAGGACTACCTGGCAAATGGGTACCAACACATTATGGGGATCACATCCCCATTGCAGCAGTTTTTAAACTGTCCTTTAAGCCCAAATATAGAACTGAATGTGGCACTAGAAATCTAGACCAATCTACGAACAACCTAAGGTTAGCCTGGAAAGGTGTTGATCCAACCCACTTATTCCATAAAATAGTTAGGGAGAACGATGAACTGGTTATGACCTGTTTAACTGCATTCGATACTGGATCATAAATAGTTACAGCATTTTCTCAGTTTTGTCTTAAGATAAAAATGGAGCTAATGAAACCTGGATCTCCAATCCTTAACAGACCCAGATGGTTCAGCCAGGAGTGCTCGACTGTAAATCACCAGCTACGACAGGCTCATGTCTAAACCTAGGAACCCACAGGAGGTAGCATTTTTAAGGAAAAAAAATATAAGGTGGTCACCTCCCGGAGGACGAATGAGGTACTGGAACAACGGTGGGAATCACTGGCTGATGTGGCAAATAAAAAGAATAGCAAACTTTTCTGGGCAGCTGAAAAAGATGAGAGCTATGTATCAGAATTATCGTCCCAATTTTTAAAAAGGGTGACCGCTCATATCCAGGCTGCTACAGGCCAATCTCCCTGACGGGAACTACTTTGAAAATGCTGGACAGGGTTCTGTATAATAAGATCAGAGATTTGTCTGCAGAGAGTTCCATTTTGTACCCCTGCCAATATGGTTTTAGAAATAATGTGGGCACAGTAGAACAGTGTCTTAAATTGAAATCAATCATCTGGAAATATACTGTCACCCAACACTCACGGATTTATTTAGTATTTATGCATTTTACCTCAGCCTTTGATTGTGTTCATCGATCAAAGCTGTGGTCAATCCTTTTAGAGATTGGGATTTTTTAGCTTATATACAGAGACATGAATGCCAGGATCAGAATAAACTCGGGGGGAGGGGTCACATGACATTGGGTTATTTAGAGGGGTGAGACAAGGGTTAGAGCTCTATCTTACCTATTTTACACATTTTTAAAACACAGTGTTCCCCAGCTACAACTTACGGGGCTGAGGTTTGGTTTCACTTTAATCACGATAATGTACAGAATGAAGAAAACCGGTTCTGAAGCAAGCTTCTACCCCCCCATCCCCCCTCTCCAAGCCTCAAGACATTTGCCACAGCAAACTGAACTTAATCTATGTAGACGATATCAGAGCCCGCCCACCCTTGTTTTGGCTAGCTGACTGGAAAAATAAGGTGGTGTCCCTTACAAGAGATATTATAGAGGACTGCCTTAGCTGTGACAAAGGTATGGATATTCCGTGGCTAGCTGGAGTGAAAACTAGCTTGTGTAGGGTTGGCTATGCTAATTTATTTGACAGACCTAAGCCTTGACGCTGTAAGAAAAAAGATTCGGGTAGCTTTATACAAGTGTCAGCACGCAGAAACTCTAGCTAACAAGGCTTTAATAGCTGGGTATCTTCATAAATACAAGGGCTGCTGGAAGCGTAGTCTTGTTTCGCCTGAGAGCTGGCACTATTAAGTATTCATTAAGCTTCCCCCTGGGTTTTCAAGCCAACCTTGTCTCTTCTCCCTGCCCGTGTGAAGGGAGATCTGGCCAATCCTTATTACACTTTTTATTTTTGTGTGGATATTATATGATGTACACAAAGCTTTTTCTATGCCCCATTTTTAAGGGACGTTATATTACAGATTACAAAGAAGCATTTAGCACACTTCTCAAATTGGGCGATGAGTTAATTATTTCTGCAGCGACATTTTTGAAAACTGCCATTCAAGCCCGTAATTCGATGAATACTATATGGCGTGTGCCTTGTATTTCAATAGTTTTGCCTTACATTGAATGGTTTTTAGCTTATTTATTTTTCGTCCTGTTCTTGGATGTTTTTACTTATGTTTGTATCTATACTTTTATGGATATACTCTATCTGAATAAAGAATGCGAAATGAACAAGTTACTTACCTTCGGTAACAATATATCTGTAAGACATTTATGGATTCCTTACCTTAGAATTTACCCCCTGGCGTCACTCGATCCAGAGAATTTTTCTTCAGCAGTACCCCTGCACGTCGGTAGGTGGCGTCGGTCGACTCCCCGTTCGTCGTTGGCGTTGTGATCGCCGTTATGACGTCGCGTTATCTTAGACGCCACCCCTGCGCGCTGACGTCAGTTCTTTACGCAACATTCCACGCCAGAAGCGCAGAGCCATGCAAGACACTGACCACTGGTGCATAAAACTAGGGCCCTGAAAGGGAGTCCCTTACTCTAGAACGCAGAACGGGGAGGATGGGTGGGGCGGTAAGGAATCCATAACTAATATATGTCTCTTAGATATATCATACCAAAGGTAAGTAACTTGTTCATCTGAAAGAGACTTAGTTATGGATTCCTTACCTTAGAATAGATACCCCAGCAATACCAACCCCAGAGGTGGGTCTGCGAACCAAGTTCACACCAGGAAGTCCTGAAGAACGGAGCAGCCAAAGAAGCCGTCTCTCCGGACTTGGCTGTCCAGGCAGTAATGTTTGGTGAACGTGTGCAATGAAGCCCACGTGGCTGCCTGGCAGATGTCATGAAGGGGGACTCCATGCCCCAAGGAAGTAGTGGCTGCTGTCGCCCTGGTGGAATGGGCGCGCAACCCTACTGGAGGTTCCTTTTTCAACAAGGAATAACACATTTTAATGCAAATAACGACCCATCGAGAGATGTTTAGTTTTTGCACAGCCTGACCTTTCTCGGCGCCCACATAGCCAACAAAGAGCTGATCATCCACCCGGAATTGTTTCGTGCGATCCAGATGAAATGAGAGAGCACGTTTTGGATCCAGACGGTGGAGCCTCTCCTCTTTAGAAGGAAGCGGGGGCAGGAAGAAGGTGGGCAAAGTGATGGTCTGTCCTTTGTGGAAAGAGGTAACCACTTTGGGAACAAAAGAAGGTTGAGTTCGAAGGACAACCTTGTCCGGATGAACAGCAAGGAAAGGAGGCTTAGAAGAAAGAGCCTGAAGCTCACTCAACCTGCAAGCAGAGGTGATGGAAACCAGAAAAGCAGTCTTTAAGGTCAAGAGTCTGAGAGGACAATTATGTAGCGGCTCTAAAGGAGCGTACATAAGGTAAGTCAGAACAAGGTTCAAGTCCCACTGGGGAATTAAGAAAGGTAAAGGAGGAAACAGGTGAGTAATGCCCTTAAGGAAACGATTTACAATAGGAGACTTGAAAAGAGAAGGCTGATCAGGAAGGCGGAGAAAAGTCGAAATGGCCGAAAGATAGCCCTTAATGGTGCCCAGAACAGATCCCTGCTGGGCCAAAGAAAGCAGAAGGCGGAGAACCTCAGAAAGGGGGGCAGAAAGGGGATACACAGCCTTTGCTGCACACCATGCCACAAATTTGCTCCATCTACAGGCGTATAGCTTATACTGTTTTAGTAGAGGGACGCCTGGCAGCCAAGATAACATTACAGACTTCAGGTGGAAGGTCGAAGACTTTCAACTGTCGCCGCTCAATCTCCATGCAAGGAGATGGAGGCTGGACAGGTTCACGTGGAGGACCGACCCCTGCTGCTGTTACAGAAGATGCTCCCGAAGTGGTAGTCTGATAGGAGGATCGATGGCCATTTGCAAGAGCTCGGGATACCAGACTCTTCGTGCCCAGTCCGGAACCACAAGAATGACTTGGGCCCGGTCGCGCTTGATCTTCTTCAGCACTCTGGGCAGAAGTGGTAGAGGCGAAAAGGCATATAGAAGACCACAACTCCTCATGCCACTAAAAGTGTCGCCTACCAAGTGCCGCCCAGAACTGCTGACATTGCGCATTCTCTTCGGGGGCGAATAGATCTAACCAAGGCTCTCCCCACTGCTGATAGAGACCTTGCACCACACCTCTGAGTGAAAACGCCATTCGTGATCCAATCAATCTCCGGTGGCTGAGTTCGTCCAGCCTGAGGTTCAGGGAACCCGCCAGATGTTGAACCACCAGGGACATGCCCTGATGTTGCAGCCACTTCCAGAGACGAAAGGCCTCCTGACAGAGGGTCCACGACCCCACTCCGCCCTGTTTGAGCAATACCACATGGCGGAAGTGTTGTCTGTGAACACCTGCACTACTCTTCCTTTGACAGAAGGAAGGAATGCCTTCAAATCACCCGTAGCACCAGAAGGTTGATGTGGAGCCCGGACTCCGCCGGAGACCAGAGGCCTCTGATCTCCGCCTCTCCCATGTGCCCGCCCCATCCCATGAGTGACGCATGTGTCCCCACTGTGAAATCTGGTTGGGGAAGGGAGAGGGATATGCTGTTGACCCAATCCTGGTTCGTGAGCCACCACTGCAACTGATGTGCAGTCCCTGCCACGATCTGGACAACATCGGACCGATTGCCCTGATGCTGCGCCCACTGGAACTTCAGGTCCCACTGCAGCGCCCGCATATGCCACCTGGCATGATCCACCAGCAGGATGCAGGAGGCCATGAGGCCCAGCAGCCTCAGGGTCATTCTCACCGAAATCCGAAATAGAGGCTGGAACATCGGTATCATAGCCCGAATATCCCAGACTCGCTGTTCGGGAGGATAGGCCCGAAACAGCGCTGTGTCCAGAACCGATCCGATGAAAAGGAGCTTCTGAGAAGGGTGCAAGTGTGACTTCGGCACGTTGACTGTGAACCCCAGCAAATGCAGGAGGTCCGCCGTAGTCTGGAGGTGGGCAACGACAGCCTGGGGCGAGCTCGCCTTCAACAACCAGTCGTCGAGATAGGGGAAGACTGTAACCCCTGATCTGCACAGATGAGCTGCGACCACCGCCATCACTTTCGTGAACACCCGAGGGGCGCTGGTAAGGTCAAAGGGGAGCACGGTAAACTGAAAATGCTCGTGGCCTACCATGAACCGTAGGTAACGCCTGTGGGCCGGCAGGAGGGGGATGTGGAAATAAGTGTAATGCAAGTCCAACGCTACCATCCAGTCTCCAGGGTCGAGGGCAGAAAAGACCTGAGCCAAATTCAACATTTTGAACTTCTCCTTCCGGAGGAAGCGGTTGACGTCCCTGAGGTCTAAGATAGAACGCAGGCCTTTGTCCTTCTTGGGCACCAGAAAGTAGTGGAAGTAGCAGCCACGACCTACTTCTGGCACATGGACTCGCTCAATGGCTCCCTTGGCCAAGAGAGCCGCAACTTCCTGACAGAGAAGGGCCAGGTGATCCTCGGACATGCGATGGAATGCAGGTGGCAAGTGTGGAGGGGTAGTCTCGAAGGGGAGGGAGTAGCCCCTTCGGACTATCTGCAAAACCCACCTGTCTGACGAGATGTTGTGCCAGTGGGGGAGGTGATGGCGGATCCTGCCAACCACTGTCAACTGGTGGCCCTGAAAGGTCGGACTAGGAAGGTTTGTAGGCTGCTGCAGAGGGGGCACTGGTGGACTGGCCCACCTGCTGGCCCCCAGACCCACAGCGGTGGGTCCCACGTCCCCAGCCCCGCAGAGGCTGGACAGCCTGCGCGGGCCTGTGGCTATGGGCAGAACGTGGTTGGGTACCCCTTCAGTAGCCGCGAAAGGAGAGAAAAGCAGACTGCGCGGGGCGAGAGGTGGTAGCGAGGCTCAAGGATCTGGCTGTAGCCCTAGAGTCCTTGAAGCGCTCAAGCACATTGTCCGCCTTGTCGCCAAACAAGTGACGGAAATCAAAGGGCATGTCCAAAAGAGTCGATTGGGCATCGCCCGAGAAGCCAGTGGACCTCAGCCAGGCGTAGCGTCTCAGGGCTACCGACATTGAAATCGTCCTGCCTAGCGAGTCAGCGGTGTCCAGCCCACAGCGAATGGCGAACTTTGCTGCATCCCTTCCTTCAGCGACCGCAAGGGAGAGTATGGCCCGGGCCTTGCCCGGGCCTCCTCCGGACACTGTAGCAGCACCTGTGCAACCGTGCCCCACACTGAGTGGGTGTAACGGCCCAAGATACATGTTGTGTTCACCGACCACAGTCCTAAGCTGGCGGAAGAAAACATCTTCCCAAAATGATCCAGGATCTTGGATTCCCCATCTGGGGGAGCAGTAGGGAACGCGCCTTTGGATGTTGAGGCTTGGACCACCAAGCTCTCAGGGGTAGGGTGTTGGGAGAGGAAAATGGGGTCACCCGGGGCCAGGCGGTGGGGTCGGGCAATCATCCGATCCACAGGAACCCCTGTGCTGGGCTTGGACCAGGTGCCCAGAAGGATGTCTGTGAGGGCCTCATTGAACGGCAGCTGGGGCTCTGAAGAGGCTGCTGCTGGTTGAAGCACCTCAGTCAGGAGGTTAGTCCTGACTGCCACCGTAGGTAGCTCAAGTTTAAGGCCTCAGCCGCCCTACTTAACACCACAGCGTAGGAGGCTCCCTCCTCCGTAGCCACGGTAGGGGGAGAAAGCATACCAAGGTCTGGGGATGTATCCAGACCACTAGCCTCACCCAGTTCCTCTCCAGTCCGGCTCTTCCAGCTGGTCTGCTAGAGGGTCAATAGAACACTCCCAGTCCTCCTCACCCTCCTCTGGCTGCCATTCAGGGCGATAAGGAACGCCAGGATAGAACAGAGGTACAAAAGTACCGGTCGGCGCCGGTACCGGTGTTGGTCGACGCCGGTCCGTCTCCGTGACCATGACGAGGGGGAGGCCGGGGTCAATGCCGGCTGGGGACACAACCGGCGTCGGAGGGGGCGGAGGTGTCGCCAATGGATTCGGCGCCAGAGGTGGTGTCGCAAGGTCGACGGGCGCCGATCCAGACCTGGATCCCTGGGGGCCCTGCGGCACTGGAGACGAAGCCGTTGGCATTGAAGGCCTAGAACCCACAGCCAAGTCCTTGGGGCCCGAAGGCGTGCCTGCGGAGTCAGGCTGGCCAAAGTTGGAGTGGAGGGCTTCGGCAAAGCTACGAAGTTGGGCAGGGGTCACCCCGGCTCCCGGGAAGGGAGGGAAGCTCGGAGCCGACCCAACAAGCTCCGCAGGCGGAGCCGGACGACTACCTTCTGCATCCTGCGTCGAGTCGGCCGACGGACGGGGAGAAGGCGAAGAGCAACGGTGCTTCTTTGCCTTCTTGTGCTTCAACTTACCCGACGACGAAGACTTTCGAAGCGGAGTGGTGGTGGTGACTCCACAACCGGTCCCACGACCTCCCTTTTGACCGGGACCTCGAGGGGCACGGAGATCACTGCCGGGCCTCTAGAAGCTTCCGGGACCACTCCAGCAAAGACTTCGGGTTCATGGCCCGGCAGTCAGAGCACGACTTCAGGTCGTGGTCGTGTTCCAGGCACCAGAGACACGCGAGATGTGGGTCCGTGAACGACATCAACTTGTGACAGGAGTCACAAGGTTTGAAGCCGGTCAGATGTGACATCCCTTGCACCAGGAGTCGAACGACTCGAAAATAGAAGCCGACAAACCGTTTTAAAAAAGTCTACTCAAAAAAGGCTAAGGGTACCGCTCTCTCTGGATCTGCGCTGGCTGGCGCGGAAAAAGAAGGAACTGACGTCAGCGCGCAGGGGCGGCGTCTAAGTAGATACCGCGACGTCATTCTGGCGATCACGACGCTAATGACGAACGCGGAGTCAACCAACGCCACCTACCGACGCGCAGGGGTACTGCTGAAGAAAAATTCTCTGGATCCAATCTGACGCCTGGGGGTAAATCTAAGGTAAGGAATCCATAACAAATAGTGAGAGATGGAGATAGAGAGATAGATAGAGGCACAAGTTACTAACTTGTGTAACGATATATCTGTAAGAGACAGTAGTTAGTGACAGATTCCTTACCTTAGAATATCCCCAGGCGTCAGGCTGGATCCGGAAAGTTTTTGCGTAGCAGTACCCTTGCGCGTCGGTAGGCGGCGTCGTGCGGCTCCGCGTCCGTCGTCGGCGTCGTGATCGCCGGGATGACGTCGCGGGCAGTACCTAGGCGCCGCCCCTGCGCGCTGACGTCAGTTCTGTACACGACTTTCCGCGCCAGGAACGCAGAAGCCATGCAAGAAGCTGACATAGGTGTCTGAAAAATACTAGGGCCCTGAAAGGGATGTCCTTAACCCTAGAAATCAGTTCGCAGAACGGGGAGGATGGGTGGGCGGTAAGGAATCTGTCACTAACTACTGTCTCTTACAGATATATCGTTACACAAGTTAGTAACTTGTGCATCTGAAAGAGACACGTTAGTGACAGATTCTCTACCTAGAATAGATACCCCAGCAATACCAACCCCGGTGGTGGGTCTGCGAACAAAGATCAGACAAGGAAGTCCTGGAGGACAGAACGGCCAAAGAAGCCGTCCCTCCGGACCTGACTGTCAAGGCAGTAATGTTTTGTAAACGTGTGCAGCGAGGCCCACGTAGCTGCCTGACAAATAACGGGCAGCGGAACACCGCGGCCCAAGGCCGTGGTAGCAGCTGTTGCCCTGGTGGAATGGGCACGCAGCCCAACAGGAGGCTCCTTCTTAGCCAAAGAATAGCAGGTCTTGATGCACAAGGTAACCCAGCGGGAGATGGTTCGTTTGTGCACCGCCCGACCTTTTTGGCGCCCACGTAGCCAACAAAGAGCTGGTCATCCACCCGGAAGTGTTTTGTGCGGTCGATATAGAAGGAGAGCGCACGTTTTGGGTCCAGACGGTGGAGCCTCTCTTCCTCTCTGGAAGGATGCGGAGGCGGAAAGAAGGTAGGCAAAGTGATGGTCTGCCCAATGTGGAAGGCAGTAACCACCTTTGGCAAGAAGGACGGACGCGTCCGAAGAACAACCTTGTCTGGATGAACAGACAGAAAGGGAGGTTTGCAAGATAAAGCCTGGAGCTCACTCACCCGCCGAGCGGAGGTGATGGCCACCAGAAAGGCTGTCTTTAGAGTCAAAAGACGAAGAGGACAGTTATGCAGAGGCTCAAAGGAGCGCACATTAAAAAGGTAAGAACCAAGTTCAAGTCCCACTGAGGCATCACAAACGGAACAGGAGGGAAAAGGTGTGTAATGCCTTTAAGAAACCTGTTAACAACAGGGGACTTGAAAAGGGAGGGCTGATCAGGAGCCTGAGGAAGGCCGAGATAGCACATAGATAACCCTTGATGGTACCCAGGGCAGAACCCTGTTGGGCCAGAGAGAGAAGGAACAGAAGGACCTCAGAAAGAGGGGCAGAAAGGGGATTCACAGCCTTTGCTGTGCACCATGCCACAAATTTGTTCCACCTGCAGGCGTATACCACCTTAGTGGAGGGACGCCTGGCTGCCAGAATCACATCACAAACTTCGGGAGGCAAATCGAAAGGAATCAACTGCCGCCGCTCAATCTCCACGCAAGCAGGTGTAGACTGGACAGGTTCGGGTGGAGGACCGTCCCCTGCTGCTGCGACAGAAGATCCTCCCGAAGAGGCAGACGGATCGGGGGATCTATGCTCATATTGAGTAGCTCGGGATACCAAACTCTTCAAGCCCAGTCCGGAGCCACAAGAATGACTTGGGCCCGGTCGTGCCGAATCTTCTTCAACACTCTGGGTAGAAGTGGTATAGGCGGAAAGGCGTACAACAGACCGCAACTCCACTCGTGACGGATGCGTCGCCGAGCGAGTGCCGCCTTGGAAATTCCAACGCGCAGAACTGATGACATTGCGCGTTCTCTTCGGTGGCGAATAGATCTAACCAAGGCTCTCCCCATTGTAGAAAGAGTCCTTGCGCCACTTCCGAGTGAAGACGCCATTCGTGATCCATCATGCACCTGCGGCTGAGTTCGTCCGCCCTGGCGTTCAGGGAACCTGCCGGGTGTTGAACCATCAGGAACATGCCCTGATGTTCCAGCCATGTCCAGAGGCGCAGAGCCTCCTGACAAAGGGTCCAAGACCCCACCCCGCCTTGTTTGTTGCAGTACCACATGGCGGTGGTGTTGTCTGTGAACACCTGCACCACCTTCCCTTTGACAGAGGGAAGGAATGCCTGAGTGCAAGCCGGATCGCCCGGAGCTCCAGAATGTTGATATGGAGCCGGGACTCCGCCGGAGACCAGAGGCCTCTGATCTCCGCCTCTCCCATGTGACCGCCCCATCCCAGAAGGGACGCGTCCGTCACAACTGTGTGCTCTGGCTGGGGAAGGGAGAGGGATCTGCCCATGACCCATTGCCGGTTCGAGAGCCACCACTGCAACTGTTTTGCAGTCCCCTCCGAGATCTGGACGTGATCGGACAGGTTGCCCTGGTGCTGCGCCCACTGGAACTTCAGGTCCCACTGCAGAGCCCGCATATGCCATCTGGCATGATTGACCAGCAGGATGCAGGAGGCCATGAGGCCCAGCAGCCTCAGGGTCATCCGCACCGAAACCCAGGATAAAGGCTGAAAGATCGGAATCATAGTCTGAATATCCCGGACTCGCCGTTCGGGAGGATAGGCCCGAAACTGCGTCGTGTCCAGAACTGCTCCGATGAAAAGGAGCTGTGGAGAAGGAATCAGATGCGACTTCGGCACATTGATGGAGAACCCCAGCGAGTGCAGGAGTTCGGCCGTAGTCTGGAGGTGGGAGACGACTGCCTGGGACGAGTCCGCCTTCAGCAACCAGTCGTCGAGGTAGGGGAAGACTGAAACCCCTGCCCGGCGCAGATGAGCTGCGACCACCGCCATCACTTTCGTGAACACCAGAGGGGCACTGGTAAGGCCAAAGGGGAGCACGGTGAACTGAAAGTGCTCGGGGCCTACCGTGAACCGAAGGTAACGCCGGTGGGCCGGCAGGACGGGTGTTGGAAACGGGGTTACCGAGACCGTTATGGTAGCATGGCGCAAAGCGGGGAAAGGCACGCGAAGGCAATGTGTAAGGCAGTTGTGCAGCACACTCTCACATTAACTCAGAAATGCGACGCAATAACCGGACTCCACACCAGGCTTAGATAAGTGAACAATCAGGTTCCTTTATCTTAATCAAGATGGCATTCAACTATTCAAATTATACATTCTGGTAACTAGTGCGCGTTCATTTAAAAAGACCCTTCACAATTCTGGCCACTAAAAGGCCGCATTAAAATCACAGCACCACTGCTCATTCGGGTGCTCTTTACCAACTAGGGCCTAGAACAGGCGCAACACGGTTTATACATCAACATATATACAGTAGGCCTAGGTACTCTATACAGCCTATGATACACTAGGCGGGAGGGAATCCTACCGGGAACCCCTCAACATGTCCAGCAGCTGGGGGCTTCCAAAAAGGGGGAACTTCTTTATCTCCCGGGGAGGCTAGGGTCATAGGATGTGCCTGGCCTGTAATCCCAACGTCATTAAAGGCCCCCTCCCTCCGTGATCCCTCCTCAAGGGTGGCCCCCGGCCTCCAGGGGCTTAACCTAGAGCCCTAGGGGCCTCCTGGGCTCACCTGCTGTGTTCTTGCTGGCTGTGGGGCCTTACGGCGGACTCCTCTCTGGCCCGGCCCTCTGTGGTGGGGGCGGGGCCCGGCGCGAGTCTCGCGGCCCTCCGGCCGGTGCTGATTTATTTCTCGAGGCTCTTGTGCCTCTCGCGTGGTGGTTCCCTTTGTTGGGGGGCCGGTATGCCCCTCCTCCGGCCCCCGTGGAGTCCAGGGAGTGAGTGGGGACTTGGTGCGGGAGCCGGCGGTCCTGCCAGTCGGCTCCGGCGTCCCGAGAGGTGAGGAGGTCCTTCCTTACCTCCCGGCGTGCTGGGCGGAGGCGGGCTCTTCACGGCGCCCAATCCGGGCGCGGCGGCGATTCTTCGCGGGGCTCCCGTTGGCAGTGGAGCCCCGGGGACGTCCTCCCGATTGGCTCCGGCTGAGCCAATCGCGTCGCGGCCTTCTCTTCTTCCGGGGGCTCCCGTTGGCAGTGGAGCCCCTCTGACGTCGTCGAGCTCGCTCTGCTGGGCCAATCACGTCGCGGCTTCTGGTGGTTGCCAGGCGACGCCCTCTTCTCCGGCGATTGGCTTTGGCGGGCCAATCCCGTCGCGGCCTCTTCGGGGCGCGACCTGTGACGCGGTCAGCGTCCCCGGCCTCTCGGCGACAGCGTCCACGGGCCGGGAGGCCGCAGCAGGCCTCAATTCACTTCACGCGCCCCACGGGGCTGCGGCGGCGGTATTCTTGGCCGCGCTGGCAGCGGCAGGGGTCTCGGGCCCGGCGGTGACTTGTGGTGATTTCGGTGAGGGCGCGGACGGCGCCCTCACCACTACTATGAATAGGGGAGAGATCCCCCGGCCTCAGTTCCCTTCTTCCAGCGGCGGCGGCCGCGGCGGTGATCCGGTCACCAGGTCAGTGACCGAGGGGGGGTCAAGTTCTCTCCGCACTTGGGGGTTGCAGCGCAGGCGCGCTGACAGCCTTGTGCTCAGGCTGTGAAGGGATGGTTCTTGGGGGACAGTCCAGCTGTCTGTATAGGTAGATAGGGGGTGGAGGCCTAGCGCTTAGGACGCAGCGCTTCGCCTCCTGATCCCCTCTCAATGGTTTTCACTTCAGGTCCTGCCGGTCATGGATTCAGCAAAGTCTTTTGATGAACAGGGGGGGTTTGTGAGTTGGTGATTCTTGGAGGGTTGGATGTTCCTCCTGGCACGCTGGCGATGGTTCCCTGGGTCCCCTCACACTGGGCAAGATCAGTGGGTGGTGGGTGTTCCTCATCTATCTTACGGCAGCAGGGCCTTGACCCTGTCAGCGGCAGTAGTGTAGGTCTCCCCCTAGGCCCTAAAGTCTGTACTCCAGCGCAGGTTCTCCCAGGTTCAGCGGTGCCTCAACCTAACTAACTCCAGGTTTTCCCTCCAAGCCTCTTATACCCCTAGGTCAGGTGACCCTCCCAAAGGCGGCAAAGTGTAACTCCTCCCACAGCCCGGAAGGTTCTGGAACCTTCCACCTACCTAGCTATGGGGCCCAGAGGCGGGGACGGGATGGCTACTGTATCCCTTGTCCCAGCCTGACTCTGGCGACTAGTGTGTATGTGTGGAAGGCCCTCTGCAGTAGCAGGGGCCTGTGGCAGCCATCTTTGGTGAGAGAGCACCTGCACCTCAGCACTGACCAGCAGTGGCAAGGCGCCCGGAGACCTAGGTCCAGTAAAAATATGGTGGCAAAAATGAGGCGCAGAAAGGGAAAAAAACAGGGTAAGACCACCCTAGGGCTGACAGGTCTAACACAGGGGATGTGGAAATATGCGTCCTGCAAGTCCAACGCTACCAGCCAGTCTCCAGGGTCGAGGGCAGTCAAGACCTGAGCTAGGGTGAGCATCTTGAACTTCTCCTTCCGGAGGAAGCGATTGACGTTCGGAGGTCCAAGATGGGACGCATGTCCTCCTTGTCCTTTTTGGGCACCAGAAAGTAGTGGGAGTAGCAACCACGCCCTACTTCTGGGGTCGGAACATGCTCAATGGCCCTCTTGGCCAAGAGGGCCGTGACTTCCTTCTGCAGAAGCATCAAGTGATCCCCTGACATGCGGTGGAATTGAGGTGGCATGGCTGGGGGGTGGTCTCGAGGGGAGGGAGTAGCCCTTTGGACAATGTCCAAGACCCACCTGTCCGAGGTGATGGCACGCCAGTGGTGAAGGTGATGGCGGACCCTGCCCCCTACTGGCGTGCTGTGCACCTGAAAGGAGGGACTAGGAGGGCTTGGAGGCCGCGGACGGGTTGGAGGTGGTGGCCTGACCCGCACGCTGGTTGCCCGAACCGCCACGGCGGTATCCACGTCCTCGCGAAGGCGCTTGCTGCGCGGGCCGGTGGCTGGGCAGCGGACGTGACTGGGCGCCCCTTCCGTGGCCACGAAAGGGGCGAAAAGCAGAGGTTAGCGGAGGGCGCACAACAGAAAGGCCCAGGGACTTGGCAGTAGCCCGTGAGTCCTTAAAATGCTCCAGCGCATGGTCTGCTTTGGAACCAAAAAGACCGACTCCATCAAAGGGCATGTCCATGAGTGTATTCTGGACATCACCCGAGAAACCAGTTGTTCTCAGCCAGGCGTGGCGACGCAGCACCACCGTCGGTGCAAGCGATCTGCCCAGCGAGTCGGCGGTATCAAGGCCACAACGTATGGTGTACTTTGCCGCATCCCTACCTTCCGCAATGGTGCGGGTAAGCAGTGTCTGGACCTCCTCAGAACACTGGGGCAAAACAGCCGACACCGAATCCCACAGGGAGTGGGTATATCGGCCCAAAAGGCAAGCTGTGTTGACGGACCGCAAGCCAGCACTGGAGGAAGAAAAAGCCTTCTTCCCAAATTGATCCAGGCGTTTGGATTCCCTATCCGGAGGGGCGGTAGGCAAGGCGGTTTGGGAGGCAGAGGCTTGGACAACCAAGCTCTCGGGGGTGGGATGTTGAGAGAAAAACAAGGGGTCGCCCGGAGCAGGGCGATGGCGTCGGGCCACGTTCCTATCCACAGGAGCCCCTGTGGTGGGCTTGGACCAGGTGCCCAAAAGAACGTCAGATAGTGCATCATCAAACGGCAGCACAGTCTCCGATGAGGAAGCTGCCGGTTGAAGCACTTCCGTCAGGAGATTAGTCCTGACAGCCACAGTAGGCAATTGGAGGTGCAAGGCTCCAGCTGCTCTACGCAACACCGTTGCGAAATTTGCTCCCTCCTCCGTAGCCACGGGAGGAGACAGCATGCCAGTGTCAGGGGAAGTGTCTAGACCACTGGCATCCCCAAGTTCCTCTGCCCAGTCCTGATCATACTCACACTGCTGTGTGAGAGGGTCTTCCGACCCCTCCCAGCTCTCCTGGTCCTCCTCTGGTTCAAAATATGGAGGAGGGACGACATCTGGGACCCAAGGTCTCATCGGCGCCGGAGCCGGCGTCGAGCGACGTCTGTCCGGCTCCATGTCCGGAGCCGGAGAGAACCGGGGAACAACGCCGCTCGGAGCCCCGGACGGCGTCAGGAACGGCACCGGGGACATCGGCGGAGGCGTGGTTAGGTCAACCGGCGTCGATGGGGGTTGCGGTACCACCGGAGCCGGGATCGAGGCCGGAGCCGAGGCCGGGATCAAGGCTGGCGGGACAGGCGACGCCGGGACCGGAGTCGTCGGCGACGCCAGAGCAACCCCATCAGGGCCCGCGGGGCCCGAAGGCGCACCGGAGGGGACCTTGAGGCCCGAAGAGGCGGGCCATGGCTGGCAGGAATTCCTAGTAGCTCGGCCGGAGTCGCCCCGATCCCGGAAAGGACCGGTAATGTGGGGGCGGCTCCACAGGCACGTCCGGGGCCGCGGGGACGGTGCCGACAGGGGCCTCAGCCGAGTCACGAGACCGGCGAGGCGAAGTCTTAGAGCGATGATGCTTCTTAGACTTTTTGTGCTTCGACTTACCCGAGGAGCGCGAAGACTTGGACTCCGACAACCGGCGGGGGCTCCGCGACTGGCCCCTCGACCTCTCCCGGGACCGGGGCTTGGTGCGGCGCGGAGCCGACTGCCGGACCTCGAGGAGCTTTCGAGACCGCTCTCGCAAAGCCTTCGGGTGGAGTTTCCGGCAGTCAGGGCACGACTTCGTGTCGTGGTCTCGGCCGAGACAGTAGAGACACTCTAGATGCGGGTCTGTGATCGACATCATTCGACCACAGACGTTGCATGGCTTGAAGCCGGGCATCCCTACTGACACCTAGGAGTCGAGAAGACTCGAAAAGAAACAGTGAAAAATTCACCAAATATTTAGTCAAAAATTGACTAGGGCACTGCTCTTCCCGGATCTGCGCTTACTGGCGCGGAAAAATAAGAACTGACGTCAGCGCGCAGGGGCGGCATCTAAGTACTGCCCGCGACGTCATCCCGGCGACCACGACGCCGACGACGGACGCGGAGCCGCACGACGCCGCCTACCGACGCGCAAGGGTACTGCTACGCAAAAACTTTCCGGATCCAGCCTGACGCCTGGGGATATTCTAAGGTAAGGAATCTGTCACTAACGTGTCTCTTTCAGATCCACAGTGTACAGGTAAGTAACTTGTTTTTCTCCAGTATTGAATCTTTCATGGATTCACATGCTTGAATCAGAGTAATCAGCAGTATCAAAGGAAAAAATGGAGGTGAGTTGGGCAACACCACTCTCATACATAGAAAGCTATGAACATAAGGTTTATTTTAAATAAACATGTCACGATTGCAACCGTAAAGCACAAGTTACTTACCTTCGGTAACGATATATCTGTAAGAAACATTAGTTAGTGATAGATTCCTTACCTTAGAATTACCCCCAGGCGTCGGACTGGATCCGGAAAGTTTGTCAGCAGTACCCCTGCATGTCGGAAGGTGGAGTCGAGCGGCTCCGCGTCCGTCGTTGGCGTCGTGGTCGCCGAGATAACGTTGCAGCAGCTACTTAGACACCGCCCTCGCGCGCTAACGTCAGTTCTGAACACGACTTTCCGCGCCAGGAACGCAGAGCCATGCAAGATACTGACCACTGGTGCATTGAAACTAGGGCCCTGAAAGGGATGACCTTAACCCTAGAAATCAGTTCGCAGAACGGGGAGGATGGGTGGGGCGGTAAGGAATCCATCACTAACTAATGTTTCTTACAGATATATCGTTACCGAAGGTAAGTAACTTGTGCATCTGAAATAAACACGTTAGTGATAGATTCCTTACCTTAGAATAGATACCCCAGCAATACCAACCCCGGTGGGGGGTCTGCGAACCAAGATCACAACAGGAAGTCCCGGAGAACAGAACGGCCAAAGAAGCCGTCTCTCCAGATTTGGCTGTCCAGGCAATACTGCTTAGTAAAAGTGTGCAGCGAGGCCCACGTAGCTGCCTGACAGATGTCTTGTAAGGGGACACAAAGTCCCAATGCCGTAGTGGAAGCCATCGCCCTGGTAGAATGGGGGCGCAGCCCCAACGGAGGCTCCTTCTTTGCCAGAGAATAACAGGCTTTAATGCACAAGTTACTAACTTGTGTAACGATATATCTGTAAGAGACAGTAGTTAGTGATAGATTCCTTACCTTAGAATATCCCCAGGCGTCAGGCTGGATCCGGAAAGTTTTGCGTAGCAGTACCCTTGCGCGTCGGTAGGCGGCGTCGTGCGGCTCCGCGTCCGTCGTCGGCGTCGTGATCGCCGGGATGACGTCGCGGGCAGCACTTAGGCGCCGCCCCTGCGCGCTGACGTCAGTTCTGTACACGACTTTCCGCGCCAGGAACGCAGAGCCATGCAAGAAGCTGACACAGGTGTCTGAAAAATACTAGGGCCCTGAAAGGGATGTCCTTAACCTAGAAATCAGTTCGCAGAACGGGGAGGATGGGTGGGCGGTAGGAATCTATCACTAACTACTGTCTCTTACAGATATATCGTTACACAAGTTAGTAACTTGTGCATCTGAAAGAGACACGTTAGTGATAGATTCCTTACCTTAGAATAGATACCCCAGCAATACCAACCCCGGTGGTGGGTCTGCGAACAAAGATCAGACAAGGAAGTCCTGGAGGACAGAACGGCCAAAGAAGCCGTCCCTCCGGACCTGACTGTCAAGGCAGTAATGCTTAGTAAACGTGTGCAGCGAGGCCCACGTAGCCGCCTGACAGATAACCGGCAGCGGAACACCGCGGCCCAAGGCCGTGGTAGCAGCCGTTGCCCTGGTGGAATGGGCACGCAGCCCAACAGGAGGTTCCTTTTTAGCCAAAGAATAGCAGGCCTTGATGCACAAGGTAACCCAGCGGGAGATGGTCCTCTTGTGCACCGCCCGACCTTTTTGGCGCCCACGTAGCCAACAAAGAGCTGGTCATCCACCCGGAAGAGTTTGGTGCGGTCAATATAAAAAGAGAGCGCACGTTTTGGGTCCAGACGGTGGAGCCTCTCTTCCTCTCTGGAAGGATGCGGAGGCGGAAAGAAGGTGGGCAAAGTGATGGTCTGCCCAATGTGGAAAGCAGTAACCACCTTTGGCAAGAAGGACGGACGCGTCCGAAGAACAACCTTGTCTGGATGAACAGACAGAAAGGGAGGTTTGCAAGATAGAGCCTGGAGCTCACTCACCCGCCGAGCGGAGGTGATGGCCACCAGAAAGGCTGTCTTCAGAGTCAGAAGACGAAGAGGACAGTTATGCAGAGAGCTCAAAGGGAGCGCACATTAAAAGGTAAGAACCAAGTTCAAGTCCCACTGAGGCATTACAAACGGAACAGGAGGGAAGAGGTGAGTAATGCCTTTCAAGAACCTGTTAACAACAGGGGACTTGAACAGGGAGGGCTGATCAGGGAGCCTGAGGAAGGCCGAGATAGCACAAAGATAACCCTTGATGGTACCCAGGGCAGAACCCTGTCGGGCCAGAGAGAGAAGGAACAGAAGGACCTCAGAAAGAGGGGCAGAAAGGGGATCCACAGCCTTTGCTGTGCACCATGCCACAAATTTGTTCCACCTGCAGGCGTATACCACCTTAGTGGAGGGACGCCTGGCTGCCAGAATCACATCACAAACTCCGGGAGGCAAGTCGAAAGGAATCAACTGCCGCCGCTCAATCTCCACGCAAGCAGGTGTAGACTGGACAGGTTCGGGTGGAGGACCGTCCCCTGCTGCTGCGACAGAAGATCCTCCCGAAGAGGCAGACGGTTCGGGGGATCTATGCTCATATTGAGTAGCTCGGGATACCAAACTCTTCGAGCCCAGTCCGGAGCCACAAGAATGACTTGGGCCCGGTCGTGCCGAATCTTCTTCAACACTCTGGGTAGAAGTGGTATAGGCGGAAAGGCGTACAACAGACCACAACTCCACTCGCGACGAAAGCGTCGCCGAGCGAGTGCCGCCTTGGAAATTCCAACGCGCAGAACTGATGACATTGCGCGTTCTCTTCGGTGGCGAATAGATCTAACCAAGGCTCTCCCCACTGTAGAAAGAGTCCTTGCGCCACTTCCGAGTGAAGACGCCATTCGTGATCCATCATGCACCTGCGGCTGAGTTCGTCCGCCCTGGCGTTCAGAGAACCTGCCAGGTGTTGAACCATCAGGAACATGCCCTGATGTTCCAGCCATGTCCAGAGGCGCAGAGCCTCCTGACAAAGGGTCCAAGACCCCACCCCGCCCTGTTTGTTGCAGTACCACATGGCGGTGGTGTTGTCTGTGAACACCTGCACTACCTTCCCTTTGACAGAGGGAAGGAATGCCTTGAGTGCAAGCCGGATCGCCCGGAGCTCCAGAAGGTTGATATGGAGCCGGGACTCCGCCGGAGACCAGAGGCCTCTGATCTCCGCCTCTCCCATGTGACCGCCCCATCCCAGAAGGGACGCGTCCGTCACAACTGTATGCTCTGGCTGGGGAAGGGAGAGGGATCTGCCCATGACCCATTGCCGGTTCGAGAGCCACCACTGCAACTGTTTTGCAGTCCCCTCCGAGATCTGGACGTGATCGGACAGGTCGCCCTGGTGCTGCGCCCACTGGAACTTCAGGTCCCACTGCAGAGCCCGCATATGCCATCTGGCATGATTGACCAGCAGGATGCAGGAGGCCATGAGGCCCAGCAGCCTCAGGGTCATCCTTACCGAAACCCAGGATAAAGGCCGAAAGATCGGAATCATAGCCTGAATATCCCGGACTCGCCGTTCGGGAGGATAGGCCCGAAACTGCGTCGTGTCCAGAACTGCTCCGATGAAAAGGAGCTGTGGAGAAGGAATCAGATGCGACTTCGGCACATTGATGGAGAACCCCAGCGAGTGCAGGAGTTCGGCCGTAGTCTGGAGGTGGGAGACGACTGCCTGGGACGAGCCCGCCTTCAGCAGCCAGTCGTCGAGGCAGGGGAAGACTGAAACCCCTGCCCGGCGCAGATGAGCTGCGACCACCGCCATCACTTTCGTGAACACCCGAGGGGCACTTGTAAGGCCAAAGGGGAGCACGGTGAACTGAAAATGCTCGGGGCCTACCGTGAACCGAAGGTAACGCCGGTGGGCCGGCAGGACGGGGATGTGGAAATACGCGTCCTGCAAGTCCAACGCTACCAACCAGTCTCCTGGGTCGAGGGCAGTCAAGACCTGAGCTAGGGTGAGCATCTTGAACTTCTCCTTCCGGAGGAAGCGATTGACGTTCCGGAGGTCCAAGATAGGACGCATGTCCTCCTTGTCCTTTTGGGCACCAGAAAGTAGTGGGAGTAGCAACCACGCCCTACTTCTGGGGTCGGAACATGCTCGATGGCCCTCTTGGTCAAGAGGGCCGTGACTTCCTTCTGTAGAAGCACCAAGTGATCCCCTGACATGCGGTGGAATTGAGGTGGCATGGCTGGGGGGTGGTCTCGAAGGGGAGGGAGTAGCCCCTTCGGACAATGTCCAAGACCCACCTGTCCGAGGTGATGGTGCGCCAGTGGGGAAGGTGATGGCGGACCCTGCCCCCTACTGGCGTGCCGTGCACCTGAAAGGAGGGACTAGGAGGGCTTGGAGGCCGCGGACGGGTTGGAGGTGGTGGCCTGACCCGCACGCTGGTTGCCCGATCCGCCACGGCGGAATCCACGTCCTCGGCCACGCGAAGACGCCTGCTGCGCGGGCCGGTGGCTGGGCTGCTGACGTGAAGGGGCGCCCCTACCGTGGCCACGATAGGGGCGAAAAGCAGAAGGCAGCGGAGGGCGTGTAGCAGAAAGGCCCAGGGACTTGGCAGTAGCCCGTGAGTCCTTAAAGCGCTCCAACGCATGGTCTGCTTTGGACCCAAAAAGACCGACTCCATCAAAGGGCATGTCCATGAGAGTATTCTGGACATCCCCTGAAAAACCAGTGGTTCTCAGCCAGGCGTGGCGGCGGAGCGCCACCGTCGTTGCAATGGACCTGCCCAGCGAGTCGGCGGTGTCAAGGCCACAACGGATAGTGTATTTGGCCGCATCCCTTCCTTCCGCAATGGCGCGGGAAAGCAGTGCCTGGACCTCCTCAGGGCACTGGGGCAAAACATCCGCCACCGAATCCCACAGAGAGTGGGTATATCGGCCCAAAAGACAAGCGGTGTTAACGGACCGCAAGCCAGCACTGGAGGAAGAAAACCTTTCTTCCCAAACTGATCCAGGCGTTTGGATTCCCTATCCGGAGGAGCGGTAGGGAAGGCGGTTTGGGAAGCGGAGGCTTGGACAACCAAGCTCTCAGGAGTGGGGTGGACAGAAAGAAACAGGGGTCGCCCGGAGCGGGCGATGGCGTCGTGACACGTTCCGATCCACAGGAGCCCCTGTGTTGGGCTTGGACCAGGCGCCCAAAAGAACGTCTGTGAGGGCGTCGTTAAACGGCAGCACAGTCTCCGCAGAGGAGGCTGCCGGCTGAAGCACCTCTGTCAAGATGTTAGGCTTGACCGTCAAAGTAGGGAGCTGGAGACGTAAGGCCCCAGCAGCCCTACGCAACACCGTACCAAAATTGGCCCCCTCCTCCGTAGCCACGGGAGGAGACAGCATGCCAGTGTCAGGAGAAGTATCCAGACCACTGGCCTCCCCTAGACTCTCTGTCCAGTCCTCATCATACTGACAGTTGCGAGTCAGAGGGTCATCAGACCCCTCCCAGTCCTCCTGGTCCTCCTCTGGTTCAAAATAAGGAGGAGGAGGAACATTTGGGACCCAAGGTCCCATCGGCGCCGGAGCCGGCGTCGAGCGACGTCGCTCCGGGTCCATGTCCGGAGCCGGAAGGAACTGGGGGACGACGCCGCCCGGAGCCCAGGGCGGCGTCGAGAACGGCACCGGAGACATCGGCGCCGGCGGTGTCGTGAGGTCGACCGGCGTCGATGGGGGTTGTGGAGCCGGGATCGAGGCCGGGGCCGAAGCCGGAGCCGGGATCGAGGCTGGAGGCCCGGGCGACGCCGGAGCCGGAGCCGCCGGCGACGCCGGAGCAACCCCATCAGGGCCCGCGGGGCCCGAAGGCGCACCGGAGGGGCCTGAAGGCCCGAAGAGGCGGGCCATGGCCGACAGGAACTCCTGTACCTTGGCCGGATCCGCCCCGAACCCGGGAAGGGCGGGTATGACGGGGGCGACTCCACAGGCAAGTCCGGGGCCGCGGGGACGGTGCCGGGAGGGGCCTCAGCCGAGTCGCGAGACCGGCGAGGCGAAGTCCGAGAGCGACGATGCTTCTTGGACTTCTTGTGCTTAGACTTACCGGACGAAGAAGACTTCGACGCCGACGACCGGTGTGCACTCCGCGAGCGACCCCTGGACCTCTCACGCGACCGGGGCCTCCGTGGAGCCGAATGCCGGGCCTCGAGGAGCTTTCGAGACCGCTCTCGCAAAGCTTTCGGGTTGAGGGCCTGGCATTCGGGACAAGACTCGGTGTCGTGGCCTCGGCCGAGGCAGAAGAGACACTCCCAATGCGGGTCGGTGACGGACATCATCCGCGCACAGGCGCCGCATCGCTTGAAGCCGGGCATCCCTACGACACCTTAAAGATGGAAAAAACAGTGAAAAAATCACCAAAAATAATGGTCAAAAATTGACCAGGGCACTGCTCTTCCCGGATCTGCGCTTGCTGGCGCGGAAAAAGAAGAACTGACGTCAGCGCGCAGGGGCGGCGCCTAAGTGCTGCCCGCGACGTCATCCCGGCGATCACGACGCCGACGACGGACGCGGAGCCGCACGACGCCGCCTACCGACGCGCAAGGGTACTGCTACGCAAAACTTTCCGGATCCAGCCTGACGCCTGGGGATATTCTAAGGTAAGGAATCTATCACTAACGTGTCTCTTTCAGATACACAAGACGACCCATCTGGAGATAGTCCGCTTGTGTACGGCCCGACCTTTCTGGGCGCCAACATAGCCAACAAAGAGCTGGTCATCCACCCGGAACTGTTGTGTGCGACTCAGGTAAAATGAGTGTGCACGTTTTGGGTCCAGACGGTGGAGCCTCTCTTCCTCTCTGGAAGGATGCGTAGGCGGAAAGAAGGTGGGCAAAGTGATGGTCTGCCCGATGTGAAAGGGAGTAACAACCTTCGGCAGAAAGGATGGACGTGTCCTGAGGACAACCTTGTCCGGATGGACAGACAGAAAAGGAGGTTTGCAAGAAAGCCTGGAGCTCACTCACTCTCCTAGCAGAGGTGATGGCAACCAGGAAAGCAGTCTTCAGAGTTAACAGACGAAGGGGACAGTTGTGAAGAGGCTCAAAGGGAGCGCACATTAAGTATGTGAGAATCAGGTTCAAGTCCCACTGTGGAATTACGAAGGGAATAGGAGGAAAAAGGTGAGTAATGCCTTTGAGGAATCTGTTAACAACAGGGGACTTGAAAAGATAGGGCTGCTCAGGGAGCCGGAGAAAGGACGAAATAGCAGAAAGCTAGCCCTTGATAGTGCCCAGAGCAGAGCCCTGCTGGGCCAAAGAAAGAAGGAACAGTAGGACCTCAGAAAGAGGGGCAGAAAGGGGATCCACAGCCTTTGCTGTGCACCATGCCACAAACTTGTTCCACCTGCAGGCATATACCAACTTAGTGGAGGGACGCCTGGCTGCCAGAATGACATCACAGACTTCATGAGGCAAGTCGAAAGGAATCAACTGCCGCCGCTCAATCTCCACGCAAAGAGGTGGAGACTGGACAGGTTTGGGTGGAGGACCGTCCCCTGCTGCTGCGACAGAAGATCCTCCCGAAGAGGCAGTCGGATCGGGGGATCGATGGTCATTCTGAGTAGCTCGGGATACCAAACTCTTCGAGCCCAATCCGGAGCCACAAGAATGACTTGGGCCCGGTCGCGCCTGATCTTCAGCACTCTGGGCAGAAGTGGTATAGGCGGAAAGGCGTACAACAGACCGCAACTCCACTTGCGACGAAAAGCGTCGCCGAGCGAGTGCCGCCTTGGAAATTCCAACGCGCAGAATTGCTGACATTGCGCGTTCTCTTAGGTGGCGAATAGATCTAACCAAGGCTCTCCCCACTGTTGAAAGAGACCTTGCGCCACGTCCGAGTGAAGACGCCATTCGTGATCCATCATGCACCTGCGGCTGAGTTCGTCCGCCCTGGCGTTCAGTGAACCTGCCAGGTGTTGAACAACCAGGGAAATGCCCCGATGTTCCAGCCATGTCCAGAGGCGCGGAGTCTCCTGACATAAGGTCCACGACCCCACCCCGCCCTGTTTGTTGCAGTACCACATGGCGGTGGTGTTGTCTGAACACCTGTACTACTCTCCCCTTGACAGAGGGAAAGAATGCCTTCACTGCAAGTCGGATCGCCCGAAGCTCCAGAAGGTTGATATGGAGCCTGGACTCAGCCGGAGACCAGAGGCCTCTGATCTCCGCCTCTCCCATGTGGCCGCCCCATCCCAGGAGGGATGCGTCTGTCACCACTGTGTGCTCCGGTTGGGGAAGGGAGAGGGATCTGCCATTGACCCAATGCCGGTTTGTGAGCCACCACTGCAGCTGGTGTGCAGTGCCCTCCGAGATCTGGACGTAATCGGACAGGTTCCCCTGATGCTGCGCCCACTGGAACTTCAGGTCCCACTGCAGAGCCGGCATATGCCATCTGGAATGAGTGACCAGCAGGATGCCGGAGGCCATGAGGCCCAGCAGCCTCAGGGTCATCCTGACCGAAACCCAGGATAGAGGCTGAAAGATCGGAATCGGAGCCTGAATATCCTGGACTCGCCTTTCGGGAGGATAGACCCGAAAGTGCGTCGTATCCAGAACCGCTCCGATGAAGAGGAGCTTCTGAGCGGGAATCAGGTGCGACTTCGGCACATTGATGGAGAACCCCAGCAAATGCAGGAGGTCGGCCGTAGTCTGGAGGTGGGAGACGACTGTCCGGGGCGAGCCCGCCTTTAACAGCGAGTCGTCGAGATAGAGGAAGACTGGAACCCCTGATCTGCGCAGATGAGCTGCGACCACCGCCATCACTTTCGTGAACACCCGAGGGGCGCTGGTAAGGCCAAAGGGGAGCACGGTAAACTGAAAGTGCTCGTGGCCTACCGTAAACCGCAGGTAACGACGGTGGGCCGGCAGGACGGGAATGTGGAAATATGCGTCCTGCAGATCCAAAGCTACCATCCAGTCTCCAGGGTCGAGGGCAGACAAGACCTGAGCTAGGGTGAGCATCTTGAACTTCTCCTTCCGGAGGAAGCGATTGACGTCCCTGAGGTCCAAGATAGGACGCAGGCCCTTGTCCTTCTTGGGCACCAGAAAGTAGTGGTAACAACAACCACGTCCTACTTCTGGCGCAGGAACAAGCTCTATGGCCCCCTTGGCCAAGAGGGCCGCGACTTCCTGTTGAAGTGCCAAGTGATCCCCCGACATGCGGTGGTACTGGGGTGGCATGGCTGGAGGGGTAGTCTCGAAGGGGAGGGAGTAGCCCCTTCGGACTATTTGCAAAACCCACCTGTCCGAAGTGATGGTGCGCCAGTGGGGGAGGTGATGGCGAATCCTGCCGCCCACTGGCGTTTGATGGGCCTGAAATACCGGACTAGGACGGTTTTGAGGCAGTGGTGGCCGGGGTGGAGGTGGACTGACCCGCCCGCTGGCCCCCTGACCCGCCTCGGCGGGTTCCACGTCCGCGCTGAGACTGTTGCTGCGCAGGCCTGTGGCTCTGAAGCAAACGTGTCGGGGCGCCCCTTCCGTGGCCACGAAAGGAGCGAAAAGCAGAAGGCGGAGGAGGGCGCGTGGCGCAAAGGCCCAGGGACTTAGCTGTAGCCCGCGAGTCCTTAAAGCGCTCCAATGTATTATCTGCTTTGTTGCCAAAAAGGCGAATGCCATCAAAGGGCATGTCCATCAGGATGTTCTGGACATCCCCAGAGAAACCAGTAGTCCTCAGCCAGGCGCGGCGACGGAGCGCCACTGTCGTGGAAATCGCCCTGCCCAGCGAGTTGGCGGTGTCAAGGCCACATCGAATCGTGAACTTTGCTGCATCTCTCCCTTCAGCAATAGCCTGAGAGAGCACTGTCCGGGCCTCCTCCGGACACTGAGGCACCACTTGCGCCACCGTATCCCACAGAGAGTGGGAATAACGGCCCAAGAGGCATGCAGTGTTCACAGACCGCAGCCCTGAACTGGCGGAAGAAAAAATCTTCTTCCCAAATTGTTCCAGTTTCTTGTATTCCCTATCCGGAGGTGCGGTAGGGAATGCGCTCAGGGACGCAGAGGCTTGGACAACCAAGCTCTCAGGGGTGGGGTGTTGGGAGAGGAAAAGGGGGTCACCCGGGGCCAGGCGATGGCGTCGGGCCACGTTCCTATCCACAGGAGCCCCTGTGGTGGGCCTGGACCAGGTGCCCAAAAGAACGTCAGAAAGTGCATCATGCAGCAGTGGCTCCGCAGAGCACTTCTGTCAGGAGGTTAGTCCTGACGGCCACTGTAGGGAGCTCGAGGTGGAGCCGCCCTAAGCAACACCACTGCGTAACTTGCACCCTCCTCCGTAGCCACAGTAGGAGGAGTGAGCATACCAAGATCAGGAGAGGTATCAAGACCACTGGCATCCCCCAGTTCCTCTGCCCAGTCCGGGTCTAACTCACATTATGCTGTGAGAGGGTCCTCAGACCCATCCCAGTCCTCCCCTTCCTCCGAAGGCTGATGAACAGGCCGAAAATAAGGAGGATGGACATAGAGATAGAAAGGTCCCATCAGCGTCGGACTCTGCGTTGAGCGACGCCGTTCCGGCGCCATGTCCACTTCGGGGATGAAACCGGGGGCGACGTCGTCCGGTGGGACGGGCGATGTCGGAAGTGGTGCCAGAGGGGTCGACGTTGGTGGAGGTGTCACAAGGTCAACCGGCGTCGACCGGGATCCAGGCCTGGATCCATGGGGGCTCTGCGGTGCCGGAGCCGACAGCGAAGCCGTCGGCAGTAAAAGGCAAGGACCCCCAGTCGGACCCGCGGGGCCCGAAGGCGCACCGGCGGGGCCCGACGGCCCAAAGAGGCGAGCCATGGCTGACAGAAATTCCTGCAGCTGGGCCGGAGACGCCGACGGACCCGGGAAGGGCGGGTAGGCCGGCGGCGACTGCGTAGGCTCCGCCGGAGCCGCGTGGGGGTGGCACCACCCTCACCCTCAGCCGCGACGGGAAGTCGGAGAGCGACGGCGCTTCTTCGACTTCTTTGAGTGCTTTGTCTTACTTGACCCACAGTGCGAAGACTTCGATCCCGATGAACGATGGTGGTGGCTCCGCGACCGGTCCCTCGACCTCCCACGGGACCGGGACCTTGAGCGGCGCGGAGCCGACTGCCGAACTTCAAGCAACTTTCGGGACCGCTCCCGCAAAGTCTTCGGCACCATGGCCCGGCAGTCGGGACACGACTTGGGGTCGTGGTCGCGCCCCGGGCAGTAAAGACACACGCGGTGCGGGTCCGTCACCGACATCATGCGATGACAGTCCTCGCAGGACTTGAAGCCGGGCATCCCTACTGCACCAGGAGTCGATCGACTCGAAAAATAGAGACAAAAAGGCCTCGAAAAACTCAGTCAAAAAATGACTGGGGGTACCGCTCTCTCCGGATCTGCGCTTGCTGGCGCGGAAAAAAAAAACTGACGTCAGCGCGCGAGGGCGGCGTCTAAGTAGCTGCCACTACGTCATCTCGGCGACCACGACGCCAACGACTGATGCGGAGCCACATGACGCCACCTTCCGACGCGCAGGGGTACTGCTGACGAAAACTTTCCGGATCCAGTCTGACGCCTGGGGGTAATTCTAAGGTAAGGAATTTATCACTAACGTGTTTCTTTCAGATCTGTATATAAACATTGCAAAAGCTGAGACGTAAGCAATAAAAAGGAATAACAATAATAATCAGAATAAGAAAAGTTTTGTACCTCACTGAAAAAGGCATCGTAATACTGGCTCTCCAACAGCGCATCCACCTTCCACGAGGAGTCCAAATAATATTGCTTGGTGAACGTATGCACATTCGCACATGTTTCCGCTCTGCAAATATCCGGCGGCGACACTTCGGCAAAAAGGGCCTTGGACGCAGCCACCTTTCTCGTAGAATGTGCCATAATCTTCGTCGACAGGGGCCTTCCAGCTTTGTTGTGGCAAAAGCAAATCACTGCAGACACCCAAAGAGCGAAACTGCTCCTTGATAATGCATATCCCTTCCTGGGCGGAGCAAAAGATATGAGGTGCTGGGCCAATTTCCTGAAAATCTTTGTCTTGTCAATATAGAATTTCAAGAAATGTTTGGAATCTAGAGAATGCACATCCCTTTGCACTGTAGATGAAGGGTGTTTACAATATGTTGACAGCACAATTGGTTCATTCAAATGAAACTAACTTGGGACCATCAGAATGAACTTAGGATTAGTTCTTAATGTCACTTCGTCACCTTTGAAAAGCAAGAAGGGTTCAGTAACTGTAAAAGCTTGAATTTCACTGACTCTTCTTGCAGATGTGAGGGCCAAGAAAAGGGCCATTTTCCACAATACGTATTTTATATCGCCTTATGGATAGGCTCAAATGGGCTTTCCATTAACTGTGATAGGACCGTATTTAACTGCCAGGAAACCAGAGGAGGTTTTACTGGAGGGAAAACTCTGAATAATCCTTTCATGAATTCCTTAATTATTCTAATAGACCACAAAGAGAATTTTTTCTCTGAAATCTCGAAATTGTAGCTAAATGTACATTTATTGAAGAATGTGCCAGGCTTGACTTCACTTTGTCAAGCAATCAATCAAGGGTTGACCTGTGAGGGTCTCAAGGCGCTGGGGGGGGTGGGGGGGGGCGGGGGGGGATGGTGGACTGCTGGTCCGTCTGGGTTCAGTCGAACAGCCAGGTCTTGAGATCCTCCTTTTAAATTCTTTTTATTGAGATTAACATTGCTCAACCAAAAGACCTTTCTTTACATGAATCACCTAGTCTCACATAGTACAACTCTAACATTTCCGCTATTACATGAGGGGTATGCAGGGAATCCTATTCTTTCAAAGGCTCCAAAGACACAAATTAACCAATAGCAATAGAACAAAGGCGAAATGGCCCATCCTCTAGTTCCCACAATTCTTATATCCGAACATGGCCTACGCGTCCTACTCATCCCCCAGCATTCCTCTGTATTGGCGCCATGGATGCCATATCTTCTCCCACTTTTTCACACAACCCCTACTTTTGTACACAGTTTCTTCTGCACGTTGGCACCAGTCCAGATCCCTTTCCCTTTCTCTCAAGGATGGTGGCGAGGGCGCTCCCCACCTCCTCGCAATGTTTCTTTTAGCAATTCCCGCTGCCAAGGCTAGCCATACTCCCACATGTCTAGGCCAGTCAAGGTCTCCCTTAACCATCAGGAGTAGCCATTTGGCGTCCTTTGGGACCGTCACTCCCGATACACTTGACATCACTTCTGTGACCCTCTGCTAGAAATGGGCAATATCCTGGCATTCCCATAGGATATGAAAGAAAGACCTGTCTCGTTGACAACCCCCAACACAGAGCGCTGTGTGCGTTTTGCCCCATTTATACAAGTGTGTACGTGAGTAGTAAGTACGGCGCAGAATATTAAGTGGCACCAATCTAAATCTCGTCCGGATTGTAATTTCCCTTGGGCTTTGTATCGCCTCTAGCCAATCTTCGTCCTCTATACTCCCAAGGTCAGCAGTCCAGGACGCACGCAGGATAACCAGGGGTTCTGACACAGTTTTTATTAATTTGCGATATAATGTAGATGTCGCTTTTTCGGGGATGGGGTCTAATAGTAATCTATCTTCCAGGAACGGGGGTACCTTGTTGAATATGTCGCCGCAGGGCATGCATTAATCTCAGGTAATGATATTTCTGTGATTGATTTAGATTGTATTCCTGCCTTAGATCCTCAAAGGCTATAGGGGCAAGAGATCCTTCTTGAATTGGGTAAGCAATAGGGATTGCCTGAGGTGGAGGGGCAGGGTGTGCCAGGTCTTGGCGGTGAGGTAGGAGAAGGATCTTCCTTGGTTCTGGTCTTGTGGATCCAAGGGATGGAGGCAAGGTGGTGTCTGGCAGGGACCTGGAATGCGAGGCGGTGGTTCAGGTATGCTGGTCCAGTGTCGTAGAGGGCTTTGTAGGCGTGAGTGAGGAGCTTGTAGGTGATTCTTTTGCTGACTGGGAGCCAGTGAAGTTCACAAAGGTGTTTGGTGATGTGCCTTCGGCAGGGAATATTGAGGACCAGTCTTGCTGCAGCGTTTTGAACGTTCTGTAGTTACCTGAGGAGTTTCTATGTGATGCCAGCGTAGAGTGCATTGCCGCAGTCAAGCCTGCTGGTGATGCGTGGGTGACCGTCTTTCTTGCTTCGGAGAGGATCCATCTGAAGGTCTTTCGGAGCAGGTGTACAGCGTGGAAGCATGAGGATACAGCGTTGATCTGGCGGTTCATTGTGAGCGAGGAGTCCAGTATGATGCTGAGGTTCCGCGCGTGGTCCGGGGGCGGGGGGTCTCAGGGCGGCAGGCCACAGGAGTCGTCCCAGGCAGAAGGGGTGGGTCCCAGGATGAGTACTTCAGTCTTGTCCGAGTTGAGTTTGAGGCAGCTGTTCTTCATCCAGGAGGCAATGGCCTTCATCCCGCTGTGGAAGTTGATTCTGGCGGCTGAGGGTTCGTTGGTGAGGGAGAGGATCAGATGGGTGTCGTCGGCGTAGGAGACCATGTTGAGTCTGTGGTTTCTTAAGATGGCAGCAAGGGGGCCATGTAGACGTTGAGGGTGGGGCTGAGGGAGGAGCCCTCGGGCACTCCACAGCTGATCTGTGTAGGTTTGGAGCGGAATGGAGGTAGTCTGACTCGTTGAGTTCGGCCAGAGACGAATGAGTGGATCCAGTCCAGGGCCTTGCTGTGGATGCCGGCGTCGTGGAGTCTAGTGATTAGGGTGTGGTGTGAGACTGTATCAAAGGCAGCCGAGAGGTCTAGCAGGATCAGGGCTGCAGTTTCACCCCGGTTGAGGAGGGTGCAGATGTCATGGGTGGCGGCAAAGGAGTGCGGTCTTGGTGCTGTGATGGTTTCGGAAGCAAGACTGGAAGATGCCCAGGATGTGGTTCACTTCGATGAAGGTGAAGAAGGTAAGGCAGAAATTGTTCTAGAGAAGACTGAAAAGGATATTGAATGTTATTGATACACCAATGACAATCTTTTCCATTTTCCAATGTAAGATTTATTGGTGGTAATAGTGCATGACTGCTCAAGAATAGATTTACATTTGAGTGGAATATTCAACGATCCAAACTCATTATCGGGAGGAGCCATGCTGATAAATTGAGCAACTTTATTTGAGGATTGAAGATCTGACCGTTGTTCATGGAAATGAGATTCTACAGTGGTTTGAACTGGATTTCGGGTACATGGATAGAAGAAGCTCTATGTACCAATATTGAGAATGAGATGGCACGGTTCCGGCTACATTTTGCGAATAACTTTTGGGATGAGTGGGAAAGGTGGAACCGAGTAAGCACACATTCATGTCCATGCTATCAGAAATGCATTCCTCCAAGACCCCCCCCCCCCGAGGAAATCTGCTTGCATATTTTTTGCATTTCTTGTTTTGAAGAGTTGCAAACCGATCCAGATTTGGAATACCCTACTGTTTTAAGACTTGAAATAACTGCTTTGTATTAATTTCCTATTAGGGACACTGTCTCCGAGTTCTGCTTAGAGAGTCTGCCAATTTGTTCTCCGCACCTGGGACATGCTCCACTTACAGCGAGATGTTGTGGGTAAGTAACCATCTCCATATTTGCTGAGCTTGAGAAGACAGAATTTTTTACCTCGATCCCCCTTGCTTGGGGAGACAGAACATGGTCGTGGTATTGTACGTTCACACCAGAACGGAGGAATTGTGAATTCTGGGTAGAAAGGATTGTAGACCCAGGAAAACCACCTTTAGCGCCAGAAGACTGATGTGCATTTTTGACTCTTGAACTGACCATTTCCCGTGATTTTGCAGTTCCGGAAGGTGAGCTCACCACCCATCCAAGGAAGCGTCCGTTGTCATTACAGAGTGGGGATGCGCGGTTAAGAACGAGACCAAGAGGTATTTTCCTTTTTTCCCCACCGTGACATTGCTTGTTTCATAGCTGGGGTGATGGTAATTATGTCTTAGAACGTACCACAAATCTATCCATTATGCATCCAATTGTTCCTGCAATGGTCTCATGTGCAGCCGACAATTTGATATCAATGGAATGCAAGAAGACATCATTCCCAACATTGACTTGATTATTGTAAAATTCCAGAATTTATATTGTGAACATAAATTATAAACAGAACTGGTATGACTTATGGTTCTAAATATCGCAGGAATTTTCCCTTCCTCAAATAATTTGGAGAAGCCAGTGCTTCGTTTTATTGTGTTTTCTCCCCTGGGTTGCTTCTCCTCATTTATATTTCAGGGGCCCTCTTCTGTCCTGACATGTACTTGCTCAGCAGCCTTAGATCCATAACCTGCCTCCATTTTCCCGATTTTATCCTGATGAGGAAGAAATTTGAATAGAAACCTTTGTTGCACTGCAGGAAAGAAACTCCATACTGCTCCCTTGGAAAGTAGTGAACGCACTTCCTGATTTAACAGTGTGATGTTGATGCGTTTTCTAGGAAGGAGGATGACTGGGGAGCTTTTTAACAAATTCCAAGGTGTGACCATGATTTATTACGTCCAACACCCACTGTGGAGGATATATCTAAAGCAGTGTCAATGATTTCAGAGAAAGCCCTTTCACCTTCCTGCAGCATTTCTTTAGCCTCTTTCTATTTGTCTTCTGGTAAAAACTTATAATGAAGGCCGATAAGTCCAACCACATCTATCATAATGTCCCAAGATGGACAACGCATTTGAAGCTCTAACAGATGTGGCTGCTACTGTCGAAAAACACTTACCATGTTATCCAGTCTCCTTCCATTTTATATCCGGTAGTGCTGAACACAGGGCGTAAGGGTTTATGGAGCGCCTCTGGGAGCCTGCATTATCCCAGAATCAGGGCGAGGATGACCTATTGGACAAGTAGGTGAAGTATTGGGCACTTTATATTTTTTATCCAGTCGAAGAATGACTGCTGTGACAGATGCTGGAGTTTATCAGTTTCAGGCCTTCCTCCCAAATATAATCAACTATGGGGATGAATCTTAAAGATTTCCTAGCGGAATCCTTGAAATCGGGTCGCAAACAGTGAGTTTGGTTTACAGGTAGAGGAAAATCAAAATGTTTGAAAGCACGCTCCAGGAGCTCATGGAAGCCTCCTATGTCTTCCAGAGGACAGCTTGCTGGTGATGGTGAAGGCGATTGGGACGAAGGGGCAATATAGTCATCCCACTCCTGACCAGATGCTGCTGGATCCTGAGGAAGTGCACCTTCTTCTAGTTGAACATCTACATCACTATCAATGTAATCATCCGTGATGGTGATAGTAAGCAGAACACTTTTTTCCCCTCTGTGCTTGAAGGTCCGTCAGGCTCTTAGACAAGGGTGCTGAGTACATCGGAGTGCCCCAGAATGAGTGGCACTGGAGCATTCACTTCAGGAAAACGTTTGTAGTAGTCATTGAGCATATGACATAAATCTGAGACTAAAGATAAAGGCACTGATATGGTGTCACCACGTTAACCCTGGTGTTCCTCATAAGATTCATCATGGGTTAGCGCTTTTGAAAAGAGTTGCAGCGGTGAGCCACTAACTTTTGGCAATCTGAAAAAGAAAAATATCCCTCCAAATAAGAGGAAGTTTCTCTACCAAGGTCCTCATCATCCATATCTTGGCATTTTACATTCAGCTGTGAGGGACTGTATGCTGTCCCAAAAAGTGGCGACGACTGTGCCAATGACGACGAAGGGGGTCAGCTTCTGATGAACCCCTAGCGGATACGCTGTAGGCTTTGATGACGGAAATTTTAAAGTTCCCGTCAACGGGATGACCGTCACATCGACGAGGTGGTCGACAAATTCTTCATCACTGAACGTAATGTCAGTCGTTGGGGTTACTGACGACACTTATCACTGGAATCAACAGTGATTTTACCATCAACGAAATTCCTGTGAACGCAGCAGCCATCGACAGATCCATAGACGAGTGGATTCTTGTAGACAAAGGCTCTTTTTGAGGAGCTACAGATAGAGAAGATGATAATATTTTTAGATGAACTTGGAGTGGAATCTTTTTTACAGGCAGGTTTGACAGACCCAGAGTCTTTACTCAGCGATTTAGATCTTTTAGGGTCCTTGTCATATGAGGTAGAGTCTTCATTTTTACATTTTCGCTCAGTTGGGGAGCGACTCTGTCCATCACCAGATCTTGAATCTGAACGAGTCTTCTTATTTTGAAGCCAAAGTAGTAGTCTGGCTTTAGGGTCCATCAAAGTCTTAGCAGAAAAAGTTCTGCAATGCTTACAATCCTTAGGTTTATGACGTGGATGTAAGCAATATAAGCATTCCTTATGGAGATCTTCACAGAAAAGTCTTGGCCTTCCACAAGACTCACAGGGCCAAGAAAGCCTGGTCTTAGATCCCTCTGACATGATGGAAACGCTGGAAAACAGTACCTCAGAGTTGTACAGGTTAAATGTTTCACTTCTGGAAGAAGGCAAGGGTCAAAAGTTGACTGAAGTTGAAGACTGAGTAGAGCTCATGGAGACTCCCTCACACTTGACGTGCGGTTAGAAATATGAGTTATGGTAGCCCTGCAGGGAAAGAGTGCTTCAGGAGTATGATCTCGGATTGGCTGAAGTTTGGTTCTACTAAAAGAATGTGAATTGGTTAGCAATGTTATTCATAGCACTGCTTGTTGCAATTACAGTGGGATTCCCACCATGATGATGGGGAAGAATCAAGCATGTGAATATATGAAAGATTCAATACTGGAGAAACTCTTATTTCATAGAGAACCGTGAATTATTTCCCATATTTCACAATTCCCTGGGAACTAGGCTTTTCATACCACTGCATTTTGTACAATAGAAGCATCCAAACAAGTCAATGCATGCAGATATGTAGAGTGTAATATGCTATTTATCTCAACTGTTAAGTGTGTGAAGACACGCTTCACAAAAGGCAAAGTCTTGAGTGTGCCCCTCCTCCCCCAACAATGGTAGACTATTGCACTCAGTGCAACTGCATGCATGATTTATGCAATGCAGTTCTCTCATGAGCAGTAGTTCTAAACAAAGAAATGTAACCATAGCCAGAAAACAAGGCGATAAATCAGTGCAGCAGATTAAATCACAATAACCAGGCTTTGCGAGCATGTTCCTAGTAATCTGTGAAATATTAATCAGTGTTTTCGCGAGTCAGTTATACCCTACTGCGTCAATAACACTGCTGCACTGTACTAAAAAAGGTGTGAATGTGTTATTGCACTTGGTGGCTTCATATATTAAGCTGTTCTATGGTGTAAAGTTACCTTGGTTTCTCGCTGTAAAACAATTAACCACTTTCTACCTGGGGGAGGGGTATAATGCCTGCAGTAAACCAGCGACAAAATTCTACAAATTTAAAAACAATATTTCAGCAGTTGACTGCATTTTCTGTGCATCTTCCTTTTATCACTTTGGGGATGCTGGCTCTCAGGTACGCTTAAGAGTGGAGTTTCAGTGTGCTACTCAAATGGTGACAAACAGCTAGGTACCAGCACACAGAAAGAGCATCCTGAAGACACAGCCAATCAAAATTGATTGAGAGTGTCCCAAACACCAGCATTAAAGAAAGAACAAGCCTAACCCAAGACCGGTCAACTACACACAACACAGAAATGAATACAAGAAAAGTAATAGAATGGATAGAACAAAACACAGATAGCAACACCCACAACCACAGAACCAACAGGTCCAGCAGAGGACAATATAACCGTTCCAACAAGGATGACAAAAACTAAAGGCACTGCACCCAAAGGAAGGAAAGCAGCAATGTCAGAGACCTCCAGCACCTGCACAGAAAGGACACCAGGATAAAAGGCATCCAAGCATAATCATCATCTCCAGACACTAAGAAGGGGTCCATGTCTTGCTAAGGACGGGAGAAACCATCAGTCACCTGCCCTACCCATCCAAGGACAAATGGAATACAGGAGCAACAAATGAGCAAAGAAAGCATACTCTAAAAAGAAAAAAGGTTTGGACCACAAGGGACTCCATGCAGCGACCAGCAGAACAAGATGCTATAAACAAAACCGCAGAGGCAAGAGGCTCAAGGAACAGTATAAACCGAGCCAATAAACCTACGTAGTGTAAGCAATGACAGAGCACAGAAGCAAGGCAACCACTTTTACAATGTCACACCCAAACAGGGACACTCACTGGCTCCCAAAACAAAGGTGACTCACTAAGGCCAGAATGAGTCATCAAACCTCAGAGACTGAGGAAGAAACCACCACAAAAATAGAAAATATCAATATATGCCAAGCCAGCATAATGTCCTCCAAAGAGAAACACTAAAGGCTGAGCCATCAGACTCCCATCCACTGTCAGGATGGAAGACGACAGCAACATCCTGAGACTCTGAGAAAGAGAAGGCACAAAACTTCTCGATGTCAGGATCACCACAACAGCTTCCCCAACTGCCTAAAGGAGCAAGCAGAGGTCCCAGAAGAGCACAAACCAAGTGGCTGGGACTCAGAGGTAAGGATCACAAGGCATCAGAAGACAGGAAGGGAATCCGCCCTGAAAGTCTGGTTCAGTCTAAACAATGGAGCTGCCCACACCTGCAAGACCAGGTGACAGCTCTCGCTGACACCAGCCATGGTTCCATCAGCAAGAAAATGACAGCCTCCAGTGACTGAGTGGAACATGTTGAGGTCAGAATGAGGCTAACCAGGAGTTTGAAGCCGACCAACACCAGGGTAGAGACTGCCAGCAGTGGCCGATATAATAGACCCAAAGTTCCTTGGGGCCCAAAGGTGCACAAGAGGGAGCCTGAGGTGGAGTCTAGCCAGCCAAGCTTGGGTGAACATAGCCATGTTAGCTGGGCCAGGGCAGCTGCCAGAAAAGCTAGTAGCAGATCTGGAACCGCGGAAGGTACCAGGACCTGGCCTCTGCCAACCAGGCAGGAGCAGACTATGAAAAGGACAGTCAAATGGGGGAAAAACACCTCTGAACCGGACTGACATGCCGGGGGAGAGGGAGGGTGACACCAACAACAGGATGGGCCCGCAGTATTAACTCAGGAGCTGGAACCAGAAAGAGATCAGGGTCGACATTTTCCTTACCAGCCTATGCATTCATTTGGACGGCACCTGCCGACCACCGGAATGTACAATAACAAAGGGTCAAACCAAACAGAGTTCCAGGTGGCACCAAACACACTCACTGAGTACGAAAAAATCTGAGAGGAGGACAGGAACTCGACCAGCCAGAAGCCAAGATCTGCAGCATTGCAAAATCTTCTAAAATAAGAAAATTCAGAAGACAACATATTGAAACCAAATCAAAGGGTGCAGACTCCAGGTGGGCAGATAAAAGCATATTTGCCCCCCCGGAGAAAACAGAGCAGGCTGGAGGCAGGGGAATAGGAAAATGACTGACAATGTTGCTGATAGCCTAGATCTCTCCTGCATACACACATACTGAAGCTTCAAGAGTACTGAACGGTCTGCTGCATGGCAGAGATGGCTACCTCTGGCAGTAAGCCAGGTCCTAGGAGTGACCCCTGAACTTGCGGCATCATTGATGGAACGGGCTAGTGGGAGAGAACAAGTCCATGGAGCGACCCAAAGCACTGACATCTTTACAATGCTCCAAATCTGAAACTGCCACGTTTCCAAATAGCCCAAAGCCATCAAAGGGCATATCCCTTGAAAAACCTGTGGGGCAAATCAAGGAATGACAATGAATCACTACCCCAGTGTCCCTAGCACAGGTTGCACAGGCTGATACCAAGTCTGACCGACAAAATATGTTTGGCCTCATCCTGTCTGTGGAGAACACCCTCCCGCCAAGCACATCAACGCACTTGAATTCTCAATCAGGGCGGGCAGCAGGGAAGACATTCAGGTTTGCTTTGTTGGCAGAAGCCATGACTACCTTCAGTTGTTGGATGTAGAGAGAAGGCTGGGTCACACTGAGCCCTTTTTTGTGCCTAGAGATGGGGACTACTTACTAGCTGAGCCAAGCAAGGCTTTGACTGTGCAGCAGTCAAGAGTATGTCAGGGCTTCACAGAAAGGTACCCAAAAGTCAAGTTTCAAAACTACTTTAAACCATTTTAGCCCTAGTTCCCTCAGTTGGCAACTGGAGTTTGAGCACCTCTGCTGCATTAAATAAGACTACAGAAACAGGCACATTTCTCAATGGGAGTACAATTCGGTTCCTGCTGATGTATTGAGGCCACTACATTGTGAAAGTCTTAGATAATGAATGAAATTAATAAGGCCTCAAGGTGTTGGAAACATTGGCGCAAAGGCACTGCTTCAATGCCACTGGTAATCTCATACCAAGACACTGGTCAAGACCTAGCCGAACTCCACTTCAGATCGGAGATTGGTGTCAGGGATGGACCCGAAGACTCTGGAACCAGGGCCAGATCAGTGAAGCGTAAGAAAGGATTGGGGGTGCAGCCCAACTCCAGCAGGGGGCCTAGCAGAGGTCTAGCTGGGTTATTTGGTGCCGGGGATGGCCCTTGCAGATCCATGGTGCATGATGGCATTCTAGGGTGGCCACAAATAAGCCAGAAAGGCTGCAACTTGGACTCCTTGAACGCCAGTACCTGCTGAAAAATCAAAGATTGCCTGGGAAATTTGGGATGCATTAGCTGCAGCTGTGGAATGTGGTCAGACTATGATGTAGAGTCATGCGTTTTGCGTGCTAACGGTGTGCTCTCTCCTTGAGTGGGATCGTTGGAGAGAGGACTCCTATATGGATCACTCGTGCCTGCACTGAAAGGCATATAAAAAAGGCCTGATGTCAGCACACAGGTGGTGCTTGTATACAGCTTTACCATGTCACTTGCAGATGGGAGAGGAGGCTGCCGTGGAGTCTGATGGTCACACATACTGGTTTGCCAGACCAACTACGGGGAAAGTTTCCAGATCCCATCAGGTGCCATGAGGGATTTCAAAAGGACTTAATTCTGCAGTTAGAAATATCCATTCGAAGCAGCATATCTAATCCATCTTTTTTTCCGGGCTTTGCTATAGTATACACTATTGAGTTGATTGATGTGCTTCCATAACCCTATAACTTACCAACTTTTGGATCCAACACCAAGCCTCCAGCATAGGCAGCCTTCTTCCGCACCTTCTTCAATTTACCCAGATCACTTTCAAGATCATCTTCCTCGTCTACCTGCTGTCAGTACAAGGAAAACGTGTTACACGGAAATCTTTGAAGGATGATTCTTTGTCAAACATTACGTCCTATATATGTCTGAAGAGGGACAATTCAGACCTTGTAATCAGGTGTGTGTTGAACCAATTACTTTTCTTTAACTGCAAGGCACATGCTCAATCCTCACCAGGTTTGGGCGAATGTCTATGAACAAAAAAACTTAACACACTTCAATAAAGTAAAAAAAATAAGTGGCTGCTCTGTGCAATATATGTCACCTTGGAAACCATACCAATGTTTTCAAAACATGCTCATGTTTCGCATCATGAAATACAGTCGCGCTTCAAAGCAGGAGTGCAACTTTAATACCACATGGCAGCAAAACAAGCCAGGGGAACTGTCACACTGCTACATTCAGTGAAAAGGGAATACTGTTTAGCATCTATGACAGGTGCAATTTGCTCACATTAAGCACTGCCCATATTCTCATCCTGAGACGGAGGATGAGAAAAAGTTACTTATCTATAACACTTGACTGCAGTTCAGCCAGGCATTAGAAGTAAAGACAGCATTTATGGGAGGTTATTCAAACGTGCTTCTCAGTACTTGCACAGATAACTGTAAACAAAGGGTAGTACCGTACATGCCGTTTTGCGTATTTCCGACAATGTTTCCCAAGAGATGCAAGTGCAGAACTCCTTGTCCAGAGCATGCTGTGTATGAGGGGTGTGTGTGTGTGTGTGTATATATACACACATATATATACATACACAGGTTAGTTATCTTTTACCCACAAAATGTAATTAGTTTAGTTATCTTTTAACCACACTGTGTTGGACTTAGCCCTCCCTTCAGGGTACCCGCCCCCACAAAAAAGTTTTGTGTTCACCCCACTTCTTTTCTGAATTTGTTTTTTTGATATTAAGACAGTGCACTTTACCACTGCTAACCAGTGCTAAAGAGCTTGTGCTCACTCCCAAAACAAGGAAAAATTGGCTTACACCTGATGGGTCCAGTTAATTTACTTTTAAGTCCTGAGTATGTGGTACTACATGTACTCAGGGCCTTTAAATTAAATGCTTCTAGTGGCACTGCAGCACTCATTGTGCCACCCATTAAAACATCCCTTTAAAACTAAACCTTTTACCAGTATAAACGAACAAGTTACTTACCTTCGGTAACGATATATCTGTAAGAAACATTAGTTATTTATAGATTCCTTACCTTAGAATTACCCCCAGGCGTCAGACTGGATCCGGAAAGTTTTTTCGTCAGCAGTACCCCTGCGCGTCGGTAGGCATCGTTGGACGACTCCGCGTCCGTCGTTGGCGTCGTGGTCGCCGTGATGACGTCGCGGAAGATACCTAGATGCCGCCCTCGCGCCTGACGTCAGTTCTGTACACAACATTCCACGCCAGGAACGCAGAGCCATGCAAGACACTGACCACTGGTGCACAAAACTACGGCCCTGAAAGGATATCCTTAACCCTAGAAATCAGTTCTCAGAACGGGGAGGATGGGTGGGGCGGTAAGGAATCTATAACTAACTAATGTTTCTTACAGATATATCGTTATCGAAGGTAAGTAACTTGTTCATCTGAAAGAAACACGTTAGTTATAGATTCCTTACCTTAGAATAGATACCCCAGCAATACCAACCCCGGTGGTGGGTCTGCGAACCAAGATGACACCAGAAAGTCCTAGAGAACAGAACGGCCAAAGAAGCCGTCTCTCCGGACTTGGCTGTCCAGACAGTAGTGTTACGTAAATGTGTGCAGTGATGCCCACGTGGCTGCCCGACAGATGTCATGTAGAGGAACTCCTCATCCTAAGACAGTAGTGGCAGTCGTCGCCCTGGTGGAATGGGCGTATGGCCACACAGGAGGCTCCTTTTTAGCGAGAGAATGGCATGCTTTAATACACAAAACGACCCATCGAGAAATGGTTCGATTGTGTACGGCCCGACCTTTCTTGGCGCCCACGTAGCCAACAAAGAGTTGGTCATCCACCTGGAACTGTTATGTGCGATCCAGATAAAACGAAAGCACACGTTTGGGTCCAGACGGTGGAGCCTCTCTTCCTCTTTCGAAGGATGCGGAGGCGGAAAGAAGGTGGGCAAAGTGATGGTCAGCCCGATGTGAAAGGCAGTGACAACCTTAGGAAGGTAGAATGGACGAGTCCTGAGAACTACCTTGTCCGGATGGACAGACAGGAAAGGAGGCTTGGAGGAAAGAGCCTGGAGCTCACTCACTCTTCTGGCAGATGTGATGGCTACCAGGAAAGCAGTTTTAAGCGTCAGAAGCCTCAAAGGATAGTTGTGAAGCGGCTCAAAGGGAGCGCACATTAAATAGGTTAAGACTAGATTCAAGTCCCACTTAGGCATAACGAAGGGAATAGGAGGAAAGAGATGAGGTATGCCTTTCAAGAAACGATTAACCACCGGGGACTTGAAAAGAGAAGGCTGATCTGGAAGCCGAAGGAAGGCAGAGATGGCCAAAAGGTAGCCCTTGATAGTGCCCAGAGCACTGCTGGGCTAAAGAAAGAAGGAACCAGAGAACCTCAGAAAGAGGGGCAGAAAGGGGATCCACAGCCATTGCTGTGCACCATGCCACAAACTTGTTCCACCGGCAGGCGTATACCGTCTTAGTGGAGGGACGCCTGACTGCCAAGATTACATCGCAAACTTAAGGAGGCAGGTCAAAAGACGTCCGCTGCCGCCGCTCAATCTCCACGCAAGGAGGTTGAGGCTGGACAGGTTCGGGTGGAGGACCGTCCCCTGTTGCTGCGACAGAAGATCCTCCCGAAGAGGCATACGGGTCGGTGGATCGATGGCCATGTTGAGCAGCTCGGGATACCAGACTCTTCGTGCCCAATCCAGAGCCACAAGGATGACCTGGGCCCGGTCGCGCCTGATCTTCTTCAGCACTCTGGGCAGAAGTGGTATAGGCAGAAAGGCCTACAACAGACCGCAACTCCACTCGCGACGAAAAGCGTCGCCTAGCGAGTGCCGCCTTGGAAATTCCAACGCGCAGAATTGCTGACATTGCGCGTTCTCTTCGGTGGCGCATAGATCTAACCAAGGCTCTCCCCACTGTCGAAAGAGACCTTGCACCACCTCCGAGTGAAGACGCCATTCATCATACACCTGCGGCTGAGTTCGTCCGCCCTAGTGTTCAGGGAACCTGCCAGGTGTTGAACCACCAGGGATATGCCCTGATGTTCCAGCCATGTCCAGAGGCGGAGGGCCTCGTGACATAGGGTCCACGACCCCACCCCGCCCTGTTTGTTGAAGTACCACATGGCGGTGGTGTTGTCCGTGAACACCTGCACTACTCTTCCCCGGACAGAGGGAAGGAATGCCTTGAGTGCAAGACGAAATCACCCGAAGCTCCAGAAGGTTGATGTGGAGCCCGGACTCCGCCGGAGACCAGAGGCCTCTGATCTCTGCCTCTCCCATGTGGCCGCCCTATCCCAGAAGGGATGCATCCGTCACCACTGTGTGCTCTGGTTGGGGAAGGGAGAGGGATCTGCCGTTGACCCAATCCTGGTTCGTGAGCCACCACTGCAATTGTTGTGCAGTGCCCTCCGAGATCTGGACGCAATCAGACCGATTCCCCTGATGCTGCGTCCACTGGAACTTCAGGTCCCACTGCAGAGCCCGCATATGCCACCTGGCATGATCGACCAGCAGGATGCAGGAGGCCTTGAGGCCCAGCAGCCTCAGGGTCATTCTGACCGAAACCCAGGATAGAGGCTGAAAGATCGGAATCATAGCCTGAATATCCCGGACTCGCTGCTCGGGAGGATAGACCCGAAACCGCGTCATGTCCAGAACCGCTCAGATGAAAAGGAGCTTCTGAGAGGGAATCAGGTGTGACTTCGGCACATTGATGGAGAACCCCAACGAATGCAGGAGGTCGGCCGTAGTCTGGAGGTGGGAGACGACTGCCTGGGACGAGGTCGCATTCAACAACCAGTCGTCGAGATAGGGGAAGACTGGAACCCCTGATCTGCGCAGTTGAGCTGCGACCACCGCCATCACTTTCGTGAACACCAGAGGGGCGCTGGTAAGGCCAAAGGGGAGCACGGTAAACTGAAAATGCTTGTGGTCTACCGTGAACCGCAGGTAACGCCGGTGGGCCGGCAGGACAGGGATGTGGAAATACATGTCCTGCAAGTCCAACGCTACCATCCAGTCTCCAAGGTCGTGGGCAGATGAGACCTGAGCCAGGGTCAACATTTTGAACAACTTCTTCCGGAGGAAGCGGCTGACGTCCCTGAGATCCAAGATAGGACACAGGCCCTTGTCCTTCTTGGGCACCAGAAAGTAGTGGGAATAACAACCACGACCTACTTCTGGGACAGGAACGCGCTCGATGGAACCTTTGGCCAAGAGTGCCGTAACTTCCTGTTGGAGAAGGGTCAGATGATACTCCGACATGCGATGGTACTGGGGTGGCATGGCTGGAGGGATAGTCTTGAAGGGGAGGGAGTAGCCCCTTCGGACTAATTGCAAAACCCACCTGTCTGACGTGATGGTGCGCCAGTGGGGGAGGTGATGGCGAATCCTGCCGCCCACTGGCGTGTGATGGGCCTGAAAGGTCGGACTAGGAGGGTTTGGAGGCTGCGGCGGAGGGCATGGAGGTGCATTGGCCTGCCCGCTGGCCCCCAGAACCACGTCGTTGGTTCCCACGTCCTCGGCCGCGCTGAGAAGGAACAGCTTGCGCTGGCCTGTGGCTCTGGAATGAACGTGTTGGGGCACCCCTTCTGTGACCACGAAAGATGTTAAAAGCAGACCGTGCAGGGCGCATGGTGGAGAGGCCCAAGGACTTGGCCGTAGCCCAAGAGTCCTTGAAGCGCTCTAGCGCACTGTCTGCTTTGTCGCCGAACAGGCGTCGGCCATCGAAGGGCATGTCCATCAAGGTGTTCTGGACATCCCCTGAAAAGCCAGTCGTCCTCAACCAGGCGTGGCGGCGAAGCGCCACCGACGTTGAAATAGTCCTACCCAGTGAGTCGGCAGTGTCCAATCCACAACATATGGCGAACTTTGCTGCGTCTCTCCCCTCGGAAACAGCACGGGAGAGCACAGCACTGAGGCAGCACCTGCGCGACCGTATCCCACACGGAGTGGGAATAACGGCCCAAGAGGCATGCAGTGTTCACCGACCGCAGCCCTAAACTGGAGGAAGAAAACAACTTCTTCCCAAGTTGATCCAGTTTCTTCAATTCCCTGTCCGGTGGTGCGGTAGGGAATGCGCTCTGGGATGTTGAGGCTTGGACGACCAAGCTCTCGGGGGAGGGGTGTTGGGAGAGGAAAGTGGGGTCGCCCGGAGCCGTGCGGTGGCATCGGGCAACCATCCTATCCACAGGAGCCCCTGTGGTGGGCCTGGACCAGGTGCCCAAAAGGATGTCTGTTAGGGCGTCATTAAACGGCAGCAGGGGCTCCGAAGAGCTCGCTACCGGCTGAAGCACCTTTGTCAGGAGGTTAGTCCCGACTGCCACCGTAGGCAGCTCAAGGTTGAGAGCCTCGGCCGCCCTACACAACACCACAGCGTAAGACGCTCCCTCCTCCGTAGCCACGGTAGGAGGAGACAACATGCCAAGGTCTGGCGAGGTATCCAAACCACTGGCATCCCCCCAGGTCCTCTCTCCAGTCCTGGTCATAGTCTATCTGTGCATTGAGAGGGTCCTCAGACCCCTCCCAGTCTTCCTCACACTCCTCTGGCTGCCAAACTGGCTGAAAATGGCCAGGGTGGAAAGTAGGCACAAAAGTACCCGTCGACATCGGGTCCGGCGTCGGCCGGTCTGACTCAGTTTCCACATGGAGGGGGAAGCCGGGGTTGACTTCGGCTGGGGGTCCAGCCGGCGTCGTCTGCGGACGTGGTGCCGGTGGAGTCGGCGCCGGTGGAGATGTCACAAGGTCGACCGGCGCCGATCCGGATCCAGGCCTGGATCCAAGGGGGCGTCGAAGACCTAGGGCCCCCAGCCGAGTCCGCGGGGCCCCGAGGGGGCACCGGCGGAGTCGGACTGCCCAAATATAGCGTGCATGGCTTCGCAAAACTGACAAAGCTGGGCAGGGGTTGCTGCCGGTCCCGGAAAGGGTGGGAAGGCCGAAGTCGACCCTGAAGGCTCTGCATGCGGAGCTGCGGGAGTGGCACCACCCGCACCCTGCGTCGCGTCGGCAGACGGACGAGGGGAAGTCGAAGAGCGACGACGCTTCTTCGACTTCTTATGCTTCGACTTACCCGACCCAGAGTGCGAAGACGTCGAGGAAGAGGAATGATGATGGCTCCGCGATCGGTCCCTCGACCTCGCACGCGACCGGGACCTTGCACGACGTGGAGCCCGACTGCCAGGCCTCGAGGAGCATTCGGGACCGCTCCCGCAAAGACTTCGGGGCCATGGTTCGGCTGTCGGAGCACGACTTGGGGTCGTGGTCACACTCCAAGCAGAAGACACACGTGGTGCGGATCCGTCACAGACATCATGCGGGAGCAGGAACCGCAGGACTTAAAACCGGGCATCCCTCATGCTACCAGGAATCGAACGACTCGAAAAGATGTCGACAAAAGTCGCAAAAAACTCAGTCAAAAAATGACTGGGGGTACCGCTCTTCCCGGATCTGCGATTGCTGGTGCGGAAAGAAAGAACTGACGTCAGGCGCGAGGGCGGCGTCTAGGTATCTCCCGCGACATCATCACGGCGACCACGACGCCAACAACGGACGCGGAGTCGACCGACGCCTACCGACGCGCAGGGGTACTGCTGACAAACTTTCCGAATCCAGTCTGACGCCTGGGGGCAATTCTAAGGTAAGGAATCTATAACTAACGTGTTTCTTTCAGATAATCATTTTTAATACCTGTAAATCACCCCTAAGGTAGGCTTTAAACAGCCCATAGGCAGTGTGCATTTTAATTAATTAAAAAGTGCATGTGTTTAAAGAACATGCATTTTTAAAGTTTAACATGTCCTTGAAGTAAAAACCTCCTAATTTCATTTTTCACCCATGGAAGGCCTGTCTCTCCCATACGATAACAATGGGTTACCTTAATACATTTAATAAGTGCTAACATTCGATTGGGAGTGCAAAGAAATGAAGTTACTTACCTTCGGTAACGATAGATCTCTAAGAAACATAGGTTAGTTATAGATTCCTTACCTTAGAATTACCCCCAGGCGTCAGACTGGATCCGGAAAGTTTTGCGTCAGCAGTACCCCTGCGCGTCAGAAGGTGGCGTCGGTCAACTCCGCGTTCGTCGCCGGGATGACGTCGCGGTAGCTACATAGACGCCGCCCTCGCGCGCTGACGTCAGTTCTGTACACAACTTTCCACGCCAGAAGCGCAGAGCCATGCAAGACACTGACCACTGGTGCACAAAACTAGGGCCCTGAAAGGATGTCCTTAACCCTAGAAGCCAGTTCGCAGAACAGGGAGGGTAAGGAATCTATAACTAACCTATGTTTCTTACAAATATATCGTTACCGAAGGTAAGTAACTTGTTCATCTGAAAGAAACAGTTATAGATTCCTTACCTTAGAATAGATACCCCAGCAATACCAACCCCGGAGGTGGGTCTGAGGACCAAGTTCACACCAGAAAGTCCGGGAGAACAGAACGGCCAAAGAAGACGTCTCTCCGGACTTGGTTGTCCAGGCAGTAGTGTTTGGTAAACGGGTGCAACGATGCCCACGTAGCTGCCTGACAGATGTCATTGAGGGGGACTCCTCGTCCCATAGCAGTGGTAGCTGCCGTCGCCCTGGTGGAATGGGCGCGCAGCCCCACTGGAGGCTCCTTCTTTGCCAAAGATTAGCAGGCTTTGATGCACAGAACGACCCACCTGGAGATGGTCAGTTTGTGCACGGCCCGACCTTTCTTAGCGCCCACGTAACCAACAAAGAGCTGGTCGTCCACCCGGAATTGTTTTGTGCGATCCAAGTAGAAGAAAAGCGCACGTTTTGGATCCAGATGGTGGAGCCGCTCTTCCTCTTTTGAAGGATGCGGAAAGAAGGTGGGCAAAGTGATGGTTTGGCCAATGTGAAAAGAAGTAACCACCTTGGGAAGAAAGGAAGGTCTAGTTCTTAGGACAACCTTGTCCGGATGAACAGCCAGAAAAGGAGGCTTGGAAGAAAGTGCTTGGAGCTCACTCACCCTGCGAGCAGAGGTGATGGCCACCAGAAAGGCAGCTTTCAAAGTGAGAAGCATGAGAGGACAGTTATGTAGTGGCTCAAAGGGAGCGCACATAAGGTAGGTAAGAACCAAGTTCAAGTCCCACTGGGGCATTACGAAGGGAACAGGAGGAAAAAGATGAGTAATGCCCTTAAGGAATCTATTTACAACAGGGGACTTGAAAAGAGAAGGCTGATCAGGAAGCCTAAGAAAGGCTGAAATGGCCGAGAGGTAACCCTCGATAGTGCCCAGAGCAGAGCCTTGCTGGGCCAAAGAAAGGAGGAACAAGAGGACCTCAGAAAGAGGGGCGGAAAGGGGATCCACAGCCTTTGCTGTGCACCATGCCACAAATTTGTTCCATCGGCAGGTGTATACCGTACTAGTGGAGGGACGCCTGGCTGCCAAGATAACATTGCAGACTGCTGAAAGAGACCTTGCACCACCTCCGAGTGAAGACTCCATTCGTGATCCATCATGCACCTGCGGCTGAGTGTGTCCGCCCTGGCGTTCAGAGAACCTGCCAGGTGTTGAACCACCAGAGATGTGCCCTGATGTTCCAGCCATGTCAGGAGGCGGAGACGTGCAAGACGAATCACCCGAAGCTCCAGAAGGTTGACATGGAGCCCGGACTCCGCCGGAGACCAGAGGCCTCTGATCTCTGCCTCTCCCATGTGGCCGCCCCATCCCAAAAGTGATGCATCGGTCACCACTGTGAACTCTGGTTGGGGAAGGGAGAGGGATCTGCCGTTGACCCAATACTGGTTCGTGAGCCACCACTGCAATTGTTGTGCAGTGCCCTCCAAGATCTGGACGCAATCGGACAGGTTCCCCTGATGTTGGGCCCACTGGAACTTCAGATCCCACTGCAGAGCCCGCATATGCCATCTGACAACTGTCTCCCTTGAAGTGAAGGAGTCACTTTCCTGCATCTGCAGGCACCGCAACTAAGCTGACAGATCTTCTGATCCTGGGCTCCCACGGACTCCGAAAGGCTCAGCAACACAAGCAGTGATTCTTCACATCCCTCGAGGCCTGCCCGGTCCTCTCACCAAGTTTGAGGCTAATATCCCTCGTTGGAGCAGCAAGAAATCGAACCCCTGTGCACAGCGTCGACTGGCAGTTGCAAAGGCTTGTTGGCTTCCTTCCACCAAGATCTTCGGGCTCCAGGTAGCCCCCACCTCAAGCATCTCCAATGACCAAGATCTTCGTCCTCACCGCATCACTTGCACCGTGGTCCTGCAACTTTGGTGCGCTGCTCGAGGGCCTCTTGCGACCCCAGTGCCTCCGGCCTGTGGGTCCTCCTGAGGGTCATCTTTGAATTCTTTTGGGCTCCTCCGATTACTCCGGGCTTGCACCGACTCCCCTGCTTGTGGTGAGTCACCTGGACCTTGCTGGTCCCGACAATGCACCTTCTTCGCTTTCCACGTTGTTTGCAGTTGCCAAGGCTTGTTGGTGCTCCTGACGGACACCTACCCCTCAACTCTCGACATCAGACGTGGGACAGCTCGTTAACAGCTCCTGGTGTTCCACAGCATCGCTTGGTCCTCACAGCTGCAGCTCTAAGGTCACCGTTAACTCTCCTGCATCACCCGACATCAGTGGGCATGCGTCTTCCGTGACTCCTGGTCTCTCCTGAGTGGCATAGACTCTGTCCCCTCTGCTTGCAGGTACTTCTCGACTTGAATCCACCTTTGGGTTCCAATGGACACTCACCTTCTCCAGCAGCGGAATCTTCCTGAAGTCCTCCATTGAGTTAGAGTGCGGTTTCCGACGCCACTTCACACCTATGCACCCGGCTTCCCTGGTGTAGGTATCCTTGTTCCTCGGGTATCCACGGGTGGGGTGGCTCTCCAACCTTCTGTCATCCACGGGGTTTCTTCAGGGTCCACTGGGAAGGGTCCTTCTTTAAAATTGCAACTGCGACTTACCCATTGACTTGTATTGAGCCCGCGTTCGTGTTCCCACTCTGCACACTGCCTCCGTGGCACACCTGGTTACTTACCTCAGGAGGTTCCTTGGCTCCCCGGCACTTCTACGTCTTCTGGGTATAGTTTTGACTTGAGTCGTGGTTCGCATACCACTATTTTAGTATATGGTTTGGTCACCCCCTGGTGACCACTGTGTATTTCCTGCTACTTACCTGTTTCTATTGAAAAGTATTGTGTGCATTCTGTATATCTCTAGCTAGGAGATATCTGCAAGTGTTAGTGAGTGTCTTATAATAAATACATATTTTTATAAATACACTGGTTCTTTTTCACTTAATCTATACCTATAAGATTATGTTCTGGTAAAACAAGCTGCTTTACACTCCTTCTGGACTAAGCCTGAAGGCTGCTCTCCACAGCTACCACTTAAAGAGCTTTCTAAGGTTGTCTAAGACTACTAAAATCACCATAAGGGTTATCTGGATTGGTGCAAGGTGCCCACTTACATAAGTGCACACCATATACCAAGCCAGCTTCTCACAGGGTCGACAGATGCTTTTGCTCGCCTGAAGAAGGCATTTATGGATTCCCAACCTTCCCCTTCGGGGTTCCAGATCCCAGGTGCTTTCTCCTCTTCTTCTCTGGATGCGGGGGATGCAGATTCACCCAATACCTCAGCTGGGTTTCCGGCATACCCTGGCATCCGTCTGGTGATCCTCTACTCGTGGGAAATAATACCAAGGCAGAAGCAGACCCCCAAGACCCAGGTTCAGATATGTTAAACCTAGACGACCTCTTGCATCCGCGTTCTGCGGAATGGTCCCCAGCCCCTAAAGTGGCATTCTACATTGCCGTACGGCTGTGAAAGCCTTTGGACAAGGAGATCAGGAGCTGCCTCCAAGCCGAATGCCCCAGACCTGCTTTGGAGGGTAAAGCAGCCCTTACCCGAGATTGATACCAAGATGGCTACTTTTTTTGGCGAATTTTGTGAGAGCCCAAAAAAGGAAAATATTGTACTTTGCGATGATGCCAAGATAAGCTATTAGATGTGACAGGACCCCTGTTCAAAATCCTGGGCATGGCCGAGGATGCCAAAGCATCCAGCTCCTTGGTCTCCCCAATGCTCTGTCCAGCTGGGCTCAAAGGGCCAGAATATTTTGGGGGAACGCAAACTGTGCGATATCCACCACAGAGCGTGGTAGGTCTCTCTTGATTAAAACTGACCCAAAGCTAGATGAACTCTCGACTTTGGAGCGGGGCCTATATCAGAGGGCAATCTCTTCGGTGATCCATTCATCAGAGTTAGGCAAGTTTGTGAATACCTTCAATTCTCTGGATAAAACCCAGACTTCTATCAAACGAATCTTTACGCCTCGTGTTTTTGCCGGTCATGCTAGGGGGCACTCAACGGGCAGAGCTTTTCACCAAGCAACCTTTAAAAGGTACAGACTCTTGTTGAGGGCAACGGCAAGATCCGTCCATTTTCAGCAAGCTCTACCCCACCAGGACAAATCCGCGTCGACTGGGTGCAAGAGGAAGGGGCAACGGTTCCTACAATGCCCCTCAAGGTGAGTGTCGAAAGCCCCGAAGGGATCAAACTTGGGGGCAGGTTGGGGGATTTCTTTCACAATTGGGAGACTCTTACCACAAATGCTTGGGTCCTTCAAACGATCAGAGGTTTCCAAATAGAGTTCTACAGTTCTCCGAACCAACCAGTCCGTCCCAGTCCCCCGTCTTTCCCTCCCGACCAGTTGACACTTGTGGACTGCGAGATTGTCCAGCTCAACAGCTTCCTTAGCAACCTCTGGAGGAAAAAGATGAGGCCAGCGCCCCATCATCAACCTGAGGGAATTCAATGAGTGGTTGGTCTATCTCCATTTTAAGATGGAGGGTATCCATCTCCTCAGGGATGTGCTGCAAGCTCAGGACTGGATGGAAGCTTAAAGATGCCTAATTTACGATTCCCATCTTTCCTCCCCACATACCATTTCTGCGGTTTCAATCGAGGTCTCAGATATTCGTGTTTACCTCCCTTTTTCGTCTGTCTTCCGCTCCGTGGTGTTTTACCAAGGTGATGAAACCTGTGGTCGAGCATTTGAGAGCTCAGGCGTCAGTTTGATAGACTACCTCGACAATATCCTAATCTTGAATCAATATCCAAGGCGTCTGACCATTGATCTGTTGGAATCTCTTGGCTTCGTGGTCAATGAAGTCATCCCTGACCCCTCAAAACGCTAAATTTCTGGGGGTGGTGGATTCAGTCAAGGTCACTTTAAGTCTTCCATCTCGCAAACTTTACAAAATAAAACACTAACTTAGGAGGACGCTGGCGAGACCTATGATTTCCCTCCGGCACTTAGCCAATGTAGTAGGCCTTTTATCATCATCAATACATGCCATCTTTACAGACCCACTGAATTACTGGGCGCTGCAGCATCTAAAGATTTTTCATTTGCAGCGGGGTCTCACTTCCAATCCATCCCCCCTTTCAGAGGAACTACAATGGTGGATCTCCCCATATGGAGGATTGGAATGGCCGATCCATCTTTGGCTCCCAACCTGATATGGTGATAGAATCGGACGCCAGCGGTTCGGGTTGGGAAGCACGCTGCAGGGAATTCTGCACAGGAAGAAAATGGTCATCCGCAGAGCAGGCTCTTCATATAACTGCTTGAAACTAATGGCAGGCTCTTTTGCTGTGAAATGTTGGACCAAAGAGAGCGCTATGTTGTGCCCTCCTCAAGATGGACAACGTAGCAGCAGTCCACTTCCATCAACCATCTAGGGAGAATGAGATCGAAGACTCTCTGCAAACTTGCTTGCACCCTTCGGAAATATTGTCTGACCAACCAAATATCAATCTTGGCAGAACATCTCTCGGGTGCCTCCAATCAGGTGGCAGATTGGCACTCCAGTCATTGGCAGGATGCCAGTCTCTGGAAACTTACCCCGTGGGTGTTCCACGACCTTCAAATCCAGTGGGGCCCCTTTACGATCAACCTCTTTGCCTCCCCAACTGGATCGTCAATTAGAGGGGTATTGCAGCTGGCGACCCGATCCCAAAGCAGTAGCGACTGATGCATTCCTCCAGGATTGGAGCGATGAGAGGGGGTATGCCTTTACTCCGTTCATAATGATTAGGCGACTGTCCACACGGGTTCAGCGACAGCGGGCAGACCTAGTGCTAATTACCCCGATTTGGAGATCTCAAGTCTGGTTTCCATTTCTGATGGAACTGTCTTGGGATTTTCCAATCCCACTACCCCTATTGCAGGATCTCCTCCGGGATCCCCAAGGTAATCCACATCATTTGCTACTTGTGCGTTCTCTCAGTCGCATTGCGGATTACAGGGAACGTTGGAAAGTCCCAGGGATTTCTACGGAAGCTGCTGCAATACTCGCCAGGGCTTGGGCGGATAGCACAACTAAAAGATACTGCTCTGCCTGGTCACAGTGGTGGGGTTGCGGTCAATGGCAATTGGACCCCATGGGGACAGCCGGTCTGCATTTTGAATTTCCTGGCAGCCTTCGCTTCAGAGGGTCTGGCTTATAGATCGATTAACACCTTTAGATCGGCCATTTTGGTTGGCCATATGCTATTTGATTGGAACCTGGTCGGAGAATATTCTCTAGTTTGTAAACTTCTCTGGGGAATTAATATTGTCTGTACTTCCGAAACCCCGAAATTACACTTTGTGGGTTGTTAATAAAGTTTTGCGCCTATTCAAATCATGACTTTCATAGAAGTACCTGTCCGGAAAACAAATGGCGAAATTCGCCACTCTGTTTTGTTTGATTTCCTGTCGTAGAGTATCGGATGTGAGAGTGGATTTGACAGGTAGAGTATTCACTCCGGACGGAGTGACTTAATATTACCAGAAGAACAAATGTAATTCAAAAACTGTGTCATACCCAGCTTTCTCAGATGTTGCAAAGTTGTGTGTGGTTAGAGCACTGAAGGCTTATGAGTCTAGTAAAGATATACGTCCTACGTGTGAACGACAATTACTCACTACTCACGAAACCTCAAAGCAGTTCCTTCCCCTACCATTGCTAGATGGGTCCAATGGGCCATGCAGGAGGAGGGAGCTATGGCCTCCAAAGATTTTTCATTGGGAACTCGTTTGGAGTACATCCTAAATGTAGCAGATTGGTCCTTGGATTCTACCTTCAAAAGGTTATACTTCAAACCAGTTATGAATCTGGAATCTCTGGTGGTGGGAAATCTAGCCTAATCCTCACCTTCGGTCCAGACATAGAACGAAAAATGTCCTAGCTATCATAACAGAAAATTTCAATTCTATGAAGGAATCTGAGGCAAGGATTAGCCCATCCTCTTCTAAAGGAATAGTTATACCAGCCCGATATGAACTACATTTGATCCTGTTCTTTGATGAACCTGTATAGTGGTCATGATGAAGATTGACATGATTTCTCGAAGGAAAGGAAGAAAGAGGATGACAGAGCGTCCCTGAGGAATGTTGGGAGGATATTCTCAGTTCCAACTGGATGAACTGTTTGCCTTTTTTCCTAAGGACTTATGGGAAATGTAGTTTTAATGTTGATACATTCTTTTAATGGCTGCTGGTTAATAAAGTGGGGAAAGTTGAAGCCTAATCCTTGCCTTGGAGTCCTTAATAGAATTAAAACTTTGTTACAATAGTTAGGACATTTTTCAGTCCCACTGCAGTCAGCTGTCAAGTAGAGGAACGGCAAAGAGTCGCACCAAATACCTCTGGCTCAAGAAAAGGGGTTTAAGAAGTGCATTTTGTGATGAGGAAAAAGGTACGCTTCCTTTTCAAAAATGTTTGTAGTGACTATCAAAATGTATGCAGAATGAACAAATATTTCTAGCCATGACATTGTTAAAAAAAAAATCCAAAGATAGCAATCTTGTGCCGCAAATACTCTCAACACTTCGGTATTCCTGAAAATTGAGTACCTACAGACCTTTTTAAGTAATGGTATGTAGGAAAGTAGGATCTGCTTCTTATGGTTACCCCCACTTTTTGCTAAATGTGATACTGTTTTTGACTAGTCTGACTGGGATCCTGCTAATCAGGACCCCAGTCTATCTGCTTTCTCCCTAAACTGTTGTCATGTCATGTACTTCGTTACACTCCAGATAGGATACTGGGGTACCCTGGTCAGTCCCTAGTATATGGTACCCATGTACCCAGGGCATAAGTACCCCAGAGGCCTCCCATGGGCTGAAGCATGCATTATGCCAACCGTGAGAGGCCATGCAAAATGGAACCTACAGGCCTGCCATTGCAGCCTGTTAATTTGGTGCATGCACCACTTACTTAAGATATAGGTTTACTATATCGAAGGGTCACTACACTTAAAACCTATAAGTCACCCCTTTAGCAGGCCTTGACAATCCTGAAGGCAGGGTGCTTGGTTCTAAGTGAGAGGGTGCCACTGCTTGAGCAGGACACCCCTGCAGCCTACGGAGTCCATTCTCCCGGGTTGTTAGTGCAGCAGCTATTTACGACATATAGAGTGGCATTATGCGACCGCGTGATGACCAAATCTAAAACGGCTGAAAGTAACCCTATCGTGTTTGGTGTCAAACATTGTCGAATCATACCCCCACACCCGTAACTGGTGTGGCAGGTATGATTCCACCCTCAGAAGCAAGCTTCGTTGGCTCCCTGGTGTTCCTGGTACCAGCCTTCTAGTCCCGGCAGCACAAAATGGTTGCTGCCGACCAGAGACACATTTCTACCCTCCTGCTGCTGAGCCAAGCTCGAGCAGAGGAAGGTGGAACAATAGGCATCCTGTCACAGGGAGGTGTGACCACCTCCCAGACAGGATTTAGTGCATTAGGGCTGGGTGGGTGTGCTTGCCAGCGACCGAAAGTCTGCATGAGGGGCACATTTGGAGTCCCTGTGCATAGTCCAGTTCAAACCAGTCCTGGGAGCCGTTGGCTCCTGCTCTGGCGCGAAACTGGACAAAGGACATGGAAGTAACCTCCCCACTGTCCAGACCCTCCCCTGAATCTGTCCAACCCTCTCCCGTGGGTACAAAAGGGCTTACCTGGCTGTAGGACCCTAGATTCGACGCGGACAAGATTCTGAACCAGAAACCACTGAGCTTCGACCGTCTGGACACTCTTGACTTCGTTTGGGCCTGACTTCGTCTAACACCCAGTCTGAAGCATAGTCTGTGACCGTGTGCCATACAGTCTCCGTGCAGGACCTGTGGAGCATCAAGGACAATCGAAGATATCTCCCTTGGAGTGAAGGAGTCACTCCCCTGCATCCGCAGGCACCACATCACAACTGACCGGTCTGCTGCTCCTGAGCTCCTACGGACTCCGAAGGCTCCAGCAACACAGGAGGTGGGTTTCTACGTCCCTAGAGGTCTGAGCTGTCCTCTTACCAAGTTTGAGGCCAGAATCCATCATGGGGGCTGCAATACCTGTATCCCTGTGCATCGCGTTCATTTGCAAGTGCAAATGCTTGTTGGCATTTCCCGAGCAAGTGCATTGGGCTCCGAGTAACCCAACCTCTGGCACCATTTCCTACCAAGAACTCCGGCCTCCTCGCACCGAGTGCTCCGTGGGCTGCTGTTTGGTGAAATTGCTCGAGGTCCTCTCGCGACTCCTGTGCTTCTGGCCAGAGGGTCCATTCGAGGGTCAACTTTTCTTTTCTTGGGCTCCCCTGGTTGCTCCAGGCTTGCCCTGACTCCCCTGTGTTTGGTGAGTCTCCTGGACCATGCTGGTCCGACCCGTAACCTTCTTTGACCTTCTGCGTGGGTTGCCGTTGCCAAGGCTTGTTGGTGCTCCCGCCAGACACCGACCCCTCAGCACTCGACATCCTTCGTGGGACAGCTCGTATCCGGCCCCTGGTCGTCCTAGTTATCTCCTGGTCCCCGTAGCTGCAGAGTCAAGAACTCCATCAACGCACCTGAAGCACCCGACATCAGTGGGCATTGGTCTACCGAGCCCCTGGTGTGACCCAGACTCTGTCCCCTCTGCTTTCAGGTACTCTTCGACAAGAATCCACCTTTGGATTCCAGCGGACACTTTCCTTCCTTCCTTCCAGTGGCTCTTCTTCGAAGTCCTCCATTTAGATCGACAGCAGTTTCCGACGCCACTTCAGACCTATGCACCCGGCTCCCCTGGGATAGGTAACTGGTACTACGGTATCCACGGGTGGGTTGGCTCTCTAACCTCCTAACTTCCACAGGGTTTCTTCGAAGTCCACTGGGAAGGGTCCTTAAACTTTAAAACTTCAACCGTGACTTCCCCATAGAATTGTACGGAGCACGCGGTCGTGTTCCCACACTGCACCCGTCCTCCGTGGGGTCCCTACTTACTCACCTTGGGTGGTTCCTTGGGGTCCCAGCGATTCTACATCCTCTAGACACTGTCTTGACTCGAGTCGTGGTTCTTATACAACTATTTTAGTATATGGTTTGGTCCCCCCCAGGGCCCACTGTGTATTAGTGCTATTTACTATTGTTTCTGTGCAACAGTATTGTGTGCTTTGTGAGTATCTTCGTGTAGAAGATACTGTGTGTACTAGAGAGTGTTACATTAATAAATACATATTTTTATAACTACTGTGTGGTTCTCCTTTCATTTAACCAATGCTATAAGATTGCATTCTGGTAAAACAAGCTGCTTAACATTTCTTCAAGACTAAGCCTGAAGGCTGCTCTCCACAACTACCACTTGGATAGCTTTCTAAGGTTATCTTTGACCTCTCAAATCACCATAAGGGTTGTTTGGACTGGTGCAAGGTGCCCACTTTATTTAGTGGACAGTATATACCAGGCCAACTTCTCACATGGTAGCTCCCTATTCCCTCCACACTACTGCCTTGAACCATAAAATACATTTTTACATGCAAATTTTAACAGAGTTGCTAGAATTCAGCAGAAATGTTCATAGATGTGAAATTCACTGATATTTCCCTGGACACCTGCAAAGAAAGTTTCATAGAAACATTGTGGAAAACATTTACAGAGATCCTGTGAATTCGAAATTCTGCAGAAATGATTCAGACCATTCTACATACATTTCAAGACACGATTCCAAAACATGTTTGTATCCTGGGAAAATGCATACAGTAGATGTTATATCATTCTTCTATAATGGCCTTGCTCATGAAGAACAGCATCAAAATGTAAACCAGTGTGTACATTAAAACCCACCATATTCTGAAGGGGCTTCTTAAAACTAGGTTTATCAGGTACAATGAAGTTGTTCTCATGAAATGCGTGAAGAAGCAAGTACTCATTCCGTTCTGAGCGTCCACCCATCAGTGTCCTTGACTGCCAAGCAAAAAGAAATAGATCAGTAGGGCAAAGTGATGTTCTATAGAAACTGCCACTCCTATCACCAAACCAGATCCCCATTGGGTTTAACTAAGTCAATAATTCATATAATGAATATCAGATGCTTTAAAAATGTTTGTATCAGGGTGCTGTACTTCTATGCTAAGGCCCTCGTCTACAGCGTCCTTTACTATTCAAAAATGAGATTCCTGACCTGGAACAGCCCAGCAACTGAAAGTAAAGCCTAACATTGTGTGATACCAGGGAGCTATAGATGCCTATCCATCTTGAGCATCTTATTTTACACCTCTCATCCACAGACATTCAGCGGATGCCTTCTGAGCTGTTGATGAAAACTTAAAACATGCAGTACAACAAGTGATAGAAGGTAGGCTGTGGTAATATGCAGGACCCAATTAAGTTTACTTGGTCATCAAGTTCATTCACATTTCCTTAGGAACAAATTACCAGGCACAAATGTGTATGAGGTGGGGACAGAATGACATCACCAGGCTTCAACAAATGGGATGGCATAAACATTTTGGCCTAAAAGAGCATCACTACCAAGTGGCATTCCATATATAATGCTTACATAATTGTGGAATACAACCCAAAGCAGTTCTTTTTTATGAATACTACTCATGAGTATCACAGATAACGGATTAACTCTCCTATAAACATGATAAACATGGCCCAGCCTCCTCTCAAAGATCAGTACTCTTTGGAAGAGGTTATCTGTAGGTGATAGAAGACAAAATCCAGCAAGCAATTGAAAATAAAGAAGCATGGTTTGGGGAAGTCTTTCCAAACATGACTAACTGCAGAGAAGGATTATTATGAACTTTCTAATGTGTTCAATGTGAAATCTGAAAGTTTCTCAAGAACCCAGATTAGGAAGGCTTTCTGGAGTGAGATCTAAAAGAAAAGATACCTCCGGGACAATTTGGATGTCTAAAACAACCTTGTGATCGCAGGATGATGCCAATAAAACAAAAAAGTGCATGCTTTAAAGCAAAAACAAATACTGCTGGACAAGTTATTTACCTTCGGTAACATCTTATCTGGTAGCGAGACTAGCCGCAGATTCCTTACCGTAGAATATCCCAGGCGTCAGGCTGGATCTGGAAGACTTTTGCTCAAGCAATATCTTTGCGTGCCAGTAGGAGGCGTTGTCAGCTTTGCGTGACGTCGTCATCCGCGCTGGAAGTGACGTCCACATCACCAATATAGGCGCCACCTCGGCACACTGACATTTACTTTTCACGACTTTCCAATCCAGGAGCACGGAGCCATGAAGTGCGCAGACAGTGGTGTGTTTAGCACAACTAGGGCCCTGAAAGGGATCAGCCCTCACCCTAAAAACCTGTCCGCAGTGCAGGGAGGATGCGTGGGTCGTAAGGAATCTGCGGCTAGAAGACATCTCTACCAGGTTAACAAGTTACTTAACTTCGGTAACAATATATCTGTAAGAAACATAGGTTAGTTATAGATTCCTTACCTTAGAATTACCCCCAGGCGTCAGACTGGATCGGGAAAGTTTTGTCAGCAGTACCCCTGCGTGTTGGTAGGTGGCGTCGGTCGACTCCGTGTCCTCCGTCGGCGTCGTGGTCACCGTGATGACGTCGCGGAAGTTACTTGGACGCCGCCCTCGCGCACTGACGTCAGTTCTGTACACTACTTTCAGCGCCATGAACGCAGAGCCATGCAAGACACTGACCACTGGTGCACAAAACTAGGGCCCTGAAAGGATGTCCTTAACCCTAGAAGTCAGTTCGCAGAACGGGGAGGATGGGTGGGGTGGTAAAAATCTATAACTAACCTATGTTTCTTACAGATATATCGTTACCGAGGTAAGTAACTTGTTCATCTGAAAGAAACAGTTAGTTATAGATTCCTTACCTCAGAATAGATACCCCAGCAATACCAACCACGGAGGTGGGTCTGCGAACCAAGTTCACACCAGAAAGTCCTGGAGAACAGAACGGCCAAAGAAGCCGTCTCCTCCGGACTTGATTGTCCAGGCAGTAGTGTCTCGTAAACGTGTGCAACGATGCCCACGTAGCTGCCTGACAGATGTCATTCAGGGGGGAGGGGGGGGGGGGGACACTCCTCGTCCCAAAACCGTAGTAGCTACAGTCACCTTGGTGGAATGGGCGCATAGCCCCACTGGAGGCTCCTTCTTAGCCAAAGAATAGCAGGCTTTGATGCACAGAACGACCCACCTGGAGATTGTTCGTTTGTGCACGGCCCGACCTTTCTTAGAGCCCACATACCCAACAAAGAGCTGGTCATCCACCCGGAATTGTTTTCTGCGATCCAAGTAGAAAGAAAGTGCACGTTTTGGATCCAGACGGTGGAGCCTCTCTTCCTCTTTCGAAGGATGCGGAAAGAAGGTGGGCAAAGTGATGGTTTGGCCAAGGTGGAAAGAAGTAACCACCTTGGGAAGAAAGGAAGGTCTAGTTCTCAGGACGACCTTGTCCGGATGGACAGCCAGAAAGGGAGGCTTAGAAGAAAGAGCTTGCAGCTCACTCACCCTGCGTGCAGAGGTGATGGCCACCAGAAAGGCAGTTTTCAAAGTCTGAGAGGACAGTTATGTAGCAGCTCAAAGGAAGAGCACATGAGGTAGGTAAGAACCAAGTTCAAGTCCCACTGGGGCATTACGAAGGGAACAGGAGGAAACAGATGAGTAATGCCCTTAAGGAATCTATTTACCAACCGGGGACTTGAAAAGAAAAGGCTGATCAGGAAGCCTAAGAAAGGCTGAAATGGCCAAGAGGTAGCCCTTGATAGTGGCCAGAGCAGTGCCCTGCTGGGCCAAAGAAAGGAGGAACAAGAGAACCTCAGAAAGAGGGGCAGAAAGGGGATCCACAGCCTTTGCTGTGCACCATGTCACAAATTTGTTCCATCGGCAGACGTATACAGTCTTAGTGGAGGGACGCCTGGCTGGCAAGATAACATCACAGACTTCGGGAGGCAGGTCAAACAACGTCATCTGCTGCCAATCAATCTCCACGCAAAGAGGTGGAGGCTGGACAGGTTCGGGTGGAGGACCGTCCCCTGCTGCTGCGACAGAAGATCTTCCCGAAGAGGCAGTAGGATCGGAGGATCGATGGACATGTTGAGCAGCTCGGGATACCAGACTCTTCGTGCCCAATCCGGAGCCACAAGAATGACTTGGGCCCGGTCGCGCTTGATCTTCAGCACTCTGGGCAGAAGTGGTATAGGCAGAAAGGCGTAGAGAAGTCCGCAACTCCACTCGCGACGAAAAGTGCCGCCTTGGAAATTCCAACGCGCAGAATTGCTGACATTGCGCGTTCTCTTCGGTGGCGAATAGATCTAACCAAGGCTCTCCCCACTGTTGAAAGAGACCTTGCACCACCTCCGAGTGAAGACGCCATTCGTGATCCACCGTGCACCTGCGGCTGAGTTCGTCCGCCCTGGCGTTCAGTGAACCTGCCAGGTGTTGAATCACCAGGGATATGCCCTGATGTTCCAGCCATGTCCAGAGACGGAGAGCCTCTTGACATAGGGTCCACGACCCCCCCGCCTTGTTTGTTGCAGTACCACATGGCGGTGGTGTTGTCCGTGAACACCTGCACTACTCTTCCCCGGACAGAGGGCAGGAATGCTTTTAGTGCAAGACGGATCGCCCAAGCTCCAGAAGGGTTGATGTGGAGCTCGGACTCCGCCGGAGACCAGAGGCCTCTGATCTACGCCTCTCCCATGTGGCCGCCCCAATCCAGAATGGATGCGTCTGTCACCACTGTGTGTTCTGGGTGGGGAAGGGAGAGGGATCTGCCGTTGAACCAATCCTGGTTCGTGAGCCACCACTGCAATTGTCGTGCAGTGCCCTCAAAGATCTGGGCGCAATCGGACAGATGCCCCTGATGCTGCGCCCACTGGAACTTCAGGTCCCACTGCTGTGCCCCCATATGCCACCTGGCATGATCTACCAGCAGGATGCAGGAGGCCATGAGGCCCAGCAGCCTCAGGGTCATCCTGACCGAAACCCGGGATAGAGGCTGAAAGATCGGAATCATAGTCCGAATATCCCAGACTCGCTGTTCGGGAGGATAAACCCGAAACTGCATCGTGTCCAGAACCGCTCCGATGAAGAGGAGCTTCTGAGAGGGGGTCAGGTGTGACTTCGGCACATTGATGGAGAACCCCAGCGAATGCAGGAGGTCGGCCGTAGTCTGGAGGTGGGAGACGACTGCCTGGGGCGAGCCCGCCTTCAACAACCAGTCGTCGAGATAGGGGAAGACTGGAACCCCTGAACTGCGCAGATGAGCTGCGACCTCCGCCATCCTTTTCGCCACTGCGTAAGACGCTTCCTCCTCCATAGCCACGGTAGGAGACAACATGCCAAGGTCTGGTGAGGTGTCTAGACCACTGGCATCCCCCAGACCCTCTCTCCAGTCCTGGTCGTACTGAGCAGTGAGAGGGTCCTCAGACCCCTCCCAGTCTTCCTCACCCTCCTCTGGTTGCCTAACTGGCTGAAAATGGCCAGGGTGAAATGCAGGCACAAAAGTACCCATTGGCGTCGGCCGACGCCGGTCCGACTCCGTATCCAAGTGGAGGTGGGAGCCGGGGTCGACGCCGGCATCTGCGGACGTGGTGCCGGAGGAGTCAGCGCCGGTGGAGGTGTACTGAGGTCGACCGGCGCCGATCCGGATCCAGGCCTGGATCCAAGGGGGCCCTGCGGTGCTGAGGCCGAAGCCGCCGGCGTCGAAGGCCTGGGGCCCCCAACCGAGCCCGCGGGGCCCGAAGACACGCCGGCGGAGTCGGACTGCCCAAAGATGGCGTGCATCGCTTTGTAAAATTGACGAAGCTGGGCAGGGGTCGCTCCCGGTCCCGGGAAGGCCGGAGTCTACCTTCAAGGCTCCGCACGCGGAGCCGCAGGAGTGGCACCACCCGCACCCTGCGTCGCGTCGGCCGACGGACGAGGGGAAGTCGAAGAGCGACGACGCTTCTTCGACTTACCTGATCCAGAGTGCGAAGACTTAGAAGAGGAGTGATGAGGACTCCGTGATCGGTCCCTCGACCTCCCACGCAACTGTGACCTTGCGCGAAGCGGAGCCGACTGCCGGGCCTCGAGGAGGTTTCAGGACCGCTCCCGCAAAGACTTCGGAGCACGACTTGGGGTCATGGTCGCGCTCCAGGCAGAAGAGGCACACGTGGTGCGGATCAGTCACCGACATCATTCGGGAACAGGAGCCGCAGGCCGGGAAACCGGGCATCTCTCGTGCACCAGAAGACTCGAAAACAAAGTTGACAAAAGTCGCAAAAAACTCAGTCAAAAAGTGACTGGGGGTACCGCTCTTCCAGGATCTGCGCTTGCTGGCGTGGAAAAAGAAAGACCTGACGTCAGTGTGCGAGGGCGGCGTCTAAGTAACTTCCGCGACGTCATCACGGCTACCACGACGCCGACGACGGAAGCGGAGTCGACCAACGCCACCTACCGACGCGCATGGGTACTGCTGACCAAAAACTTTCCGCCTGGGGGTAATTCTAAGATAAGGAATCTATAACTAACTTTCTTTCAGATAAGGCATTACCGTAGGTAAGCAACTTGTCCATCTGATAGAGACATCTATCCGCAGATTCCTTACACTAGAATAGATACCCAAGCAATATGACACCCAGAGGAGAGACTGCGGACCAGATTAGACCAGGAAGTCCTGTAGGACAGAGCAGCCAAAAAGGCCATCGCTGCGGATTTGACTGTCAAGGCAGAAATGCTTAGTGAACGTGATCAGGGATGACCACGATGCTGCCTGACAAACGTCAAGGACTAGAAAACCACATTGCAATGCTGTGGTCACAGCCTTGGCTCTGGTGGAATGAGCTCTTAAGCCTTCAGCAGGGTGTTTCTTGGCCAGAGGGTAGCAAATTTTGATGCCGAGGACAACCCATCACGAGATAGTCCTCTTCTGCACTGCACAACCTTTCTTTGATCCAACGTACCCCATGAAGAGTTGGTCGTCCACCTGGAAGTCTTTAGTGCTGTCAACGTAGAACGACAACACTCTTTTTGGGTCCAGATGGTGAAGTCGCTCCTCCACTTTAGAGGGGTGCAGAGGAGCACAGGAAGTGGGAAAGGTGACTGATTGCCCCACATGGAATGGTGTTACCACTGTCGGTAAGAAAGAGGCCCTAGTGCGAAGCACCAACTTATCAGGGAAGCTGGACAGGTAAGGAGGCTTGGATGACAGAGCCTGCAATTCACTCACCCTCCTGGCAGAAGTTATTGCCACTAAAAACGCAGTTTTGATAGAAAGCAGTCGGATGGGGCAATTGAGCAGAGGTTCGAACAGAGCGCACATCAGGGAGGTGAGAACCAAATTAAGGTCCCACTGAGTCATGATGAATGGGGCAGGTGGGAACATAGGTACAAGCCCCTTAAGAAATCTGTGTACAATAGGGGATTTAAACAACGAGGATTGGTCTGACAACCTCACGAAGGCAGACAAGGCCGAAATGTACCCCTTAAAAGAGCCCAAAGCAGAGCCCTGCTGGGCAAGGTTCAAAATAAAGAGAAGGACTTGAGAGAGGGAAGCAGAAAGTGGATCAATAGACCTTTCTGTATAATATTTGACACATTTCTGCCACCGGCAGGTGTACACGATCTTGGTAGAGGGACTCCTGGCTGCCAGAATCACATCATAGACATCTGAGGAAGGTCGTATGCGGTCAACTGCAGCTCAATCTCAACGCAAGGTGGCATAGAGTTGACCGGTTTGGGTGGACGGCCCTCCCCTGCTGCTGCTTACAAAAGACCCTCCCATAGGAGCAGCCTGATCAATACTCAGTAGGAGAAGCTCGGGATACCAGACTTCCATGCCCAGTCCAGAGCCAAAAGAATGACTTGGTCGCTCCAGATCTTCTTGAGCACTCTGGACAGGAGCGGTATTGCAGGAAAGGCATACAGGAGGCCTGAGCTCCACTAGAGATGAAAAATGCCACCAAGCGAGTGCCGCCTTGGAAACTCCACGCGCAAAACTGCTAACATTGCGCGTTCTTGGCGGAGGCTAACATCTAACCAAGGCGCTCCCCACTTCTGAAAGAGACCATGTGCCACCTCGGGATGGAGATGCCATTCGTGATCCGCTAGACATCAACGCCTTGGAGTTCGGGGAACCTGCCAGGTGTTGAACCAGCAGAGAGATGCCCTGCTGTTCCAACCATGTCCAGAGACACATGGCTTCTTCACAATGGGTCCAGGACCCCGTCCTGTTTGTTGCAGTACCACATGGCGGTGGTGTTGTCCCGTGAACACCTGAACCAGCTTTTCATTGATGAAAGGGAGAAAAGCTTTCAATGTCAAGCAAATCGCTCGGAACTCCAGCAAGTTGATATGGAGTCCAGATTCTGCTGGAGACCAGAGTCCTCTGATCTTCATCTCGCCAGATGGCCGCCCCATCCCAGGAGCGGCACATCTGTCACCATTGTGTGATCTGGCTGGGGAAGGGAGAGGGGTCTATCTCTGACCCAATCGCAGTTGGTCAGCCACCACTGCAAATCCTGTGCAATTCCCGCTGAGATCTGGACCATGTCAGAGATTCACCTGATGCTGTGCCCACTCGAACTTCAAGTCCCACTGCAGAGCCCAAATGGGCCATCTGGCATGTGTCACTAGCAGGTTACAGGAGGCCATGAGGCCCAGCAGCCTCAGAGCCAGCCTCACTCAAATCAAGGCTAGATGGTGAAACATCGGCATCATAGCCTGAATATCATGGACTCGCTGCTCAGCAGGATAAGCCCGAAACTACACTATATCCAGAACAGCTCTGATGAAAGGGAGCATCTGAGGGGGGAGTCAGGTGTGACTTCAGCACGTTGATAATGAACGAACCCCAGCGAAAGCAAGAGATTCGCTGTAGTGTGGAGGTGGGGGAGGAGACTGGGGCGAGCTCGCCTTCAACAGCCAGTCGAGATAGGGGAAAACTGGCACCCCTGATCTGCGCAGATGAGCTGCAATTACCGCCATCACCTTGGTGAACACCCGAGGGGCGCTGGTAAGGCCAAAGGGGAGCACTGTGAACTGAAAGTGCCCGTGGCCTACTGTGAACCGTAGGTAGCACAGATGGGCAGGCAGGACAGGAATGTGAAAACAGGCGTCCTTCAAGTCCAACGCGATCATCCAGTCTCCGGGGTCTAAGGCAGCAGCTTGAACTTTTCCTTTTTGAGAAAGTAGTTGAGGGCTCGCAGATCTAGAATAAGACGAAGGCCCTTGTTCTTTTTCGGGCCCAGAATGTAGCAGGAATAGCAAACGCAGCCTACTTCTGGCGCCGAACCCTCTCTATGGCTCCCTTGACCAAGCAAGTCCTGAATTCCTCTTAAAGCAAGTTCGGGTGGTCCTCTGTCAGCCGGTCGTTAGTCGGAGGCATGGAGTGAGGGATAGTCTCGAAGGGAAGGGAGTAGACCCTTCGGACTATCTGAAGAACCCACTTGTCCGAAGTGATGTTTTGCCAGCGGTGGAGGTGATGGGCTGATCCTGCCACCAACCACCCATCCATGATCTTGAAGGGCAGGAGTAGGAAGGTTTAGATGCAGCAGGGGGAAGAGTTGACTGACTAGACCTCTAGCCGCCTGACCCACAGGGTCGAAAGGAGCCACGCCCACTGCTGTGCAGAGGTTGCTGAACTTGCACGGTCTTGTGGCTGGGAAATGCTTCTGAAAAAGCCCTCCGTGGCCACAAAAGGGGCAAAAAACAGACGGGGATGGGTGGTCACTGAAAATCCAAAGGACATGGTGGTAGCCCACGAGTCCTTAAAGCGCTCCAGGGCCATGTCTGCCTGGTCCCTGAAGAGACGGGTGCCATCAAACGGCATGTTCATAAGGGAAGACTGGCAATCCCTAGAAAAGCCAGACGTTCTCAGCCAGACGTGGTGTCGAACAGTCACCGTCTATGACATTGCTCTGCCCAGCGAGTCGGTGGTGTCAAGCCCACAACCAATGGTGAACCTTGCTGCATCCCTCCAGTCTGATACCACTTGGGAGAAAAAGGCTCAGGCCTCCTCCAGGACCTTTGGCAGCACTTGTGCAACAGTTTCCCACAAGGAGTGGGTGTACTGGCCCACATGACATGCAGTGCTCACTGACTGCAATGCAAGGCTGGCAGAAGAAAAAAATATTCTTGCCCCCAACTATCCAGACTCTTGGATTCCCTGCCCGGAGGTGCGTAAGCGAACGCGCTTTGTGAGGTAGAGGTCTGAACCACCAAGCTCTCAGGGGTAGGGTGGTCAGTGAGGAATTTTGGGTTGCCTGGAGCAGGGCGATGGTGGTGGGCAACTGTCCTATTCACAGGAACCCCCGAGATGGGTTTGGACCAGGTTCCCAGAAGGACATCAGTCAGGGCCTCTTTGAAAAGCAGGAGGAGTTCCAAGGGGGAGACACCCAGCTGCAGGACCTCTGTCAAGATGTTAGTCTTTACTTCCACTGAAGGGAGCTGAAGGTCCAGGACCTCAGCTGCTCTTCTCACCACCATAGCATATGAAGCTTCCTCCTCAGTAGCCACGGTAGGGGGAGGAAGCAGGCCAGAATCTGGGGCGGTATCCAGTCCACTCGCCTCTCCCAATTGCTCAGGCTGGTCTTGCAAAGGATCCAGCGACGACTCCTGATCTTCCTCCATTCCTAGCCCCTCAAAATAAGGCTGAGGAATGGACCTAGGACCCCAGGGTGCCATCAGCACCAGAACAGGCGTCGACAGGCGCCAATCCGGCTCCAGAGAACCAGGTATAAGAATGGGGCTGGCGCCGCCAGGGGGTGCTGCCTAGAGTCTCGGCGCGAGGGCCGGGAAAGGTTACAGAGACCCATCTGGCACCGGTCCGGTTCTGCCACCGGATCCACTGGGGACATCGACGCTGGAACCGTCGGCGCGTAACCCGATGGAGCGTCCTCTGAGCCTACGGGGTGGAATGTGCGCCGGGAGGGTCAGGTCGCTCAAATATGAGGCACATGGTGTCATAGAATTTTTAAGCTGGGCGGGGGTCGCTCTGGCTCCTGGAAAGGCAGGGAAATGCAGAGCTGACCCAGGCGCAGGTTCCGCAGAACCAGGCCTAGAGCGTCAAGACTCCTCCGTGACGTCAGCCGACAGACAGGGAGAAGTCGAAGCACACTGACTTTTTGTGCTTCTTATGCCTCTTACCTGACCGACCAAACGACTTCGAGTTGGAGGACGAGGACTTAGGACTCCCGGAGCAGTGCCAAGACCTTCCTCTCGACCGGGAACGAGACGTCCAGGGCGAACCGCATGGAGACGAACGCCGGGTCACAAGCAGCTTTAGGGATTGCTCCCTCAAAGCCTTTGGAGCCATGGCCTGGCAAAGCACGACTGAGTTGTGGTCGTGCTCCAGGCACCAGAGACAAATTAAGTGTGGATCCGTAACCGACATGGCACAATGGCAGGCACTACGCTGTTTGAATCCAGAAGTCTTCTTGAACATTGAGGGATAAGCCTACACACCAAAGATCGTTGGCAAAACGACGTAGAAAGCCTATCAAAAAGTGACCAAGGGTAGATCTCATTACAGATCTACGCTAGCGGACGCGAAAAGAACTGATGTCAGCACGCTAAGGTGGCACCTGTATAGGTGATGCAGACGCCAATTCCGGCACGGATGACAAACGAAGGCACACTGAGCCGACCGACGCCACTACCAGCGTGCAAGGGTATTGCCGGAGCAAAAGTTTTCCGGATTTATCCTGACCCCGGAGATATTCTAAAGTAAGGAATCTGCGGCTAGATGTCTCTATCAGATAATCCGTACAATGGCAAAGGTAATGCTTATTTTTGCAAAAAATGCTATTAGGCAATAATGGGAACTTATGGCTGGTTCTAAAAATTGTTTTTTTTTAAAACGCGTATATTGAGCAAATTAAAATGCCTTAAAAATGCATATATCATGTGATTTATCTCAACACCAAACCATCCATACACTTCAAAATCTGCTTCTGTAAAAATACGTAGTGTACGTGCTTGTAAGTAAATTTGGAGGCAATATTTCTTCTCCATTGTTCCTGAAGCCATTGGCATAGTCTGTTAAAGTTGGATGGAGGAGTTGTTGGAGTCTGTGCGTAGTCTCGATGCATTGTCATTGCTACTGCTGGACAAAGCTATTGCTACCATCCAAATGTTTATTATGCAACACTTGACGAGACTTGTATGCCACTCCTCCACAGAAACTGGAATTGCAACTAGTTAGCCACACTACTGTCCCCATGCTATAATACTTTGAAAGAAGACTTGGGTTGGACCATGTTGCCCGATAAACTGAAGAGAATAATGAGCTGTGAACTGAGCAGGAGCATATCAAACAGGATGATTATAATTGGCATTTGTCTATGGTACAGCAGCCCCATAGGACATCTTAGTGCACGGTAAGTGTGAAAGGCAGAGTATGGCACTTTGCTGGTTCAAAAAACGTTTTTAAAGATTTTCAACATTTGCGATTGTTTACTTGACTTACTGGAAAACGGATACTTACCTGTAACTCTAGTCGTACAGTTTGACTAGTTGGCCATCTACTGATTGGTCCCGGAATTTTTCCATTAAATTAGTTTTACTTTCTGGGCATCCACTATAGGTGGAGCCAGTATGAGTAACAATGACTTCGATAGCAAGTCCAACATACCTAAATACAGGACCACCATCTTTAGCTTCAATTTTCACTAGTTCTGTAAGGTGCATGTACTGGTTTCATTATATATACTTCTACTACATCAGTCACGTATTCACATGGGAGAAAAAAGGATCCCACGAGTCTATAAGAGTTTTGAGCTACAAAGCTATTCTTACAGAAAACTAGTTTTATTTGCGACACAAATATATTTTAGATTCACCTGCTGTGTATCAATTAGCAGTACTCATCTATTATATGGGGCTCATCTGAAGACTTGGAAAGAGCAAACAAATGTTTTATCACATTCTGCCATGTTTGAGCTAATTTCGTTGACTGAGCATTACTGGTGTGAAAGTATGTATTGATTACCAAGCGCAACTGCAAAAATGTCATTTAGTGATATTTTCCCTTCATAAGCCTACAAAGACCCGTTCTTTCCCATTGAATGAGCACTTGAGCACAACTGCAAATTTTTCTCTACCAAGGACTAACTGAATTACTTGAATAATCCATTTCGCAGTTGTCTTTTTGTGGCTATTTCCCCCTCCCAACGGGAAATGAGCTATAAGGAATTGTTACCTGTATTTTAAGAAATTAGCTTTTTTTTTATTTTTAAACATTGCTTCTCGCCTGCATGCATAAATCAAATGGAGTAGCAGTAGGATATTTGAAAAACATAGTAATGGAATACTTTGATTATTGTGAAAATTAGAAAACACTTCGGAAATGCCTGATTTCTTCTCAAAACAAACCTACCACTCAGTATCATTACACATTGGTGTGGAACCGTATGCTGATGTAATGTTTATAATATTGCCTTGTTTGTTTGCACAAACAAATGTATTACAAGTCTACTAAACCACATTAAGATGCCAGCTTGGTATAGATTACCTAAGTTGGGGGGAGTAATATGTGCTTGCTGCATCCTGAAAACGCCTTACAGGTTGATATGCTGAAAAGTTATGCATTCTTGGGACACCTCATGCATACGGATAAATGCACATTAGCTTAACTATAACCCATATGTCTGTCCAAACAAAAAAATAAAACGGTACTGAAGTATTGCGCTCTCATTATCAGGTTGCGTTAATAATCATCAGCAATAAACCACAATAAATTGCATTTAGCTGCATAACATTCGTGTTGTGGGCCTTCATGCCTCTTTTACTATTTCCACACACTTGCCTGGCAAGTTAAGCTTGTCCTCAGTATCACTTCAGGGACCATACTGCCAAATAGAGTATCTACGCATCCACTTCCGAATGTTTCACCCCTGTGCATGGTTATTAAGTGCGGTTTATGGTTATTAAGCGCATTACAGTGCATGCTGGTGCCATCAGAATTATGGTCACATGTTACACCTGCACTGTTGATTCCCATGACTATGAGTATTATTGGGGGGAACAGTATAGGGAGATGCCCTGTACCAAAGGAGAGTGTGTGCATTCCCCTGGAGAGGGAGCACGTGTGCCTGGATGTAAAGGTTTGCCATTTTGCATTACTGTTTGACTGAAGAAAAAAAACGATTAATGGCCACGCCCTTTGTGCAACTGTCTTCTCTATCAATTTATGTAATTCCCACTCATGAGAAATGTGCAACAACCTTCTCAACTAATCTAGAATAGCATTCTGTTCTACTGGCAATGTGTCACTTAGAAAATTGAAAAAATTGGCCCCAGTGCCAACTTTGAGGATGTACAAGACTAAGGGCCTCTTTAAGTACAGCACTGTTGTGGTGTTGCCGGTTTGAATTTCTACCCTCGAGTCCTGCATTTGGCTTTGAACAGTGTTAATGCAAAAGTTAACCATCTTTACCTGTAGAAAATGGATAGGCTTGGCAGCCTCATCTAATGTGCAATGACCTTGCACACATTCTAGGTGTGAGAGATATCTTATTCAGACTACTTATCTTGGAGTTCTGTCGGTTCTCCTATTGACTTGTGCCCATCACTTCAAACTTTCTTTGCTTTGTGAGTGACAATCACTAATTCCTCACAGTCCCCAAAGGGTGTGCTATTGATTTTTAAGCCATTCCTGCCGTTAAGGTTTGCGTAAGAGAGCTATAAGTTGGATGTTTGACACTATCCCATAGGAAAATGTCACAATTGTTCTCATTATCATATAGTGATGTCTGGGCCAGGTTAACCTTAGCCCAGAATACTTGCACACTCCGTATGATGGTGTGGCCAGTACTGGGAACATACTGATCTCTACTCCACAAAAGAAATCTAGATAGGATGGTATGGAGGATGATTTTTTTCAGCATGAACCTGAATCACAACTTTATAGCCAGCAAATTGCCTTGTCTATACTACACTAGCGCAGTAGAAACACATTCTCTTTACCAAGCAGTCATCCGCATATGGCTGCAAATGTAGTGCATTAACAGGAAACACCATACATCTAGATATTGTGAAAATACTCCTGGTGCCGATTTCATGGCAAAAGATACTATTTTGAAATTGTGATTTTCTCAGTGTTACAAACCTGGGGACTATCTGGGGCCCGTGATGTGTGTGGATTTAGAAATAGGCACCGTTCAGGTCTATTATTGTCAAGCAATCCAGCATCAGAAAAGGCATTACATGCTGTAACACTGTCATCTTGAATTTCTGAGTCTTGACAGATTTGCTTAAAGTCTGCAACTCTAATACCGATTTCAATGTTAACTCTATCTCTGGTATGAGAAACTTCACATAAGGCTTGGTTTCCTTTCCTTGTGGGGAAGCTCTTTTATGATCCTCCAAGCATTCATGACTGTACTCCAAAAGGGAGGTGAACATGATCAGTATGCATGTTGATTTTGGTCATGTTTATTTGGTGGCTTGTGAGTCAATTCTACACAACAGTCTTAATTTGTCGTTTGTAAAATCCATTCGTCTATGGTGATTAGTCCTGTCAGGCCTCGTTTAAGGGCCACAGAGCAGAAAGGGGCTTATGGTCTACGACCACGGTGGCTGGGGTAGTTTGGCTCTTGTGCCGCTTTGCAATCTGGGCCAATTACAATTCTTCGCATATCGGACTCTTGGCGAAACCAAAGCAAGCGGTCAAAGGCTTCCCAGAGCAGTAGTGAAGAGGGCAAAGACTCAAAAGTCAACCAAACAATTCACTATCTAGCCCAATGCTTTTCTTAAGAAAAGAGAAGTACTTATATGTCGGAGCTAAACAAAATATTACACTCCAACAGGCGTTCATTACACGGTTCGATATTCCAGACTACAGGTTACCACTGAGCGTCCCAGCACATTTAATGCTCTCTTCAATGAGCCTCTGGGGATCTCAAACACTGACATCTAAAGGGGTTAACAGGACATAGGCAACAACAGGCACATGTGCCACTTCACCAAGCGATCACTATCTTTAAGTAACCTATAGGTCAGTTTGTGGGATCTTAAGCAAAAAGTACATGTTGACAACATTAACCCAACGGCAGGCTTGTATTAACACTTCAAGATAGTCTCAGTCTTATTTCCAGGACGCTTGCTATATGTTAAAAGGCGACGCAGCTGTAGCAGCTTCAAATCAGCGTGTTCGTCTGGTTCTAATCAAAGGCTCCTTCAGAAGTGGTGTGGGACAACCAGCAGCGGTCTCACACTTCACTAGAGCTGCTCAGATGAAGAGTGCAGCAGGTCTGGTTAACAGGTGCTTTGTCTTTCGCACTTGTGGCCTCAGAGCTGGGAGGCAGGTTCCCCACTACAGCTCGATGTATATATTTTCAGTGCACACTACACATCAAGTAGCCACAGCTTAAGATAATCTAAATAGGTTGCAGAGATGATAAACAGCCCCCCTGCTGGTTTGCGTAGCAAATGGTCTTCACGCAGTTCGCACATGAACTACCCAGGGAGACCAGGTGACCTTTTACATCTTGGGCACCGCTGGTTGCACTCCCAATGTCTGCCTGCTTCTTCTGACAGCTTTGTGCCCTGTGAACATACCAGTCTTGAACATGGTCTCCTCCTGCACAGCAAATACACTCCTTGACTGGGCCTAAGTGGGATGGTTTGGGTACCACTTATATTCCTTTCACAGATAAGATATGTGGATCCACTGTTTAAGGCCCTGTGACCGGTTTGAGGTGCTTCCCTTTTCAAATGCTATTTCCTGGCTGCAGCCCAGACATCACCTTTAAGCAAAGTGATGGCTCTTAGCAGGTAGTCCTGATGCTGGACTCAAGGAGTATCCCAAACGCACAAGTTACTAACTTGTGTAACGATATATCTGTAAGAGACAGTAGTTAGTGACAGATTCCTTACCTTAGAATATCCCCAGGCGTCAGGCTGGATCCGGAAAGTTTTTTGCGTAGCAGTACCCTTGCGCGTCGGTAGGCGGCGTCGTGCGGCTCCGCGTCCGTCGTCGGCGTCGTGATCGCCGGGATGACGTCGCGGGCAGTACTTAGGCGCCGCCCTGCGCGCTGACGCTCAGTTCTGTACACGACTTTCCGCGCCAGGAACGCAGAGCCATGCAAGAAGCTGACATAGGTGTCTGAAAAATACTAGGGCCCTGAAAGGGATGTCCTTAACCCTAGAAATCAGTTCGCAGAACGGGGAGGATGGGTGGGCGGTAGGGAATCTGTCACTAACTACTGTCTCTTACAGATATATCGTTACACAAGTTAGTAACTTGTGCATCTGAAAGAGACACGTTAGTGACAGATTCCTTACCTTAGAATAGATACCCCAGCAATACCAACCCCGGTGGTGGGTCTGCGAACAAAGATCAGACAAGGAAGTCCTGGAGGACAGAACGGCCAAAGAAGCCGTCCCTCCGGACCTGACTGTCAAGGCAGTAATGCTTTGTAAACGTGTGCAGCGAGGCCCACGTAGCTGCCTGACAGATAACCGGCAGCGGAACACCGCGGCCCAAGGCCGTGGTAGCAGCCGTTGCCCTGGTGGAATGGGCACGCAGCCCAACAGGAGGTTCCTTTTTAGCGAAAGAATAGCAGGTCTTGATGCACAAGGTAACCCAGCGGGAGATGGTCCTCTTGTGCACCGCCCGACCTTTTTGGCGCCCACGTAGCCAACAAAGAGCTGGTCATCCACCCGGAAGTGTTTTGTGCGGTCAATATAGAAAGAGAGCGCACGTTTTGGGTCCAGACGGTGGAGCCTCTCTTCCTCTCTGGAAGGATGCGGAGGCGGAAAGAAGGTGGGCAAAGTGATGGTCTGCCCAATGTGGAAAGCAGTAACCACCTTTGGCAAGAAGGACGGACGCGTCCGAAGAACAACCTTGTCTGGATGAACAGACAGAAAGGGAGGTTTGCAAGATAGAGCCTGGAGCTCACTCACCCGCCGAGCGGAGGTGATGGCCACCAGAAAGGCTGTCTTCAGAGTCAGAAGACGAAGAGGACAGTTATGTAGAGGCTCAAAGGGAGCGCACATTAAAAAGGTAAGAACCAAGTTCAAGTCCCACTGAGGCATCACAAACGGAACAGGAGGGAAGAGGTGAGTAATGCCTTTTAAGAACCTGTTAACAACAGGGGACTTGAAAAGGGAGGGCTGATCAGGGAGCCTGAGGAAGGCCGAGATAGCACAAAGATAACCCTTGATGGTACCCAGGGCAGAACCCTGTTGGGCCAAAGAGAGAAGGAACAGAAGGACCTCAGAAAGAGGGGCAGAAAGGGGATTCACAGCCTTTGCTGTGCACCATGCCACAAATTTGTTCCACCTGCAGGCGTATACCACCTTAGTGGAGGGACGCCTGGCTGCCAGAATCACATCACAAACTTCGGGAGGCAAGTCGAAAGGAATCAACTGCCGCCGCTCAATCTCCACGCAAGCAGGTGTAGACTGGACAGGTTCGGGTGGAGGACCGTCCCCTGCTGCTGCGACAGAAGATCCTCCCGAAGAGGCAGACGGATCGGGGGATCTACGCTCATATTGAGTAGCTCGGGATACCAAACTCTTCGAGCCCAGTCCGGAGCCACAAGAATGACTTGGGCCCGGTCGTGCCGAATCTTCTTTAACACTCTGGGTAGAAGTGGTATAGGCGGAAAGGCGTACAAGAGACCGCAACTCCACTCGTGACGAAAAGCGTTGCCGAGCGAGTGCCGCCTTGGAAATTCCAACGCGCAGAACTGATGACATTGCGCGTTCTCTTCGGTGGCGAATAGATCTAACCAAGGCTCTCCCCACTGTAGAAAGAGTCCTTGCGCCACTTCCGATTGAAGACGCCATTCGTGATCCATTATGCACCTGCGGCTGAGTTCGTCCGCCCTGGCGTTCAGGGAACCTGCCAGGTGTTGAACCACCAGGAACATGCCCTGATGTTCCAGCCATGTCCAGAGGCGTAGAGCCTCCTGACAAAGGGTCCACGACCCCACCCCGCCTTGTTTGTTGCAGTACCACATGGCGGTGGTGTTGTCTGTGAACACCTGCACTACCTTCCCTTTGACAGAGGGAAGGAATGCCCTGAGTGCAAGTCGGATCGCCCGGAGCTCCAGAAGGTTGATATGGAGCCGGGACTCCGCCGGAGACCAGAGGCCTCTGATCTCCGCCTCTCCCATGTGACCGCCCCATCCCAGAAGGGACGCGTCCGTCACAACTGTGTGCTCTGGCTGGGGAAGGGAGAGGGATCTGCCCATGACCCATTGCCGGTTCGAGAGCCACCACTGCAACTGTTTTGCAGTCCCCTCCGAGATCTGGACGTGATCGGACAGGTCGCCCTGGTGCTGCGCCCACTGGAACTTCAGGTCCCACTGCAGAGCCCGCATATGCCATCTGGCATGAGTGACCAGCAGGATGCAGGAGGCCATGAGGCCCAGCAGCCTCAGGGTCATCCGTACCGAAACCCAGGATAAGGGCTGAAAGATCGGAATCATAGCCTGAATATCCCGGACTCGCCGTTCGGGAGGATAGGCCCGAAACTGCGTCGTGTCCAGAACTGCTCCGATGAAAAGGAGCTGTGGAGAAGGAATCAGATGCGACTTTGGCACATTGATGGAGAACCCCAGCGAGTGCAGGAGTTCGGCCGTAGTCTGGAGGTGGGAGACAACTGCCTGGGACGAGCCCGCCTTCAGCAGCCAGTCGTCGAGGTAGGGGAAGACTGAAACCCCTGCCCGGCGCAGATGAGCTGCGACCACCGCCATCACTTTCGTGAACACCCGAGGGGCACTGGTAAGGCCAAAGGGGAGCACGGTGAACTGAAAATGCTCGAGGCCTACCGTGAACCGAAGGTAACGCCGGTGGGCCGGCAGGACGGGGATGTGGAAATAGGCGTCCTGCAAGTCCAACGCTACCAACCAGTCTCCGGGGTCGAGGGCAGTCAAGACCTGAGCTAGGGTGAGCATCTTGAACTTCTCCTTCCGGAGGAAGCGATTGACGTTCCGGAGGTCCAAGATAGGACGCATGTCCTCCTTGTCCTTTTTGGGCACCAGAAAGTAGTGGGAGTAGCAACCACGCCCTACTTCTGGGGTCGGAACATGCTCGATGGCCCTCTTGGCCAAGAGGGCCGTGACTTCCTTCTGTAGAAGCACCAAGTGATCCCCTGACATGCGGTGGAATTGAGGTGGCATGGCTGGGGGGTGGTCTCGAAGGGGAGGGAGTAGCCCCTTCGGACAATGTCCAAGACCCACTTGTCCGAGGTGATGGGACGCCAGTGGTGAAGGTGATGGCGGACCCTGCCCCCGACTGGCGTGCTGTGCACCTGAAAGGAGGGACTAGGAGGGCTTGGAGGCCGCGGACGGGTTGGAGGTGGTGGCCTGACCCGCACGCTGGTTGCCCGAACCGCCACGGCGGTATCCACGTCCTCGGCCACGCGAAGGCGCTTGCTGCGCGGGCCGTTGGCCGGGCTGTGGACGTGACTGGGCGCCCCTTCCGTGGCCACGAAAGGGGCGAAAAGCAGACGCTTGCGGAGGGCGCACAACAGCAAGGCCCAGGGACTTAGCAGTAGCCCGTGAATCCTTGAAACGCTCCAGCGCATGGTCCGCCTTTGAACCAAAGAGACCGACTCCATCAAAGGGCATGTCCATGAGAGTATTCTGGACATCCCCTGAAAACCAGTGGTTCTCAGCCAGGCGTGGCGACGCAGCGCCACCGTCGTTGCAAGCGATCTGCCCAGCGAGTCGGCGGTATCAAGGCCACAGCGGATGGTATACTTAGCCGCATCACGCCCTTCCGCAATAGCGCGGGTAAGCAGTGTCTGGACCTCCTCAGAACACTGCGGCAAAACATCAGCCACCGAATCCCACAGGGAGTGGGTGTATCGGCCCAAGAGGCAAGCGGTATTAACAGACCGCAAGCCAGCACTGGAGGAAGAGAAAGCCTTCTTCCCAAAGTGATCCAGGCGCTTGGATTCCCTATCCGGAGGGGCGGTAGGGAAGGCTGTTTGGGAGGCAGAGGCTTGGACAACCAAGCTCTCAGGGGTGGGGTGTTGGGAGAGAAACAGGGGGTCGCCCGGAGCCGGGCGATGGCGTCGGGCCACGTTCCTATCCACAGGAGCCCCTGTGGTGGGTTTGGACCAGGCACCCAAAAGAACGTCAGTGAGTGCATCGTTGAACGGCAGCACAGGCTCCGAAGAGGAGGCCGCCGGCTGAAGCACTTCAGTCAGGAGGTTAGTCCTGACGGCCACTGTAGGCAACTGGAGATTTAAGGCTCCAGCAGCTCTACGCAACACCGTTGCAAAATTAGCCCCTCCTCCGTTGCCACGGGAGGAGACAGCATGCCAGAGTCGGGGGAGGTATCCAGCCCACTGGCATCCCCAAGTTCCTCAACCCAGTCCGGGTCAAACTCGCACTGTTGTGTGAGAGGGTCGTCAGACCCCTCCCAGCTCTCCTGGTCCTCCTCAGGTTGAAAAGATGGAGGAGGAGGGACATAAGGGACCCAAGGCCTCATCGGCGCCGGAACCGGCGTCGGGCGACGCCGGTCCGGCTCCATGTCCGGACCCGGGGAGAACCGGGGAACGACGCCGCCCGGAGCCCCGGACGGCGTCGGAAACGGCACCGGGGACATCGGCGTCGGCGGAGGCGTGGTTAGGTCAACCGGCGTCGATGGAGGTTGCGGCACCACCGGAACCGGGGTCGAGGCCGGGGCCGGAGCCGAGGCCGGGACGAAGGCTGGTGGGACAGGCGACGCCGGGACCGGAGTCGACGGCGACGCCGGAGCAACCCCATCTGGGCCCGCGGGGCCCGAAGGCGCACCGGAGGGACCTTGAGGCCCGAAGAGGCGGGCCATGGCCGACAGGAATTTCTGTACTTGGCCGGAGTCGCCCCGAACCCGGGAAGGACGGGTAATGCGGGGGCAACTCGACAGGCACGTCCGGGGCCGCGGGGGCGGGGACGGTGCCGACAGGGACCTCAGCCGAGTCGCGCGACCGGCGAGGCGAAGTCTTAGAGCGATGACGCCGCTTAGACTTCTTGTGCTTCGACTTACCGGAGGAGCGCGAAGACTTGGATTCCGACGAACGGCGGGGACTCCGCGTCCGGCCCCTCGACCTCTCCCGGGACCGGGGCTTGCTGCGGCGCGGAGCCGACTGCCGGACTTCAAGGAGCTTTCGAGACCGCTCTCGCAAAGCCTTCGGATGAAGTTTCCGGCAGTCAGGGCACGACTTCGTGTCGTGGCCTCGGCCGAGGCAGAAGAGACACTCGAGGTGGGGGTCCGTGATGGACATCATACGACCACATTCCTCGCAGGGCTTAAAGCCGGGCATCCCTACGACACCTTAGGAGTCGTGAAGACTCGTTGAAGAGAACAGTGAAAAATTTCACAAAAAGATAGTCAAAAAGTGACTAGGGCACTGCTCTTCCCGGATCTGCGCTTACTGGCGCGGAAAAAGAAGAACTGACGTCAGCGCGCAGGGGCGGCGCCTAAGCACTGCCCGCGACGTCATCCCGGCGATCACGACGCCGACGACGGACGCGGAGCCGCACGACGCCGCCTACCGACGCGCAAGGGTACTGCTACGCAAAAAACTTTCCGGATCCAGCCTGACGCCTGGGGATATTCTAAGGTAAGGAATCTGTCACTAACGTGTCTCTTTCAGATATCAGCAACAGTCAAGTGTGAAGTCTGCACATGGCAGTCATTAGCCTTTCTTTGCAATCATGAAAAGGTTAAAGAGCAGCCCCTACCTAGAATCTCCTGCAACCTTAACAGGGTCTGCTGAGTCACTGCCTCTAACCTACATAAAGCAAATGGCAGTGCTCAGACAAATGTAATCAGTCAAGAAAGATCTGTCTCCATTCTACCTCATTTCATTGTTTGGGTCTCCACTCTCCAACTAAAGGATTTGGAGCAATACACTTCACTATCTGTGGAAGCTCTATCCATCCTCCAAGATATGCCATGCTAAACCAGGGATCCCAGCGGTTTCAACAAACTCACACTGCATACTGTTTCGCGGTCATGTATGTGCCAAACATATACAATTGTAGGAAAGGACCTCTTTTTGTAGGATCACCCCCCAGCCCCATGTTTTTGGACTGATGCTGCTGGATTTTTCGACTCTGTGGTGCACTGGGCCCTGGTGTCTCGAGGCCTGCGATTGAAGCATGGTCAGGCAGCTTTAAATCTGCCAACTCAACATGGTAAAATAAACCCTTTTGCAAGGTAAAAACATTTTAATATTAGTAACCTACCCCTAGAGAAGGCTTGGGTATCCCACCAGGCAAGGTGCTTAATATTAAAAAGGGTATGTTTCCTTTCAATTCAACATGCACCGACAGTGAAAACATGAAATTGCCACTTTGACTGTAGCAAGGCCAGTTGTCTCATAGAATAACATGGAGTCTCACTAGCAATCATGCGAAGTTCCAACTTCCATTTGGGACCACCAAAGATATTACTCCAAGGTATCAAATTAATCGCTACATTAAACCAGACTCCTTGCTGAGATAGAATTTAAGGTACATTTTAATATAAAGGTGACTTCAAAAGTCACCACTTTGTTGCCCAAAACTTTGGTAGCTGTTCCTGTTTATCTGCAGCAGTTGTCACCTGAGACATCAGGCTGCCCTGCTATTAGAAATCGTGCAGCGATGCCACGAACAGGAAAAAAAGTATTGCTAAACGGAGGAGGTGTGACCTCCTCCAGCAGGAGGACTACAAGGCAGTGGCCACAGATGGTCCAGCTTCAAAGAGGCTACCACCTCAGTGAAGCAAATGGCAATCACACCTTCACCTGCCCACTCTTGTGTAGGCAGAAAGGCTGGCATCTACTCCATAGGTGGAAACTCTGTTACAAAACCGGTTTTCCAGGCGGAGTGGCTCATTATGCTAGGTACATCCCAGGGGTGTGTCCAGGGCTTCTCACAGGAGAAGAGGGCTTGCACCATCTTGGTTTAGGGTAGAGGAGGGTAGCCTGGGATTGTTTGAGGGCCAAACCCCCCGGAAGTGAAATGAAGTGGGAACTGTAGCATCGTGAGAACTATTGCCTCACTGTCTAGCGAGTCCTCCCCTTCCACAAACAATGGCATAAATGTGGCACCACAGAGCCAGTCTTCAGATCAATGCTGTTGTTTTTAAGATTTTATGATTGTGCATGTATTTAAATATTGCATGTGCTCGTCTCTTTTATGGATATGTTTTTATCCGAATAAAGTAAAATAAAGATCACTGCTGGACTGGCAAGAAGACAGAAGGACTGCCCTGCTGCTCCCTGGACCCAGCACTGAGAGGCTGAAACAGACTGGATTGCACCTGCTGAACCAGAGGAACACACAAACAGGACTCTGCCAGTAGTGGACACTTGTAGAAAAAGCATCCACGTGTGCCAGGACAGAAGTGGCTCCAAAGGCTATCTGGCTAGCCCCCTGTTCAGCACCAGGGGTACAAAAGCTAAAGAAAGCCTGCACTTCTGAGAGCCCAGGATCACCTGCCTGCTGTGGAAGTGCCTGCTAGGAGACCGAGCCCAGGCCTACCCGAGGTGGCCCAAGTCCGTGGGCCTGCGGCTATCGCTAGAGTGGACCCTGGTCCTCTTGCAAGAAAGAGGCACTAACCATTGGACAACTGCTTGAGAACACTGTAACCGGGGACCAGTCAACCAGTGGCAACTGGACCTGCACTACACTTAACTGGGGCACTGAGTGAGATCGAGTCCTCAGGGTGAAGGAGACGCCTGAAGTTTGTGGACCAAAGGGTGGCTCCAGGAACACTCCACGCACCTCTTCCACATCCCTAGCATCTTCTCAGCGTTCTCAATGCCCGCATCAGGACCACTTAGTTGCTTGAATCACAATTCCAGTAAAACCTTCTGTTAGAACTCAGACTGCTGGGCAAGACAGGTAACCGCATCACCGAACCAAAGTGGTACCGATCTCCATACCTGTTGTAGCAGTCCGAGAGGATTGGTAGTCATTCTAGCCCGTGTGCTCAGGAACCAATGATTAGAAAAATGTATTGAAACTTAAAAGAATTTCCTTACATTTTAAAAATCATATCTCCAGTTCCCCTAGATAGATTTGTCGCTTTAGTGTCTAGTTTAAGATAAATATACACTATTTTTATAGATTGGTGTTGGATTTTTATTGAGTCGTGTTTCTTACTTACTGGTGTTTTAGTACTTCTAAATGCTTTACACTTGTATATCACAGCTATGCAGGACTGAGCCAAGACCTTCTTAAAGAAACATAACTGGACCTGATGAGGATTCCGACATTACATAGCAAGGTCTCACAATCGTACCAAATAATAATCCACTTTCCTACAACAATGAATCCACATACACATCAGCGGAAGCGTTTAGGTGCTACACTGAAGTGAACATTTATCCGAGTGGGGCTGATGGGTTACACTCCTTTCAGAGACCCGATAAATGTCTGGCAAGGACTATTCGCAAAACAAGTATGCTACCACGACTGCATCAATTCAACAACCCAGGACACTAATAGTAGCCTCCCGTTGACATAATAGAGTATGCTTAGTGCAAACGTCCAGGTCTCAGTACTATTTCTGGTCCTACGCATTAACATGGACATCCCTAGACCGGTTAGCTCAGCTAACTGCACGTATGCCATGCAGAGGACATTCTCGCCCCAACAATATACTTTGACTGAATTTAAGAACTACAAAAAAAAAAATGAACTACTATGTACATTGACTTAACTGTTTATTAACATTTCAATTGATAAGATAAACTATTTTAAAGCAACTGTTACTTAGGCAACTGATTGTTTTTATTTAGAGAGTTATGAACTTGAACATTTCAGTATTTGCTTATTAAATGTTTTCAATTATTTTAACCATTAATTCTGGATTGCAGTTTAGGTTCTATACAGAATCATTTTTTGCAAGCTTGCGGCTCCCATATCCTGATAACGGTAATACCGCGTTAGAATTCTGTTATGGCAACAATCGTTAAGAAACAATTAAAAATAGCACTTTGTTTATTAAAGTACGTTTAAGGTTACAGAAGGCACCCCTAAAAATATTCAAAATGTTATTGGATTAATTTTCTTAATAGGAGGTCAGACATTACCATGACATTCCCTGCAATATTTGTGATTTGCAGGGCAAGCGGCAAGACATTCAGCTCACACATGATTTGCAAGATAAATTTAGCATCCATCCAAGTGTGCTCCAGCATGTCGAGTAGATGCTGAGAATCACTATAAAGGAAAGAACATACTTAGTGCAACTAAAATGGAGCAATGAACAATGGGGAACAGCAAACAGTGAAGTGGCAACATGCAGTTAAATGCGGCAAAGCCTAGTTCAAATCCAATTTCTCCTGTCAACTGGAGGTTAATATCTTGAATTTAACTTGCAAGTAAAACATTGAGCACTTTTTACAGACCTTCCTCTGGAAATTTACAAAGGATATTTTTTATACCCAAACTCCTACAACCACATGTATTGTAAACCATCACACTTAAAGAGATGCCTTTATTCTACCTTTACATTACAATGTTCTCAGGAATGAGTGGGTCATCGACCATACTTTTGTCCATTATGTACCAGCAGGTGGGAGTTGCTCATGTAAAATTCAAAATTGCCTTAAACAGCAACTATTTGTCATGAAAATTGAACACTCGCATGCGGTTAGTATTTCTCTAAAGACGGGCAACAACTCGCGACTATTAATGTTCAATGGGTAGATGATATCATACTGAAAAAAATGTAAGGTGTTTTGGAACTTAAAAATAAACTTACTATACCTCGCAATCACACAATTAAATAGCAAAATTAAAAGATGGTATAGAAAAACTCAAAGTCCCATTTGCAATTTCTCAGCAACTGGAAATAGTTGCCAGTAACGTACAAGGGAGAGTACTTTAATGCTACAAGGAAAGTCCAATACCTGTAGGAGTTGCGGATATTTTCTGCGGACATGACAATCCTCTCAGTTTTCAGAATTTGAAGGACAAGTTCAGACAGGTGGTAACTCTTACACCGAATCAGCTCTTTAGCGGAAATTTGCACATCACAGATCATTCTGCCACAGGCAGCATTCCTTTCAGCAAAGCCACTCCGGCCCTTTAAAAAACAAATTGTGATTTAAACATACTGTTGGAACATCACACTGTACCCCTTAGAAACGGTATGAAAAGTTTAACTGCATTCAAAATCTTAATACATATCAAGTTACACACAGAAATGTCTTCTCCTGGTCCAAAAAAAGCATCACTTTTTTTTCCAAAAATCTAGTCAGCAAAGGTTAATTTTTTTTTTTAACCATAGCAATTAATTTAGGAAATATTTACTTGAATTAAGTTGTTCAGACCTCTTCACCACTAGCCAAATGTTAACATTTGTATTTAATTTTAGACAATCCAGATCAAAGAAAAATAACCCAATAATTTAAATGGCATACTAAAATGGGCTGTGGAGGTATTTCATGTACGCAGCGTAGCGCGATGGCCGCAAGCTAGAGCCGCTCCGTCCAACCTGTCTCCCTCCAGAATATCCGTCACATAAATCCGGCCCTCGAGAGGAGAATAAACCGTCGGAAGGTGTGCCGACCCCAGCACGGGGAAAATCGAGACTGAGGGATTCCCACAGCCAGAGTTACAGTCGCGATGAATTGCGGCCTTCATCGGAGCTTAAGCTGGGCCCTGGAGTGAACGCTGAAGCCGAGGGCGCAGCAGCACATCGCAGCAAGTGTCTGGCGCGAGCTCGGGGTCTTGGCCCGGGCCTTTGTGGGTGGCAATACTGGGACCAAAGAGAGAAAAACCGAGGAGCAGCATCAAGTTAGAGACAACAGAGAGGTGCCGGGCTTGCGACCTGCAGCGGATCGCCGGCAGAGGTTGGAGCGGCCTGATGGGAGGTGTTCCTGTACTGCGACATTGCGGCTCTGCATCGAGGTATCGCGACGTGGGAGGAGAAGCGCGGCTACAGTGGTGGATGATTGAGGTGAGGCGGAGACCCCGCCCTTAAAAAACCTGTCCTGGCATCGGGAGCACCCCCCCGGCACACCTGCGACGCCCCGCACCAAAAAGAGGTTGGTGACTGAAGCGACTCCATGTCAGACACGTAGGGAGTAGGATAGAACCCCGCAAATGGCTCAGACCTGAGTACTGTCAGACATAAGCGGCAGAGGCAGACCCGGACTATAAATACCACGAGTGGGTGGCAGACGCCTCAGCAGCACAGGCAGCAGTGGAAGGGGCTCTGTGGGCGCCACCAAGAGAGCGGCAGTAACTGAAGCAAACGCTGGCGAAAGTATCTGTGGAGTTGGGAGCAACCCTCCCGCCGATCAAGCATCGGGGGCAATATTGAGGGGAAGCCGCTATCCCTATATCCCCCCCCGCCCCACAAACCTGCGGAACTCGAGGGGCTGGGACCCGTACGGAGATACACTCCCCCCGCATGCACGCTAGGGGAGAGCAGCGGTCAGACCCAACATACATCACCGCCCAAAAGCGAAACAGGGACCATCCCAGAGGGGGCCAAGATGTCGTACACAAGGGGTCCCAAGGTAACTCAACAAAACAAACTGGATCGATATACGCTCCCTAAAGAGACGCTCCAGGACCAGCAATCCAGGGACAAATCGATGGGAGGATCAGAGAGGGACCTCCCGGAAGTCACCCTGAAAGATGTCATGGAAGCAATAACTGGGGTCAGAATGTCTATGGAGCAGAAAATGGACACAATCTCGTCAGAAGTGACTCATTAGGGCAGACCTCACAAAAATCAAGGAAAAGGTCAAACAGATAGAGATTACAACAGCAAGCTTGGTGGACGATACCTCACACCTACAAAGCAAAATTCGAGAATTGCAAACTTTTCGAAAATTCGCTGAAAGCAAGCTAGATGATTATGAGGGGTGCCTCAGGAGAAACAACGTACGCATTCTGGGAGTGCCGGAGAGAGCGGAGGGGCAGGCACCAGACATTTTTGTGGAAGACCTCATTCTCAAACATCTGCAACCCAAAGGCCTGGGAAAAAATTTTGTAATTGAAAGAGTGCACAGAGTTCCTGGGGGACGTCCAAAACCCGCCCCCCCCCCCATCCGATACTGGCTAGGGTATTCAACTTCCGGGACAAAGATGTGATACTCCAAAACGCCAGGGTAGCCCTGCCGCTCCATTACGAAAATGCTGAGATCACCTTCTTCCCGGACTTTACACAAGCGGTACAGAACCAGAGGCGATCTTTTTTTGCTATCAAAAAGAAGCTCAGAGAAATAGGTGTGAAGTACGCAATGCTGTTCCCAGCTCGGCTCCGGGTGGAAGCAGACGAGAAGCCTGGTTCTTTGATTATCCGGAGTCAGCTGCCGAGTGGTTGGAGGGTTGGAAAGGAGCGAATGAAAATAATCTCCACGGAAATAGCGGCCAGACAGGGCTCTAGTCAGAAGTGCGAGCCCGCTCCAAGGAGCTGTAGGAACTTTCCCCCCCCATTGTGCCTTGTCCACATCTGCGAAAGGAACAGGTATTCAGGAACAAAGACTCTGGCTGGTTGGGGTCGCCTTAAATTGTAAATGGGTAGTGATCCTGTGACTCGGCCCCTCTCGGGGAGCTACTAAACTGTGGTAGTGAAGGGAGGGACGGAGCACCACATCCCCCACATTTCTACGTTTAGTTCATAAGTTGGGCGACAGGCACTCTGCATAGTTATATAAATGGGCGGTTCCAAGCCCAGAGTCCCGGGAAGCAGGGAGGGGGGTTGTTGGGTTGGGGGTTTAGAGTTTTTGTATGTTATTGTTGAATCGACAAAAAAAATTTGCACCTATCAAGAGGGCTCCATGACTTACACAGGGTCCAATGAGTACGCAATGGGACAAAAGTGTTAAAATACGGAGTTGGAATGTCAATGGGCTTGGGGATAAGGTCAAACGCTGCGTAGTCTTACAATATATTAGAAGACAAGCCCCGGATATTATCCTGCTCCAAGAAACGCACCTGGTGGGTAACTCCTGTAAGGCATTAAACAGGTGGGGCTACAAGTTGGTGGCCCACGCAGGTTTCACCACCGGCTTAAGAGGAGTAGGTATAATGCTGAGAAACTCCTTTCCCCTCTCCGTGCACTCCACATGGTCGGATGACTGGGGAAGATACATAGGAATCACGGGACAATCGGAGGGAAACACGCTAACACTTATGTCGGTCTATGTGCCACCTGGCCTTCAGAGCCGTACATTTGAGGATTTGGGCTCAATACTAATCTCGCTTCCGGAGGGTCTTCTGGTGGTGGGATGTGACTTCAATTCAGTGGTTTCAGGCTCCTTAGACCGATACCCACCATGGGAGCTTGGGGCCTCATATCGATGGCTACCTGACTTTCTGGAGGCTTTAGGCCTAGTGGATGTGTGGAGAACGTATCACCCAGACCGTATCCAACACACTTTTCACTCAATGGCACATAACAGTCTTTCCCGTATAGATTATCTCCTCGTCCCAGCATCCCAAGTGGCAAACGTCCAAGAGATCAGACACATGGCGAGGGGTATCTCCGACCATTCCCCGGTGTGGGCACAAATAGTCCTGGGACGGAGGAGGGTGGGTAGAATTGCTCCCATAAATCTGTGGTATCTCCGAGACCCAGTAGTCCGAAAAGCACTACTCCAAGCCTTTGACCACTACTTCCAAGACAACGAGGGGTCGGTTGAATCCCCCCAGGTCCTGTGGAAGGCATTTAAATCAGTTATACGGGGACAAGCGCTGTCACTGATAGCCGGGACACGAAAAGAGAGATTAAAGGAGCTAGTGGAGGCGGAAAACGAAGTCTTCCGGCTGGAGGAAGACCTAGAAGTAGAGGTTACTCGGGAGAAACTGCACACATTACAACTCAAAAGAGAGGACTATAAAGCGTTGGCCACAGACAGGGCTAAAACACTGGGGAGAGAAAAAGAGGGCAGAGTGTATGATCTGGGTGACAAGGCAGGGAAGCTAATTGCATGGCTTGACAAGAAGGAGTGGGCTAGTAGGCTGGTGCCAGAGCCGATAGATAAAGATGGCAAGTCCATGACTGACCCTCAAGCAATTGCAAATCAGTTTGCTGCACACTATAGTGAAGTCTACCGCACAAGTACAGCATATACTGAAGATGACTCTCAGTCGCTAATCAAGGACATAGCACTTCCCACTGTCAGCAGAAGACCGGAATCTGCTGGAAAGCGACTTTACCAACGATGAAATAGCACAAACTATCAGGAATCTCCAATCAGGCAAGGCCCTAGGTCCTAACGGCCTACCTATTGAGCTCTACAAACTCAGACCAGACAAACTAGTCCGCACTTGCGCGCCATGTTTGAGGAGAGCAGGGGGCTGGGGACACTTCCACTGGATCAGAGGATAGCCACACTGATCACTATCCACAAGGAAGGTAAACCAAAGACTGCCTGCGCCTCCTATAGGCCGATCTCCCTACTCAATGCGGAGCCTAAAATTCTAGCCAAACTCCTGGCAAACCGCCTCGTCAAAGTAATAAGCGGGCTGGTGCATCCTGACCAATCAGGCTTTATGCCCCATCAAAACACCGCGTTGAACCTGTGTAGAGTGCATGGTGTTCTGGGGAGAATAGCCACAATCCAGGAGGCAGCGATAATTGTTTCATTAGATGCCACCATGGCATTTGACACCATTGAATGGCCGTATCTCTTTGCAGTCCTCACAAAGATGGGGTTTGGACCAAGCTTTACTCAGTGGGTCAGACTCCTTTATTCGGAGCCCCTGGCTCAAGTCGTGGTCAACAACAAACAATCTGAAGTGTTCAAACTGAGTCGGGGGACTCGCCAGGGCTGTCCGCTGTCTCCCCTCCTCTTTGCCCTTGCCCTGGAACCACTGGTGGCATGGATTCGTAGTGATACGTGGACTGCGCTGGTCAACAGAATGGGAGGACCGCATCTCCTTATATGCGGATGACATTCTGCTGTTCTTAGCCTCCCCAAAAGCATCACTCGGAAGGGTCCTAGAAATCTTTGCAATATTCGGAAGATACTCTGGGTACTCAATCAACTGGAGTAAGTCCCTCCTATATGTCCTCAGCGATACCCCGCCCACCTCACCCCAGGGCTGCCCTGTACAAATCACTACAGTTGGCTTCAAATATCTAGGTATTTTTGTCACCCCAGACCCGAAACTCCGATTTGACCGCAATCTGCTCCCACCATTACAAAGGTTGAAGCAAGACATAAGCTGGAAAGCGCTCCCACTCTCACTGCTGGGCAGAGCAGCTCTTTTTAAAATTATGTCCCTGCCCCGCTTTCTTTATGCATTGCAGAACACCCCAGACCTAGTTCCGGCATCCTATTTCAAGGAAATTGAGGGCCTGCAGAGGGATTTGCTGTGGAACGGAAAACCCTGTATAGCATTGGCCAAACTCACCCTAAATTGGTAGGACGGAGGGATCAGTCTCCCAGATCTCAAGAAGTACTACTGGGCGGCCCACCTCACGGCCATCAATCATGGCACCTACGGACGCGCGGACGACCCGGGATATGCCATGGATAGGTGGCTCCTGCCGGGAGGGAACTACAACAGGGCACTCTATTCTAAACCCCGGCGATGCCCCCTGACGGGACCGACTATACACTCAGTCCAGTTCTGGCACGATGCTACCAGAAGTCTGGGATGGGAACGGAAACTTACATTGGCAACTCCCCTCTGGGATGCCGAGCAACTAGGCAATTTGTGGATGTCGAAAGGGTTCGACAATTGGGACCTAATTGGGATCTCAAAAATAGGAGACTTGTGGGTGAAAGGCAACGTGAAAACGTTTGTCTCCCTGCAGCAGGAACACGAACTAGCCAACTCAGAATACTTTAGATACCTACAGGTTCGCCACGCCCTACAGGCACACCTGCCAAAAGGTTCCTCTCCCCCAGAATCCTCACCACTTGAAGACAGGCTGCTGGACGGCTACCTACCAGAGAAAGCAATACCGCTGACTTACAAGAAACTGATCAACAATATGGCGGACCCTCTCCAGCAAACAAGAGAGAAGTGGGAAAGGGATGGCATTGAATTAGATGACGAAGTGTGGCAGGAGGCAGTAGCCTCCCCAAGGGAAGTGGCAATCTCTGCCAGACTGAGGCTAGTACAACTTAAAATTCTTCACAGAGTATACATCACTGGGCCCTGTCTGGTTCAAATGGGGAGGGTGGAAGATTGCAGACGACAATGTGGCCGGGAGGGCACTTTTATGCACATTCTATGGGAGTTCAATCGCATTCAGCCATACGGGCGCAAAATACATGATATCCTTAGTGAAGTGCTGACACTTGTCCTCCGCCCTGAAGCAAAGAGATGCCTTCTGAACATATGGGAGCCTACAGACCTGAATAGTAAGAGTAAGCTTTGGGTCACTCTAGGTCTGTTAGCAAAGAGAAACATTGCGCAATTGTGGGGAGCCACACATCCACCCAAAATAGAGGCCTGGAAAGCAGACTTAGATTGGTGTATGTTCAGGGAAAAGACGGTATATGTAGCACGGGGCTGCCCCAAAAAGTGGTCCCAGATTTGGAATTCTTGGAACACCTACCGAGGGAATATCTGTAACCCCCCCACATAGCTTCATTGCTGATGATCCACCCTCGCCATGAATGATGTAACCCCATTGTACCATTGCTCTGTAACAGTGTGATAATGTACCTGCAAATGGACTATAGAATTGACTCCTCTTAACTGTGAACTGCTTTCTCGATTGACTGTTTAATAAAAAGAAATTAAAAAAAAGGATTTTTACTAATTCTGCCCTTCAATGTAAATTCAAGATAAGCGTGTCTTACTTATTAATTTAACTGGCCGCCTTTATTGCAAAATATTATCACCAATATATAGCATGCAACCTGTTCATATTACATTTTCTTCTTTGGAGGAAGAAGGGGACTGGGATAGATGAACGTCTTTGCAACACCCGCCCCTGACCTGTATTTTCGATTTCCAAATAGCCTCAGTCGTTTTCTGTTCAAATGCCCAAAAGCGGACTTCTCCCACATTAGATAATGGACAGACTGAAGTTTAATAACATGAACAATGAGCCCTTTGTGATTTATCCAGCAAGAGAAATGCAGGGAATTACACTGTTTTGGGGACCCCCTGTCCCATAAATCTAAGCAGTAGAAATCGCCACCGCATTGCAAAGGGGATGAGCAGAGGAACCACCCCATGCGCTATGAAGCACCTTTAAGACACCCAATGCGCAGGAAGGACACTTGTTTTGGGGACTCCCTGTCGCATACATCTAAGCGCTATACAGTGCCTCCGCATCGCGAGGAGGAGAGGAACCACCCCCACGCGCTATAGAGCGCTTTCAAGACACCCGCTGCGAGAGCAGCACAAAGGGCTGGTCCGTCCTGCTTCCATCAATGCCAGGGCAGCCCCCCCCCCCCCTTTGGCCCTTGTAGTGAATAAGTCCTGCTGAGCCACACTGCCTTCCAGCGATATTCTGGTACGTCTACCACTGTTTTTCTTATTAACCTGCATTAATTACGGGTTCTCAAGCTAACAACTAATTAGCATGTTTTACCTTGACCAATAGAGTGTCAACGTCTGACCCGCCGAGTGAGTTACAGTAGGGAAGAGAAAAAGTGACTGAATGCCCACTAGTTAACGCAAAGGGGGCCAAAACACTGAGGCACGCAGTCGAAAATTGCACCCCGAGTGAAATTGATGAGCTAATTGTGGAGATGCTCAAGCAAGATTAGAAACAGCATGACAAAGGAAGCAAAATCCCCCATTCCTACCTGGGAAAACAATCGAAACTGAGTGGGGGGGAAAAGCAAATTCCAGTTAATAAACAGAGACATTTTGTTAGGAGCTTAACACCAACCCCCTCAACTCAATGTTGAATACCCGGATTCCTCACAAGGTCCTATACAGGGTTACTGTATGCTTGGGAAGTGTTCGTGCCCAAATGTGTTTAGTAGAGTAACTCTCATACCAAGCAAGACCTGCCGCCAGGCGCCAAGTAATGTAACACTGCACTACTAACAATCCTATAGAGGGGTCAAGTGCGAAGCAATCTATCGACTCAGGGATAACGGGTTAACCTCCAGCTACAGATGATTTACAATCTAATGTCTTTTCTGAAATTTGAGTTTGCTCAAATTAAGGAGGCTATTTCATTGCTGAACATTCGATTAAAGAGTATCCAGGAATTTATCATTATTGCTCCCAAGTCGAGACCGAACCGATAGGTTTCATCTGACCAGACTCATCAAAAGCTCAAACCTGGTAGGTCTTTGAATCCAACGTTTAGGAATGACTCCTTCGATGACCATCATGTTAATGGAAATGGTGGTTCTGCATTACATTCCCCCGACAACTAGCATTTGGGAATAAAGGAACAACTGATCCCAAGGCCCAACTATCAATCACTTTCTCCTTATTCATGCAAAGAGCTTTTTTCTGCAACCCATACGTCGGATATGAGACCTTTTAGGATCAACTCTCAAGATAGAGCAAGAGCACAAGAGGAAAGAATTCTCTCTGGTAACCAGCGTTGTCTTGGTGGGCACAATCTGCAGACAGGATGCCCACTTACAGTGGCAAGGTCAATACATCTATGACCATCTCTCACCATGTTGAGAAATCTGAGATTTTCATGTTAAATGTTTCCACGTTGGTAGTACGACAAAAGGAGAGTAAGGAATACGCTCATTAAAGCCACTCACTGGATCTAAACGTCAATGTCTGGCCATAATTCGTGAGGTTATTCTTTAAGCTACTCGCATAGAGGGGGATAAATCCAACTTCGATGTCAAAGTTAATCTTAAATGGCCAAGCTTTGGTTGAAAAAGGAGGCAAGGACAAGTTCACTGCTATTCTACAATATTCAATTCAAGTCAAGGTTGCAGCAATTGGAATGTGGGGGAGCCACCCTGTAAAAACCCAAAGTTGGCTTAGTAATGGTGAAGGAACCTACAATTCTGTTGCCCGCCAGCACTGCAAATCCTCCTGGGAAAGCCTGACTTATCCCTAACCTGCTTATGATGCAGGAAACCACAATTGATTCAAACATCTGCTCCTGGGTCTGATTCACTTTGTCTTCACAGAGGTAGGACCATCAATTAATGATTCATAGAAACACACAACTGACCATACACAGACAAGAACTCGACTAAATGAGAAAATGTCAGATATATTTAGAAAATCATATATCATATGTAATTTGTAATCAACGACAGGACTAATACACAATGTACACATACAATAAAACAACAATTTTAATACTCATGACAGAGTGACTGAAAAAATAGTGCACATATCAACAATGTGTGTATGGTCAGTTGTGTGTTTCTATGAATCAGTAATTGATGGTCCTACCGCTGTGAGGACAAAGTGATGCATGAAACGGTTTCGTTCGTGGCAGAACCTCTGTCCATATACCGTAACTATCCCCAGGTTCTGCACGTGACTGGGGTACCCCATTGTTATTATTGATCCTGGGTCTGATTCAGCATCCCTATCGGAACTATCAAAATAATAATGGAACATTGCAGGGCTAAGGGGCAAATTAATTGATCCAGAGTGGTTTGAATTCATCAATAATTTTAATATTATGCTCCAGGAGACTTGGTCACTATCTCCGGTGGTCATAAATGGGTATACTAACTACAGTATCGGAGCCCTTCCCTCGAGGGTGGGTATCCTAATCTGGGTGCGGGTTGCTCGAAGCCTGATTGTAAAGCAAACCCCCTTGGAGTGTTTTGACATAATTGAGTTGACTGAAAAGGGACCCAAAGGTTTTTGCATTATTTTGTATAATGTCCACAATCGACCAGGGAATTTACATAAGGAATCGCTCACACTATCTAAACTAGATCATATGGTATCTAATAGTTCCTCCCACTTTCCACTGATTATTGCTGGGGACTTTAAAATCTCTTTTGAACCAATTGCCCATTTTGACTATTATGGAAATGGAGGATAGAGCAAGAGATGTTCAGAGATTGGACGCCAAGCCACTAAAAAATGGTCCTCTAAGACTCTGCAGCTCAGCGTGATGTCACTTAAACATGGTGTGCATGCTTGTAACGGTAGATCCAAATCAGATTGCAGTAGAGAATTTACTTATACAAGATGCAGGTCCAACAGTAGGATCGATTACATCTTTTTGAACCTAGATCTTTGGCATACTATGTCTGACTATAAGGTGTGTAAGAGGGGAGATGGTGATCATTATCCTTTACACCCGTCTATCAATACAACACTCTGATATTGTAATAACATTGATGGTCTCTCTGCTAGCATATTAGCAGGCCTCGACAAATCTACTCTCCCACTTGCTATGGAGAGTCAGATTTTATCAGGGCGAGCTACATTTAGGGCCTACTCACCCCTTCTGGCGAGTTGACGAACAGGTGTTCTGTTCACTCACAAAGTGAAGGAGCATTAAAGATGCCTTCAAATCTTTTTATTATGTCACATTTATTCTGTGCTCCGAGACAGAGGCCAAAAGTCAGTTTACATCTACAATTACTTTTTTCTCGAACTGCAAAGTTCAAGGATTTTGTAAAGTGAACTGTGACAAATGTGTTGTACAAAAAGAGTGAAATGAAAGACTGTAGGATGTCATGTTTTATTCGAACACAAATTTAAATATCTAAAAAGTGAAATGTACAAAAATTTCAAAATACATTTCAGTAGTTATGGAAGCCCTGGTTTTGTAAGTGTGTGATGAAAAACATTTTACTAGGATGAAAAAAAATCAGAACAAAATGTGCTGTCTGTAAATGACCATGCACTACCAACTCATGCTTTAGTAATATATTTATTAAAAGTGAGATTTTAAAGATGAACTGAGAAACTTTCCTTCCCCCACCCTGATGGCAATGCTATTAGCAAACTAAGAAGTCAGGGGTCATGTGTACCCTATATGTGGGCTAGATTCTTATGTAGGGAGCAAAAGCTTAGTCTGTTAAATCAAACCCAACCGTTTTTTTTTTCTCTACAGCAGGAATGCTGACCTCACATTTTGGAAGGTGCTCGCATATGTGATAATGAAGAAAAAGGTGTCTCTGCAAAATAAAATATTTGCCTAGGATAACATAATAAGACCAGTTTATGGGTCAAGTAAATTACAGTTAGGTCGAGTAAATTATTCAAGTTACAAGACCTGCAGGTCTAGCAACATAATGATTTTTTGAGGCCTGATTAGTAACCAACAAAAGAAGATCAATTAGGTGAGAGAAAAGTTTGAGTAATCCAGACACCAGGCAACTATTTACAATCCTTTTAGCACCTTAGTTGGATTCCTTCTAGATAAATCTGGCCCTGAGAGGCACTTTATGGAAGTGCATTTGGATCGGTTTAGTACACTAAGTTCATTATGCTCTACAGAAAGTAAACATACTAATCCATCCAAGTCTGATTCTTCCACCTGGTTCAACACACAATGCAAACAAGCAAAATCGGCACTATTAGTGGCTTTAAAACAAGGGGACATTCACATGATCAGGAAAACCAGGAGTAGCTATAAAGGTTTCACCAAAGTCAAACAGGAATGGATAAACCGCAGCTGGGAGGACTTGCTTAAAGCATCTAGGTATAGGGACTCTAAATCCTTTTGGTATATTGCTGTCCATGGCAGCTCTAGAGCTACCAAATCATTGGAACACCACATTCCAGGTCACAGCGGGGAAACAATTTTTAGTACACTGTATAACGATACTTTTGAACCAAGCGACCGAACATCCCAGCCAAATGCGTGTACAACAGTATTATCTACTAGGATGACTAGCACAGTTCCAGCATTGTTTTTTTTTTACTTTAGAAGACACTAGCAGGGCAGTAGCCATCTTAGGCCTGGGAAGGCTCCTCTGCCAGAAATTCCTGGCTCCCTTATGAGGCAAGAATACAACTGAAAATTGCGTGCTTGACTCACAAAGCCTTACATTTCAATACCCCTAGGAATTTGGCACAAAAGCTAGAATTATCGGGCGGATGCAGATCATCACAAAGTACCAGTTGTCTGCTGCTAAAACTTTAGATTTTCCACAAAAATAAAATATGCAACAGAGCCTTTTTGAGTATCGCCCTGAAAATTTGTAACTCTATGCCTCCAGAAATCCACCTGATTGTCTACCGCCTCCTTCAAAAAATAAGAGAAAACACTTACGATGAACACATTTTTGCCATAAGATCACTCCTTTTGTCTCTTGATCTTATCTGTGATTATTTTCATTTGTTGATCAAGACTACTATATTGCTGACTTCCTATTAAAAGGTTTTCTCATTTATTCCTCTGGAGTTACAAAAACCGGTCGTAGTCACACTCATCTTATCAAGGATCGACTACTCCAGTGCTCTATACCTAGGCACTACACAATGGGCACAGACTAACCTACAATCTTTGCAGAATGTCGCTGCGCAGCTTCTTTTGAAGGTATCCAAATTTCAATCTGTTACCAAAAACATATGGGCCCTTCATTGGCTACCCTTAGCAAATAGGATTACATTTAAAGCTCTCACCCTCATTCATAATGCCCTGCACAGTAAGGGAGCGAAATACCCCAGTCTAACTTTCATTGGTATTGTCCTTTACGTTCCGCCTCTGCCCACTTGCTCAAAGTCCCTAGGATAAAAAAAGTCAGATGGGAGGGTATGAGCCTCTACCATCATGGCAGTAAACTCTGGAACTCCCTGCCTTTAGCCCTAAGAGCGCAGGCGAGTCTTCCATGCTTCAGGAAACAACTCAAAACCTGGTTTTTATCAATCTCCTTGATAGAATAGCAATGCTAGAGCCTCCGACGAACGAGTTACTTACTTTCGGTAACGATGTATCTGTTAGAGACACAGTCTAGCCGCAGATTCCTTAACTTAGAATATCCCCAGGCGTCAGACTGGATCCGGAAAAAATCTTCAGCAGTACCTCTGCGCGCCGGGAGACGGCGTCGCATGGCTCCGTCCTGACGTCGTCCACGGATATGACGTCAATGGAGCCATATAAGTCCCTCCCGGCGCGCTGTCAGTTTTCTACTGTGAAACTTTTCCGCGCCACAACGCGGAGCCACTTTAAAAACTGAGTGTGCGGGAACAGTGTGCCAAAAAAGATCAAAAATCATTAAAACAATGACAATAAACAACAAAAAAGGTGAAAAACAATGCATGACAGCGAAAGAGCCCTCCATACTGTAAGGGATTGAAGTGAGAGAGCAGAGTATCCACTCTTAGAAACAGTCTCGCAGAACCGGAGTACCATGCCCTCCCATGAGGCAAAACGGCATTGGAAATTAATGTCATGGTAAACGATAGGCAGTCTGCAACCACAGGATGTAACTGTAAGGGGTAACAAGACTGGAACAATATGACCAATGGTAATAGACCACATTTGTGCAACAGAGAATGTGCAACCATACACTGTATAAAAGGCCTATTGACCGTAGCATAGGCAAATAGACCCCCATCAATTGACTGCAGCATAGTCAAAGAGACCCCAAGTAATGGATAAAAAATAGATGAGGGTGGAAGGGAGGGAAAAAGAACATGATTAATCCCCACCCTGGAAGAACCAGGGTGTAGGAGTGTGAAAGGATATAGGAACCCACCACCCAATACGAGAATGGGTGGAGAAACAGATAAATACAGAATGAGCCATTCGGACCAGGAGGGAGGTGAAGTAGACCACCCCACAGGAAGACAAAGGCCACCTATAAGGAGGCAAATGGGTAGAACCCAACCTGAAAAGGTCCTCGCAGAACGGGGAGGATGGGTGGGCATTAAGGAATCTGCGGCTAGACTGTCTCTACCAGGTACATCGTTACCGAAGGTAAGTAACTCGTTCATCTGATAGAGACATTTAGCCGCAGATTCCATAACTTAGAATAGATACCAAAGCCATACCCCATTGGAGGAGAGTCTGTGACTGAAAACCCACCAAGTTTCAAAGAGAACTAAGCTGTCAATAACATTGACTAAAAGACGGTGGGGACAGCAAATGCCAGCGCGGCTGACACCAGAACTATGAAGCTCTGTAAGGGAGCTATAAGGGGAGGCAAAGGCACCACAACCCGTCAGAGGACGGACGAGACCTCCCTCGTCCAGGCAGGAACGAAAGGAAGACACGGAACCAACAAGGTCAGTGCATAATGGAAGAAAGAATAAACTTCTGCAAAAAGAAGGTCAACTGAGCACCAGATCCCATGGATCCGCAATAGACACAGTCCCAGAGAAGGGACAAGACAGTATGACAGAGTCTGAGCATACAAACTAAGCATACATCACAGTGGATGCCAAAAAAGAAAGGTATGGAAACAGACGTCACCATGCCGAGATATACAGACCATGACTACCAGGAGATACATGTATGTGGATGACAGGATACACACAAGGAGACAGTGTGTACCACGAGAACTACTCCACCCTATACAAAAGCCCAAGAATTGGAGCATCAGCAGCACACATGCAGTGGCAAAGAAAGACGGGCGCCGCATCAGGTAGTCAAGGAGCTGAGAGGGGGAGAGAGATGGGGTTAAAAAAAAACAACGATACTAGGGCAAGAGAAAAACCTAGTATGCGTGCTCTCTCGCCGTAGGTAACCTCAAGAGATATATATATATACACACACACACACACACACACACACACACACACATATGGAGATGTATATATAAACAAATTGTGAAAAAATGAAAAGCAAGGGGAAAAACTAAGAGCATGACCAAGGTAAAAAGACTCAACAAGAGGTACCAACAGCACCGGTGTGAAGCAGCGCAGGGACAACGTCAAGACACCTAAAAAGCGACAGCAACCCCTCAACGGGGAAGGAACCCTGGCATCCCGTGAGACAGGCAGGGACACCGACTACACTCACGAGGAATGAGTGAGAAATACACAGACATAAGTCTGACAGAAAAAGAAAGCAATATCGCTTAGTGTTGACTGAGAACCCACAACCAGTGGAACACAACCTTTGGAGTAGGAGTCAAGAGACCTCAACCACTAGGCCACAGTGGGTCAGAAACAGCAGCAGAAACCAGGAGCAGAAGCACCTAAACCTCTGCGTGGCAATTATCAAAGGGACCGGAGTCCCCGCCAGGGAAGCGCAGATGGAAATAGAAAACAAGGCAACGCTCAGCAGTGATGTAGCTGGCGGACACTCCACCACCTATAGGCAAAAAAATCCCACAGGGCCTGAGCCATGAGGGAAGACGTAAGCACTTCCTCACACCAGGAATGGACCAGAATAGTACACAGCCAAGACAGGGGCGCAAGGAACACCGCCGGCACCCTGTGAAAGCGAACATATCCTGCGTGAATACACATGTCGAATCCACACAATACGGAAGAAACTGTTCCGGAACGGAACAGAACAACATGCCCCCAAGGGACACGTGCCGACAGGCAGAAAGAGCACAGCGAAGCCGAAAGAACACACCATGGAGAGCCAGGCGTGGCAGAAACCCAAATACTTCGGGGAAGTGTGCCACCACAGAGGCAGGAGAGAGCTACGGACCAACCGTAGACGACAACCCAGAAGCCCCAGGAGAGAGCCACACCAAACCCATGGATCTCACCAGAGGGGACATCCTACTACAGTAGGAAGAGCGGGACGAACCAGGAGACCCACAGTATACACAGAAAATAACTATTTAGAAGACTACTCCGCGGGAGCCTTCAAAACTTCCCGTGCAAGGAATAACAGCTTTACAATAGCCAACAAATACCCCACATAGGGTATGGCACATCCCTATAAAAGCAAGGTACACCTCTTGAGACGAGCTCTTAGGCAGAGGACTCAAAAATAAGTGCAGAAACAGCTGGTCAGCTGTAGCAAAAGAAGGACAAGACGGCGAAAAGCCGCACAGTCCGTCTGGGCAATAACGTCTTGAACCCAGAGACAGAGCACCAGAAAAGGTTGTGACAATACTGCAACTAAAAGCCAAAGTCCACAACAAGGACTATAAACCATGGAACTCATGGAAACTCAGACATGAGACGTTGAACCGCCGAGTCAGCATGTCTGTCGAACAAGGTGACACCATCAAAGGGCAAGACGCTCCTGGACATTGGCAGGGAAACCGCCATTGCGCAGCCAGGCATAGCGACACAGAGCAACGGACCTGGCCATTGCTCGACCCAGCGAATCAGTTGTGTCCATGGCCGACCGAATGGAAAATTGCGCCATTTCCCGGCCATCACGAATCAACCGATCCAGGTCAGTCCGAGGACCCTCCAGAATTGAGGGAAGGAGGCGCTCGACCGAATCCCAAAGGGCAGAAGTAGCCCGTGCAAACAAGCAAGATGTGTTCAGGGATCCAATGCCTGCACTTGTGGACGCAAATACATGGCGGCCACACGACTCCAACCATCCAGACTCCCAAGTGGGAGGGAGTAACGGAGGAGGGGCAGAAGGCAGCAAGACTGAAGTCGCCTGAATCACCAACCCTTGAGCACTAGGATGGTGGGACAAACGGACAGGGTCATCTGGAGCAGGGCGATGTCGATGTGCAATATCACGATCCACCAGGTCCCCCGAAGAGGGCCTCGCCCAAGTCCCCAGAAGAGTGTCGTATAACAACTCGCCAAAAGGCAACAAGGGCTCAACTTCCACGGTGCCCTGGTGGAGCAAGTCCAGCAAGGGATCAGAGGGCAGAGAGACTGAGGGTGGCTGCACCTGTAAAATATCCGTAGCCCTGCGAACCGCCCTCGCAAAAGCCGCACTAGCCACCGTGGCCATCCGAGGTGGCGACAAGTCATCCGTAGGGGACGGCATGAGGCTAATCCGGCCACCAAACCATGGGGGCTCTACAGCCCGAGGACATCTAAGGCCCTGCCAGTGCATGGATTCCTACCCAGAGGGACAGCGAAACAACCCTGGGAGTGGCGAACCCACAGGGGCCTTCTGAGTTTCGGCCTCCACATCCTCCACCAACCGATGAACTGACGGGGATGGCACAGGCGTCGATCGGCGTTGTTGCAACGTCAATGATCCCCAAAGGAGCCTCGTCCGTCCAGCGTTGGACCGGCGTCGACGCGACCTCCACCGAGATGGGAACTTGCAGAGAGGAATGGAGTCTACTCGGAGTCGAGAACTGCGCTGCAGCCTCAGCCGGCGTCGGCGCAGGGAGCCTCACAGGGCTGTGCGGAGACGACATGGAAGGCTAGGACGTGCATATAGGATGCCCCTCCGGGCCGTGTCCCGATGTCGCAGCGACTGGCGCCGAGGGCGAACACGCCGGCAAAATCCCGATCTGAGCCCTACCCCCTCTGTGGGGCCCGAAGGCGCGCCAGGGAGAGGGGGTGACCCAAAGATGGCTAGTAAGGCCCGAGAATAGGCCTCCATCTGGGTCCTAGTCGCCCCAGCCCCAGGAAATGGCGGGTAAGTGGGGGTCGACTCCTGAGGGCCCGCGTCCGGTGGAGACCGAGAGCAGTGGGCCCCATCGTCGCGTGAAGTCTGCGACCTCCGTGACCTTTTTCTTGTGCTTACCTGCGGCAGGATACCGACGTCCGCTGGAACGACACCGCGACCTGTTCCATACCGATGCCCCAGCACGAGAAGGATACAAGTGGTGTGAGGACTCCTAACGGGACATCCGGGCGGACAGCAACTTCATGTGACGTTCCCGCAGGGACTTCGGTTTCAGCCGTCGGCAGGCGGCGCACTCCTCAGTCATGGTGCTCTCCCAAGCACCACATACAGATCGCGTGTGGATCCGTCGCCATCTGCCGCGTACAGGATTCACAGGCCTTGAAGCACCAAGGCATCGCACACTGTTCCCGGACGCCAAAGGCGTCGAGAAGCCTGAAAACAAAAACAGGCCAGAGGTAACTGCTTCTCCGGATCCACGTTGGGACGCGGAAAAGAAGGAAACTGACATCAGCGCGCCGGGAGGGACTTATATGGCTCCATTGACGTCAGATCCGTGGACGACGTCAGGACGGAGCCATGCGACGCTCTCTCCCGGCACGCAGAGGTACTGCTGAAGATTTTTTCCGCATCCAGTCTGACGCCTGGGGATATTCTAAGTTAAGGAATCTGCGGCTAGATGTCTATCAGATTGATCCTTTTGAGGTCTCCACTTTCAGCGCGAAGACATCTTGGTATTTGATCGCTTAAGAGAATTATTACTTATTTACTATGGAGGTCTAGATTATCATCTGGTTAATCTTCTGTTTGCATCTCTCGCGTATATGTGACTGTTGCTCTGGTCTCTTACTTATCTCTTACTTTCCCCTCTAGTAAAGCGCTCTGATACCCTCGCGGGTCATGTTCGCAATATATAAAACTTTATAAATAAAAATAAATAAAATACATTAATAAGCAGTCCAATTGCTTACTGGAAACATTCTAGAAACTTGGCATGGTGCAGAAATAATTCTAGTTTATAAAAAGGGCGATGGGAACGACCCTGGGAATTACTGCCCTATAAGCCTCATCGACAACCTTCAAAAGATTTTCTGTCATCAGGTCTTGGATAAGGTTTAAGTATTGGTTATCAGACACTGGTATTCTATCTCCATTACAAGCAGGATTCAGACAGAAGACCAGCACTGTAGACCAAATGAACAAGTTACTTACCTTCGGTATCGATATATCTGTAAGAGACATATTAGTTATGGATTCCTCACCTTAGAATTACCCCCAGGCATCAGACTGGATTAGGAAAAAAATTTCTTCAGCAGTACCCCTGCGCGTCGGTAGGTGGCGTCGGTCGACTCCGCGTTCATCGTTCGACTCCTCGTTCGTCATTGGTGTTGTGGTCACCGGAATGACGTTGCGGTATCTACTTGTACGCCGCCCCTGCGCGCTGACGTCAGTTCTTTACACAACATTCCACGCCAGAAGCGCAGAGCCATGCAAGACACTGACCACTGGTGCACAAAACTAGGGCCCTGAAAGGGATTCCCTGACCCTAGAAGTCAGTTCGCAGAACGGGGAGGATGGGTGGGACGGTAAGGAATCTATAACTAACCTATGTTTCTTACAGATATATCGTTACCGAAGGTAAGTAACATATTCATCTGAGAGAGACAATTTGTTCCAGATGCACAAGTTACTAACTTGTGTAACGATATATCTGTAAGAGACAGTAGTTAGTGATAGATTCCTTACCTTAGAATATCCCCAGGCGTCAGGCTGGATCCGGAAAGTTTTGCGTAGCAGTACCCTTGCGCGTCGGTAGGCGGCGTCGTGCGGCTCCGCGTCCGTCGTCGGCGTCGTGATCGCCGGGATGACGTCGCGGGCAGCACTTAGGCGCCGCCCCTGCGCGCTGACGTCAGTTCTGTACACGACTTTCCGCGCCAGGAACGCAGAGCCATGCAAGAAGCTGACACAGGTGTCTGAAAAATACTAGGGCCCTGAAAGGGATGTCCTTAACCCTAGAAATCAGTTCGCAGAACGGGGAGGATGGGTGGGGCGGTAAGGAATCTATCACTAACTACTGTCTCTTACAGATATATCGTTACACAAGTTAGTAACTTGTGCATCTGAAAGAGACACGTTAGTGATAGATTCCTTACCTTAGAATAGATACCCCAGCAATACCAACCCCGGTGGTGGGTCTGCGAACAAAGATCAGACAAGGAAGTCCTGAAGGACAGAACGGCCAAAGAAGCCGTCCCTCCGGACCTGACTGTCAAGGCAGTAATGCTTAGTAAACGTGTGCAGCGAGGCCCACGTAGCTGCCTGACAGATAACCGGCAGCGGAACACCGCGGCCCAAGGCCGTGGTAGCAGCCGTTGCCCTGGTGGAATGGGCACGCAGCCCAACAGGAGGCTCCCTCTTGGCCAAAGAATAGCAGGTCTTGATGCACAAGGTAACCCAGCGGGAGACGGTCCTCTTGTGCACCGCCCGACCTTTTTGGCGCCCACGTAGCCAACAAAGAGCTGGTCATCCACCCGGAAGTGTTTTGTGCGGTCGATATAGAAGGAGAGCGCACGTTTTGGGTCCAGACGGTGGAGCCTCTCTTCCTCTCTGGAAGGATGCGGAGGCGGAAAGAAGGTGGGCAAAGTGATGGTCTGCCCAATGTGGAAAGCAGTAACCACCTTTGGCAAGAAGGACGGACGCGTCCGAAGAACAACCTTGTCTGGATGAACAGACAGAAAGGGAGGTTTGCAAGATAGAGCCTGGAGCTCACTCACCCGCCGAGCGGAGGTGATGGCCACCAGAAAGGCAGTCTTCAGAGTCAGAAGACGAAGAGGACAGTTATGCAGAGGCTCAAAGGGAGCGCACATTAAAAAGGTAAGAACCAAGTTCAAGTCCCACTGAGGCATTACAAACGGAACAGGAGGGAAGAGGTGAGTAATGCCTTTTAAGAACCTGTTAACAACAGGGGACTTGAAAAGGGAGGGCTGATCAGGGAGCCTGAGGAAGGCCGAGATAGCACAAAGATAACCCTTGATGGTACCCAGGGCAGAACCCTGTTGGGCCAGAGAGAGAAGGAACAGAAGGACCTCAGAAAGAGGGGCAGAAAGGGGATCCACAGCCTTGGCTGTGCACCATGCCACAAATTTGTTCCACCTGCAGGCGTATACCACCTTAGTGGAGGGACGCCTGGCTGCCAGAATCACATCACAAACTTCGGGAGGCAAGTCGAAAGGAACCAACTGCCGCCGCTCAATCTCCACGCAAGCAGGTGTAGACTGGACAGGTTCGGGTGGAGGACCGTCCCCTGCTGCTGCGACAGAAGATCCTCCCGAAGAGGCAGACGGATCGGGGGATCTATGCTCATACTGAGTAGCTCGGGATACCAAACTCTTCGAGCCCAGTCCGGAGCCACAAGAATGACTTGGGCCCGGTCGTGCCGAATCTTCTTCAACACTCTGGGTAGAAGTGGTATAGGCGGAAAGGCGTACAACAGACCGCAACTCCACTCGCGACGAAAGCGTCGCCGAGCGAGTGCCGCCTTGGAAATTCCAACGCGCAGAACTGATGACATTGCGCGTTCTCTTCGGTGGCGAATAGATCTAACCAAGGCTCTCCCCACTGTAGAAAGAGTCCTTGCGCCACTTCCGAGTGAAGACGCCATTCGTGATCCATCATGCACCTGCGGCTGAGTTCGTCCGCCCTGGCGTTCAGAGAACCTGCCAGGTGTTGAACCATCAGGAACATGCCCTGATGTTCCAGCCATGTCCAGAGGCGCAGAGCCTCCTGACAAAGGGTCCAAGACCCCACCCCGCCCTGTTTGTTGCAGTACCACATGGCGGTGGTGTTGTCTGTGAACACCTGCACTACCCTCCCTTTGACAGAGGGAAGGAATGCCTTGAGTGCAAGCCGGATCGCCCGGAGCTCCAGAAGGTTGATATGGAGCCGGGACTCCGCCGGAGACCAGAGGCCTCTGATCTCCGCCTCTCCCATGTGACCGCCCCATCCCAGAAGGGACGCGTCCGTCACAACTGTATGCTCTGGCTGGGGAAGGGAGAGGGATCTGCCCATGACCCATTGCCGGTTCGAGAGCCACCACTGCAACTGTTTTGCAGTCCCCTCCGAGATCTGGACGTGATCGGACAGGTTGCCCTGGTGCTGCGCCCACTGGAACTTCAGGTCCCACTGCAGAGCCCGCATATGCCATCTGGCATGATTGACCAGCAGGATGCAGGAGGCCATGAGGCCCAGCAGCCTCAGGGTCATCCGTACCGAAACCCAGGATAAAGGCCGAAAGATCGGAATCATAGCCTGAATATCCCGGACTCGCCGTTCGGGAGGATAGGCCCGAAACTGCGTCGTGTCCAGAACTGCTCCGATGAAAAGGAGCTGTGGAGAAGGAATTAGATGCGACTTCGGCACATTGATGGAGAACCCCAGCGAGTGCAGGAGTTCGGCCGTAGTCTGGAGGTGGGAGACGACTGCCTGGGACGAGCCCGCCTTCAGCAGCCAGTCGTCGAGGTAGGGGAAGACTGAAACCCCTGCCCGGCGCAGATGAGCTGCGACCACCGCCATCACTTTCGTGAACACCCGAGGGGCACTAGTAAGGCCAAAGGGGAGCACGGTGAACTGAAAATGCTCGGGGCCTACCGTGAACCGAAGGTAACGCCGGTGGGCCGGCAGGACAGGGATGTGGAAATACGCGTCCTGCAAGTCCAACGCTACCAACCAGTCTCCAGGGTCGAGGGCAGTCAAGACCTGAGCTAGGGTGAGCATCTTGAACTTCTCCTTCCGGAGGAAGCCATTGACGTTCCGGAGGTCCAAGATAGGACGCATGTCCTCCTTGTCCTTTTTGGGCACCAGAAAGTAGTGGGAGTAGCAACCACGCCCTACTTCTGGGGTCGGAACATGCTCGATGGCCCTCTTGGTCAAGAGGGCCGTGACTTCCTTCTGTAGAAGCACCAAGTGATCCCCTGACATGCGGTGGAATTGAGGTGGCATGGCTGGGGGTGGTCTCGAAGGGGAGGGAGTAGCCCCTTCGGACAATGTCCAAGACCCACCTGTCCGAGGTGATGGTGCGCCAGTGGGGAAGGTGATGGCGGACCCTGCCCCCTACTGGCGTGCCGTGCACCTGAAAGGAGGGACTAGGAGGGCTTGGAGGCCGCGGACGGGTTGGAGGTGGTGGCCTGACCCGCACGCTGGTTGCCCGATCCGCCACGGCGGAATCCACGTCCTCGGCCACGCGAAGACGCCTGCTGCGCGGGCCGGTGGCTGGGCTGCTGACGTGAAGGGCGCCCCTACCGTGGCCACGATAGGGGCGAAAAGCAGAAGGCAGCGGAGGGCGTGTAGCAGAAAGGCCCAGGGACTTGGCAGTAGCCCGTGAGTCCTTAAAGCGCTCCAACGCATGGTCTGCTTTGGACCCAAAAAGACCGACTCCATCAAAGGGCATGTCCATGAGAGTATTCTGGACATCCCCTGAAAAACCAGTGGTTCTCAGCCAGGCGTGGCGTCGGAGCGCCACCGTCGTTGCAATGGACCTGCCCAGCGAGTCGGCGGTGTCAAGGCCACAACGGATAGTGTATTTGGCCGCATCCCTTCCTTCCGCAATGGCGCGGGTAAGCAGTGCCTGGACCTCCTCAGGGCACTGGGGCAAAACATCCGCCACCGAATCCCACAGGGAGTGGGTATATCGGCCCAAAAGACAAGCGGTGTTAACGGACCGCAAGCCAGCACTGGAGGAAGAAAAACCTTTCTTCCCAAACTGATCCAGGCGTTTGGATTCCCTATCCGGAGGAGCGGTAGGGAAGGCGGTTTGGGAAGCGGAGGCTTGGACAACCAAGCTCTCAGGAGTGGGGTGGACAGAAAGAAACAGGGGGTCGCCCGGAGCGGGGCGATGGCGTCGTGACACGTTCCGATCCACAGGAGCCCCTGTGTTGGGCTTGGACCAGGCGCCCAAAAGAACGTCAGTGAGGGCGTCGTTAAACGGCAGCACAGTCTCCGCAGAGGAGGCTGCCGGCTGAAGCACCTCTGTCAAGATGTTAGGCTTGACCGTCAAAGTAGGGAGCTGGAGACGTAAGGCCCCAGCAGCCCTACGCAACACCGTACCAAAATTGGCCCCCTCCTCCGTAGCCACGGGAGGAGACAGCATGCCAGTGTCAGGGGAAGTATCCAGACCACTGGCCTCCCCTAGACTCTCTGTCCAGTCCTCATCATACTGACAGTTGCGCGTCAGAGGGTCATCAGACCCCTCCCAGTCCTCCTGGTCCTCCTCTGGTTCAAAATAAGGAGGAGGAGGGACATTTGGGACCCAAGGTCCCATCGGCGCCGGAGCCGGCGTCGAGCGACGTCGCTCCGGGTCCATGTCCGGAGCCGGAAGGAACTGGGGGACGACGCCGCCCGGAGCCCAGGGCGGCGTCGAGAACGGCACCGGAGACATCGGCGCCGGCGGAGGTGTTGTGAGGTCGACCGGCGTCGATGGGAGTTGCGGAGCCGGGATCGAGGCCGGGGCCGAAGCCGGAGCCGGGATCGAGGCTGGAGGCACGGGCGACACCGGGGCCGGAGCCGCCGGCAACGCCGGAGCAACCCCATCAGGGCCCGCGGGGCCCGAAGGCGCACCGGAGGGGCCTGAAGGCCCGAAGAGGCGGGCCATGGCCGACAGGAACTCCTGTACCTTGGCCGGATCCGCCCCCGAACCCGGGAAGGGCGGGTATGGCGGGGGCGACTCCACAGGCAAGTCCGGGGCCGCGGGGGCGGGGACGGTGCCGGGAGGGGCCTCAGCCGAGTCGCGAGACCGGCGAGGCGAAGTCCGAGAGCGACGATGCTTCTTGGACTTCTTGTGCTTAGACTTACCGGACGAAGAAGACTTCGACGCCGACGACCGGTGTGCACTCCGCGAGCGACCCCTGGACCTCTCACGCGACCGGGGCCTCCGTGGAGCCGAATGCCGGGCCTCGAGGAGCTTTCGAGACCGCTCTCGCAAAGCTTTCGGGTTGAGGGCCTGGCATTCGGGACAAGACTCGGTGTCGTGGCCTCGGCCGAGGCAGAAGAGACACGCCCAATGCGGGTCGGTGACGGACATCATCCGCGCACAGGCGCCGCATCGCTTGAAGCCGGGCATCCCTACGACACCTTAAAGTTGGAAAAAACAGTGAAAAAATCACCAAAAACTATGGTCAAAAATTGACCAGGGCACTGCTCTTCCCGGATCTGCGCTTGCTGGCGCGGAAAAAGAAGAACTGACGTCAGCGCGCAGGGGCGGCGCCTAAGTGCTGCCCGCGACGTCATCCCGGCGATCACGACGCCGACGACGGACGCGGAGCCGCACGACGCCGCCTACCGACGCGCAAGGGTACTGCTACGCAAAACTTTCCGGATCCAGCCTGACGCCTGGGGATATTCTAAGGTAAGGAATCTATCACTAACGTGTCTCTTTCAGATTCCTTACCTTAGAATAGATACCCCAGCAATACCAACCCCGGAGGAGGGTCTGAGAACCAAGTTCACACCAGAAAGTCCTAGAGAACAGAACGGCCAAATAAGCTGTCTCTCCGGACTTTGCTATCCAGGCAGTAGTGCTTCGTGAACGTGTGCAGAGATGCCCACGTAGCTGCCTGGCAGATGTGATTGAGGGGGACTCCCCGTCCCAAAGCAGTGGTAGCTGCCGTCGCCCTGGTGGAATGGGCGCGCAGTCCCACTGGAGGCTCCTTTGCCAAAGAGTAGCAAGCTTTGATGTACAAAACGACCCACCTGGAGATGGTCAGTTTGTGCACGGCCCGACCTTTTTTGGCACCCACGTAGCAAACAGAGCTGGTCATCCACCCGGAATTGCATTGTTCGATCCAGATAGAATGAAAGCGCACGTTTTGGATCCAGCCGGTGGAGCCTCTCTTCCTCTTTAGAAGGATGCGGGGGCGGGAAGAAGGTGGGCAAAGTGATGGTCTGTCCTATGTGGAAAGAGGTAACCACTTTGGGAAGGAAAGAAGGCCTAGTGCGAAGGACAACTTTGTCCAGATGAACAGCCAAAAAAGGAGGTTTGGAAGAAAGAGCCTGAAGCTCACTCACCCAGCGCACAGAGGTAATGGCAACGAAAAAAAGGCAGTTTTAAGTGTGAGAAGTCTGAGAGGAGAGTTATGTAGTGGCTCGAAAGGAGCGCACATAAGTTAGGTCAGAACCAGGTTCAAGTACCACTGGGGCATTACGAAAGGAATTGGGAGGAAACAAGTTAGTAATGCCCTTAAGGAAGCGATTTACAAGGGGACTCAAAAAGAGAAGGCTGGTCAGGGAGCCTAAGAAAGGCCGAAATGGCCGAAAGATAGCCTTTGAGAGTGCCCAGAGCAGAGCCCTGCTGGGCCAAAGAAAGAAGAAAGAGGAGTACCTCTGAAAGGGGGGCAGAAAGGGGATCCACAGCCTTTGCTGCGCACCATGCCACAAACGTGTTCCATCTACAGGCGTATACTGTTTTGGTGGAGGGACGCCTGGCTGCCAAGATAACGTTACAGACTTCGGGAGGAAGGTCGAAAGCTGTCAACTGTCGTCGCTCAATCTCCACGCAAGAAGGTGGAGGCTGGACAGATTCAGGAGGAGGACCGTCCCCTGTTGCTGCGACAGAAGATCCTCCCAAAGAGGCAGTGTGATCGGAGGATCGATGGCCATGTGTAAAAGTTCAGGATACCAGACGCACAAGTTACTAACTTGTGTAACGATATATCTGTAAGAGACAGTAGTTAGTGACAGATTCCTTACCTTAGAATATCCCCAGGCGTCAGGCTGGATCTGGAAAGTTTTTGCGTAGCAGTACCCTTGCGCGTCGGTAGGCGGCGTCGTGCGGCTCCGCGTCCGTCGTCGGCGTCGTGATCGCCGGGATGACGTCGCAGGCAGTACTTAGACGCCGCCCCTGCGCGCTGACGTCAGTTTTGTACACGACTTTAAGCGCCAGGAACGCAGAGCCATGCAAGAAGCTGACATAGGTGTCTGAAAAATACTAGGGCCCTGAAAGGGATGTCCTTAACCCTAGAAATCAGTTCGCAGAACGGGGAGGATGGGTGGGCGGTGAGGAATCTGTCACTAACTACTGTCTCTTACAGATATATCGTTACACAAGTTAGTAACTTGTGCATCTGAAAGAGACACGTTAGTGACAGATTCCTTACCTTAGAATAGATACCCCAGCAATACCAACCCCGGTGGTGGGTCTGCGAACAAAGATCAGACAAGGAAGTCCCGGAGGACAGAACGGCCAAAGAAGCCGTCTCTCCGGACCTGACTGTCAAGGCAGTAATGCTTTGTAAATGTGTGCAGCGAGGCCCAAGTAGCTGCCTGACAGATATCCTGCAGCGGAACACCGCGGCCTAAAGCCGTGGTAGCAGCCGTTGCCCTGGTGGAATGGGCACGCAGCCCAACAGGAGGCTCCTTCTTAGCCAAAGAATAGCAGCCTTTGATACACAAGGTTACCCAGCGGGAGATGGTTCTCTTGTGCACCGCCCGACCTTTTTTGGCGCCCACGTAGCCAACAAAGAGCTGGTCATCCACCCGGAAGTGTTGTGTGCGGTTGATATAAAAGGAAAGCGCACGTTTTGGGTCCAGACGGTGGAGCCTCTCTTCCTCTCTGGAAGGATGCGGAGGCGGAAAGAAGGTGGGCAAAGTGATGGTCTGCCCAATGTGGAAGGCAGTAACCACCTTTGGCAAGAAGGACGGACGCGTCCTAAGAACAACCTTGTCTGGATGGACAGACAGAAAGGGAGGTTTGCATGATAGAGCCTGGAGCTCACTCACCCGCCGAGCGGAGGTGATGGCCACCAGAAAGGCTGTCTTCAGAGTAAGAAGACGAAGAGGACAGTTATGTAGAGGCTCAAAGGGAGCGCACATGAGAAAGGTAAGAACGAAGTTCAAGTCCCACTGAGGCATCACAAACGGAACAGGAGGGAAGAGGTGTGTAATGCCTTTTAGGAACCTGTTAACAACAGGGGACTTGAAAAGGGAGGGCTGATCAGGAAGCCTGAGGAAGGCCGAGATGGCACAAAGTAGCCCTTGATGGTACCCAGGGCAGAACCCTGTTGGGCCAGGGAAAGAAGGAACAGAAGAACCTCAGAAAGAGGGGCAGAAAGGGGATTCACAGCCTTTGCTGTGCACCATGCCACAAACTTGTTCCACCTGCAGGCGTATACCACCTTAGTGGAGGGACGCCTGGCTGCCAGAATTACATCACAAACTTCGGGAGGCAAGTCGAAAGGAATCAACTGCCGCCGCTCAATCTCCACGCAAGCAGGTGGAGGCTGGACAGGTTCGGGTGGAGGACCGTCCCCTGCTGCTGCGACAGAAAATCCTTCCAAAGAGGCAGACGGATCGGGGGATCGACGCTCATACTGAGTAGCTCGGGATACCAAACTCTTCGAGCCCAGTCCGGAGCCACAAGGATGACTTGGGCCCGGTCGCGCCGAATCTTCTTCAACACTCTGGGCAGAAGTGGTATAGGCGGAAAAGCGTACAACAGACCGCAACTCCACTCGCGACGAAAAGCGTCGCCGAGCGAGTGCTGCCTTGGAAATTCCAACGCGCAGAACTGATGACATTGCGCGTTCTCTTCGGTGGCGAATAGATCTAAGCAAGGCTCTCCCCACTGTAGAAAGAGTCCTTGCGCCACTTCCGAGTGAAGACGCCATTCGTGATCCATCATGCACCTGCGGCTGAGTTCGTCCGCCCTGGCGTTCAGGGAACCTGTCAGGTGTTGAACCATCAGGAAAATGCCCTGATGTTCCAGCCATGTCCAGAGGCGCAGAGCCTCCTGACATAGGGTCCACGACCCCACCCCGCCTTGCTTGTTGCAGTACCACATGGCGGTGGTGTTGTCTGTGAACACCTGCACTACCTTCCCTTTGACAGAGGGAAGGAATGCCTTGAGTGCAAGTCGGATCGCCCGGAGCTCCAAAAGGTTGATATGGAGCCGGGACTCCGCCGGAGACCAGAGGCCTCTGATCTCCGCCTCTCCCATGTGACCGCCCCATCCCAGAAGGGACGCGTCCGTCACAACTGTGTGTTCTGGCTGGGGAAGGGAGAGTGATCTGCCCATGACCCATTGCCGGTTCGAGAACCACCACTGCAACTGTCTTGCAGTCCCCTCCGAGATCTGAACGTGATCGGACAGGTTGCCCTGGTGCTGCGCCCACTGGAACTTCAGGTCCCACTGCAGAGCCCGCATATGCCATTTGGCATGATCGACCAGCAGGATGCAGGAGGCCATGAGGCCCAGCAGCCTCAGGGTCATCCGTACCGAAACCCAGGATAAAGGCTGAAAGATCGGAATCATAGCCTGAATATACCGGACTCGCCGTTCGGGAGGATAGGCCCGAAACTGCGTCGTGTCCAGAACTGCTCCGATGAAAAGGAGCTGTGGAGAAGGAATCAGATGCGACTTCGGCACATTGATGGAGAACCCCAGCGAGTGCAGGAGTTCGGCCATAGTCTGGAGGTGGGAGACCACTGCCTGGGACGAGCCCGCCTTCAGCAGCCAGTCGTCGAGGTAGGGGAAGACTGGAACCCCTGCCCGGCGCAGATGAGCTGCGACCACCGCCATCACTTTCGTGAACACCCGAGGGGCACTGGTAAGGCCAAAGGGGAGCACGGTGAACTGAAAATGCTCGAGGCCTACCGTGAACCGAAGGCAACGCCGGTGGGCCGGCAGGACGGGGATGTGAAAATAAGCGTCCTGCAAGTCCAACGCTACCAACCAGGGTCGAGGGCAGTCAAGACCTGAGCTAGGGTGAGCATCTTGAACTTCTCCTTCCGGAGGAAGCGATTGACGTTCCGGAGGTCCAAGATAGGACGCATGTCCTCCTTGTCCTTTTTGGGCACCAGAAAGTAGTGGGAGTAGCAACCACGTCCTACTTCTGGGGTCGGAACATGCTCGATGGCCCTCGTGACTTCCTTCTGCAGAACCACCAAGTGATCCCCTGACATGCGGTGGAATTGAGGTGGCATGGCTGGGGGGGTGGTCTCGAAGGGGAGGGAGTAGCCCCTTCGGACAATGTCCAAGACCCACCTGTCCGAGGTGATGGCACGCCAGTGGTGAAGGTGATGGCGGACCCTGCCCCCTACTGGCGTGCTGTGCACCTGAAAGGAGGGACTAGGAGGGCTTGGAGGCCGCGGACAGGGCGGAGGTGGTGGCCTGATCCGCACGCTGGTTGCCCGAACCGCCACGGCGGTAGCCACGTCCCCGGCCATGCGAAGACGCTTGCTGCGCGGGCCGGTGGCTGGTCTGCGGACGTGACTGGGCCCCCCTTCCGTGGCCACGAAAGTGGCGAAAAGCAGAGGTTAGCGGAGGGCGCACAACAGAAAGGCCCAGGGACTTGGCAGTAGCCCGTGAGTCCTTAAAACGCTCCAGCGCATGGTCTGCTTTGGAACCAAAAAGACCGACTCCATCAATGGGCATGTCCATGAGTGTATTCTGGACATCACCCGAGAAACCAGTTGTTCTCAGCCAGGCGTGGCGACGCAGCACCGTCGTTGCAAGCGATCTGCCCAGCGAGTCGGCGGTATCAAGGCCACAACGTATGGTGTATTTAGCCGCATCTCTACCTTCCGCAATGGTGCGGGTAAGCAGTGTCTGGACCTCCTCAGAACACTGGGGCAAAACAGTCGCCACCGGATCCCACAGGGAGTGGGTATATCGGCCCAAAAGGCAAGCGGTGTTGACGGACCGCAAGCCAGCACTGGAGGAAGAAAAAGCCTTCTTCCCAAATTGGTCCAGGCGTTTGGATTCCCTATCCGGAGGGGCGGTAGGGAAGGCGGTTTGGGAGGCAGAGGCTTGGACAACCAAGCTCTCGGGGGTGGGATGTTGAGAGAGAAACAAGGGGTCACCCGGAGCAGGGCGATGGCGTCGGGCCACGTTCCTATCCACAGGAGCCCCTGTGGTGGGCTTGGACCAGGTGCCCAAAAGAACGTCAGACAGTGCATCATTAAACAGCAGCACAGTCTCCGAAGAGGAAGCTGCCGGCTGAAGCACTTCCGTCAGGAGATTAGTCCTGAAAGCCACAGTAGGCAATTGGAGGTGCAAGGCTCCAGCTGCTCTACGCAACACCGTTGCGAAATTTGCTCCCTCCTCCGTAGCCACGGGAGGAGACAGCATGCCAGTGTCAGGGGAAGTGTCTAGACCACTGGCATCCCCAAGTTCCTCTGCCCAGTCCTGATCATACTCACACTGCTGTGTGAGAGGGTCTTCCGACCCCTCCCAGCTCTCTTGGTCCTCCTCTGGTTCAAAATATGGAGGAGGAGGGACATCTGGGACCCAAGGTCTCATCGGCGCCGGAGCCGGCGTCGAGCGACGTCGGTCCGGCTCCATGTCCGGAACCGGAGAGAACCGGGGAACGACGCCACCCGGAGCCCCGGGCGGCGTCGGGAATGGCACCGGGGAGATCGGCGCCGGCGGAGGCGTGGTTAGGTCAACCGGCGTCGATCGGGGTTGCGGTACCACCGGAGCCGGGATCGAGGCCGGAGCCGGGGCCGGGATCAAGGCTGAGGGACAGGCGACGCCGGGACCGGAGTCGTCGGCGACGCCGGAGCAACCCCATCAGGGCCCGCGGGGCCCGAAGGCGCACCGGAGGGACCTTGAGGCCCGAAGAGGCGGGCCATGGCCGACAGGAATTTCTGTATCTCGGCCGGAGTCGCCCCCGAACCCGGGAATGCGGGGGCGGCGCCACAGGCACATCCGGAGCCGCGGGGACGGTGCCGACAGGGGCCTCAGCCGAGTCGCGAGACCGGCGAGGCGAAGTCTTAGAGCGATGGTGCTTCTTAGACTTCTTGTGCTTCGACTTACCCGAGGAGCGCGAAGACTTGGACTCCGACGACCGGCGGGGGCTCCGCGACCGGCCCCTCGACCTCTCACGGGACCGGGGCTTGGTGCGGCGCGGAGCCGACTGCCGGACCTCCAGGAGCTTTCGAGACCGCTCTCGCAAAGCCTTCGGGTTAAGTTTCCGGCAGTCAGGGCACGACTTTGTGTCGTGGTCTCGGCCGAGACAGTAGAGACACTAAGTGTCTGTGATCGACATCATTCGACCACACGCACCGCATTGCTTGAAGCCGGGCATCCCTACCGACAAAAAATTCACCAAAAATGTAGTCAAAAATTGACTAGGGCACTGCTCTTCCCGGATCTGCGCTTACTGGCGCTGAAAAAGAAGAACTGACGTCAGCGCGCAGGGGCGGCATCTAAGTACTGCCCGCGACGTCATCCCGGCGATCACGACGCCGACGACGGACGCGGAGCCGCACGACGCCGCCTACCGACACGCAAGGGTACTGCTACGCTAAAACTTTCCGGATCCAACCGGACGCCTGGGGATATTCTAAGGTAAGGAATCTGTCACTAACGTGTCTCTTTCAAATTCTTCGTGCTCAATCCCGAGCCACAAGAATGACTTGGGACCAGTCGCGCTGGATCTTCTTCAGCACTGTGGGCAGAAGTGGTATAGGCAGAAAGGCGTATACAAGTCCGCAACTCAACTCGCGAAAAAGGCGTCGCCTAGCAAGTGCCGCCTTGGAAATTCCAACATGCAGAATTGCTGACATTGCGCGTTCTCTTCAGGGGCGAATAGATCTAACCAAGGCTCTCCCCACTGCTGATAGAGACCTTGCACCATCATGCACCGGCGGCTGAGTTAGTCAGCCCTGGCGTTCAGAGAACCTGCCAGGTGTTGAACGACCAGGGACATGCCCTGATGTTCCAGCCACTTCCAGAGATTAAGTGCCTCCTGACATAGGATCCACGACCCCACCCGCCCTGTTTGTTGCAGTACCCATGGCGGCGGTGTTGTCCGTGAACACCTGCACTACTCTCCCTTTGACAGAAAGAAGGAATGCCTTCAGTGCAAGATGGATCGCTCGAAGCTCCAGAACGTTGATGTGGAGCCCGGACTCCGCTGGAGACCAGAGGCCTCTGATCTCCGCCTCTCCAATGTGGCCGCCCCACCACAGAAGTGATGCATTTGTCACCACTGTGAACTCTGGCTGGGGAAGGGAGAGGGACCTGCCGTTGACCCAATCCTGGTTCGTTAGCCACCACTGCAATTGTCGTGCAGTGCCCCCCGAGATCTGGACGCAATCGGAAAGATTCCCCTGATGGTGTGCCCACTGGAACTTTAGGTCCCACTGCAGAGCCCGCATATGCCACCTGGCATAGTCCACCAGCAGGATGCAGGAGGCCCAGTAGCCTTAGGGTCATTCTGACCGAAACCCGGGATAGAGGCTGAAAGATCGGAATCCTAGCCCGAATATCCCGGACTCGCTGCTCGGGAGGATATGCCCGAAACTGCGCTGTGTCCAGAACCGCTCCGATGAAAAGGAGCTTCTGAGAGGGAATCAGGTGTGACTTTGGCACGTTGATGGTGAACCCCAGCGAATGCAGGAGGTCGGCCGTAGTCTGGAGGTGGGAGACTACATCCTGGAGTGAGCCCGCCTTCAACAGCCAGTCGTCTAGATAGGGGAAGACTGGAACCCCTGATCTGCGCAGATGAGCTGCGACCACCGCCATCACTTTGGTGAACACCCGAGGGGCGCTGGTAAGGCCAAATGGGAGCACGGTAAACTGAAAGTGCTCGTGGCCTACCGTGAACCGTAGGTAATGCCTGTGAGCCGGCAGGACGGGGATGTGAAAATACGCGTACTGCAAGTCCAACGCTAGCATCCAGTCTCCAGGGTCACGGGCAGACTGGACCTGAGCCAATGTCAACATTTTAAACTTCTCCTGCCGGAGGAAGCGGTTGTCGTTCCTGAGATCGAAGATAGGACGTAGGCCCTTGTCCTTCTTGGGCGCTAGAAAGTAGTGTGAAGAACAACCACAACCTACTTCTGGGGCAGGAACTCGCTTGATGGCTCCCTTGGCCAAGAGAGCCTTAACTTCCTGTTGGAGAAGGGCCAAGTGATCCTCTGACAAGCAATGGAATTGAGGTGGCATGGATGGAAGGGTAGTCTCAAAGGGGAGGGAGTAGCCCCTTCGGACTATCTACAAAACCCACCTGTCCGACGTGATGTTGAGCCAGTGGGGGAGGTGATGGCGAATCCTGCTGCCCACTGGCGAATGGTGGCCCTGAAAGGTCGGACTAGGAGAGCTTGGAGGCTGCTGCAGAGGGGGCACTGGTGGACTAGCCCGGCCGCTGGCCCCCAGACCCACGGCGGTGGGTCCCACGTCCCAGGCCGCGCAGAGGCTGGACAGCTTGCGCAGGCCTGTGGCTCTGGGCGGAACGTGGCCGGCCACCCCTTCTGTAGCCACGAAAGGGGCGAAAAGCAGATTGCACAGGGCAAGAGGTGGAAGCGGGGCCCAAGAACCTGGCCGTAGCCCTGGAGTCCTTAAAGCGCTCGAGCACGCTGTCTGCTTTGTCGCAAAACAAGCGACGGCCATCAAAGGGCATGTCCAAAAGGGTAGCTTGGACATCACCCAAAAGCCAGTGGACCTCAGCCAGGCGTAGCGTCTCAGGGTTACTGACGTTGAACTCGTCCTGCCCAGCAAGTCGGCGGTGTCCAGCCCACATCTTATGGCTAACTTCGCTGTGTCTCTCCCTTCGGCAACTGCACGGGAGAGCACCACCCGGGCCTCCTCCAGACACTGTGGCAGCGCCTGCGCGAACGCATCCTAAGCTGGAGGAAGAAAACATCTTCCCAAGGTGGTCCAGCTTCTTGGATTCCCCATCAGGTGGTGCGGTAGGGAATGCGCCCTTGGAAGTTGAGGCTTGGACCACCAAGCTCTCGGGGTGGGGTGTTGGGAGAGGAAAATGGGGTCGCCCGGGGCCGGGCGGTGGCGTCGGGCAATCAACCTATCCAAAGGAGCCCCTGTGTTGGGCTTAGGCCAAGTGCCCAAAAGGATGTCCGTGAGGGCCTCATTGACCAGCAGCAGGGGCTCCGAAGAGGCCGCTGATGGTTGAAGCACCTCGGTCAGGAGGTTAGTCCGGACCGCCACCGTAGGAAGATCTAGGTTTAAGGCCTCTGCCGCCCTACGCAACAACACTGCGTAAGATGCACCCTCCTCCGTAGCCACGGTAGGGGGAGAAAGCATGCCAAGGTCTGGGGAGGTGTCCAGGCCACAGGCCTCACCCAACTCCTCTCTCCAGTCCGGTTCTTCCAACTGGTCTGCCAAAGGGTCCACAGACCCCTCCCAGTCCTCCTCACCCTCCTCTGGTAGACACTCAGGGCGATAGGAACACCAGGGGAGAACAGGGGTACAAAAGTACTGGTCCACATCGAGGGGGAGGCTGGGGGTTGACGTCGGCAGGGGACACAACTGGCGTCGGAGGGGTCGGAGGGGTCGCCACTGGATTCGGCGCCCGAGGAGGTGCCACAAGGTCGACCGGCACCGATCCAGATTCAGGCCTGGATCCCTGCAGCGCCGGAGCCAAAGCCGCCGGCATCGAGTCCACAGGCCCCGAAGGCGCGCCAGCGGAGTCGGGCGTCCCAAAAATAGAGTGAAGGGCTTCGTAAAAACTACGAAGTTGGGCAGTGGTCGCTCCGGCTCCCGGGCAGGGAGGGAGGCTCGGAGCTGACCCGACAGGCTCTGCGGGCGGAGCCTGACTACTACCGTCCGCATCCCGCGTCGCATCGGCCGTAAGACGGGGAGAACACGAAGAGCGACGGTGCTTCTTCGCCTTCTTTGTGCTTCGACTTACCCGAAGACTTAAGACTGGGCGTGATGGTGATGGTTCTGCGACCGGTCCCGCGACCTCACTCTCGACCGGGACCTCGAACGGCGTGGAGCGACTGCCGGGCCTCCAGAAGCTTTCGGGACCACTCCCGCAAAGACTTCGGGCCATGGCCCGGCAGTCGGATAACGATTTCGGGTCGTGGTCCCGCTCCAGGCACCAGAGGCACACAAGATGGGGGTCCGTCACCAACAACAGCTTGTGGCAGGAGCCACAAGGCTTGAAGCCGGTCCACCGAGATGACATCCCTGTGCACCAGAAGTCGAAAGGCTCGAAAAAAGAAGTCGACAAAAGTCGCAGAAAATAGTGTCCAAAAGTGACTAGAGGTTCCGCTCTCTCCGGATCTGCACTGGCTGGCGCGGAAAAAGAAAGAACTGACGTCAGTGCGCAGGGGCGGCGTCTAAGTAGATACTGCGACGTCATTCCGGCGACCACGAAGCCAACGACGAACGCCGAGTCAACCGACGCCACCTACCGACGCGCAAGGGTACTGCTGAAGAAAAAATTCTCCGGATCCAGTCGGATGCCTGGGGGTAATTCTAAGGTGAGGAATCCATAACTAATAGTCTTTCAGATATTCCAGTTTACGCTAGTGCAATGGAAGTATCTCCCGCTATATAGGGACTATATCTCGTGGCCTTTGTAGACCTTAAAAGAGCCTTCAACTTCGTACCCAGGAGTAAACTATAGCGAGTGTTGGGCCAAATGGGGATAGACCCATCTTAGTAAACATAAAACCAAATATGCCCAGGTGAGATGGGGCCCCAAGGGGGGGAAACTAACCAAATGTATTTCAATCGAAAGTGGATGAAGTCAGGGCTGCGTGTTAGCCCCTACCCTATTCTCAGAGTACATCAATGATGTACTTCAGTATCTGCTTGACTGTACTCATGATTCCCCCCAGACTCTGTGGTAGGCCCATGCCAGTGCTTCTATTTGCTGATCATACTTTATTGATTTCCTGTACCCCCATAGTTTTACAAAACCTCTTGAACTAATTAACGCCTTTTTGTGATGAGGGGGTCTTGAAGTCAACACGTCTAAAGCAAAGTACACAAGTCTTACTCCCCATAGATCCCACATAGGTGGCTTTAGCATGAAAGGGATTCCCATACAGAGTGGTACAATTCGACTATCTAGGCTTCTCCATAGACAAATCTATCACCTGGTTGTCACACATGGTCAAAACAAGTGCTTCTCATCCACACACGGAATATACTGTCCTGAAAAGATATAAAGGCACAACACCGAAAAACCTCTCTCCAGGTATTGAAATCTACTGTGCAAAGTTGCAGAGTGCTGCTTTGTATGGGGAGGAGATTTAAGGACATGTGAGAAAGAAAAAAAACAAAGGTGGCCACCCAAAAAAATCTATTCCTTAGATTTCCGTTCAATCTGCCGCAGGGTACTCGTATCATTCCATTAGTCTTTGAAACTGGCCTCAAGCAATTTAATGACCTAGCAGAATTAAGACCTCTGTTATACTGGGTGTGCCTGTGGAGTACTGAAGAATTAAAATCATACCTTAATTAACTAATTGAGGTTATGGGTATGCCAAACTCGCTGTCTATTAAATGGTTCATTCATTTTAAATCTAACGTCCAAGCGACAGGCATGAGTACATTATGGACCACTCCTTCTGCAGTATATGCCAAATCTAAATCAGCCGTCAAATCGACACATCTGACGAAATCCAAGGTAGTAGAACCCACAAATCGAGTGAATCAAACGGGTCTCTAGACCAATGGCAACATGGTATCCCTCGGTCGCAGCTTTAGGCTTTTGTCAGAGGATTTTCTAATGAGGGCATAACTGCCACACGCAATAATTATTTCTACGCATCACTACATTGAAGTTGGATCTCTTAAAACATTGATTTCTGGATTAGGAGCCTTTGGGCCCTTATACCAGTGTCCCACTTGCAGATTCCGTATCAAGTCCTGACCTTGCACTGCTGAAGGTTGCCCCTTTCTTCACTGTTCCGTCCTGATGAAGTCCCATATTGAAGCTATAAATGTACCTAATCTATTATTCGGGTCGAAAAGTTGACATACTTTTACAGGCCTGGATTGAATATTCAGATCCTTATGGAGGGCGTGCATCGATTCATCGGCCACCTGTTTCTAGCATGGATACATCTTGAATATTAGAAAGTGTTCTCTGACAGGCTTATCGCAGTGGCCTGCAAATGCTGCTGTGTTTATTGGTTTTTGCATTTCTGATATTTACTACTCTTTCCTATTTCATGTCACCTTACACACGAGCACCTCTATGAGGACCTTTCATGCACTATATGGAGCAACCGTGATAGCATTCAATAAATGCATGCATTACTAAGTTACAAAATATAAACTGAATTTATTTTGCAGATTCTGTGTTGGTTTTTTTCTCACTCTCAATCAATTTGTGTTAAGATACGTTAATATTGTATCATTCTTTTCATTCCTGCCATTAGGATCATTTTGTTTTTTGCATCAAACTGTATCCAGGTCCTTTGGCCATTTGGTTTACCCCATTAGTTTGTAATGGCTGTTAGATAACTAGGACATAGGAGCTGCCTAATATCAATCTCAACTGACTTTCACTTTGGGCTTTTAGATGACTGATCCCTAGGATTAACAGTTTAGCAATTAACTGCTGATATTGTATTTGCACCATGCTCTTTATGTATTTAGATCAACATATGATAATCCTGTTTTATCTAATGGGATTATGTGCACGGTTTTAACCTAAATGTTTATAAAGTACTATGTATTTGTTTTTGATCATAAACGTTTTATGGGTTCATTGTAACCCAAAATAAACTGATTGATTGAGAAATGCACTTCCAGTGCAAGTCGATGGTACCTAGATACATTTTCAGCTAAAACGTGCTTGCAGTTTTCAACAGTTTCACACAGGGCACCAAAAACATTCAGGGTTGGATAAGCTGATAATGGCTTTTTCCTAAAGTCAAAGCCCCACTTCAACCTTTTCCGTTGGCATCGTGAACTGCAAGGACCCTCCCTGTTACACTTTATTTGTGCTTTATAGTTGTAGAATCTGTCTTGTGTGCTTTCAGGTAAACAATGGCTGTGGGGATTTTTGCCGGAGCCCAAGAGCAGTCATGGATTGCTTGGCTCCAGATTTTAACAATAAAAGCCTTTTATCACTGGTGTCCTGGGGCTTAACATTGCTATAGAACCAAAAACTGAGCACTAAGCACACACCTTTAGTAGACCATCAGGGAAGTGTAGCATCCAAGGCATACTCACGGAGCTATGCGAGGTTAAAGACTCAGTACTCAATATGCAATCAAATCATGGTTCATCCGGGACCAGTCTGTGTGGGGATCTCAGTGGGACTATTCAAGGTGGTTCTGACAGGGTCTCACTCTCAAATGATCACAGAATCACAAACAGATGTGCACTGTAACTGCCAGTCTCGGTTGCAATGTCATAGTACCTCTCTGTCTTTGGGGAAGATTTAGTTGTGTTTTCAAAGGAGGCAGCACCTGCAGGCGTTGCTGTGAGAGAAGAAACGCTCCTGGTGGTGTGTGTTCATCATGGCATCCCAGGGAGGGATGTTGCTGTCCTTTCTCCAGCGCAACCAACGGGGTTGCTTTTCACACTACCAATTCTGGCACAGCAGCACCAGTTGAAAGGCGGTTGCGTCGGGGTTGTAGTGTTGGCAGTTGTGGAGATCGTGTTCTTAGGTTTTCCTCAGGCCTAATCCCCCCCTCCCCCCAACATAGCTTGCTTCCAAGGCAGGGCCACATATACTCCAGAGTCATACACAGGACCGTTTTCCATCCCAAGAATGGCTTTTAATTCATAAAAGAACAAGTTACTTACCTTCGGTAACAATATATCTGTAAGAAACATAGGTTAGTTATAGATTCCTTACCTTAGAATTAGCCCCAGGCGGCATCAGACTGAATCTGGAAAGTTTATTCGTCGGCAGTACCGCTGCGCGTCAAAAGGTGGCGTCGGTCGGCTCCGCGTCCGTCGTTGGCGTCGTGGTCGCCGGGATGACGTCGCGGTAGCTACTTAGACGCCGCCCTCGCGCGCTGACGGCAGTTCTGTGCACAACTTTCCGCGCCAGAAACGCAGAGCCATGCAAGACACTGACCACTGGTGCACAAAAACGAGGGCCCTGAAAGGATATCCTTAACCCTAGAAGTCAGTTCGCAGAACGGGGAGGATGGGTGGGGCGGTAAGGAATCTATAACTAACCTATGTTTCTTACAGATACATCGTTACCGAAGGTAAGTAACTTGTTCATCTGAAAGAAACAGTTATAGATTCCTTACCTTAGAATAGATACCCCAGCAATACCAACCCCGGAGGTGGGTCTGAGGACCAAGTTCACACCAGAAAGTCCGGGAGAACAGAACGGCCAAAGAAGCAGTCTCTCCGGACTTGACTGTCCAGGCAATGGTGTTTAGTGAACGTGTGCAAGGATGACCACGTCGCTGCCTGGCAAATGTCATGCAGCGGAACTCCTCGTCCCAAAGCAGTAGTGGCTGCCGTCGCCCTGGTGGAATGGGCACGTAGCCCCACTGGAGGCTCCTTTTTAGCTAAAGAATAGTAGGCTTTATTACACAAAACGACCCATTAAGAAATGGTCCGTTTGTGTACGGCCCGACCTTTCTTGGCGCCCACGTAGCCAACAAAGAGCTGGTCGTCCACCCGGAACTGTTTGGTGCGATCCAGATAAAAGGAAAGCGCACGTTTTGGGTCCAGACGGTAGAGCCTCTCTTCCTCTTTCGAAGGATGCGATGGCGGAAAGAAGGTGGCAAAGTGATGGTCTGCCCAACATGAAAGGAGGTGACCACCTTGGGAAGGAAGGATGGACGAGTTCTTAGGACAACCTTGTCCGGATGTACAGCCAGAAAAAGAGGTTTGGATGAAAGAGCCTGGAGCTCACTCACTCTTCTGGCATATGTGATGGCCACCAGGAATGCAGCCTTAAGAGTTAAAAGTCTTAAAGGACAGTTGTGAGGGCGGCTCAAAGGGAGCGCACATCAAATAGGTCAAGACCAGATTCAAGTCCCACTGAGGAAGAACGACGGGGATAGGAGGAAAAAGATGAGTTATGCCTTTTAAGTAACTATTAACAACCGGGGACTTGGAGAGAAGGCTGATCAGGAAGCCGAAGAAAGGCAGAAATGGCCGAAAGATAGCCCTTGATAGTGCCCAGAGCGGAGGAACAAGAGGACCTCAGAAAGGGGGGCAGAAAGGGGATCCACAGCCTTTGATGTGCACCATGCCACAAACTTGTTCCATCGGCAGGCGTATACAGTCTTAGTGAAGGGACACCTGGCTGCCAAGATTACATCACAAACTTCGGGAGGCAAGTCGAATAACGTTAACTGCCGCCGCTCAATCTCCACGCAAGGAGGTGGAGGCTGGACAGGTTCGGGTGGAGGACCGTCCCCTGCTGCTGTGACAGAAGATCCTCCCGAAGAGGCAGGCGGATCGGAGGATCGATGGCCATGTTGAGCAGCTCGGGATACCAGACTCTTCGTGCCCAATCTGGAGCCACAAGAATGACTTGGGCCCTGTCGCGCTTGATCTTCAGCACTCTGGGCAGAAGGGGTATAGGCAGAAAGGCGTACAACAGACCACAACTTCACTCGCGACGAAAAGCATCGCCTAGCGAGTGCCGCCTTGGAAATTCCAACGCGCAGAATTGCTGACATTGCGCATTCTCTTTGGTGGCGAAAAGATCTAACCAAGGCTCTCCCCACTGTTGAAAGAGACATTGCACCACCTCCGAGTGAAGACGCCATTCGTGATCCATCATGCACCTGCGGCTGAGTTCGTCCGCCCTGGCATTCAGGGAACCTGCCAGGTGTTGAACCACCAGGGATATGCCCTGATGTTCCAGCCATGTCCAGAGGCGGAAGGCCTCTTGACATAGGGTCCACGACCCCACCCCGCCATGTTTGTTGCAGTACCACATGGCGGTTGTGTTGTCCGGGAACACCTGCACTACTCTTCCCCGGAGAGAGGGAAGGAATGCCTTCAGTGCAAGCCGGATCGCCCGCAGCTCCAGAAAGTTGATGTGGAGCCCGGACTCCGCCGGAGACCAGAGGCCTCTGATCTCCACCTCTCCCATGTGGCCGCCCCATCCCAGACGGGACGCGTCTGTCATCACTGTGTGTTCTGGTTGGGGAAGGGAGAGGGATCTGCAGTAGACCCAATCCTGGTTCATGAGCCACCACTGCAATTGTTGTGCAGTGCCCGCCGAGATCTGGACACAATCGGACAGATTCCCCTGATGCTGCGCCCACTGGAACTTCAGGTCACACTGCAGAGCCTGCATATGCCACCTGGCATGATCGACCAGCAGGATGCAGGAGGCCATGAGGCCCAGGAGCCTCAGGGTCATCCTGACCGAAACCCGGGATAGAGGTCGAAAGATCGGAATCATAGCCCGAATATCCCGGACTCGCTGTTCGGGAGGATAAACCCGAAACTGCACTGTGTCCAGAACTGCTCCGATGAAGACGAGCTTCTGAGAGGGTGTCAGGTGTGACTTCGGCACATTGATGGAAAACCCCAGCGAATGCAGGAGGTCGGCCGTAGTCTGGAGGTGAGAAACGACTGCCTGGGGCGAGCCCGCCTTCAACAACCAGTCGTCGAGATAGGGGAAGACTGTAACCCCTGATCTGCGCAGATGAGCTGCGACCACCGCCATCACTTTCATGAACACCCGAGGGGCGCTGGTAAGGCCAAAGGGGAGCACCGTAAACTGAAAGTGGTCGTGACCTACCGTGAACCGCAGGTAACGCCGGTGGTCCGGCAGGACGCGGATGTGGAAATAGGCGTCCTGCAAGTCCAACGCTACCATCCAGTCTCCAGGGTCGAGGGCAGACACGATATAAGCCAGGGTCAACATTTTGAACTTCTCCTTCTGGAGGAAGCGGTTGACGTCCCTGAGATCCAAGATAGGACTCAGGCCCTTGTCCTTCTTGGGCACCAGAAAGTAGTGGGAATAACAACCACGATCTACTTCTGGGGCAGGAACGCGCTCGATGGCTCCCTTGGCCAAGAGAGCCGTAACTTCCTGTTGGAGAAGGGTCAGATGATCCTCTGACATGCGATGGTACTTGGGTGGCATGGAGGGAGGGGTAGTCTCGAAGGGGAGGGAGTAGCCCCTTCGGACTATTTGCAAAACCCACCTGTCCGACGTGATGGTGCGCCAGTGGGGGAGGTGATGGCGGATCCTGCCGCCCGCTGGCGTTTGGTGGCCCTGAAAGGTCGGACTAGGAGGGTTTGGAGGCTGCTGCAGAGGGGGCGGTGGTGGACTGGCCCGCTCGCTGGCCCTCAGAACCACAGCGGTGGTTCCCACGTCCCCGGCTGCGCTGAGGTGGAACAGCTTGCGCTGGCCTGTGGCTCTGAAAGGAACGTGTTGGGGCATCCCTTCCGTGGCCACGAAAGGGGCGGAAAGCAGACCGTGCAGGGCGCATGGTCGAGAGGACCAAGGACTTGGCCGTAGCACGAGAGTCCTTGAAGCGCTCTAGCGCACTGTCTGCCTTGTCGACGAACAGGCGACGGCCATCAAAAGGCATGTCCATCAAGGTGTTCTGGACATCCCCAGAAAAGCCAGTCGTCCTCAACCAGGCGTGATGGCGAAACACCACCGACGTTGAAATGGTCCTACCCGGTGAGTCGGCAGTGTCCAGTCCACAACGAATGGGGAACTTTGCTGCGTCTCTCCCCTCGGCAACAGCACGGGAGAGCACGGTCCGGGTGTCCTCCGGACACTGAGGCAGCACTTGCGCCACCGTATCCCACACAGAGTGGGAATAACGGCCCAAAAGGCATGCAGTGTTGACCGACCACAGCCCTAAGCTGGAGGAAGAAAACTACTTCTTCCCAAGCTGATCCAGCTTCTTGGATTCCCTGTCCGGTGGTGCAGTAGGGAATGCGCTTTGGGACGCTGAGGCTTGGACCATCAAGCTCTCGGAGGAAGGGTGTTGGGAGAGGAAAGTGGGGTCGCCCGGAGCCGGGCGGTGGCATTGGGCAACCATCCTATCCACAGGAGCCCCTGTGGTGGGCCTGGACCAGGTGCCCAAAAGGATGTCCGTAAGGGCCTCATTAAACGGCAGCAGGGGCTCCGAAGAGCTCGCTGCCGGTTGAGGCACCTCTGTCAGGAGGTTAGTCCTGACTGCCACAGTAGGTAGCTCGAGGTTTAGGGCCTCGGCCGCCCTACGCAACACCACTGCGTAAGACGCTCCCTCCTCCGTAGCCACGGTAGGAGGAGACATAATGCCAAGGTCTGGTGAAATGTCTAGACCACTGGCATCCCCCAGGTCCTCTCCAGTCCTGGTCGTACTCCAACTGAGCAGTGAGAGGGTCCTCAGACCCCTCCCAGTCTTCCTCATCCTCCTCTGGCTGCCAAACTGGCTGAAAATGTCCAGGGTGGAATGCAGGCACAAAAGTACCCATCGGCGTCGGGTCCTGCGCCGGCCAACGCCGGTCCGACTCCGTATCCACATGGAGGTGGGAGCCGGGGTCGACGTCAGCTGGAGGTCCAGCCGGCGTCAGCAGCGGACGCGGTGCCAGTGGAGTCGGCGCCGGTGGAGGTGTCACAAGGTCGACCGGCGCCGATCCGGATCCAGGCCTGGAACCATGGGGACCCTGCAGTGCCGGGGCCAGAGCCGCCGGCAGGGAAGGCCTAGGGCCCCCAACCGAGTTCACGGGGCTCGAAGGCGGAGTCGGGCTGCCCAAAGATGGCATGCATGGCTTCGTAAAACTAACGAAGCTGTGCAGGGGTCGCTCCGGGTCCCGGAAAGGGAGGGAAGCTTGGAGTCGACCCTTCAGGCTCCGCAAGCGGGGATAAGTCGAAGAGCGACGATGCTTCTTCGACTTCTTCTTGTGCTTCGACTTACCTGACCCCGAGTGCGAAGACTTGGATGACGAGTGGTGATGGCTCTGCGACCGGTCCCTCGACCTCCCTCGCGACCGGGACCTCGAACTGCCGGCGCTCAAGAAGCTTTCGGGACCGCTCCCGCAAAGACTTCGGAGCCATGGTCCGGCAGTCGGAGCACGACTTGGGGTCGTGGTCGCGCTCCAGGCAAAAGAGGCACACGTGGTCCGGATCAGTTACCGGCATCATGCGGGAACAGGAACAGCAGGCCTTGAAGCCGGGCATCTCTACGTGCACCAGGAGTCGGTAAGACTCAAAAGACGTCGACAAAAGTCGCTCAAAAAGTTCAGTCAAAAAATGACTGGTGGTACCGCTCACTCCGGATCTGCGCTGGCTGGCGCGGAAAAAGAAAGCGGACGTCAGTGAGCGAGGGCGGCGTCCAAGTAGCTACTGCGACGTCATCCCGGCGACCACGACGGACGCGGAGCCGACCAACGCCGCCTTTCGACGCGCAGAGGTACTGCTGACGAAAAAACTTTCCTGATCCAGTCTGACGCCTGGGGGCAATTCTAAGGTAAGGAATCTATAACTAACTGTTTCTTTCAGATGCCTGAAACAGCATCATCCTGATCAACACTACATATCTAAGGTGGAAGTTGTCCTGACCACTGTAGGATCATTGACAAGGCGAATAAGACTGGGGAATCTCGCTGATAAATGTAAACTGTTTTTACAAACAACGTAGAGAGAAAGATTTAGGGTGTGTGTGTGTGTGTGTGTGTGAGAGAGAGCGATACGGTTGACTAATTAAAATGCAAACTATTTAGATTAATAGTTAAAAATGTGCAATGATTAATGTAAAATTCAAAGCAATGACACATTTTAGCTATATGTATAGGCCATAGAAATACTGAGAAACAAGCTTCCTTTTACTAAAAGTGAACCTAATATTGCTGAACTGCGCAAAATATAATTTAGAAGTATGACCTTAATGTGACACGCTTAGAAATAGTAATAACTGCAGAATGTTCTGGTTTCAATCAAATGTATTATTTTACTAAGCAACATATTGTTTGTATTGATTTAACTTCAGATTCTCTCCCCATTTCACATAATGCCTTAATAGAACTGCTGCACATTCAAAACAATATTTATTGTTCGTATTAATGAAAAGCATTACTAAGCAGTATTTTTGAAAAGATAATGTTTTTTCTCTTTCCCATAGTTCATTGCGTATGCAGTGGATTTTGGAAGGCCAACTTGCGATCGTTGCCTATGGAACTGAGGCTTATGTTTCCAGACCTTAACTATAAAAGAATGTCTGTGGCTAACCTGTGATAAAGCTTTACAATCATTCATGTATTTTCGTGGGAAAGAAAGAATGGAACCTGCTCACAGAGGAAATCTGCCTTTTGATTGGGCCAGAGAGGATGAAGCCTGATACGTCTGCAACTGGTATTCATGTCTTTTATATTAGTGCGTGTTCCTAGTTAGTTTTTCAGAATGCGTTTTCTGAATACTTCTCTGAATGCTTTTCCTCAACTCATTCCTAGGCTGACCTTTTCGGGTACTGCTACTCCAGTTCCTCTTTATTTTGCTGCTTTATTTTACAGATTGCTACTGCAACTGTAGGACCATTTAATCTTACAACAGACTCTGCTGAGTTTCATGAACTACTCTTTATTGGAAGTTTGAGCTTTATGCTCCTTGAATCTCACTCTTTTCCTTGAAATAGAGGCTTCATGAGTTCTACTAACTCTGAGATAAGTGTCCTGATCTCTAGAATAGGGTTGCATTCCTTTATGGAATGCGTTTGATGCACTATATGATTTATTGTCCCAACCAAACCTTTTTACAAGATTTCTGTAAACTTGATTTGACTAATTTGAATTAATAAAGAAAAAGAAAACTTACTAATCGCTTAATGAGAATAAAGGTTTTGAAAACTTAACTTGGAATTGTATTTGGTACTTGCTTATGATGCTGAAATAGCTCTTTGAATCATAGTACAGTGACCAAGATCCGTCATCCATAGAAGTGACCGGCGCGGGAAAGGGGCTAAACCCTGTAAGTGATGGTAATTGAAATGGTGAACCATATTATTTTGTTTTTGCCCCAATCTGTGTGTGTGTTTGTGTCCCCCTCTCTCTGTGAGGATGTGGATATATGTGTGTGTTGGTACTTATACAAGCAGATACTAGTTGTGGAGCAATGGAGTGCCGTACATGAAAAGGGGTTTTAGAGGACTAATCGAGATGGTGCACATCAATTAGGGTTAAGACATTCGTATTATTTTTCTGCTTTATATTTCCCATATCAACCTTCTTAAAGGCAGAGTAACTGAATGTGCTTTATCACACAATTTTCAGTTAAGTGCCCAATCCGGGACTAAAATCATCCAGGTACCTTTAGCCACTGGAGTACATCTTCCACCTATTTTCTGTTAAATGTAGCTTTATGGTAACTGGGAAATGTGTGTTAGCACAGTTTAAGAACAGAAGCCTGCCATCAAGAGGTACAAGTTAAGCTAAAGATTTACCATGCAGAATCCCCTCAGACAAGTTTTGGAAAACGTTCAAAACAGGAATTGAAAAACTACATATATTTCAGGAAGTGTACAGAGCATGATAATCAGCACACATATGGGTAGGAACTTTCGAAACATGCTGTTAAACAGTGTAACCAGCCACATGAATTGCTATATAAACACTCACCAGCATTACTATCATAGGGTTTAGTATGAAAACATGTACCAGGCATTTAATTTTACATGCCCCAATCCATAAGATCATAAGTTGGTGCATGGGAGGCTATTTTCTCTGGGTCTTGGGCATTAACTTGGGTTTGGAACGCTGAGCAAAAAGTGGTTTCTTGCTGCAGAGGGCAAAACAAAGCAGAAAGTGGTTGTGAAGCACAGCTGAAAAGCCTTAAGAGATGCCTGGCCAAAGAAGTACTGTGTAACTAACAAACATATGCAGGGCTTTTCTTAAGATTAAAAAATCCTGAATATGCTGCAAATACATCCGCAAGTGGTTACTTAGTTTTGGACCGAAAAAGGATGTGCGTTCCACATTGTGCACCTTTGAAAGCAAGCAACGCAAACAAGAAGGGCCTAGAGCATAAAGCCGGACTAGTCTTACAGCTGCAGAAGTGTATAACTAAGCAGACAGACTGATGAAAGGAATGTCCACTGCATGGTACATTGGCATGATCCATGCCGTGAATACCCAAGTTACTTACCATCAGTAATGCTCTTTCTGGTGGATACTCTTTCTAATCGCAGACTCCTCTCCTTGTGAATTTCCCCAGGCACCAGACTGGATCATCTGTAAAACTCAAAAGCAGTTCTCCTGTGCACTGGTAGGTAGTGCTGTGCGACTCTGCGTCAATGCTGTTTCGCCCGCATACAACTTCCACTCAAGCGTAGTGATGGCAGTTTCTTTCATGAACTCATTCACGCCCCAGACGAACTGAACAAGCCAGAGTGCAGATTCCTAGATTGGGATAGTTTCAGATGGAAGAGACCATACCACACAATAAGGTGGTGGGAGGACGGTCATAACACCAGAAAGGGCGCTACCAAAAGTAAGTAATTTGTTGTTCCAATTGGTACTTCTAACTGCAGATGCCTCACTTTGTGAATAGATAAAGCAATACCTCCCAAGTTGGTGGGTCTGTGGAATGGCTCAGACTAAATTGTCCTGGAAAACCAAGCAGGGAAAGTGAACACCTTGACAGACCTTACTGTTGAGTCAGCAGTGTTACATGAAAACGTGCACCAATGCCCATCTGGCCGACTGACGTATGAAGGAGAACCACTCCAAGTGTCAATGCAGATGTAGCAGTCTTGGGCCCTGGTGGAGTGACCCCTTAGACCTTCTGGAGGCTGCTTCTTAGCCTATGCGAAGCTGATCTTAATTTGGAGGAGTGACCATCGAGAGATATTCTGTTTCTGCACTGGCTTGCCCTTCTTCGCTCCTGAGAACCACACAGAGCGGGTCATTCACTCAATGTCCTTGGTAGGATTGATGTAAAAAGGAAGTGCTCTCATGGGATCCAGACAAAGGAGTCTCTCTTCTTCTCAAGAGGAATGAGGCGGAACAAAGATGGTCGGAAAATTGATGGCTTATCCGACATGAAAAGGCTTTACCACTTTCGGTAGAAATGCAGCTCGAGTCCTGAACACCGGTTTATCTGGGAAACGGTGGAATAGGGATGCTAGACAGACCAAAAGAGCTTGAAATTCACTCAGCAGATGCACCGATGATATAGCAACTAGGAAGATAGTTTTTAAGGTGAGTAATTGTAATGGACAACTGTGCACTGGTTCAAAAGGGAGACACATCAAGAACGTGAGAGCCTGATTGAAGTCCAACTGTGGCATCACGAAGGGCTCAGGTGTAAACATGCAATTTAAGCCTTTTAGGAAACAGTTCACAATTGATTTGAACAAGGACAGTTGGTCCAGCAAACATATAAAAGGTCAAAAGGCACCATTTAACTGTGCCTAGAGCAAGAATGTGCAGAGCAAAAAACAAAGCAAACCTCCAATAGTTTAGCCTGCAAAGGGTCCAACTGCTGCATACTTCACAAAGCTACAAACCTGACTTGGCACATTGCATACACAGATTTCTTTGAAGGGTGTCTGACTATCATTACAGCAATGACCTCCAGAGGAAAATCAAAGGGGGATTCAACTGTCGCTGTTTATTCTCCACACATGGTTGGTCAGTATTCAGGCTCCGGTTCAATGCCCTGCTGCTGTAAAATAAGTTCCTCCTGAAGTGGCAACCTAATCGGAGGACGGATGGTAAAGCCCAAAAGTTCCAGGTACCATACTACTGCCCAATCCGGTGCTGCTAGAATGTTATTCAGAACTCTGGGCAGCAGAGACAGCAAAAGGAAGGTATACAGGAGTCCTGTGCCCCACTTTAGGTGGAATGATTCTCAGAGAAAGCCTTCTTGGAAACTGCGGCACACAAAAGTGCTGACATTGCTGCACATTCTCAGCAGTAGCAAACAGATCTAGCCAGGATTATCCCCATTGTCAGAAGATGTCCTGTGACACCCCAAGCGTAACTGCCATTCTAAATCCAATAGGCATCGCTGAGTTAGTCTGCCTGGTGTTTAACAATCCTATCAGGTGGTGTGCCACCAAAAAAATGCCCTGAATATTCAGGCACCTCCAGAGGCACCGGGCCTCTTGGCAAAGAGACCTAAGATCCCACCTGTCGTGCTTGTTGCAACACTGCATGGCAGTGGTGTTGTCCATGAGAACCTGCACAAGCTGACCCTCGATTGACGGCAGGAATGCCTTCAACACATGCGATTCGTCCACAAATCTGGCAAAGTGATGTGGAAGCAGGTTTCAAAAGGAAACCCGTGTCCCTGATCTCCACCTCTCCCAGATAAACTCGCCAACCCACTAATGACTCATCCATCACCACCGTCAACTCTGGGTGGGACAGGGAGAGAGGTCTGATGGTGATCCAATTGCAGTTAAAAAGACACCACTGCAGGTCTTTTGCAGTCTCCTTCAAACCTGGATCGAATCTGAGGTGTTGGTCAACTGAGATTTTAGGTCCCACTGCAATGTCCAGCCTCTGAAGGAATCCGGTGTGACTTGGGCAGTTTATTGAGAAACACCAACAATCTCAAAAGATTCGCTGTAGACTCAATGCACAAGTTACTAACTTGTGTAACGATATATCTGTAAGAGACAGTAGTTAGTGACAGATTCCTTACCTTAGAATATCCCCAGATAACCGGAAAGTTTTTGCGTAACAGTACCCTTGCGCGTCGGTAGGCGGCGTCGTGCGGCTAAGCGTCCGTCGTCGTGATCGCCGGGATGACGTCGCGGGCAGTACTTAGACGCCGCCCCTGCACGCTGACGTCAGTTCTGTACACGACTTTCCGCGCCAGGAACGCAGAGCCATGCAAGAAGCTGACATAGGTGTCTGAAAAATACTAGGGCCCTGAAAGGGATGTCCTTAACCCTAGAAATCAGTTCGCAGAACGGGGAGGATGGGTGGGGCGGTAAGGAATCTGTCACTAACTACTGTCTCTTACAGATATATTGTTACACAAGTTAGTAACTTGTGCATCTGAAAGAGACACGTTAGTGACAGATTCCTTACCTTAGAATAGATACCCCAGCAATACCAACCCCGGTGGTGGGTCTGCGAACAAAGATCAGACAAGGAAGTCCTGGAGGACAGAACGGCCAAAGAAGCCGTCCCTCCGGACCTGACTGTCAAGGCAGTAATGCTTTGTAAACGTGTGCAGCGAGGCCCACGTAGCTGCCTGACAGATATCCTGCAGCGGAACACCGCGGCCCAAAGCCGTGGTAGCAGCCGTTGCACTGGTGGAATGGGCACGCAGCCCAACAGGAGGCTCCTTCTTAGCCAAAGAATAGCAGGCTTTGATACACAAGGTTACCCAGCGGGAGATGGTTCTCTTGTGCACCGCCCGACCTTTTTTGGCGCCCACGTAGCCAACAAAGAGCTGGTCATCCACCCGGAAGCGTTGTGTGCGGTTGATATAAAAGGAAAGCGCACGTTTTGGGTCCAGACGGTGGAGCCTCTCTTCCTCTCTGGAAGGATGCGGAAAGAAGGTGGGCAAAGTGATTGTCTGCCCAATGTGGAAGGCAGTAACCACCTTTGGCAAGAAGGACGGACGCGTCCTAAGAACAACCTTGTCTGGATGGACAGACAGAAAGGGAGGTTTGCATGATAGAGCCTGGAGCTCACTCACCCGCCGAGTGGAGGTGATGGCCACCAGAAAGGCTGTCTTCAGAGTTAGAAGACGAAGAGGACAGTTATGTAGAGGCTCAAAGGGAGCGCACATGAGAAAGGTAAGAACCAAGTTCAAGTCCCACTGAGGCATCACAAACTGAACAGGAGGGAAGAGGTGTGTAATGCCTTTTAGAAACCTGTTAACAACAGGGGACTTGAAAAGGGAGGGCTGATCAGGAAGGCCGAAATGGCACAAAGATAGCCCTTGATGGTACCCAGGGCAGAACCCTGTTGGGCCAGTGAAAGAAGGAAAAGAGAACCTCAGAAAGAGGGGCAGAGAGGGGATTCACAGCCTTTGCTGTGCACCATGCCACAAACTTGTTCCACCTGCAGGCGTATACCACCTTAGTGGAGGGACGCCTGGCTGCCAGAATCACATCACAAACTTCGGGAGGCAAGTCGAAGGAATCCACTGCCGCCGCTCAATCTCCACGCAAGCAGGTGGAGGCTGGACAGGTTCGGGTGGAGGACCGTCCCCTGCTGCTGCGACAGAAGATCCTCCCGAAGAGGCAGACGGATCGGGGGATCGACGCTCATACTGAGTAGCTCGGGATACCAAACTCTTCGAGCCCAGTCCGGAGCCACAAGGATGACTTGGGCCCGGTCGCGCCGAATCTTCTTCAACACTCTGGGTAGAAGTGGTATAGGCGGAAAAGCGTACAACAGACCGCAACTCCACTCGCGACGAAAAGCGCCGCCGAGCGAGTGCCGCCTTGGAAATTCCAACGCGCAGAACTGATGACATTGCGCGTTCTCTTCGGTGGCGAATAGATCTAACCAAGGCTCTCCCCACTGCAGAAAGAGACCTTGCGCCACTTCCGAGTGAAGACGCCATTCGTGATCCATCATGCACCTGCGGCTGAGTTCGTCCGCCCTGGCGTTCAGGGAACCTGCCGGGTGTTGAACCATCAGGAACATGCCCTGATGTTCCAGCCATGTCCAGAGGCGCAGAGCCTCCTGACAGAGGGTCCACGACCCCACCCGCCTTGTTTGTTGCAGTACCACATGGCGGTGGTGTTGTCTGAACACCTGCACTACCTTCCCTTTGACAGAGGGAAGGAATGCCTTGAGTGCAAGTCGGATCGCCCGGAGCTCCAGAAGGTTGATATGGAGCCGGGACTCCGCCGGAGACCAGAGGCCTCTGATCTCCGCCTCTCCCTTGTGACCGCCCCATCCCAGAAGGGACGCGTCCGTCACAACTGTGTGCTCTGGCTGGGGAAGGGAGAGGGATCTGCCCATGACCCATTGCCGGTTCGAGAGCCACCACTGCAACTGTTTTGCAGCCCCCTCCGAGATCTGGACGTGATCGGACAGGTTGCCCTGGTGCTGCGCCCACTGGAACTTCAGGTCCCACTGCAGAGCCCGCATATGCCATCTGGCATGATCAACCAGCAGGATGCAGGAGGCCATGAGGCCCAGCAGCCTCAGGGTCATCCGTACCGAAACCCAGGATAAAGGCTGAAAGATTGGAATCATAGCCTGAATATCCCGGACTCGCCGTTCGGGAGGATAGGCCCGAAACTGCGTTGTGTCCAGAACTGCTCCGATAAAAAGGAGCTGTGGAGAAGGAATCAGATGCGACTTCGGCACATTGATGGAGAACCCCAGCGAATGCAGGAGTTCGGCCGTAGTCTGGAGGTGGGAGACGACTGCCTGGGACGAGCCCGCCTTCAGCAGCCAGTCGTCGAGGTAGGGGAAGACTGGAACCCCTGCCCGGCGCAGATGAGCTGCGACCACCGCCATCACTTTCGTGAACACCCGAGGGGCACTTGTAAGGCCAAAGGGGAGCACGGTGAACTGAAAATGCTCGAGGCCTACCGTGAACCGTAGGTAACGCCGGTGGGCCGGCAGGATGGGGATGTGGAAATAAGCGTCCTGCAAGTCCAACGCTACCAACCAGTCTCCTGGGTCGAGGGCAGTCAAGACCTGAGCTAGGGTGAGCATCTTGAACTTCTCCTTCCGGAGGAAGCGATTGACGTTCCGGAGGTCCAAGATAGGACGCATGTCCTCCTTGTCCTTTTTGGGCACCAGAAAGTAGTGGGAGTAGCAACCACGTCCTACTTCTGGGGTCGGAACATGCTCGATGGCCCTCTTGGCCAAGAGGGCCGTGACTTCCTTCTGCAGAAGCACCAAGTGATCCCCTGACATGCGGTGGAATTGAGGTGGCATGGCTGGGGGGGTGGTCTCGAAGGGGAGGGAGTAGCCCCTTCGGACAATGTCCAGACCCACCTGTCCGAGGTGATGGGACGCCAGTGGTGATGGCGGACCCTGCCCCCTACTGGCGTGCTGTGCACCGGAAAGGAGGGACTAGGAGGGCTTGGAGGCCGCGGACGGGTTGGAGGTGGTGGCCTGACACGCACGCTGGTTGCCCGAACCGCCACGGCGGTATCCACGTCCTCGGCCACGCGAAGACGCTTGATGTGCGGGCCGGTGGCTGGGCAGCTGACTTGACTGGGCGCCCCTTCCGTGGCCACGAAAGGGGCGAAAAGCAGAGGTTAGCGGAGGGCGTACAACAGAAAGGCCCAGGGACTTGGCAGTAGCCCGTGAGTCCTTAAAACGCTCCAGCGCATGGTCTGCTTTGGAACCAAAAAGACCGACTCCATCAAAGGGCATGTCCATGAGTGTATTCTGGACATCACCCGAGAAACCAGTTGTTCTCAGCCAGGCGTGGCGACGTAGCGCCACCGTCGTTGCAAGCGATCTGCCCAGCGAGTCGGCGGTATCAAGGCCACAACGTATGGTGTATTTAGCCGCATCTCTTCCTTCCGCAATGGCGCGGGTAAGCAGTGTCTGGACCTCCTCAGAACACTGTGGCAAAACAGCCGCCACCGAATCCCACAGAGAGTGGGTATATCGGCCCAAAAGGCAAGCGGTGTTGACGGACCGCAAGCCAACACTGGAGGAAGAAAAAGCCTTCTTCCCAAATTGGTCCAGGCGTTTGGATTCCCTATCCGGAGGGGCGGTAGGCAAGGCGGTTTGGGAGGCAGAGGCTTGGACAACCAAGCTCTCGGGGGTGGGATGTTGGGAGAGAAACAAGGGGTCGCCCGGAGCAGGGCGATGTCGTCGGGCCACGTTCCTATCCACAGGAGCCCCTGTGGTGGGCTTGGACCAGGCGCCCAAAAGAACGTCAGTGAGTGCATCATTAAACGGCAGCACAGTCTCCGTGGAGGAAGCTGCCGGCTGAAGCACTTCCGTCAGGAGATTAGTCCTGACAGCCACAGTAGGCAATTGGAGATGCAAGGCTCCAGCTGCTCTACGCAACACCGTTGCGAAATTAGCTCCCTCCTCCGTAGCCACGGGAGGAGACAGCATGCCAGTGTCAGGGGAAGTGTCTAGACCACTGGCATCCCCAAGTTCCTCAGCCCAGTCCTGATCATACTCACACTGTTGTGTGAGAGGGTCTTCCGACCCCTCCCAGCTCTCTTGGTCCTCCTCTGGTTCAAAATATGGAGGAGGAGAGACATTTGGGACCCAAGGTCTCATCGGCGCCGGAGCCGGCGTCGAGCGACGTCGGTCCGGCTCCATGTCCGGAGCCGGAGAGAACCGGGGAGCGACGCCGTCCGGAGCCCCGGACGGCGTCAGGAACGGCACCGGGGACATCGGCGTCGGCGGAGGCGTGGTTAGGTCAACCGGCGTCGATGGGGGTTGCGGTACCACCAGAGCCGGGATCGAGGCCGGAGCCGAGGCCGGGATGAAGGCTGGCGGGACAGGCGGCGCCGGGACCGTAGTCGGCGGCGACGCCGGAGCAACCACATCAGGGCCCGCGGGGCCCGAAGGCGCATTGGAGGGACCTTGAGGCCCGAAGAGGCGGGCCATGGCCGACAGGAATTCCTGTATTTCGGCCGGAGTCGCCCCCGAACCCGGAAAGGACGGGTAATGTGGGGGCGGCTCCACAGGCACGTCCGGGGCCGCGGGGACGGTGCCGACAGGGGCCTCAGCCGAGTCGCGAGACCGGCGAGGCGAAGTCTTAGAGCGATGGTGCTTCTTAGACTTCTTGTGCTTCGACTTACCCAAGGAGCGCGAAGACTTGGACTCCGACAACCGGCGGGGGCTCCGCGACTGGCCCCTCGACCTCTCCCGGGACCGGGGCTTGGTGCGGCGCGGAGCCGACTGCCGGACCTCGAGTAGCTTTCGAGACCGCTCTCGCAAAGCCTTCGGGTTAAGTTTCCGGCAGTCAGGGCACGACTTCGTGTCGTGGTCTCGGCCGAGACAGTAGAGACACTCTAGATGCGGGTCTGTGATCGACATCATTCGACCACAGGCGTCGCATGGCTTGAAGCTGGGCATCCCTACGACACCTAGGAGTCGATGAAGACTCGAAAAGAAACAGTGAAAAAATTCACCCAAAAATTGTCAAAAATTGACTAGGGCACTGCTCTTCCCGTATCTGCGCTTACTGGTGCGGAAAAAGAAGAACTGACGTCAGAGCGCAGGGGCGGCGTCTAAGTACTGCCCGCGACGTCATCCCGGCGATCTCGACGCCGACGACGGACGAGGAGCCGCACGACGACGCCTACCGACGCGCAAGGGTACTGCTACGCAAAAACTTTCCGGATCCAGCCTGACGCCTGGGGATATTCTAAGGTAAGGAATCTGTCACTAACGTGTCTCTTTCAGATGTGGTTTGCAACTAACTGTGGCAAGCCAGTCTTCAGCAGCCAGTCATTGAGTTAGGAAAAAACTGGAACTCCCGACCTCTTAAGATGGGCAGTGACCACCGCCATCACCTCTGAACACCTGAGGGACACTGGTAAGGCAGAAAGGGAGCACTGCAAACTGGAAGCACTCATGGCTCACCTAGAACAACAGATAGCCTCTGTAAGCCTCTTGGGCGGCGCTGTGAAAATAAGCGCCCTACAGACGCAATGCCCCTATCCAGTCTCCAGGATCTTGGGAAAATAGAACCTGGCCCAGGGTGAATATTTTCCATTTGTCCTTGTGCAGGAAGGCGTTAGCATAGGACAGAGGCCTCCATCCTTTTTTGGCACAAGGAAATAACCAGAATAGCACCCAGTCGTTGCTTACGGGGCCGGCACCCTCTCTAGGGCTTCTTTGGCCAAAACAACCAGCACCTCTTGATATAAAACGAACACATGGTCATTTGAAAAGTGGCCCGGTGTAGGTTGCAAGTGTGGTGGTTCGAAAGGAATGGCAGGGCAGGGCAGGCTCCATTGGACAATCTGCAGGGCCCATGTGTTGGATGTAATGTGTTGCTACCTGTAGGAAAGTGCCTCTTTTGGACATGGTTAGCCCTCACTTTTTGACTGGAAAGTGATGTAGTTTTGACTGGAAATTCACAGGGTCCTTACCAACCAGGTCCTCTGTGCCAGATCTCCTTCCCTAAATAGTACCTTTTGTTTCCACAATTGACACCCCTTTAGCTCCCATATAAGTCCCTAGTAAAAGGTACCCCTAGTACCAAGTACCTTGTGGTTAAAGAGTTCCTAAGGGCTGCAGCACGAATTGTGCCACTCTGAGGGACCCCTCACCAAGCAAATGCATACTACCACTGCAGCCTGCTTGCCTTGGTGCAGACAAAACTGAAGTCTCGACATGGCACACATCCCTGTGCCCCATACCCACAGACACTGCGCGAGATAGAGGTAAGATACCCCTTTAGCAGGCTTTAGCCCTAAGGAAGGGTGCATTATACCTCCTGTGAGGGCATATCTGCGTGAGCAGATATGCCCCTGCAATATCCTTGTCGATTCCGTGATTTTGTAAGTGACCAGGGAAGCCATAGTAAGTACATGGGCTGGACACTCGTCATTATGAGTTCCCCAGCTCCATGATGGCTTCACTGAAATATGGGATGTTTGGTACCAAACATCTCAGCATAATAAACCTGCACTGATTCCAGTGTCAGATTTACTAAAAAAAAGTACACGCAGAGGCCCCTTAGAGGGGTCCCCTGAAACCTACCAATACTTAGTGTGATCACCGATTGGGCTAAGCCAGCCTATCATCACCACACAGTGTTCTGACCTCATGCGCACTATGTGGCAGACAACAATGGCTTTGCTGCGTGGAGGTGTTCACACCTCCCCCTGGTCAGGAAGAGCCATCCATGGCAGGGAACTTCAAAAGGCCTTACAACCTTTGTAATGTGACCCCAGCCTCTCCTGTTAGAGCAAGCAGGCCCCCTTCCTGTCCTCACCCCCTTTTTGGCGGGAGGACAGGCAGTAAAACATAGAAAGAATTGAAGGTGTGCCCCCCTCTGCCAATTCCACCCCTCAGGTGCTGGAAGCACTGAAGTACACTTTTCAGTGCCACCATCTTGAATATGGTGGGACTCCTCCAATCAGGATCAGGGATATCCCCCCCCCCCCACGAGCATTTAGAGGATATAGTCACCCTTAAGGTAAGTAGCCCATTGGCTGAAACCTGGCACTCCCTTTAAGCACCCCTAAATGTAGTATTTAGGTGGCCCCCTTGAGCCCTGTTCCCGACGACCAAAGAAGAGGCGAACACTACAGAGTTGCACCAGCAGAGAAGACTGCAGACACCAACTGACTTAGCCCCAGCCCTGCCGGCCTGTCTGCAGCCCTCGACGATCCTGCACCAAAAGACAACTCGGCCTGCAGCCAAGCGACCTCCAGAACCCTGGGAGGACTGACTGCCTTCAATAAATATCAAGACTCCCAAGAACAGCGGACCTGTTCACCAAGCAACCATCTTCGAGTAAGGACTCTGACATGAAGAACCGCAAAGCCTGCCCCCGGTTCCACCTCTGCACCAGGCGCCTTCAGTCTGAGTCCAAGTGGCTCACCAGTTCCAGCAAGGTTCCCCGGCGCCCCAGAGCCCCACTCCATCATAATCTGACCTCTCCTCGACTCCTAGACATCGCCTGCAGCCTCTGCACAGAGATCCACCAACCACGGCCTGCTATGGTAAGCAGTTTCCAACCCAAAAAAGCACCCCTGCACCGGTCAGTCCTGGGCCTTGGTGAAGAGGACAAAAGGGGTCCCTACATCCCAAAGCATGGCAACTTACCTCTGCAGGTTTCCTTCGACCGACCTCCTGGCCTGCAGCCCTTGTTCGATTTGGCCGTTCTCCATTGCCTTGGGCACCCGACGCTATGTTGGCACCCTACCGCCCCTGAGCCGCTGGTGGTGTAGTGTTGGTGCTGCTTTGGGCTCCGGCCAGTGCTTGCTTAAACCCCGGAGACTGCCCCCCCCCCCCCCAAAGCAGCTGCTACTCACCTGTAACCAGCCTCTGACCGATTGCCCCTAATTCCCATTGATTTGTATTGGGTGCCTGACCTCGAATTTGCACCCTGCACCCAGACGCCCCTGTGCCGCTGGTGGTACACTGTTGAACTGAACCTTGCCCAGTACTTACCTTAACTTCTGAAGACTGGCCTTGTAAGTCGATGTTATACCTATGTATGCTGAATGTTATCTTCCTCCCATAGGTTAACATTGCAAAGTCTGAAAATTGCAGTGTCCATTTATGAAACTGAAAAGTATTCCTTTTGAGAAAAAAACATATTTGCCTATGGCGAAGTTCTGTGGTTCTGAAAAATAAACATAACTAAGTACTATTTTTATAAATTTGTCTCCGATTTATTCATTGAGTGTGCCTCTCATTTATTGCCACTGTGCGTACAACAAAGGCTTAGAGGGTAATGTTAAGCCTAACTGCTCGCCCACACTACCACAAAATAGAGCATTAGTATTATCTACTTTAGCCTCTGTAAGGCCTCTGGGGATCCACTGGACTCTCTGCACACTATACCTCATTGTACTGGAAAGGCTGTGCACCATTTAGGGCAGACTATGGGGGCTTAGAAATTGTGGCAGGAGGGACGAAATATTGATATAGTGCTGCCATCGATGACCAGGTCGTTGCCTGTTGGGACCAATGCCCTGACCTCGAAGGGCTGGGCGGCCTGTTGCATAGACAGCAGAACCTGGCTATGCCACTATGCCAAGGCTCTGGCATATCTCTAAAAAGGGTGACATTGTTTGGGTGGGGGGGGGGGGGTGGAGAGCGGGAGATTGCCTGACTGGAGCTGTAAGGTGCCATGTCTCGGCTCTCTTTAAAATGCTTTTTTTTTTATTGCTAAAAAGTATCAAAGTTTAAGATACAAACACCATTACTGCAGCATAAGTATACAAATACTTGTCACAACAGCTTACAAAAATTAACAATTCATTTGTCAAACCACTATAATACCCATTAATAGACAAATTAACAAGATACATTTCATAAAATCTCATGTAAGTAGCCAGGCATATAAGAAGCAAACCTGTGCCCAACTGGTGCCCAGAGCTTCAACAGCCTACGTCTAATAGGATTATTCTGTATTTTCATCCAACTGTAACAGATTGTTCAGTTTGTTAAATAAGACATCCCAAAATGGTAAAAGTATTGGGCAGGTTGCAAAAACATGAGTGGTATCTGCATCTGGCCCCTTACAGCGAAAACAATTAGAAGTTGCTTTAAAACCCATTCTAACCAATTTATAAGGTATGTAATACACATCATACAAAATATTAAATGAATGAGTTTTGAGACGAGACCCATTAAGTGTATTTTGGGCCAGCTGAATATTTTGGGCCAGTCTAAAATCCTCAAGAGAAACAGGGCGGTCCAGGTTCTTAGCCCACTTACTTGCCAAATACGCAAAATGGTGTTCATTGGGACTACAACTCATGAGAACATGGTAAAGAGCGCCAACAGAGCAGCGTTTAGGCATGTGGCAGAAATTGTCCAAAAAACGGTTTTGCTCCAATGCAACTTAATTAGCTGGAAGGTGAGCTATAAAATCCCTACCTAACCTGCAGATGCCTAAATAAAAACCCTGCCTATGCATACCAAATAAGCCCTGTAATACCTCACAAGAAAGTACCACCCCGTCACAAAATAGTTGACCAAACCATTCTATGACAATCTGTTGACAGAAATCTAAATAACCACCATGCAATAACAAAGGCATGTTAGGGTTACACGCAAAAGAAAAGTATACCGATTAAAGCTCGGGATATTACACCATCTTCTAATTGAAAGCCAAATCTTATGAAAACTAGAGCATTTTAAACTTTGTACATTTAAAATAGACTGCCGATCAAGCCATACAAGGACATCAACTCGTGAGTAAAAAATCAGATATTCTGGAAAAAGACTTGACCGCTGCCATGCGGGGTGGGGGTGTTTATGTCCCCAGATAAATTTCGGCTAACCTACCTCTATCCTTCTAAAGAGCAGCTTGGGAAGATATAACGGTATTGGGAGGAACAGTTAGAGAAACCGTGCCAGGATAACCATTTTAATAAGGTTGCATCTCCCAATCAACCCCAAATGAAACTTGTCTTATTTGCTAAAAACTTGTCAATGATTCATGATAAAGCGTCTCAAAATTAAGGTAAACAATCTTTCATACAGGATGGAATCTGAACCCCTAAATATGTGGTTTTTCAAACATACCGAGGATCTGGGAAGCCAGGGGGTAAGCTTTCAATCTGCGTTTTTCCAATTTTTAGCTTATACCCAGAAACCTTGCCAAACCGGCTGGCAATCTATTTTGATACTAGCCGGGGAAGATGTAAATTTCATCTGCATATACCATGACTTTAGCCTCAAACCAACTGAGCTGCAATGACGGAATGCAATCTAGGGACTTTAACATCTAAATTAATGGTTTTAGGTACAATGAAAAAAGCAAAGGACACAGATAGCCCTGACTAGTTCCCAGATTGAGCAAGACTTTATCAGTCAATCTACACATGAATAGTATTCGAGCCAACATGAAAGTATAGAGAATTCTCAGAAATGATAAAACTGTCTGCTAGCCCTATTTGAGCCATTAGGGACCACAGGAAGCCCCAGGAGACCCAGTTGACTGCTTTCTCTGCGCCCACAGGATCATTTCTGTGGGTTCCCAAAGCACTTCTGCCACCTCCAATGCTGAAATGGCCAAGGTGATGAGAGCAGTTGTATCTCATGAAGGAACAGTCACGCGGCATAGTATCGAGACAGGCCCTGATGCTTTACCTGAAGCCAAAAAAAACTATGCTTTCCTAATCTCGATGAAGGTGACTGGCGTATCCAGTTATTCGTATTTAGTGGTTGTTGAACAATGTAGTCTCACTGACTGCAAACAGCCATCAATAGCTTCTTGTGAAGGGTACTACTCACAACGAGTGGAGTAAATTTTGTGAAATGCTGCCAAAATAGCCACAGGGCCTACCATTGTCAGAACAGCTAAATTCCGATTACTAGTGATTAAGTTCTTGGAATATATATTTCTATGCTGAGAAATCAGCAAATATCCCATCTCTTTGCTATTCTCAAAGCATAAAGCCTGTTTTGTTCACCATTTCTGATAGGCCTGCCCCAAGCCCTTTTCTGTATTATCAAATGAGAAATAGCTGTTCAAATATTATTTCAGCTCTTTCTAAATGACTGTTGGCAATACACAGAGAATATTCTACTTCTAGAAGAAGCAGCTCAGCGCAAGATTGTTTCTCTAATATCTTTTTCTGTTTTGTCCCGATATATAGTCTGACCCCGAATTATGCCTTTCCGACAATTGAGGGAGTCGAATCTTTCTTAAAATAAATGTATTCTTTCAGGCAGGCAGTCAGACATATTTACATATTTACAAATGATCCAATCATAATTTGCGATCAAACTACCACAGCGGACGCGAGACCTCAGAGATGTAACTAAGTTTAGTATACACGGGATAAAGCATTACTATCTGAAATAACCAGCAGATTAAATTTAATTGCGAGTTCTGGTAAAATAAAACTGCTCGCTGGGACCAGATCTATCCGGAAAAGTATAATGTGAGGCCAAACAGAAAGTATAAACCTTCTCTAAGCCCCAACATGCACGCCAAACATCAGAAAGAGCATGAAAGTTGATGAGCTGTTTAAATCCAGATCGCAACTTTTTCATACACTGCTGTGCCATCAGCGACACAGATAGAGTCAGATCCAGGTAAGAGTGTCAAATTGAAATACCCATAAAAAAAGATAGGAGCTCGCCATTGGCTCAACTCTAATAGAAGAAAATTAAAAACTGAGGGGGTCATCCTTGTTCGGTGTATAGAGAAATAGAGAATGAAAATAGTCAATTGAAAGTTGTTTTCCCCAATATGAGCGATGATCCACCTACCAGATTGATTCATGGTGACATTATATACCTTACACTCACGGCTTCAAGCAAACAGGATGACAGCCCCGTTGTGGGTCCTCACCCCCTGATGCAGCAAGGATCTTATAGCCTACACTATTAAGATTAACTGCAGTTTGAGTGTGATCAGCTTCTCCCTAACATGTCTCAGCTTAGCTGTAGATCTCAAGCAGTTTATGTTCTAACTCAGAAAATCCATATCCTGGCCAATATATGGTGCACTGTTAGCCATAGATAAATATCAAGAGCACAGCCTTCTTGTGAGAGGCTGGCCTGGTATATGTTGTCCACTAATGTAAGTGGGCACCTTGCACCAGTCCAGACAACCCTGATGGTGATTTAAGAGGTCTCAGACAACCTTAGAAAGCTATCCAAGTGGTAGCTGTGGAGAGAATCCTTCAGGCTTAGTCTTGGAGTGCAAAGGAGCTTGTTTTTACCAGAATGCAATCTTATAGTATAGATTAAACGAAAAAGCCACACAAGGTATTTATAAAAATATGTATTTATTATAGAATACTCTAGTACGTCCCACTATCTCCCACACGGAGATAGACACAAAGCACACAATAGTATAGCAAAGAAATCACAGTAAATAGCAGTAATACACAGTGGGCCTCGGGGGGGGACAAAACCATATACTAAATACTAAAAGAATTGGTATAAGAACCACGACTTGAGTCAGGATAATGTCGAGAGGACGTAGAATTGCTGGGATCTTAAGGAACCACCCAAGGAGAGTAGATGGGGACCCCATGGAGTGCGTGTGCAGTGTGAGTACACAACTGCATGCTCCGTACAAGTCTATGGGTAAGTCGGGGTCGGATTTTTAAAAATTAAGGACCCTTCCCAGTGGACTACAAAGAAACCCCGTGGAAGACAGAAGGTTGGAGAGCCACCCCACCCATGAATACCTAAGTACACAAGTTACCTAACCCAGGGAAGCCGGGTGCATAGGTGTGAACATGAGCCGCTGCTGTAAGAGGAGAAAGTGTCAGTTGGAATCCAAATCATGGATTCTTGTCAAAGAGTACCTGGAAGCAGAGGAGACAGTCTGGGTCACTTGAGAGTGACCAGGGGCTCAGTAGACTAATGCGAACCAATGTCTGGTGCTTCAGGATAGTTGACGGTGACCTTGACTCTGCAGCTACGGGGACCAGGCGACGTTGGGGACGACTAGGAGCCGGATGCAAGCTGTCCCATGAAGGATGTCGAATGCTCAGGGGTCAGTGTCCGGCGGGAGCACCAACAAGCCTTGGCAAAAGCAACCCATGCAGAAGTCAAGGAAGCGTACGGTTCAGACCAGCAAGGTCCAGGAGACTCACCACAAGCAGAGGAGTCAGGGCAGGCCCCGAGCAATCAGGGGAGCCCAAAGAAATTAAAGATGACCCTCAATTGGACCCACAGGCGGGAGGCACAGGAGTCGCGAGAGGACCTCGGGCAGCTTCACAAATCAGGCCACGGAGCACTCGGTGCAAGGTGGTTGAAGAGGTTTGTAGGAAATGTTGCCAGAGGTTGGGGCTACTTGGAGCCCAATGCACTTGGATTGGCAACAAGCACATGCACTTGCAAAAGTATGCGGTGCACAGGGACTCGGGGATTGCAGCCCCCACGAGGGATTATGACCTCAAACTCGGTGAGAGGCCAGCTCGGACCTTGAGGGACGTAGAAACCCACCTCCTGTGTTGCTGAGCCTTTCGGAGTCCATAGGAGCTCGGGATCAGCAGACCGGTCAGCAGTGTTGCGGTGCCTGCGAATGCAGGGGAGTGACTCCTTCACTCCAAGGGAGATTATCTTCAGGTGTCTTGGATGCTCCACAGGTCCTACACGGATCCTGTATGGTGCACAGGCACAGACGATGCAGCAGACAGAGGGAGATGAAGTCAGGCCCAAACAAAGTGCAGCGAGGTCCAGAGTGCCCAAACGGTCGAAGTGCAGTGGTTTCTGTTCTGAATCTTGTCCACGACGAATCTAAGGTCCTACAGCCTGGTAAGCACTTAAGTACTCACGGGAGAGGGTTGGAAAGATTCAGGGGACCCTCCCAAGGGAGTGTCTGGACAGGGGGGAGGTTACTCCCATGTCCTTTGTCCAGTTTCGCGCCAGAGCGGGAGCCAACGGCTCACAGGACTGGTTTGAACTGGACTATGCACAGGGACACCAAATGTGCCCCTCATGCAGACTTTCAGTCGCTGGCAAGGGCACCCACCCAGCCCTAATACACTAAATCCTGTCTGGAAGGTGGTCACCCCTCCCTGTGACAGGATGCCTATTGTTCTGCCTTCCCCTGCTCGAGCTTGGCTCAGCAGCAGGAGAGCAGAAATGTGTCTCTGGTCGGCAGCAACCATTTTGTGCTGTCCGGAGCTAGAAGGCTAGTACCTGTAACACCAGGGGCCCCACGAAGGACGCTTTGGAGGGGTGGAATCATACCTCCCACACCGGTTACTGGTGTGGGGGTATGATTCCAACATGTTTGACACCAAACACAATAGGGTTTGTTTCAGCCGTTTTATAGTTGGTCATCACGCAGTCGCATAATTCTCCTCTATAGTAGTCTATGGCTGCTTCACCCACAACCCGGGAGAATTGACTCCATAGGCTGCAGGGGTGTCCTGCTCATGCAGGGGCACCCTCTCACTAAGAACCAAGCACCCTGCCCTCAGGATTGTAAAGGCCTGTTAAAGGGGGGACTTCTAGGTTTGAAGTGCAGTGACCCTTAGATATAGTAAACCTATATCTTAGGTAAGCGGTGCATGCACCAACTTACACAGGCTGCAATGGCAGGCCTGTAGTTCCATTTTGCATGGCCTCTCATGGGTGGCATAATACATGCTTCAGCCCATGGGAGGCCTCTGGGGTACTTATGCCCTGGGTAGATGGGTACCATATACTAGGGACTGACAAGGGTACCCCAGTAGCCAATCTGGAGTGTACCGTACCATATACTAGGGACTGACAAGGGTACTCCAGTATCCAAACTGGAGTGTACCCAAGTACATAGCATATTAGTTTAGGGAGAAAGCAGATAGACTCGGGTCCTGATTAGCAGGATCCCAGTCAGGCTAGTCAAAAACAGCATTACATCCAGCAAAAAGTGGGGGTAACCATAAGAAGCAGATCCTACTTTCCTACACTTCTGAACAACATGTTTAAAGGAACCAATTCATCCTTTCCGTTTTTCTGCCTCCTGCAAACCCCACACCTGGCAATGACCAACAAGAGCCACCCCCAAAAACTTCCTTACCCATAACCCGCCACCCCACCCAGCGCCATCCTATAGCCCATAGCTATCCTGATTTCCCAAAGAAAAAAAACCCATCTTCTCCCCCTCTACACTATCGCCCCCCAAAGACATGGAAATTCATATTTTGGATAGTTGCTAATCAATGCTAGCTCCAGACCTCGGAGTAGACCCAGTGACGTGTAGTTCCTATAAACCCATATAGGATCTGCGCGTTTAGACAACAAACTGTGGGGTTGGTGTCCAGACTGATTCCAGACACCCCCACCGGGTATGTTCGCCTGTATACCTAGCTAGCTCACAGTGCCACTGTAAACTCCTCTTACCAAGGAGAGAATAGTTCTTGGCAACTACCGAACATGACAACTCTGTCCCATCAGGGATAGTGGAAACAGTACAGTATTTTTTGCTCAGTCACTCGTGCTCACTTTGTCTCAGAGATGCACAGAATAAACGGTGGGGACTTTTTCAATAAGCATTTATTGAAACAGCATCATTCTAGTGTAAAATAGGTGTGCTGAAACAACCATAAGACAGAAACAGATATAAATTATATTAAGCACCAACAGAGTAAATGGATTGTAGATTTCTACCATAGTGCTAAAACAATGGATATATGCAAGCATATAAATACATGACAATAGTAATGCGTACTCCTACGATGCAACCCTAACTAGATGTATCTAAGTGTACCTAGCAAGTATGTAGGTGTAGAGCCAAGAATCCCCCTAGGCTGAAGCCAACCACATTACATGAAGTGAGACTGTGGGATCCCGTCTTGGTCTCGAGATGGACAGCCCGTGAGGGATGTCAGACCACTGCGAGCTGGAGTGTCTGCGTGCAGAAACCTCAGCGTCTCGTGTCAGTGTATCAGCATGGTAGTCTTTCTCCTCTTCCTGCCTCGGCAAAGATATGGTGTATATATACCCAAAAGGTACCCCCCAGGGGATTCTACCTTGCTGTGTCATGTTGGCGGAGGATGACGGAAGGGATGACCCTTATACATAGTTAAGCAGAAGATGGTAATCCTGCTGTGATTCTGAGAATCTTCATGCATAATTGAGGCTAGTTTTCGGGGAAATCTTATGCAGCGCTTAACTAGGTAAAAGGTTAAAACCAGTTATGTAGTGTAATGTAGGTGAAGGGTTAGGAGAATACTTGGGCCTATATTGGGGTACCCTATGAAACCTAACAGCAGACCAACACCTAGTAAACTTTTTTTTAAAAAGGTGGGCTCCACCAGAGAGAAAAAGAGAAAGACAAAATAGGAAATTTGGCTACATTAAGCCAAGGCCCACGAGGCACTATGTATTATTGATCAGTGTAAAAAGCATATACTTAAAATTGCACTTTCCATAGAAAAAGAGAAAAGGAAAAAAAAGATCCCAGCCATGTCCATTTATCAATCTATCTTGTCCTGCCCCCAAGATTTTAAAGGTTTCTTGAGCTTTGATTGGATCTTGACAAAAATATGTTTGACCCCAATGGAGGATTCTTAAGTTTGCCAACTCAAGAAGAGAAACCGAGGCCCCCAGTTTGACAAAGGCTGGAATCAATTCTCTAAGCTGCCACCTGTGCACAACTGTCTCATGGCAGAAATCCAATCTAACAAAAAACTCAACAGCACAAGATTTAATAAGCGAGCCAGTTGGTACACCAATTGGAAAAAGTAAATCAAAATTGCCAGTTTGTACTGCAGGGCTCTGCCCTTAGTTGGTTTACGGAAAGGGAACTGAGGAGCAAGCTGCACCTGCGGACAATGTTTAAATCCGTAAGTTGGGGAATGTTTGCTTAAATTGATAAACAATATATCCTATGGTGTCATCACCCTCATGCCCCTTTGGTATTCCGAGCACCCGCAAATTATTGCAGTGCATACGATTTCCATGTCCTCCATCTTATGAGCAATATTCCTCAACTTTGTTTCATGGTCCTCCACCCTGGACCCGAGTTTGCTGCATTATAGTCTGCAGCAGAGTGAAGAGATTTTGATTATCATTCCATCTGCCATGAAGTATGTCGATATTCTTGGACATTTTGAACAGCATCACCTGTATTTTAAGATGTGCTGCCTTAAAGGATAACAAATGGTTCCGATACTCTTCCCTATGTGCCTGTAACAGATCATAAATTGATGACAGAATGAAGTAAGAACAGAGCGAACAGGAGCATAATCTGGTGGTCTCCCAGTCTTAGCCTGATCAGTCAAGCTCCAAGCACAGAGGCAGATACAATAGCTGCAGGACCCAGAGTCGCACCAAAAAATCTGTCCGCCCTGAGCAGGATGCACATCACCAGAGTTAGCCCCAATAACCTGAGGATTTGTAGAGGTCAGTTCCATGCCCTCGGAATCCCACAGCCATATCCTAGCTGAAGAGCAGACAGACTTGCAGGCACAGAAATGTGCTTTTCCTTAACCTTTTTTCTTTTAGTTACAGTGCCCACCCTGCCAGATCCAGCTTTAATAGACTCCTGATTTGGCAACATATCCTTCATAGAAGTTTCATTAATTGACTGATTCTATGCCAGGACCGGAGACTCATTCTGCATTTCTCTTTAATTTTATTAACACAGCAGCCCAAAACAAAAGCACCAATACAATGTTTAACAAAATATTACATATCCCATAAGTCTTTAGTGCTGCACGTAGTCCACCAACAGCTATAGAGTGAGTCTTATAATCATCCACCAAGGAAATGCACTTCCTCTTTCTTCGGTGCTCAGCAGCCAGATAAGTGCTTTTCCTTAGTGAATGTTTGTGTGGTGATTCAAATTTCTTAAATACGGTTTCTTCCTATGAGCAGAGTCTGCCAATAAGCCTTGCGTTTTCTCTTTCAGTTATTCAACTCACAAGTTTGGCATAGTTTAACCCTGAGGGTCCGATGTGCAACTCCTGGGGCTGCAAGGAGGTCCCGCTGGGAAGCCCTCCCATATTACAGGCAAGGATCGCAGTGTAACACTGGCGCCTCTAGAGGGCGAATTATGTTGGTGCAGTGCCACCAGAGGGTGCAGGGTGATCACGTTGTGCACTGTTCCCCACGCGGCTCGTCTTCTCCTTCAATCAGTTGCTGAGAAAGACTGCCTATTCATGAGCATGTGGACGAAAATCTTGTTATAGTCACCCCTTTAAGCTCCAGTATAAGATGTTTTAACTGCAGAGATCAGTCCAGAAGCCCGTATTAGATGACATTCCAATAAGACAGCCTGTCATACAGTTTCCACTTGCTCAGTGGGAACTGTGCATTTGTTGGACAACAAATGTGATGATGCCAGACTGATTCTACGCACCTCCTCAGGATGTGTTGGCTTATAGTCCTGCTAGCTCACAGTGCCACCATAAGTACCTCTAAATCTAGGAAGATCAAAAAAGGTTTGGGCAACTCAAAACATGGCAACCCTGACTCCACTGGGGATCGTGGTAACAGATCTAGAACCTTTTTGATCAGTCGCTCATGCATACTCTGTTTGATACACAAGAAATACACAAAGGGGCTTTTCAATATATATTGAACCATTGTGATTCTTGTATAAAAGATATACACTGCAATGAGCAATAGACAAAAGAAGATAAAAGTAATTAGCAGTATAAATACATTTAAAAGGATAAAAAATTCCACGATTGTGCTACAACAGTGTATATATGCTTGCATATAAGTACTGTAGATAGTGTATTCCTACTATGAGCTCCCTAACCTATTTGTCTAGGGTGGGTGTTCTGCCAAGAATCCCCAACTGGAAGATCTAACTCCCCATTACCCGAAGGTATGCATGTTTGCAGGTCCCCGTCTTGGTCACAAGTTGGACATCCCTCCTCGCAGAGGGTAAACAGGAATCTGGTGGGCTGAGACTCAGACAACAGCGACCTCGCAATGACAGCAAAGTGCTCCTCTGATTTTAACACAAAAATGTGTGTATTTATAACCGCAGCATCTATGCTTCCGTGACGAGGCTTTAGCCAGGCTGACATGGTTTACTCTCTTGTGATAGGCATGTCGCCTCAAGGACAAGTAACAAACAACAACATTTGAACATTGTATGTTCAGTCCTTGTACTAAATGTTCAAGGTGTAGCGATAGTGTACTTACGAAGTGGAATTGAAAGCAATGTACTAATCCCATACTGCCACGCAAGCAAATGTGTGTCAAAAGTCACTGTGTAGAAAAGAAGGCAACTTAAAAAACAAGTGTATGTAAAAATGGCAGTGTTATTTCTCGGGCCTAACTTTGCCATGTGCTGCAACTCCTCGGACATGAGTTGACTAAGGCTATCTAATATTAGCAAGCAAAACAGTCTAAAGCACAAGTTACTAACTTGCGTAACGATATATCTGTAAGAGACAGTAGTTAGTGACAGATTCCTTACCTTAGAATATCCCCAGGCGTCAGGCTGGATCCGGAAAGTTTTGCGTAGCAGTACCCTTGCGCGTCGGTAGGCGGCGTCGTGCGGCTCCGCGTCCGCCGTCGCCGGGATGACGTTGCGGGCAGTACTTAGAAGCCGCCCCTGCGCACTGACGTCAGTTCTGTACACGACTTTCCGCGCCAGGAACGCAGAGCCATGCAAGAAGCTGACATTGGTGTCTGAAAAATTCTAGGGCCCTGAAAGGGATGTCCTTAACCCTAGAAATCAGTCCGCAGAACGGGGACGATGGGTGGGGCGGTAAGGAATCTGTCACTAACTACTGTCTCTTACAGATATATCGTTACACAAGTTAGTAACTTGTGCATCTGAAAGACACGTTAGTGACAGATTCCTTACCTTAGAATAGATACCCCAGCAATACCAACCCCGGTGGTGGGTCTGCGAACAACGATCAGACAAGGAAGTCCCGGAGAACAGAACGGCCAAAGAAGCCGTCTCTCCGGACTTGGCTGTCAAGGCAGTAATGCTTGGTAAACGTGTGCAACGAGGCCCACGTAGCTGCCTGACAAATGTCCTGCAAAGGGACACCACGTCCTAAAGCCGTGGTGGCGGCCGTGGCCCTGGTGGAATGGGCACGCAACCCAACAGGGGGCTCTTTTTTAGCCAAAGAATAACAGGCCTCGATACACAAGATGACCCAGCGGGAGATGGTCCGCTTGTGTACCGCCCGACCTTTTTTGGCGCCCACGTAGCCAACAAAGAGCTGGTCGTCCACCCGGAACTGTCGTGTGCGATTTAGATAAAAATAAATCGCACGTTTTGGGTCCAGACGGTGGAGCCTCTCTTCCTCTCTAGAAGGATGCGGAGGCGGAAAGAAGGTGGGCAAAGTGATGGTCTGCCCAATGTGGAAAGCAGTAACCACCTTTGGCAAGAAGGACGGACGCGTCCTGAGAACAACCTTGTCTGGGTGGACGGACAGAAAGGGAGGCTTGCAAGAAAGAGCCTGGAGCTCACTCACCCGCCGAGCGGAGGTGATAGCCACCAGAAAAGCTGTCTTCAGAGTTAGAAGAAGAGGACAGTTATGCAGAGGCTCAAAGGGAGCGCACATGAGAAAGGTAAGAACCAGGTTCAAGTCCCACTGAGGCATCACAAACGGAACAGGAGGGAAGAGGTGTGTGATGCCTTTTAGGAATCTGTTAACAACAGGGGACTTGAAAAGGGAGGGCTGATCAGGAAGCCTGAGGAAGGACGAGATTGCACAGAGATAGCCCTTGATGGTACCCAGGGCAGAACCCTGCTGGGCCAGAGAAAGAAGGAACAGAAGAACCTCAGAAAGAGGGGCAGAAAGGGGATTCACAGCCTTTGCTGCGCACCATGCCACAAATTTGTTCCACCTGCAGGCGTATACCACCTTAGTGGAGGGACGTCTGGCTGCCAGAATCACATCACAAACTTCGGGAGGCAAGTCGAAAGGAATCAACTGCCGCCGCTCAATCTCCACACAAGCAGGTGGAGGCTGGACAGGTTCGGGTGGAGGACCGTCCCCTGCTGCTGCGACAGAAGATCCTCCCGAAGAGGCAGACGGATCGGGGGATCGACGCTCATACTGAGTAGCTCGGGATACCAAACTCTTCGAGCCCAGTCCGGAGCCACAAGAATGACTTGGGCCCGGTCGCGCCGAATTGTCTTCAACACTCTGGGTAGATGTGGTATAGGCGGAAAGGCGTACAACAGACCGCAACTCCACTCGCGACGAAAAGCGTCGCCGAGCGAGTGCCGCCTTGGAAATTCCAACGCGCAGAACTGATGACATTGCGCGTTCTCTTCGGTGGCGAATAGATCTAACCAAGGCTCTCCCCACTGTAGAAAGAGTCCTTGCGCCACTTCCGAGTGAAGACGCCATTCATGATCCATCATGCACCTGCGGCTGAGTTCGTCCGCCCTGGCGTTCAGGGAACCTGCCAGGTGTTGAACCATCAGGAATATGCCCTGATGTTCCAGCCATGTCCAGAGGCGCAGAGCCTCCTGACATAGGCGCCACGACCCCACCCCGCCCTGTTTGTTGCAGTACCACATGGCGGTGGTGTTGTCTGTGAACACCTGCACTACCTTCCCTTTGACAGAGGGAAGGAATGCCTTCAGTGCAAGTCGGATCGCCCGGAGCTCCAGAAGGTTGATATGGAGCCGGGACTCCGCCGGAGACCAGAGGCCTCTGATCTCCGCCTCTCCCATGTGACCGCCCCATCCCAGAAGGGACGCGTCCGTCACAACTGTGTGCTCTGGCTGGGGAAGGGAGAGGGATCTGCCCATGACCCATTGCCGGTTCGAGAGCCACCACTGCAACTGTTTTGCAGTCCCCACCGAAATCTGGACGTGATCGGACAGGTTGCCCTGATGCTGCGCCCACTGGAACTTCAGGTCCCACTGCAGAGCCCGCATATGCCATCTGGCATGATCGACCAGCAGGATGCAGGAGGCCATGAGGCCCAGCAGCCTCAGGGTCATCCGTACCGAAACCCAGGATAGAGGCCGAAAGATCGGAATCATAGCCTGAATATCCCGGACTCGCCGCTCGGGAGGATAGGCCCGAAACTGCGTCGTGTCCAGAACTGCTCCGATGAAAAGGAGCTGTGGAGAAGGAATCAGGTGCGACTTCGGCACGTTGATGGAGAACCCCAGCGAGTGCAGGAGTTCGGCCGTAGTCTGGAGGTGGGAGACGACTGCCTGGGACGAGCCCGCCTTCAGCAGCCAGTCGTCGAGGTAGGGGAAGACTGGAACCCCTGCCCGGCGCAGATGAGCTGCTACCACCGCCAGCACTTTCGTGAACACCCGAGGGGCGCTGGTAAGGCCAAAGGGGAGCACGGAAAACTGAAAATGCTCGTGGCCTACCGTGAACTGCAGGTAACGCCGGTAAGGGCGTCGTTAAACGGGAGCAGAGGCTCCGACGAGGTGGTCGCCGTCTGGAGCACCTCCGTAAGGAGGTTAGTTTTGAGGGCCACCATAGGGAGATGTGGAAATATGCGTCCTGCAAGTCCAACGCTACCATCCAGTCTCCAGGGTCGAGAGCAGTCAAGACCTGAGCTAGGGTGAGCATCTTGAACTTCTCCTTCCGGAGGAAGCGATTTATGTTCCGGAGGTCCAAGATAGGACGCATGTCCTCCTTGTCCTTTTTGGGGACCAGAAAGTAGTGGGAGTAACAACCACGCCCTACTTCTGGGGTCGAAACGTGTTCGATGGCCCCCTTGGCCAAGAGGGCCGCAACTTCCTTCTGAAGAAGCACCAAGTGATCCCCTGACATGCGGTGGTATTGAGGTGGCATGGCTGGGGGGGTCGTCACGAAGGGGAGGGAGTAGCCCCTTCGGACGATGTCCAAGACCCACTTGTCCGAGGTGATGGCACGCCAGTGATGAAGGTGATGGCGGACCCTGCCCCCAACTGGCGTGCTGTGGACCTGAAAGGAAGGACTAGGAGGGCTTGGAGGCCGCGGACGGGGTGGAGGTGGTGGCCTGACCCGCTCGCTGGTTGCCCGACCCGCCACGGCGGGAGCCACGTCCTCGGCCGCGGGAAGACGTTTGCTGCGCGGGCCGGTGGCTGGGCAGCAGACGTGACTGGGCGCCCCTTCCGTGGCCACGAAAGGGGATAAAGCAGACGGAGGCGGAGGGCGCACAGCAGAAAGGCCCAGGGACTTGGCTGTAGCCTGTGAGTCCTTAAAACGCTCCAACGCATGGTCTGCCTTGTTGCCGAAAAGGCCGACACCATCAAAGGGCATGTCCATAAGAGTGTTTTGGACATCACCCGAGAAACCAGTGGTTCTCAGCCAGGCGTGACGACGCAGCGCCACTGTCGTTGCAAGCGATCTGCCTAGCGAGTCGGCGGTATCTAGGCCACATCTGATGGTATACTTTGCCGCATCCCTTCCTTCCGCAATGGCGCGGGAAAGCAGTGCCTGGACCTCCTCAGGACACTGGGTCAGAACCTGCGCCACCGAATCCCACAAAGAGTGGGAACATCGGCCCAAGAGGCAAGTGGTGTTGACAGACCGCAAGGCAGCACTGGAGGAAGAAAAACCCTTCTTCCCAAACTGATCCAGTTTCTTGGATTTCCTATCCGGGGGAGCGGTAGGGAAGGCGCTCTGGGAGGCAGAGGCTTGGACAACCAAGCTCTCAGGGGTGGGGTGTTGGGAGAGGAACAGGGGGTCGCCCGGAGCAGGGCGATGGCGTCGGGCTACGTTCCTATCCACAGGAGCCCCTGTGGTGGGCTTGGACCAGGTGCCCAAAAGAACGTCAGAAAGTGCCTCGTTGAAAGGCAGCAGTGGCTCCGAGGAGGTAGCCGCCGGCTGAAGCACTTCCGTCAGGAGGTTAGTCCTGACAGCCACCGTAGGCAACTGGAGGTGTAAAGCCTCAGCTGCCCTACGCAACACCGTTGCAAAGTTTGCTCCCTCCTCCGTTGACACGGAAGGAGGAGACAGCATGCCAGTGTCAGGGGAGGTGTCCAGACCACTGGCATCCCCAAGTTCCTCAGCCCAGTCCTGGTCGAACTCACATTGGGCAGTGAGAGGGTCCTCCGACCCCTCCCAGTCCTCTTCGTCCTCCAAAGCAGGTTCAAAATAAGGAGGAGGGACATGCGGAACCCAAGGCCGCATCGGTGCCGGAGCCGGCGTCGATCGACGCCGGTCCGGCGCCGTGTCCGGATCTGGAGAAAAATCACCCAAAAAAGTTAGTCCAAAAATGACTAGGGCACTAATCTTCCCGGATCTGCGCTTACTGGCGCGGAAAAAGAAGAACTGACGTCAGCGCGCAGGGGCGGCATCTAAGTACTGCCCGCGACGTCATCCCGGCGATCCCGACGCCGGACGCGGAGCCGCACGACGCCGCCTACCGACGCGCAAGGGTACTGCTACGCAAAACTTTCCGGATCCAGCCTGACGCCTGGGGATATTCTAAGGTAAGGAATCTGTCACTAACGTGTTTCTTTCAGATTCAATGCTACAAAACATATCCATATAAAAGACGCTAAAATTATTAAAAAGGCAATCATACAAGATGAAACCAAAGCTTAGAGAAAGCCATCATTAAAAATTTAAAATTGAATAAAAGAAAAAAAAAAAAGCATCTTAGTTGTTAAAAACAGGCCAAATTAAAAAGTTCCCACCAAACGTAATAGCCAATTGTTTGTGTTTTCTGAGAGGTAGACGAAACAATTCTGTTGCCAGCAATGCAGCCTATAATCCCAGAGGCTCACCTCAGAGCAGGTTTATGGAGCAGTTGTGTTCCCATCCTAGCCCCACAGCAGCCACTGAAGGACTAACCACAGCCAGTGGGAAATTCGCAGAACCAGAGCCAATTCACCAGGAGCAGAAGCCTCCCAGGAAGGCTTGTAGAATGCATTCAGAAGCACCGGAAAACGCATGGGACACCAACACAAATGGGTCTTTAAGGGGTCCACCAGTACTTCAACGTCCAGAGGCTGTACCGATTGCATTCCTAGGCACAAGTCCAAGGAACTCTCGAAAGTTCACAGCGGAATAGAGGCTCCATGCAGCAAAGCCACACAGGCCGAAAGGACAAAACCTAATGTGTATTTAGTTTCTGAAGCAAGGGTGCGCCGAAACATTGTACCATGCGTTCATGGCACAGGAGCACCTGTGGTAGTGCCAGTTACTTTTGATCTTGGAATGGGACATCCATTGCGGAGCAGAAAAACAAAAAACAGTACCGACAATCGGGAGCAGGACCAGCATAAGACCTACAAACGCACTGCCGAGCACGGCGTGAATGAATGATGGAATTACTCCAAAGACTATCTGGAAGGTGCTAACCAAACCAGAGCCTATACTCTTTAAAAAGTGAGCTACCCCCCCAGTATTCAACATGTTAAAAATGCAGTGCACCAGTTCCTTAAAATGTAGTAGGAAATTAGTGCACAGTAGCGACTATCTCTGAAGAGGAATTGCAACTTGAAGATCAAACGTCTCCTTTTCAGATGTTGAGGTCGCATCTTTCTGAAACAATAAGGCTTTCAGTCTGGTCAAGGCGTCAAAGTGCACGTTCGACAGCTTTTTCGAAAGGCCAAAGCGTTGCCTCCCTAACTGTACAGGCAGGTGGAAACAGTACTTGAGTACAACAATTTACAATGGAAGAACCTTGCACAAAATAGGCTATGCCCGATCTCATACCGCAGCAACCCTGATCATTCATCATCAAATAACTCCCTTTAGAGAGCAATCTGAAAGTTGGGGAAATCATGGACACTGGGGAACCCTTCAAGTAGCAAGATAAGTTTGCCACAGACGTGTTACAAGCCCTGTGGAGCGAAACTTCTTTGCACACTAAGGAACCACTTAAAGCATTCTCGCAGCCAGAACCTCTGAGAAAAACGTTAGCTTCCTTATTTTGGTAACAGAATTTAAAAGGTAATTCCCAGTACTCATGTATACACCCTTCCCCTAACACTTCATATCTGCCCACTTGATGTTGTAGACAGTTTTGGAAGTGGAATGTCGAAATCGGCAGAGTAATGAACCCGTGGATTATCCAATCTGTGGAAGGTGTTTCAGCAACAGTGAAAGTTAATTTCTATATGTAACACAGTATGTCGCATCTTTACGTGCTCCGATTATTTGCAGTTTTGTATGGTGAAAACAGGCTTGGGGGATTAATATGTCACCATGGCATGCGGCCAGAATGTAGTGTCTGAAGTGTCCAACTCAACAGCAAGATCCAAGTTGTGACTGCCCATGTTGTATAAGGTCTACTGCAGACAACACTTACCAAGGGAGTACATTCTAGAGGACAAGGTTGTCATACCATTGTCCACCACTGTTAGAGCCTGTTCTAAATTAGCCCTGTCAATCGCGCCCAGTTTTTCAGCAGCTTCCTGCTGATCAACTTACCACACTTCATTGTATATTGCATACAAGAAGCATTTTTGATGTGGTTTTCGAGGACCTAACAAGAAGTCCTGTAGTTCCAAGTCATCAGAAAGAAGAGACAAGTGTTGTTTCACCTGGGAAAATGTTGAGGATTTTAGCAATTCAAGGTACAACTTCCCAACACTAAGTTGTTACCACCCCAAGTGTTCTGTCTGCACATAATACAGATCAGGCCTGCTGATCTTGAAACCCTTGGTGTTACCTAGGAACCCATGCCTGACATCAGTTAGTATCTAACGGCCAAACTAACCATCGCCTCCAATTGTTTTCTGATGAATTGTAAATGCCATTGCGTAGCATGGTGTCTAGTGTTTCCTCCTTGTATTTTGTAAACTTCTGCCAGTTTTCAAAACATGCAAATGTGGGAATGTGTGGTGTCCAACTAACTGATCTTAGTTAGCCCAAGACTTGGCGTTTATTGCACAGTTTTGTTCAGAAAAATCTGTATAAAGAACGCTTTAAAAAAAAAAAAAAAGCCTTGTTCCCCTGAACCTGCCAATCTTTTGTCCCCCAAACTGGTTTAACATTAATAGTGTTCTTCCAAAAGTCAAACCCCTGTGTGGACAGCTGTGAAGAAAAGAAGCAGAATATATCACTTTAGTGTTCATTAGCATATTTTTCTTTGCAGGTGATGGTGCAAGCTTATAATAAGACAACACTGGGTTAAATGTATAATAACCAGAAAAATAAGTGAACTTATGCGCAAAAGTGTTTGAACTACCCCGTGATGGTATAGGGCAATGTTCCCATTATGAGTAATTTAAAACAGCACGTGGAGTACTTGCTTTAGGGAAGAAGTGTGGACCATAATGTCGGGGGAAAAAAACATATCATAGTTAGATGAGCCTTCGTACAGTTCATCGGAAGAAAAATAGTAGAATGCTCAAGGATCTTCTAGCATTTCATGCACTGTATCACTATCCCATTCATCAGAGACAGTACTAGGGGTGATGTCATTCAATGAAAATTTAAACAAATATGGAATTTGTAAAAGTTCTGTGGGACCATACACCTCATAAAAAGCCTTATCCCAAACAATCCCATCAGGAGCTGGATCAGCTCAAATGTTCACCAGGGAAAGGTCTCTTTGCGTGATGAAGAATGTGGTGTTAGAACCATGTTCACCAGTTGTACAGCAGAGCGTTCTGAGAGATAGTGTCCATTCAGGAGTAAGAAAAAGACTCAAACGCAATTTAAAGGACCAGGAAAGGTAACGCAGTCGTAATCCAAAGATTTAGTCAGGGAGGAACAAAATAGGTATTTTTCAGCCATAGATAGAAAACACGCAGTCTCATCCGTAACGGTAGAGGTGTTGGTGGATCAGATGAATCGGAGGAAAAGTCGGTGAAGTAGCCAGAGGCAGTCTGATCTATTTTTGACAACTCTGCAGGTTTTGTAGAACTGGGAGATGACTATATGTGGTACATTGATGTAAACAGCATTCGTGTCAGGATTCCGAATTGAAATCTGTGTATCTGAAAGAGACAATTAGTTATGGATTCCTCACCTTAGAATTACCCCCAGGCGTCAGACTGGATCCGGAGAATGTTTTCCTCAGCAATACCCCTGCGCGTCGATGGGTGGCGTCGGTCGACTCAAGAGTTCTTAGTTGGCGTTGTGGTCGCCGGAATGACGTTCCGGTATCTACTTAGACGCCGCCCTTGCGCGCGGACGTCCGTTCTTTCATTTTCCGCGCCAGCCAGCGCAGATCCGCAGAGAGCGGTACCTCGAGTCACTTTTTGACTCCGTTTTTGTGACTTTTGTCGACATCTTTTTTGAGTCGTTCGACTCCTGGTGCACGGAGGGATGTCACGTAGAACCGGCTTCAAGGCTTGCGACTCCTGTCCCAAATCGATGTCATGGACCCGCACCTCGTGTGCATTTGGAGCTTGGAGTGCAACCACGATCCGACTTCGTGCTACTACTGCCGGGCCATGAACCCGAAGTCCATGTGGGAGCGGTCCCAAAAGCTTCTCAAGGCCCGGCAGTGCGCTCCGCCCCGTTAGAGGTCCCGGTCGAGAGAGAGGTCGCGGGACCGGTCACGGAGCCATCACCACCACTCGTCGGAAGTCTCCGGGTAAGTCGAAGCACAAGAAGGCGACGAAGAAGCATCGTTGCTCTTCGCATTTTCCCCGTCCGTCGGCCAACGCAGGAAGCGGAAGGTGGTCAACTCCGGCCTTTCCTCCCTTTCCGGGAGCCAGAGCGACCCCTGCCCAGCTTCGCAACTTTTAAGAAGTCTTGCATTCCATCTTTGGGCAGCCCGACTCTGCCGGGGCACCCTCGGGCCCCGCGGCCTTGGTTGGGGGCTCTAGGCCTTCGACGCCGGCGGCTTCGGCTCCCCAAGGATCCAGGCCTGGATCCGGATTGGCGCCGGTCGACCTCGTGACACCTCCGGCACCAAATCCAGTGACGACACCTCCAATGCCGGTTGTATCCCCAGCAGTCATTTGGAACTGCAGCTTGTGTGTAGTTGAATACCTCTGTCCTATATTCTTCATGAGACCCGACCTCAAAGGTCACATCTTCACCCGTAAGTGTGAGACCATGATATAGCAGTTTGAGTAACCAGATGTCAGTAATGTTAAGTTCATCTGTTTCGGCCATTGAGATGCCTGGAATTCAGAGAGGGCAACACAATGGGAAAATCCTTTCTAAGGTTCAAGCTTGAAAAAACTACAGTTAATACATAGGTGTTGCCTACTCAGCTGAAGAATATAGTCCCTACCACCATGGACGTCTACGGTTAGGAAGTGTGTGGGGGTCTCAGAGTAAGCAAAAGAGAACTACTCAGGCGATCTATTAAATAAGAACCCAATCTACCAACATTGGCAGCGCCATGTCATACGGCTTCCACTTGCTCAGTGGGAACTGTGCGTTTGTTGGCCAACATAAAAGTTGGGATGGTGCCAAACTGTTTTGGCCTATAGTCCTGCTAGCTCACAGAGCCACCATAAGTACCTCTAAACCTAAGAAGGCAACAAATAGTTTGGGCAACCTCAGAACATTGCAACCATGACTCTAAAAGGAATCTTGGTAACAGATCTAAAACCTTTTCAATCAGCCACTCGTGCATACTCAGGTACACACAAATAGGCGTTTCAATATTTATTGAACGATTGCGATTCTTGTATATAAGATATGCTCTAGAATGATCAATAGACAAAAGTAGATAAAAGTAATTAGCAGTATAAGAACAGTGAAAAGGATCAAAAATTCCACCATTGTGCTAAAACAGTGTGTATATATGCTGGCATATAAGTACTATGGATAGTATATTCCTACTATGCGCTCCCTAACAGATTTGTCTAGGGCTGGTGTTCTGCTAAGAATCCCCTACTGAAGGATCAAACTCCCCATTCCCTGAAGGCGAGTGTATGCAGGTCCTCGTCTTGGTCACAAGTTGGACATCCCTCCTCGCAGAGGATAAACAGGAATCAGCTGGGCTGAGACTCCAAAAATATCAACCTCGCAATGACAGCAGAGTGCTCCTCTGATTTTAACATAGAAATGAGAGTGTATTTATAACAGCATCCATGCTTCCATGTCGTGGCTTCAGCCAGGCTGACATTGTTTATTCTCTTGTGATAGCCATGTCGCCTCATGGACAAATAACATTTGCACAATGAATATTCAGTCCTTGTACTAAATGTTCAAGGCATCATGATCGTATACTTATGAAGTGGAATTGTAAGCAATGTAGTTTCAGGAAAACTAATCCTATACTGTCATGCAAGCAAATGTGTGTTCAAAGTCTCCGTGTAGAAAGGGAGGCAACTTAAGAAACTTGTATGTAAAAATGGCAGTGTTTCTTCTCAGACCTAACATAGCCACGTGACAAGGCCCCACCTCCTTCAAACAATCACTGGTACCAGAAAACAAGCATTGGCAATCTCAAATATTGTTTTTTCTGTAAAATCTTGGGGTTCCCATGGCCACTGGTCTATCGACAACACCTGATCTACCATGGCAGGCTCAGACAATGAGTCTTGGGAGTCAGTGGAAGAGGAGCAGACACCGGACAATCCATGAGGAATTGGTTGATGCCATAGATGCCTCTCTACAGAGAGCAATTTCTTCAGCCTTGGAGTCCCCGAGTATGCAAATAATAGAACTTACAGCCCAGTGCAGCATTTTACCCCCTTGGCAGAGAAGATGGGAGGCCCTTGCCTCAAAGTGACACTCGGGAGCCCTTAGGGGCAAAGGCGCTTACAATCCCGGCACCAAGGCTAGGGCTGTTTTGCCACTTTCAGATGCATTCGAGAGATTGCGCAAAGCCTTTTTGAAACAGAGTCTAGACGCCCTTGATAGGCAGGAGGCGGAACCCCCAACCTGGGTTTGCCCCCGATTATACCTACTCCACACAGGGAATGGAAGCAATTGCCGGGGACTATTCTGATAATCCAGAAGGAGATACAGGCGACAAACCAGGTGACCGACTGTGGCAGCCGAGGGCGGCTCCAAACGACCCAGGGCGGATGAAAGGAGTGAGCCTACCCTGCAGGAATCAGCAGGATCGCCAGACATATTGGATTCAGAGGACATATGCCATCTCCGCTCCACGGATTGGGTACCAGCTGCTAAGGTAGCGCAATATGTGGCTAATCTCATTCAAAAGCCTATAGATAGAGGTCCGGGGAAGACTGGGGACAGAATGCCCTAGACTCTCGTTGACTGGGAAAGTGGCCTGTACCCCCGAGATAGACAGTAAGACGACGACCTTTATTACAAAATTATCAAGGACCCAAAGAGGGGCCTCAATCGTTCCTGGAAGTCCTGCCAGAACAAGGTGCCTGATATCTTAGTGCCCCTCATGAAGATTTTAGATATAGCAGAAAAGGGCCTCAAGTCGGGCACTTTTTCCTCCCTCAAAGTGCAAGAATCCATGCGCAGGGTATTCGGCCAAAAGGTTTTAAAAAGGGGCCAGAAGAGGTAGGGGTGCTCCTCCACCCGTGCCCTCAACTCCACCCCCCACAAACTACAAACAAGACGCTCCATGAAGTGGCAGGACCAAGAGAAGTTTGTGGGGTTTTTTCCCCCCCTTCTATGATAACGGCACAGGCGGCAAAACAGGAGATGCGTGGGTATTCCAAACTGTTGGAGGATTTCAAACAATTCTATGGGATCCCACCCCCGGAGGGATACAGAAAAAAAGGCAACAGTGGTTTGACAGTCGCACATCCCTATTATTAGAGCATTGTAATTTAGACAACAGTGGTGCTCTGAACATTATTGACATCTGTCGCCAAGATCTGTGCCAGCTAGACCAATGGACACAATTGTTCATAGCCCAAACAACAGGTTAACAATGAAATAGCAAAGCGCTCTTAATGTACACACATCTTTTCCTATCGGCTTCAAAGCCCTCTAGTTATCAGTTCATATAACCCAATAACCTATGCAAACATTTTCATTTCACAAGGTACAGGCAGAAAATCTTGCCGGACTCTGTATGGTGTAATAGATGGTCTTTTTACTTCTTCTAAGAGGCCATAGATAAACTAGAGTCAGAACTGAGAAATAGTACTGCCCTAGAAGAAGCTAAAAAGAAGCTGGATGACATTAACAGGGATGTGGAAGGATACAGAGACTATCTTTTAAATAAAAAAACTAATAAACTGAAAAAAGATATGGAAAGATTCACTCAGGAAACTGCCTACCCGTTCCTTAGAGAGAATTACTACCAACAAAGAAATGATTCTAGCTGGGATAGGCCAGTCAAAAGACAAGTGTACAGCAGAGGGGGTAGTAAGCAGGTGACCTTTTCAGATACCTCGGGGTCCAGCAGCGAAGATGAGCATATGTCTAGGGAAGAGATAACAAGCAGAGGTAACACAAAAGAATATGGGACTTTTTTAGACTCACGCCCAAGGAGAACCCAGAGATACAATGGGAATCCGGGGAGGGGTCAACCAAGTTGTGGTCCTCCTCCTCCACAGGAGTATATGCGAACGAGAAATCAACGATACTGGTGCCAGACAGAGCACCAGTAATTAATCTATCTGATTGACCCCTGAATGACACAAAAATGAGCATTTTAAGTAGAGGTTTTAGCTTTGTTCACTCAACACAAATAGATAAATTTCAGCTGGAAAAGGACTTGCGTGCTTTTTTTCGAAAGGTTAGACTTAAGAGATTTTTTGAAAAACGTGAGGCTTGTGAGTATGTAAATGTATCTGGCCTCAAACCAAAATCATCCTTTACCCCAACGCTAGCCATGGTTGGTAAAAATATTGAAGTATTTGAAAAAGCAGTTGAGAGTGGTATCCAGAATGTTCTTAGTGGTTCTTCTGGTCCTATTCCTCTCAACATAAGTAGGGAGGAAAGACAGGCCTTAACATCTCTTAAGGAAGATAGGAATTTGACAATAAAACCAGCTGATAAGGGAGGAGGAGTGGTTGTTTTTAATACTCTAGACTGACAACAGAATGTATTGCATGTTAAGTGTAACAGAACACTATGAACGAGTAAATGCCAATAGTCTAGCTACTGTGTCTAGAGAATGTCTTAGACTTCTAACTGAAGCGAAGGATAATCTTTGGTTTTGTGAAGATGAGTTTAAATTTTTAAATAATCTGGAACCTAGGACACCTGCACTTTATGGCCTACCAAAGGTCCATAAAAGTAAAACAAACCCTCCAATGAGACAGATAGGAAGCAGTATAGACTCTCTTTTGGAACCAATTAGCAAATATGTGGATTGCTTTCTGCGTCCTATTGTCTGTAGCTTAAAATCATATGCGAGAGATTCAGCTCACATTATTTCCCTCATTGAGGGAAAACCTCTCTGTAGAGACACTCAATGTTTAGTCACACTGGACATGGAGTCTCTCTACACCAACATCCCGCAGGAGGATATGGTAGAGGTGATCCATGGGGTCCTTGAGAATCAGGAGTTGGGTGGTGCCAATAAAGACTTTATTGTCAAGTGTGTTAGAATGATTTTGAAAAACAACATCTTTCTGTTTAAGGATGAATTGTTCAAGCAAAAGAAAGGGACTAGCATGGGGGATACCTGTGCCCCAAGTTTAGCGTGTCTATATGTGGGGCAATTCGAGATTAAAAATATCTATAACGAATTAGCCCCGTTTTTTGAAAATGTAGCGGGCTGGTACCGTTACATAGATGACATCTTTTTTATTTGGGAAGGAGACACAGAACAACTAGAAGATTTCTTGAGTTGGCTAAACCTGGGTGACCCAAACTTAAAATTTACGTCACACTATAGTAGAACAAAAGTAGACTTTCTGGATATATCAATCAAAGATGCGAATGGAGTCTTAGAGGTGGAGTTGTTTACAAAGCCTATGGCAAAAACACTCTTCTCCATTTTTCAAGTTTTCACCCTAAGTCACAAAGAGAAAACATTCCCTTTAGTCAATTTCTCCGGTTACGGAGAAACTGCTCAGACCTGAATGATTTTTACAAGCATGGTGAAGTTTAGGGACAGAGGGTACCCAAGAAAATTGATTTCACACTCGTTTAAACGAGCTAGGTTTTTTGATAGAGATGCCATGATCAATAAGCCTGTGCGAGAAAAGGGAGCATTAGAAAAGGTTGTGTTTGTCAGCAAATTCTCCAATTTGAGTAACCAGATCAAAAATGTGGTTAACAGAAACTGGCATATATTGAATCATGAAGACGAACATAAACTAGATAAACCTCTCTTTGCTTTTAAGAAAAATAAGAACTTAAGAGATGCGTTAGTACACACATACCGAGAGGAACCCCAGAATGTACAGAGAACTATCACAAACATAGCTGCCATTGGGAATGTTAAGTGTGGCACATGTAGTGTGTGCGCCCAGTGCATACAAACCAAAGATATTAACCACAGCGGGTGTTGCATTAAATCTAGAACACTCAACAATTGCAGAAGCAAAAATGTGATTTATCTCCTACGTTGTCCATGCAGTAAGGGCAACGTGGGAGAAACTGGTAGAGAACTACGAGTAAGGTTACAAGAACATAGGTCAGCTATTAAAACCAAAAAACTTAATGCCCCTCTAGTTACCCATTTTTTAGAACAGGGCCATGGTGAAAATGACTTTTCATGGTTTATTCTAGAAAAGGTGACAATTGGGAAGAGAGGTGGAAACATCCATTTGAAACGTAAAGCACGTGAACAGTGGTATATCTCCTACCTCAACACTGTATGAAATGGTCTGAACTCGAGGGAAGAGTGGGACCGACTAATAGGGGCAATCTGAATATTATTTTATACTCAGGTTTATTAGAGGTACCATAGAACAGAACATTGTTTCCATACAAGTTAGGAATGTGGTCAATTCAACATAGGAATATTGGCCCAGTGGAATGAATTCTGTTCAGATAGATCTGCCCTGCAATACTAGACATGACCACTAGATGGGTCCACTTGGTAGTATTATTTTCTCCATTAGTAGCTATGACTTGACCTGCAAAGTAATATTTGAGAATATATAACGTTCCTGTAGCATGGACCTAAAACGTGATGGTTTCTTATTACAATGTAACACCAATACCTATTGGTATAAGGCAGGAGTAGGTAATATTTTAACAATGCCTTGCCAGATCTATCCACTATAAGATGGCAGCCGTTTTTTTAAAAAACGCGTGTCACGTGACTTACGCAGCTGAGATTCCCAGCGCATGGTTATTTGCGTGAAGAGCTGGTAATATTTTAATAATGCCTTGCCAGATCTATCCACTATAAGATGGCGGCCGGTTTTTCAAAACGCGTGTCACGTGACTTACGCAGCTGAGATTCTCAGCGCGTGGTTATTTGCGTGAAGAGCTGGGGGGTCTATATGCATTTGGCGTTTCAAGTGGGATTTCGTTTTATTGTAACACCAATGCCTATTGGTATAAGGTAGGAGCAGGTAGCACTCTAACAATGCCTTGCCATATTTATCCACGATAAGATGGCAGCCGTTCTTTCGAAATGCATGTCACGTGACTTACGCAGCTGAGATTGATTCTCACTGGCGTGAAGAGCTGGAGGGTTTATAAACGGTTGGCTTTTCCAGTGCAATTTCGTCTGTCGACAGAGGTATATACCCCGTGTTGTTCCCAGCAGAATATAGGTAAGACCTGTAGGAAGGACTAGCATAGCTGGATGGGGGAGGGGGGGGGGGGGGGGAGGCTGTACCCTTTTATTAGAAGCTGGACCTTGCTGTAGTGAAGGCAGTTGTTCGCATGGTTTGAACGGGGCAATGATGTGTTTGAGGTCTTGTACAAGATAGGCCGGGAGGGGATCTCTGGTATGTGAGGATGGTTTAAGCTTGGTGATGATGTTGATGACATCCCGTTCAGATACTGGACAGAAGTTCTTCCAGGATGCATTGTTTTTTAGCTGGGGGGCGGAGTCGTAAGGTTCAGAAGGAGTGGCAGTGAGGGGGAGTTGGGCAGACTTTGGGGGAGGGATAGGAGTGGATGAAGACAAAGCGGGAATGCTAAGGAGGGGAGGTAGGCTAAGTGGGGGAGGGGGGGGAGTTAAGACGAAGGATTGATCGATCTTAGTGATTTTATCAGAGAAGAAGCTAGCAATTTCTTCACATCTCTCGACAGTAGCCAATAGTTTAGGAGGGGCTGAGGCAGTTTGGTTTTTGACAATGTTAAATAGTTCCCTAGGTTGATTTCTTGCCCGCTCAAGTTGTGCACGGAAGAAGGACGTTTTTTCATTAAAGATGTGTTTTTTATAGTTGGCCCTTGCGGCTCTGGACAAGATTTGGGGAGGAAGGCTGTTGCCTCCATGTGCGTTCAGTCTGCCTGAGAGCTCGTCTCATTGTTGAGGTCCGTATTGAACCAGGATTTGGAGGGTTTGCTTTTTTGCAGTTTTAATTTGGCTGGGGCAATTTGGTCAAGGGCTTCAACGATGGATTTGTTGTAATGTTCTGTAAGGTCATTGGCACTTTGGGAGAGAGGAGTAAGCCGTAGATAAGCTTTAATTTTTGTCTCCAGTTCGTCCGGAGGAATAAGGTGAAGATTTCTGGTCAGTTTCTTTTGCAAGATGGTGTTTAAGGAAGGGGGCACAGAACTGTTGATCGTGAAGAGGATGAGGTGGTGGTCGGACCAGTCAATGGGGATTATGCGGGAAAGAGAAGCCAGGTCATTGCTAGTAATAATAGCGTCAAGGGTGGCACCTTTGGAGTGTGTAGGCGAATTGCAGAGTTGTTTCAGGTCGCTGATATCAAGTAAGTCATTGAGGAGTTTAACCGAGGGGTCATCATTTTTGTTCCAGTGGAGGTTAAAGTCCCAGAGGAAGAAATTTTAGACTTTGAGGTCGCTGATTGGATAAGAAGATCAGACAATTCTTCAACAAAGGAAAGAGGGTCACCAGGGGGATGATAGATATTATGTAGGCGAATAGGGGGGGGAGCCCTGAGCTGTGAGTTCAGCACCAAGGTATTCAAAAGTAGTAAAGTCAGGGTGCTGGACAGGTGAGAGTTGAAGTTCTTCTGTATAAATTATAGCGATGCCACCTCCAATTTTATCAAGTCTGTCTTTTCTGAGGATGGTGTAACCGGGGGGAGAGAGCAGATCAAGGATTGATGATGAGTGGGCATTGAGCCAGGTTTCCGTCAGAAAGGCGATGTCAATGTTTTCACTGAGGATGGTTTCAGCAATTTCTGTTGCATGACACGTTGCTGATCGGAAGTTGACCAGCATGCAGTTGAGGGGTTTAGGGTCGTTTATTTCTGTGGAAGAACAGGAGTGGATAGTGGTGAGTTGTTGAGGGGTTCTGGGCGAGACTGGGGAGGACGGGGTCCTACTTGTTCCCAGGATCACAGGGATTGATGAATGAGGTGGAGGAGAGTTCGTAGGCGAGGTGGTGAGGGGGTAGGCTTTATTGAGATCAGGGAGGTCAGGGGAGGGAAAATGGCTCATGGAGAGGGGTTGGCTGAGTGAACAATTACTGCAAGATGGTCTAGGTGGTGAATTGTCATTAGGGGAAATATTCCTTTGGTTATGGAGTGCAGGGTACGTTTGAGTGGAGTCCAAGGGATAGGTGTGAATGGGAAGGTTCCTTGTGGGGAGGGAGTTGACGTCATTTCTGAGAGAAGAGAGTTCTAACACGAGGGTTGAGAGTTGGAATTCTATATTGAGGAGTTATTGGGTAAGAAGTGAGATAGGGAAGGGGGCTAGGAGATCAAGTGGGAGGGGGAATGGTCCAAGTTGGTCGGGGGTCTAGGGTGTGGATAAGGTGGGAAATCAGGCGGAGGGTGGAGAGGGGTGTTAAGGTTGCAGGGAAGAAGCGGAATTGAAGGGTATGAGGGGGCATTCCCGGGAGTCAACTGGGTGTCAAGGGAGGAAAAGGGGGCATGGGAGGGGTGTTGGGGGCTGTTAGTTAGATAAAGGGGGGATGGTTAACAGGAGAAGAGATAGGAGTGATTTGTGGAGCCGATGAGGGATCACGGGGAAGAGTTACATGAGGAGGGGAGAGGAATTGGGTGTCTGAGGGCATAGTAGTAGGGTTACTAAGGGAGAAGGAGATAGTTATTCGAGGAGCCGACAGGGTATCGGGGGCGGGTGTACAGGAGGAGGTGGGGTTTGGGAGGCTGAGGGAGTTGTAAGAAAGTCAGGAGGAGGGGGGATGCTGATGAGGTTGTGGGAAAATGCATCTGAGAATCGGGGATTTCAATGGTGATTGGTGGGTCAGGGAATGGATGGGTAGGGGACAGGGATTGAGGGGACAAAAAGGCATCTTGCGTTTGTGAGGCTGGGAGGATAGAGGTAAGTGTAGGTAGTAAGTGTTGGGATAAGGAGCTGAAGTGGTGTTCAAAAATGGTGAGGTGGTTTTCGGAGGCTTGGATAAGGATATTTCCGGATTTGAAAATAGAGATGTCAATTTCGCCAGGAAATGTGGGGGAAGGAGTGGTTGAAAGTTTCAGACCATAGGGTATTTTGCAGGAATTCTTGATAGGAAGGTCGTGGAGAAAGATACTTTTCCATTTAGAGGGGCGTTTGGTGTAGAAGATATAGTTGGGGAACACTCTTGTCTGTGGACTTGAGGGGAATTAGATCGTCTACTCCCCCAGAACCACGATATTCCTCCCTATAGGACATCAATGCAGTCTTTGACTACTGCAGTCAAGGCAAGACAATTTATTTGTCTTGGAAGGAACTAACAGGTAAACTGACAATTTTACTAAACGTAATCTCATGCAAGAGAGTATCTGATGTGCGAGCTCTAGACATCACGGAACGGTTGATTACCCCCAAAGGGGTCTCGTTAACTATTTCCAGGAGAACCAAGTCCAACTCCAGGGTGGTACATTACCCAGCTTTTCTCTATCACCCTAAACTGAGTGTGGTTCGACTACTCCGGGATTATGAGGCCATGACCGAAGAGCACCACACTCCGGGGCAGCTCAATTTCTCATAGCTTTCAAGAAGCCTATGAAGCCAGTTTCGTCCGATGCCATCGCCCGATGGGTGAGATGGGGCATACAGAAAGCTGGCAATGACATCTTTTTGGGACACTCTACCAGAGTGACAATGGCGTCAAAAGCCTTTTCTCTTGAAGGCCGACTGAAGGAGATCCTCATGGAGGCAGACTGTCCCTCAGATTCTACGTTTAAGACTTTCTACTTTAAACCAGTAGTGAGAATGGCATCACTGGTGGTCAACCAGCTTTGAACTAGCATAATCTGAGCCTCCGGTCCAGACATAGAATGTAAAATTCCCTAGCTACTGTGAAGGAAAGTTTCAATTCTATTAAGGACACGGAGGCAAGAATTACCCTCCCAATGATTCTAGCTCAGAACGCCCTCCCTCACTGCCATGTAGCTCATGATGTTGAGGATTAGTATATTGAAGATTATATACAATAGATAATGTTGTGGTTGGTTATATTGAGAATTTGATATTCTAAATTGTCAAGTATCTATAATCTTTAATAAGACATGAAAACAAACCTTACTCCTTTGTTCTTTTTTCCTAGGATCGGAGCAGAAACAAGACTTAATCTGATTGGTTGGTCAGCAATTGCTTCACGAAGAAAGAGGAAGTGCTTTTCCTTGGTGGATGATTATATAAGACTCACCATGGTTTTTGATGGACTATGTTACACAATAAAGACTCAATCGATATGTAGTTTTCTGTAAAAGGTTATTTTGATGGTTTTATGGGCTGCTGAGTTAATAAAATGATTGAGAAAGGCATAATCCTCATCTCAGTGTCCTTAATAGAATTGAAACTTTCCTTCATGGTAGCTAGGAGATTTTACATTCAGAGTCAGTACCCAGATGTGGAACGTTACCCCCTCTGAAAAGTCTGATAGAAGAAGAAAAAAAAAAAAGGATTCCAACACTTCCAGTGACTAAAAGGTTAAGCCAAAACTATCCAGTACATTACTGCACGTCGGTGGTGCAAACAGGGGACCTACAGGGACTATCAACTTTCCATGTATTCCTGGCATAGGCTCCGAACCCTCCGATTTAGAAGGTGGCTAGTAGTTTTTAGATGGATTACCACCTCCTCTGCCCTCCAATCCAGCACTGCCATGGCTGAATGAGTTGCAGGGGGTGCCATCGCCACAGTAGAACCAGTCTCCCTCCCACCCCCACTCTGCTGAACTGCTGCTCTGGAAGAATTGCTTTTCTGCTCTGCTGCCCTCTGCCTTGCTGAGTAAAAGGACTGGACCTATCTCACTTGAACCCAGAGTGACTCCAAGGGCATGCTGACTGGTCCCCTGTTCTGAAGTTTCAGGGACAGACTTCCTACAACCCTGCAACAGCACCTGGACCTTGCCATCTGTGAGTCCTGTCTTGCCCTGCCAAGTGGTGCCAATCCAGTCCTGGGCCCTTGGAAGTGAGTGTTTTTCAGTGCTGCAGCTCTGGATTAATGCGCATCGCCACTGTTGTGCCAATCGGCACCAGCGCAGTAGTTCATCTCCAGTGCTGCTAGACGAAGCCTCCTCGAGTTCCTGGCTAGACAACGATGCATCGCCCATCTTCAGTGCTGCTCAACAACAAAGCTTTCCCCGAGTGCGCGTCTCGATGACTATGCATCACCTATGAATCCTTCGGATCGACGACTACTTATCACCTCGCTGCTCCTCGCATTTCGGCCTCGACGCAGCCCCTCCAAAGGTAATGTTTTCAGCAGGCCAAGGCTGGCCCCTGTATCTGACCCGTGCTCCATTGTTGTCAGTCAGAACTTATGGATTTGCCCTGTTCAAGTGCGACCAGATGTCCCCGGTTGGCGCTTTATGACGAAGCATAATATCATTTAACCTTTAGAAATGTATCACTCCGGTTCTACTTATTGGATTTTTGTAGCACGCGTGCCTTACAGGGCGCGCGTGCTACGGGGCGCACGGCGTGTGTTAGTGTGCGCGCGTGTTAGTGTGCGCGCGTGTTAGTGTGCGCGCGTGTGTTAGTGTGTGCTACAGTGTGCAAGTGTGTGTTTCAGTGTGTGTGTGTTGCACAAATACTTTACACATTGCCTCTTTAGATAAGCCGGACTGCTCTGTGCCAAGCTACCAGAGGGTGAGCACAGGTTATCATTTAGTGTGTATCTGACTTATCCTGACTAGGATTGTGGTTCCTGCTTTAACAGGGTGCATACCTCTGACAACCAGAAACCCAATTTCTAACACTTCATATAGCGGAGGTCAAGTCAAGTAAGCTTTAATCGATTTAAAAATAATAAATCATAAAAGCACAATAAATCACATTATTAGGAACAAGTCAGCATATTAAAAGATTATAAAAAGTTAATGACATACATTAAGATGCCATGTTCAAGTGCCACATCTTTTTCCTACATCTGAACACATTTTTCAGGTACATTGCTACGGAACTCATGAACACATCATAATCTAAAAGTTGTAATGTTAAAAACGCAGGGTAGCATTATCTCAAGCCTAATATCCTTAGAATAGGTAAAATCCATCTCCTTCTTGGAACAGAGTAAAATTTACAAAATAGGAGGACGTGCATTGTTGATTGCAAGGACGTGTAATCACATGAGCACAAAGACATGGTTCTAGACCAGTCATTCATGACTGGGAAGCTAGTTAACCTATAAAAGTTCCCCAGTCGTAAACGGCTCAACATTATCCTCTCATACGCACCCGCACAATTTCGAGATACGGTTGTATACTGTAGGTGATTAGCATCTTCTCCAGATTCTCCAGTACCGTTGGCTTTAGTGGAGGTAAAAGACAAGGACCTCAACACCGAGCCTGATCACTTTACAAAAGTAGTTTTGTGTGTTGCTGATCTGCAAGCGGGGAAGGAGGGATATACAACTAAGTATCGGATGAGGTGTCCGGTTCAATGGCACCCTGTAGGTCCATGTATCAGTTATAGTGTGAGGCAAACTTTCCCATCCCCATCACTGTCCTCCTCATAAAGCTGGCTCTGGTCAGACTGAGCCAAAAATTTGGTGTAATGTGTGTGCGGGCAGAATTGTGCGAATCAGATGGGTTCAGCAGAGGCTGCAGTACATCAAAGTCTTGACATGGCCTCAGTCAAGATGACGCCTGCTCGGAGTCAGACACCACAATGGGTTGTGGTTCTTCCTCCAGTGCTGGTGGGATCTGCGCTGGCAGTGACGCTTGAGGGACCAGTGTGGATTTCAGTGCCGGTCAAGGCTCAGGTACACAATCCAAAAAGGTTTCAAGAGGCCTAGACTGCTCTAAGGCTGAGCCAGCGGGGGCAAGCAGAATGAGAATCCCTGAAGATCCTTGGTGCCCAAAAGCACTGCAAAGGGTGCCAGAAGCATACCAAAGATTTGCACCATGGCCTCTTGGAAGCCTTGACCTGCTGCAACATCACCGACGGATCCGGGAACTTGGGGGTGCATCGGGACTAGGTATGGAATCGGCTCCTCAGGAGAACGAGAGCAAGACCTGAAGGCATGAAGACGCCTTTGCCTCTTCTCGCCACTCTTGTTCTCCAGAGAAAGTGTAGAGTCTTGCTTGGACTTATGTTTTTTCCTTTGACTCACCAGAAACTTTAACCAGGAGGAAAATATGCATTGGGACGAGAGCGGGAGCAGGTCCTCGATTGTGCCTTTGACCTGGACCATTGTTTCGCCACGTAGAGCTTCACCTAACACTCTCAGACAGCTTTATGATTCATATAGGAGTAGTCCCACCCAAGGCACACCTCGACGAGATCTGTCACAGTCATCTGCTTGTGACAATCACTACAAGGTTTAAACCCCTAAATTTTAAGGGAAGGGGGGTGGGCATCCCTTGCACACTGGAAACCTTTATAAGAAAATCTTCACAGTGAAAAAAGGAGTGATGCTCCATAAAGAAAGAAACGGCTCACATGAGTGGTGCTTATATGCAGCTCTTTTTGTCACTTCTGCAGTAGAACACTATAGACTAGGAGTCACAGGGTACCACCTCCCACACGCAGGAGCACTGCTTTTGAGTTTTTCTGATCCAGTTCAGGGAAATTCACAAGGCACGTGTGAGGAAACAGGTTTTTGACAGGTTTCACCCCACTTTTCACCCCCATTCACTGCTAGCACTGGTGTAATGGCTCTGAAATACCCTGAGCCCTGATAAGAAACTCAGTGCCTTTACTCTGACCCTTAAAAAAGGCACATGGCTGATTGGCTTATACTGAATTGGCATAGCCTAACATACTTGCAAGTCCATAGTATATGGTACCAGGGGTACCCAGGGCCTGTAAGTTAGTGTGTCCCCTCAGGGACTGCAGCACTTGGCATGCCACCCTGAGTGGGACAATGTAAAACATGGCTCACAGACTGCCACTGCAGATTGGTAGAGCTCCTAAAAAACTGCTAACTTGACTGTTATTTAAAGCAATGACAAAGCCCAAACTCCCGTTCGAATAAGTGCAAGGCACCCCTACAGCAGGCCTATTGAGTCCTAAGGCAGGCTGCAGCATATTACAAAGGTAGACAATGTGTTTTACATGTTCTAAAAACCCACAATTGTGTTCACTGTGGGGGAGATTGGTAGCCCCGTTGGCAAGTACAGTGTTACATGTGGACAACTCAGCTGTGCTAACTTGTGAATGAGACTATCAAAGTTGGTACTTCAAGGTACCAAACAACTTGTTACATTAAGCCAGACTCTATGCCCGTTATGTCCAAGTCAAAATTAATGTAAGTTGTTGCCACATGCAACTTTTATAAAGTTGCTTCTCTGTTGCCCAGGTTTCCAATGGCCACTGGCTGAGGCTGGCCATAGGGACAGCCTTCTGCCCCCATGGAGAGATGTGTGAATGGCTCTCAGGAAAGGTAACAATAGAGGCCGGCCCTGGAGGTGTTACCTCCTGGCAGGAAGCCACACGGGGTGTTTGCTGGCCTTGAAGGGCTACTGGCAAGCACACGTGGGAGAGGCTGGCGGGGGCAGAGAGGGAAAACTGTTACCAAACCGATTTTTCCATGAGTGTGTAGCCCCCAGGTAGTCAACTCTAGGGCGGGCTACCAAGCTCCACACACGAAGAGAGGGGTCCTGACATCTTGGAGTGGCCAGAATAGAGTACTCTGTGATAGCTAGATGCCACACTTCACAGGTAGTTATCAGGCGGAGTGGATACAAGCAGCACATCGGCTAGTGACCGCGATCTCAACTTTCTGGGCATAAGAGAGGTACTCCCCTACCACCCAGAATTCAGATCTTGCTTGACTGGACGAAGAGAACTGAAGGACTGCCCGGCTGGCCCTGGATCCAGCCAGAGGCTTCACTGAAACTGGACTGCAGATGCTGCTCCTTGGGCTTGCAAAGGAAAGGACTGTGCCTGCTGTGTCCTGGTCGTGGAGAAGTCATCTCCCTGAGCCCAAGTAGAAGCAGAGACTCCCAAGAGGAAGTTTGTAGACTTCCTTTTCGCAGCACAAGGCCACAAAAGCTGAAGAGGCCTGCTGGGAAGAGTTGGTAGTACAGATCACCGGATTGCCACACCTTGCTGCTGGGCAGCCCAAGAGACCAGGACCAGACGCTCAAAAGTTGCACCCGAGGCTGCTGGACCCAGGAGAGTTGGAGTGCAGTTTGGTCACCCAGAAGGAGAATTACTGCCAAAAGAAGGAAACCGCTTAGCAGGGCGGCAGAGCCCAGTGGATACAGGATTTCTGCTGATCACAAGACTTCAAGGGACGTCGACAACTGTGGCCATAATCACCTCAGCAGGACGGTGGATTAAGGAATAGCCCCAGAAGGACCCCCGTCAACTGCACAGCATCTTCTGCATCCTGTATCCCCTGCATCAGGACCACTCTATAGAAGTCAATAGCAAAGGGCCACGAACGCTGGAACTGGACTGAAGAGTGCTTTTCTTGACGCACAAGTTACTAACTTGTGTAACGATATATCTGTAAGAGACAGTAGTTAGTGATAGATTCCTTACCTTAGAATATCCCCAGGCGTCAGGCTGGATCCGGAAAGTTTTGCGTAGCAGTACCCTTGCGCGTCGGTAGGCGGCGTCGTGCGGCTCCGCGTCCGTCGTCGGCGTCGTGATCGCCGGGATGACGTCGCGGGCAGTACTTAGACGCCGCCCCTGCGCGCTGACGTCAGTTCTGTACACGACTTTCCGCGCCAGGAACGCAGAGCCATGCAAGAAGCTGACACAGGTGTCTGAAAAATACTAGGGCCCTGAAAGGGATGTCCTTAACCCTAGAAATCAGTTCGCAGAACGGGGAGGATGGGTGGGGCGGTAGGAATCTATCACTAACTACTGTCTCTTACAGATATATCGTTACACAAGTTAGTAACTTGTGCATCTGAAAGAGACACGTTAGTGATAGATTCCTTACCTTAGAATAGATACCCCAGCAATACCAACCCCGGTGGTGGGTCTGCGAACAAAGATCAGACAAGGAAGTCCTGGAGGACAGAACGGCCAAAGAAGCCGTCCCTCCGGACCTGACTGTCAAGGCAGTAATGCTTAGTAAACGTGTGCAGCGAGGCCCACGTAGCTGCCTGACAGATAACCGGCAGCGGAACACCGCGGCCCAAGGCCGTGGTAGCAGCCGTTGCCCTGGTGGAATGGGCACGCAGCCCAACAGGAGGCTCCTTTTAGCCAAAGAATAGCAGGTCTTGATGCACAGGGTAACCCAGCGGGAGATGGTCCTCTTGTGCACCGCCCGACCTTTTTGGCGCCCACGTAGCCAACAAAGAGCTGGTCATCCACCCGGAAGTGTTTCGTGCGGTCGATATAGAAGGAGAGCGCACGTTTTGGGTCCAGACGGTGGAGCCTCTCTTCCTCTCTGGAAGGATGCGGAGGCGGAAAGAAGGTGGGCAAAGTGATGGTCTGCCCAATGTGGAAAGCAGTAACCACCTTTGGCAAGAAGGACGGACGCGTCCGAAGAACAACCTTGTCTGGATGAACAGACAGAAAGGGAGGTTTGCAAGAAAGAGCCTGGAGCTCACTCACCCGCCGAGCGGAGGTGATGGCCACCAGAAAGGCTGCCTTTAGAGTCAGAAGACGAAGAGGACAGTTATGCAGAGGCTCAAAGGGAGCGCACATTAAAAGGTAAGAACCAAGTTCAAGTCCCACTGAGGCATTACAAACGGAACAGGAGGGAAGAGGTGAGTAATGCCTTTTAAGAACCTGTTAACAACAGGGGACTTGAAAAGGAGGGCTGATCAGGGAGCCTGAGGAAGGCCGAGATAGCACAAAGATAACCCTTGATGGTACCCAGGGCAGAACCCTGTTGGGCCAGAGAGAGAAGGAACAGAAGGACCTCAGAAAGAGGGGCAGAAAGGGGATCCACAGCCTTTGCTGTGCACCATGCCACAAATTTGTTCCACCTGCAGGCGTATACCACCTTAGTGGAGGGACGCCTGGCTGCCAGAATCACATCACAAACTTCGGGAGGCAAGTTGAAAGGAATCAACTGCCGCCGCTCAATCTCCACGCAAGCAGGTGTAGACTGGACAGGTTCGGGTGGAGGACCGTCCCCTGGTGCTGCGACAGAAGATCCTCCCGAAGAGGCAGACGGATCGGGGGATCTATGCTCATATTGAGTAGCTCGGGATACCAAACTCTTCGAGCCCAGTCCGGAGCCACAAGAATGACTTGGGCCCGGTCGTGCCGAATCTTCTTCAACACTCTGGGTAGAAGTGGTATAGGCGGAAAGGCGTACAACAGACCGCAACTCCACTCGCGACGAAAAGCGTCGCCGAGCGAGTGCCGCCTTGGAAATTCCAACGCGCAGAACTGATGACATTGCGCGTTCTCTTCGGTGGCGAATAGATCTAACCAAGGCTCTCCCCACTGTAGAAAGAGTCCTTGCGCCACTTCCGAGTGAAGACGCCATTCGTGATCCATCATGCACCTGCGGCTGAGTTCGTCCGCCCTGGCGTTCAGAGAACCTGCCAGGTGTTGAACCATCAGGAACATGCCCTGATGTTCCAGCCATGTCCAGAGGCGCAGAGCCTCCTGACAAAGGGTCCAAGACCCCACCCCGCCCTGTTTGTTGCAGTACCACATGGCGGTGGTGTTGTCTGTGAACACCTGCACTACCTTCCCTTTGACAGAGGGAAGGAATGCCTTGAGTGCAAGCCGGATCGCCCGGAGCTCCAGAAGGTTGATATGGAGCCGGGACTCCGCCGGAGACCAGAGGCCTCTGATCTCCGCCTCTCCCATGTGACCGCCCCATCCCAGAAGGGACGCGTCCGTCACAACTGTATGCTCTGGCTGGGGAAGGGAGAGGGATCTGCCCATGACCCATTGCCGGTTCGAGAGCCACCACTGCAACTGTTTTGCAGTCCCCTCCGAGATCTGGACGTGATCGGACAGGTTGCCCTGGTGCTGCGCCCACTGGAACTTCAGGTCCCACTGCAGAGCCCGCATATGCCATCTGGCATGATTGACCAGCAGGATGCAGGAGGCCATGAGGCCCAGCAGCCTCAGGGTCATCCGTACCGAAACCCAGGATAAAGGCCGAAAGATCGGAATCATAGCCTGAATATCCCGGACTCGCCGTGCGGGAGGATAGGCCCGAAACTGCGTCGTGTCCAGAACTGCTCCGATGAAAAGGAGCTGTGGAGAAGGAATTAGATGCGACTTCGGCACATTGATGGAGAACCCCAGCGAGTGCAGGAGTTCGGCCGTAGTCTGGAGGTGGGAGACGACTGCCTGGGACGAGCCCGCCTTCAGCAGCCAGTCGTCGAGGTAGGGGAAGACTGAAACCCCTGCCCGGCGCAGATGAGCTGCGACCACCGCCATCACTTTCGTGAACACCCGAGGGGCACTCGTAAGGCCAAAGGGGAGCACGGTGAACTGAAAATGCTCGGGGCCTACCGTGAACCGAAGGTAACGCCGGTGGGCCGGCAGGACGGGGATGTGGAAATACGCGTCCTGCAAGTCCAACGCTACCAACCAGTCTCCAGGGTCGAGGGCAGTCAAGACCTGAGCTAGGGTGAGCATCTTGAACTTCTCCTTCCGGAGGAAGCGATTGACGTTCCGGAGGTCCAAGATAGGACGCATGTCCTCCTTGTCCTTTTTGGGCACCAGAAAGTAGTGGGAGTAGCAACCACGCCCTACTTCTGGGGTCGGAACATGCTCGATGGCCCTCTTGGTCAAGAGGGCCGTGACTTCCTTCTGTAGAAGCACCAAGCGATCCCCTGACATGCGGTGGAATTGAGGTGGCATGGCTGGGGGTGGTCTCGAAGGGGAGGGAGTAGCCCCTTCGGACAATGTCCAAGACCCACCTGTCCGAGGTGATGGTGCGCCAGTGGGGAAGGTGATGGCGGACCCTGCCCCCTACTGGCGTGCCGTGCACCTGAAAGGAGGGACTAGGAGGGCTTGGAGGCCGCGGACGGGTTGGAGGTGGTGGCCTGACCCGCACGCTGGTTGCCCGATCCGCCACGGCGGAATCCACGTCCTCGGCCACGCGAAGACGCCTGCTGCGCGGGCCGGTGGCTGGGCTGCTGACGTGAAGGGGCGCCCTACCGTGGCCACGATAGGGGCGAAAAGCAGAAGGCAGCGGAGGGCGTGTAGCAGAAAGGCCCAGGGACTTTGCAGTAGCCCGTGAGTCCTTAAAGCGCTCCAACGCATGGTCTGCTTTGGACCCAAAAAGACCGACTCCATCAAAGGGCATGTCCATGAGAGTATTCTGGACATCCCCTGAAAAACCAGTGGTTCTCAGCCAGGCGTGGCGCCGGAGCGCCACCGTCGTTGCAATCGACCTGCCCAGCGAGTCGGCGGTGTCAAGGCCACAACGGATAGTGTATTTGGCCGCATCCCTTCCTTCCGCAATGGCGCGGGAAAGCAGTGCCTGGACCTCCTCAGGGCACTGGGGCAAAACATCCGCCACCGAATCCCACAGGGAGTGGGTATATCGGCCCAAAAGACAAGCGGTGTTAACGGACCGCAAGCCAGCACTGGAGGAAGAAAAACCTTTCTTCCCAAACTGATCCAGGCGTTTGGATTCCCTATCCGGAGGAGCGGTAGGGAAGGCGGTTTGGGAAGCGGAGGCTTGGACAACCAAGCTCTCAGGAGTGGGGTGGACAGAAAGAAACAGGGGTCGCCCGGAGCGGGGCGATGGCGTCGTGACACGTTCCGATCCACAGGAGCCCCTGTGTTGGGCTTGGACCAGGCGCCCAAAAGAACGTCCGTGAGGGCGTCGTTAAACGGCAGCACAGTCTCCGCAGAGGAGGCTGCCGGCTGAAGCACCTCTGTCAAGATGTTAGTCTTGACCGTCAAAGTAGGGAGCTGGAGACGTAAGGCCCCAGCAGCCCTACGCAACACCGTACCAAAATTGGCCCCCTCCTCCGTAGCCACGGGAGGAGACAGCATGCCAGTGTCAGGAGAAGTATCCAGACCACTGGCCTCCCTAGACTCTCTGTCCAGTCCTCATCATACTGACAGTTGCGTGTCAGAGGGTCATCAGACCCCTCCCAGTCCTCCTGGTCCTCCTCTGGTTCAAAATAAGGAGGAGGAGGGACATTTGGGACCCAAGGGCCCATCGGCGCCGGAGCCGGCGTCGAGCGACGTCGCTCCGGGTCCATGTCCGGAGCCGGAAGGAACTGGGGACGACGCCGCCCGGAGCCCAGGGCGGCGTCGAGAACGGCACCGGAGACATCGGCGCCGGCGGAGGTGTCGTAAGGTCGACCGGCGTCGATGGGAGTTGTGGAGCCGGGATCGAGGCCGGAGCCGGAGCCGGGATCGAGGCTGGAGGCTCGGGCGACGCCGGGGCCGGAGCCGCCGGCGACGCCGGATCAACCCCATCAGGGCCCGCGGGGCCCGAAGGCGCACCGGAGGGGCCTGAAGGCCCGAAGAGGCGGGCCATGGCCGACAGGAACTCCTGTACCTTGGCCGGATCCGCCCCCGAACCCGGGAAGGGCGGGTATGACGGGGGCGACTCCACAGGCAAGTCCGGGGCCGCGGGGGCGGGGACGGTGCCGGGAGGGGCCTCAGCCGAGTCGCGAGACCGGCGAGGCGAAGTCCGAGAGCGACGATGCTTCTTGGACTTCTTGTGTCGAGACTTACCGGACGAAGAAGACTTCGACGCCGACGACCGGTGTGCACTCCGCGAGCGACCCCTGGACCTCTCACGCGACCGGGGCTTCCGCGGAGCCGAATGCCGGGCCTCGAGGAGCTTTCGAGACCGCTCTCGCAAAGCCTTCGGGTTGAGGGCCTGGCATTCGGGACAAGACTCAGTGTCGTGGCCTCGGCCGAGGCAGAAGAGACACTCCCAATGCGGGTCGGTGACGGACATCATCCGCGCACAGGCGCCGCATCGCTTGAAGCCGGGCATCCCTACGACACCTGAAGGTGGAAAAAGACAGTGAAAAAATCACCAAAAAGTATGGTCAAAAATTGACCAGGGCACTGCTCTTCCCGGATCTGCGCTTACTGGCGCGGAAAAAGAAGAACTGACGTCAGCGCGCAGGGGCGGCGTCTAAGTACTGCCCGCGACGTCATCCCGGCGATCACGACGCCGACGACGGACGCGGAGCCGCACGACGCCGCCTACCGACGCGCAAGGGTACTGCTACGCAAAACTTTCCGGATCCAGCCTGACGCCTGGGGATATTCTAAGGTAAGGAATCTATCACTAACGTGTCTCTTTCAGATAAGATAACTGTTTCTTTGGGCCTACACTGAGCTGAGCACGAGGGGGGTTGTTTCCTCACGTTACAAAACACATCGAGTGTTTGCTGGTTATGATGCTACGTTTTAACTTAAATGGCATTTGAATCAACTTATGGCAATACAGATGTGATGATTACCCATTTCAGGGTACTGTTACTGATGAGAAGAGATAGACCACTGAGAGACCTTCCTCTATATCTTGAAGCTATTTATTCTGTATTAATGTATCATGTTTATTAAATGGCAATAAAGACATACTAAAAAAAAATAAAAAAAATTGTTAAAAAGAACTTTCTTTGGAACTTTTTGGTCCACCGGACTGGCTCCCTGCAGGATTTGGTCGCCCTAAGTAACTATGTGTCTGATTTGTTGAATTTGCATATATTAGCGAGTAAAGTGAAAAGTCCAGATTTATGTTTTTTCTAGTAAAATATTTATCTCCGGGACCCTCTGATGGATCTTTTTCATTGTGTTCTTAAAATCATAAAATTACACTATTTTTATAAATACGTGTAGGATCTCGTGTCAAGTTTCTTTCTTCAATTGTTTTAATGTGGTTTACCACTTGTTCCTTTAGGTAAGTCGGACTGCTCAGAGCCACAGCTACCCAGCGTTGAGCTAAAACAAAACCTGACTGGTCCAAAAGGGTATGGTAGTGTATTACATGGTAAGTCAGCGCAATCACACCATGTAGTGCATCCAATTTCCCACAGTGAGGAATACGCAGCTAAAAGTAGCCATCAGAATGCACATATATCTGGCATCCTGACTTATTTTGGCATTAGCATCACACTAATGTAGTTTGTGCTCTGAAGCTTAGACTTCTCCTTGACCAGTCCTGTGACCTGGAGGGGTTCACCAAGTGTGCCCTGGTAGCGGACGGAGAACTACTATCCCTGTTCAGGTTCACACATTAAGCATATTGTACTTTTGAGATTGATAATGTGACCAGACCTTATTATTTGTGTTACTGACATGTTGTCTACAGGCCTCTTTTGTAAAGCTAAGCTGTGGTGCATGCCCAGAACTTTGTGCGGGGGGGGGAGGGGGTGAGTGTGAGTGTGTGTGTGTGTGTGTGTGTGTGTGTTTGCGTGCCAGAGTCGCTGCTCACCACTAAACAGAGCCCTGAGGCCATGTGTTAGAAATACAATTACACCTGGCCTTCTGGGCAGCTTCTGAGACTTCGCTCGCCGTGGGACTCCACATGCTGGAGAACAATGAGACCACCAGATCTTCATGGGTGGAGTGTAAGACGAAATGCCCTACGCACTGCACCACTAGGGTTAAGAACCTTTAGAAACATTAACTGGGTGCACATTCGACTTGGGGTAATTGACAATGAGCGAGCGATCAAGGTGTCACCTTGTGGGATTAGCACTAAAGGGAGTTGGTGGTATAAAGCCACAAGTAATAAACTTAACCAGGATCACTACCTGAAATATTGAATTGTGTAGTAGTCAGTACAGCTATGTAATTAAAAATACTTTTTTGTAAAGAGACAAGTACTGGCCTGGACACAAATTGTGTTGTCTGTAGGTTGATTGTGGAGTTCTGAGCTCATGCACTCCACACTGCCTCCTTGAGAAGCCTGTGACTGTTCATCCTCGCTACCTGGAGATTCAAAGGCGGAAACATGTATACTTGGCACAGTTTGTAGCTCCAGAGTAGGATGAGCCCCAGGATACCAGCGGTTGGGGTCCGGTCACCCTGATCGGACCTTTTGCCCCCTCAGAGTCTGACAAGTACATAACCATAGAAGGCTTTACCCTATACATAGCCTCTCCAAAACAAACTCTAAATTTTGAACCAATGCAGGGTCTGGCACACAAAATACATTTTAGTCTCATTAACCATGCAACCATACAGACTGCAAAATTCTGCAATCTTGCAGTTAGACTATGGAATAAGATGGTAGTGCATAGCATAGACTACTGAAGTAGTCTAGTCGTGAGAGAATGACACCCACCCTAGCATGGAAATTCTTTACGTGAAACGGTAGGAGCTGACTCAGTCAGCTGATGAAAGAAACAGGCAGAAACTACACTAAATGAGCATTAAAAGTTCTTGATCTGGAGTGGTTTTGTTATTTATTCATAAAGCGTTTGGACAATACAAACAGCATCATGGTGCTGAGAACAACTTACAACCTGCCGAATAGAGACAAGATGTAGCAAGGAGATACAAGGCCCCCAGCTGTTAATAGATATGAGTGCCTTCATAAAGTTAAGATGGCTGAGCTGCTACGAGATACAGAGGTAGGTTGTTCTATTATTAAGGTCCAACTACCTTAGCAGGTGCCCACCAGAATAGGCGAGCTTGTAACAGTATGTAGCAGAAGAAGCAAACTGGAGCGCAGACAGCAAGACTGAATGCAGCTCCAAAATCTATCTACAGTTTCTTTTTTTTTTTAAACTGGTTACCAACCTGTAACAATAGTTTTGCAGAGTGGAACTCCTAGATTCAAATGCTCTCTGCATTATGCCTACATTTAATGGTTAAAACTGGAAAACCTGACTGTTTTTTCTCTTTTTGGATGTCACTCATATGGGGAGTCTAGGATGTCCATCATAAGCCAACAATGCCAATGCTCCAGTACATCACCTCCCTCATCAGATTCTTTTGAGCGCTGCTTGATTTAGAAGAGTGAAAAGGTCTGCTTCTAAACTAAATCTTATGCAGAGAGTTTGAAATTAACTCTGTTTCACTATCTGTCAACAGATTTGCCTCCTGACCATTAACACATGATCATACTTTAAGGCTCACAGCAAGTTGTAATTCTGAGGGGGTGGGGGGAGGGTTGAATAGAACTGGTTCAGACAGATCCAGGTGGTTACCATCTACAGTAATGTCTCTGAGATAAAACACATCCAGAGAGGACTTTCACACGGTAGAATGTAGAAATAAAGATGAGATGAAGATAGTGTTGGCTTGTTGGTCAAAGGCAAATTTAGGGGATGTGATCAAAGTATTGTCTTGATAGCAAAGTTCATTTCTACCCACAAGTAGAAGAAGTTTTTATTATTCTCGATCAGCTTTTAGACTTGCTCATCCAGTTGTGGTTATCTACCAGGCAACTGCTAAGCTAAGAAAAGAGCAAGGAGCATTTTGATCTAAGCAAAACAGTCATCAGCATACATTCATGCAAATAGCCTTGGGCTTTGATAAAGTTTGACAGTGGTCTAACATACAAAATATAAAGAGCACGGATGACAGATTACCTTTTGGGTAGCCCACATGGTATTTTAAAACGGCCATATCAAAAAGGAGGAAGAGGCAGAAGACTGGATACAGTTTGTCAGGAGGCAGGAAAACCATTCTAACAGCTCTGTAAATGACCACTCCCTTGTCAAATATGCCAGACATATTCAAGAGGATCACTCCAGCAGAGACCTCTATCGATTAGCACTTTAAGCTAATCAATAGCCAAGAGGAGCAATATCTTGGTGTCCTTATTTAAGTTAGAATCTCAACTACCAGGGGTTCAGAAAATTCAGTCTTCAGGATAGGATTGCTGCCCAGCCATAATCCAACTATTCACCCTGCTCTTTAAAGTAGGGCAGAAAACGATGGGGTGATATCTGTCCACCATTGTGCATATCTAGACTGACTTTGCTAGTGGAATGACAACTTATACCTTTCTATCCAATTTAATCTCAAGCACTGAGGAGCAGAGTGGCTACCCCTAGTTGAAGGCCAGAGGGAGTCATGGAACCACAGTTTATTTTTGCCAATAAGTAAATGCTTAGTTTTATCAGATTTAAAGTTATGGCTCATCTACTGGAGAATACAATCATTTGGCTGCAAGGGAGATTTAGGAGCTGGACTATCCACAATGACAAGCAGTATACACACAGTATAGAGGAAAGCAGCAAAACTGCATCAAAATAGAATGAGGCTGCATCTGTATATTTGGAAAAAATGAGGAAGGAAGAGCCATGGGCACCAACATTAAACTGATTTGCAACTTCAAGACCAGACCCATTGGCAGGGCAGACTGTCTACTGAGCAAAATTATGTGATGGGTAGAGATTACTAGTGAAGTGCCAGGGACAAATTGGACAGCAAATACTGCCTTTATACGTTTCATGCTCCAGGGACAGTACAGTCAATCCTTACTCCAAGAGGCGGTTGCAGGTATGGATCTCGAATACATTAGGACAACAATCACAAAATCAATGTTTTGTCAGTTGCATCTAAAGAAATTGATAACTCTCTACATGTAGTATAGACAAGGCAGCTAAACTATTGCAAAGAATCATAAAGTACCATCTGAGGCATAGAGAATGCGGAGTTTGTTTATAGCGGTTTTTCAGAAAGGCACTATTTTCATATTACTATTAGAGCAGAAACAGTGTCACCATACGAAAGGAACCGAGAACGCGACAGACTTCCCATTCCCTCGGGCCTTCTTTTTACTGCAAAGTTTGTACCCCTCTCTCTAGGGTATTGAAATTAAGTCAGATAGGGCTAGCTAGATTAACACATTTTCAGGATTTTCACTTGAAAATTTGACATAAAATAAATGTAAATGAGAGTCACTAACAGTCAGTGTTTCTAATGGAAAGACTCAGATGATTGTTCAACGCCCGTGCTCTACCCTAAGTTCAGGTGCTAAGCAAGTTACAATACATCTTCCAGCCTTTTCTACATATGACCCTTGCCACACATTTTCTGTAGTCCAACGTTTAAAGTGTAGCTCAGTGGGTCTGAATGAAAACTGTAGCGCCTGCATGAAGCTCAATAACTAAGTAGAAGGGCGTACACAGACACACATACACAGAACCTATATCCTGATCAAAACTGGAGAAGGGTTACTGTATGGCAAAGAGTTTCGAGCCACTGCAGTGTCGGTTGAACCAGAGCCTCTAGGGTGGGGAGAACTAGCAGACATCATTAAGGCTTCAATCAGTACCATAATGAGTTCATAGTTCAAAGGCGCCACTGCAAGCAGATTGGGACCTTGTGTTCAACACCAAGGAGTGTCAAAGTATTTTGGGGCCAGGCTCTCTAACTACTTGTAGAACTAACATTCTTTTTTTGATTTCAAATCTTTTATTCAATTTTTAGAGATCAAATGGAACACAAATACACTGGTAAAATAAATAAATATAAAGGAGGTGCAGTAATATACACCTGAACGCAGGGTTACAGCGAGAAGGGGAGTTTGGGACAGACTGTGCCGACATTAATACAGTGATACTAATCAGTTGTTCAATTCTGTGGTACAAAGCAGTATTACTACAGCTAACAGATGGATTTATGGCTCTATTAATAGACTAGTCATATCAAAATTAATTAGATAAGCTTGGTATATGTTGATAGTGCATAAACCGAGCAGTTTATCGAGCAGTTTATTTGTGATAGAAGCATCAAAAAAGGTCTGTTAACCAGTATACCTGGGTAATGCAGGTTTGTATGCATGCATTGCTTGATTGATTTGATTAGGAAATAGCTGTAGGGGGATATTTGCGAGATTGCTCTCCTGCTGTGCAAGTCACTCAAACTGTCAGCAATGTGTAAGGAAAATAGGATGGGTGCATCGTTGGTCATCTATCCGGCTTAATCTTGAGTAGGGGATCTTAATTGGGTTATTGTTAGAGCAGTATTATTGCATATTCATCCTATCCAGTCATGGGGGTTCAAAGGTGAACGACGTGGCATCAAGTGAGTCCCACATTGGTCTAGAGGGGGAGCGCCACGGGGAGAACCGGAGAGCGATATTATCAGCTCCTCTCAGGAAGGAAAGCCATTCTTGCCACAGACCGATCTTGCAGAGTCTAGTGGGGATCCAATAAGTTCTGTTAATAATCATTTTGTTTGGGAAACCGTTGGTGAAATTTTATTCTTGAAGGGAAGTTTTGTTTATGAATTCCCAATCCATCAGAATATTACTTTAGTTCAACTCCATTTCCCATTTTAGTTGGTTTCGGGAGAGGTTCTTTGTGAGGTTTGGTTGCAGAAGTTTGTAAATTCTGGAGACCATGTGTCCTGCTTTTGAAAGGAGGCCTAACAGGAGTGGTAGAGATGGTTCAGCCGTCGAGAATGAACCCTTCGTGATCTGTACTCTGTTTTAATAAATTTGTAGAAGTCTAGGTTGTCTAGATTGATTTATGTCTGCAGCGAGGCAAAAGGTTGAGTTAAGTCACCTTCACAGATGTCTTTGATAAGATTGATACCCTTATCCGACCATTTAGGCCAGAATATTGAGAAGCCATCAATCTTCATTTTAGGGTTGTTCCATGGGGCGACCAAATTAAAGTCCTGTATCTTAGTTGTAGATTTGAGGTCTAAAACCGTAAGAGAGCATTTATTGTGTTCTGTATGATGCATTTGGAATGTGCTAAATTAGAGGAATGTATTGTCAAGAGAGCTGCCAGGGGAATATTGTTTATAAGTGATTTTTCTACCGTTACCCATGGTGGGGTATATTCCGGGTTATCGATGAACCAGTTTGCACCTTGTTTACAGAGAAAATCAGTTTGGTAGTTTCTAAATATGGGCAATCCAAGGCCGCCTTTATCTTTCGTCAGTCTTATTTTATTTAGCGAGATTCTAGGTTTCTTACCCTGCCAGAGAAAGTTATTGAAATTGTTGTCTATTTCTTTTAGGAAGTCTTCAGAGAGAGTCATGGGTAGCATGCTAATAAGGTAGTTAATCAATGGTGTGATTTTCATTTTCAGAGTCTCGGCTCTACCCCATCAAGATAGAAATTTGGGGGACCACCCGACAAGTAGTGTATTGATTTTTAACAAGTAAGGATTTTTCGTTGGTTTGGAGTATGGTAATTAGATCACTGGTAAATTCTAGCCCCAAATATTTAATGGAAACCTTGTTGCCATGCCAGCCCAGAGGACCCTAGAATCTCTTTGTTACCTAGATTATTAAGGAGTTTGACTTCAGATTTATCTTTATTGAGAGTATAGCCAGAGATTTGTGAGAACTCTTGGATTGATGACATTAAGGCATGTATGGCGGAGGGGGCTTTTTCCGAGATGATTAGTATATCATCGGCGTAAGCGGCGATTTTGATTGTAGTACTGCCAAATATCATGCCTGGGATATCCTGATTTTCCCTCAGGTGTTGAAGGAGGGGCTCCAGCGCTAGTAAGAATAGAGGGGGTGAATGGCAGCCTTGCCAGGTACCTTGTTTAAGATCTAGAGAGGCAGAGTAACATTTTCAAGCGGTGGAGATACCTATGGGTCCGGGGGACACCCTTGACTTGATGCCAACAACCTTGCAACCAAGAGCACCACGGTTTATAGTTAAGGCATTCGTCCTTAAAACTGTAGTGAAAAATTTAGAATCACGCTTGACTAGCCCTAGAGCCAAGGACTCGGATATGAATGAGAACCCCCAAGGTCCCTCTCAAGCACTTAATCCAGGAATATAGTCATCCACAAAATAAAAACAAAAAAAAGACACATTTTTGATTTTCAGGGGACAGGGTCATTTTCGGACCAGTTACTTACCTTCGGTAACGCCTTATCTGGTGGAGACAACCTAGCCGCAGATTCCTTACCTTTGAGTTTCCCAGGCATCAGGCTGTAGCCGGAAGACTTTTCCTCGAGCAATACCCTTGGGAGCTGGTAGGTGGTGTTGGTCAGCTCCACGTGACGTCGTCAATGTCTTCAGCGCCAGAAGGGACATCCGCTGTCACCTATATAGTAGCTGATGTCCGTTACTCTTCATGACTTTCCACACCAGGAGCACGGAAGCATGAAGTGCACCGACAGTGGTGTGTTTTTGAACAACTAGGGCCCTGAAAGCGAACAGCCCTGACCCTAATAACCTGTCAACAGTGCAGGGAGGATGGGTGGGTCGGTAAGGAATCTGCAGCTGATAGACTTCTAGCCGCAGATTCTTTACCTGAGAAGAGATACCCAAGCCATACCATCCCCGGAGGAGCGATTGCGGACAAGGTTAGACCAGGAAGTCCTGCAGGACAGAGCGGCCAAAAAGGCCGCCCCTTTGGACTGGACTGTCCATCCAGTACTATTTGGTAAACGTGTGCAGGGATGCCCGCATTGCTGCCTGGAAAATGTCAAGGGCTGGAACTCCACATTGCAATGCCGTGGTAGCAGCCTTAGCTCTGGTGGAATGAGCCCTTAAGCCTTCAGGAAGCTGTTTTTTTGCCCAGAGAATAGCAAATTTTGATGCAGAGGATGACCCATTGCAAGATAGTCCTCTTCTGCACCACACAACCTTTCTTTGATCCAACACACCCCAGGAAGAGTTGGTTGTCCACCCAGAACCCTTTGGTGCGGTCAAGGAAGAACGACAAAGCTCTTTTTGGGTCCAGACAGTGGATTCAAACTCTTCTTTAGGGGGGTGTGGAAGAGCATAGAAAGTGGGCAAGGTGACTGTTTGCCCCACGTGGAATGCTGTCACCACTTTCAGTAAGAAAGAGGCCCTAGTGCAAAGCACAAACTTATCAGGGAAGATGGTCAGGTAAGGAGGCTTGGATGACAGAGCCTACAATTCGTTCACCCTCCTGGCAGAAGTTATTGCCATTAAAGAGGCTGTTTTGATGGTAAGCAGCCAGAGGGGGCAGTTGTGCAGAGGTCCGAACGGAGCATACATCAGGAAGGTGAGAACCAAATTAAGGTCCCACTGAGGCATGATAAATGGGGCAAGTGGGAACATATGTACAATCCCTTTATGAAATCTATTACCAATAGGGGATTTAAAGAGAGGTTTAGTCTAGCAGCATCACGAAAGCAGACAAGGTCGAAAGGTAGCCTTTAAGAGGGCCCAGATCAGAGCCCTGCTAGGCAAGGGTCAAAATAAAAAGAAGGACTTGAGAGAGGGAAGAAGAAAGGATCAACAGACCTTTCTGTACAATATTTTATACATTTGCCACCAACAGGCATACACAGTCTTGGCAGAGGGATGCCTGACTGCCAAAATAACATAACAGACTTTGGGAGGAAGGCTGAATGGTGTCAACTGCAGCCGCTCAATCTCCACGCAAAAAAGCGTAGAGTTGACAGGTTCGGTAGAGGACCCTCCCCTGCTGCTACGTACAGAAGATCTTCCTGAAGGGGCAGCCTGATCAGAGGATCAATGCTCAGTTGGAGAAGCTCAGGATACCAGACTCTCCATGCCCAGTCCAGAGCCACTAGAATGACTTGGGCCGGGTCACTCTTGACCATCAACAATCTGGGCATGAGTGGTATTGGCAGAAAGGCATACAGGAGGCCTGACCTACACTCGAGACGAAGAATTGTCACTGAGTGAGTGCCACCTTGGAAACTCCACAGCCCAAAACTGCTGACATTGCGGGTACTCAGAGGAGGCAAACAGACCTAACCAAAGCTCTCCCCGCTTCTGAAAGATCTTACGCCACCTCCGGATGGAGATGCCATTCGTAATTCGATAGGCTTCGATGGCTGAGTTTGTCCACTCTGGCATTCAGGGAACCTGCCAGGTGTTGAGCCACCAAGGATATGCCCTACTATTCCAACCATGTCCAGAGAAGCCCGCCCTGTTTGTTACAGTACCACATGGCGGTTGTGTTGTCCGTGAACACCGTAACTAGCTTTTCCTTGGTGGAAGAAAGAAAAGCTTTCAATGTCAATCGAATCACTCGGAGCTCCAGCAAGTTGATGTGGAGTTCGGATTCCGCAGGAGACCAGAGTCCTATGATTTCCACCTCTCACAGATGGCCGCCCCATCCCCGGAGTGATGCATCTGTCACTACTGTGAGGTCTGGTTGGGGAAGGGAGAGGGGTCTGCCTCTGACCCAATCGCAGTTGGTCAGTCACCACTGCAAGTCTTGTGCAGTTCCCTTCGAGATCTGGACCATGTTGGAGAGATACTCCTGATGCTGCGCCCACTGGAACTTCAGGTCCCCACTGCAGGGCCCGCATATGACATCTGGCATGTGTCACTAGCAGGATGCAGGAGGCTATGAGGTCCAGCAGCCTCAGTCTGTCTCTCCAAAATCCAGGATAGAGGCTGAAACATCGGTATCATAGCCTGAATATTTTGGACTCGTCACTCGGGAGGATAGGCCCGAAACTGCACTGTGTCCAGACCAGCTCCATGGAAAGGAAGCGTCCGAGGAGGGGGGGGTGAGTCAGGTGTGACTTTGGTACGTTGATAGTGAGCCCTAGAGAAAGCAGGAGGCTCGCCGTAGTCTTGAGGTGGGAGAGCATAGTCTGGGGAAAGCCAGAGTGAGCATTTTGAACTTTTCCTTTTGAGTAAGTAGTTGAGGGCTCGCAGATCTAGGATAGGACTTAGGCCCTTGTCCTTTTTCAGGACCAGAAAGTAGCAGGAATAGCAACCACGGCCTACTTCTGGCACCGGAACCCGCTCTATGGCTCCCTTAGCCAAGAGAGTCCTCTGATCCCTCCTGAAGCAAGTTCAGGAGGTCCTCAGTCAGCCAGAAGTAAGTTGGAGGCAAGGAGGGAGGAGTAGACTCGAAGGACTATCTGAAGAAGCCATCAGACATGGTGTTTTGCCAGCGGTCAAGGTGATGGCTAATCCTGCCACCAGCTGGCTGCCCATGATCTTCAAGGGCCAGACTAGGAAGGTTTGGAGGCTGCAGGGGGAGGAGTGGACTGACCAGACCTCTAGCCGCCCAACCCGTGGAGTCGAAAGGAACCACAGCCGCGCAGAGGTTGCTTACCTTGCGTGGTCTTGTGGCTGGGATATGGCTAGTGCGGCTGAAAGACCCTTCCGTGGCAACGATGGTTAGACGAGGGACAGATGGCCACTGAGAGGCCCAAGGACTTCACAGCCCGGTAGTCCTTAAAGAGCTCCAGTCTGGTCTGCTTTGCATCCAGAGACGCGTGCCATCAAAGGGCATGTCCATGACGGAAGCCTGGACATCCCCAGAAAAGCCAGAAGTTCTCAGCCAGCCGTGATGTCGAACAGCCACCGATGACATCGCTCTGCCCAGCGAATGGGTGGTGTTAAGCCCACAACGAATGGTGAACTCTGCCACATTTCTCCCGTCTGATACTGCTTGGGAGAGAATAATCCGGGACGGCTCCGGGACCTGTGGCTGCACTTGCGCAACTGTTTCCCACAAGGAGTGGGAGTAACAGCCCAATAGGTATGCGGTGTTCACCGACTGCAATGCAAGGCTGGCGGAAAAAAACATTTTCTTGCCACAACTATCCAGCCTTTTGGATTCCCTGTCCGTGGGTGCAGAAGGGAATGCGCCTTACGAGGTAGAGGCTTGAAACACCAAGATTTTAGGACGTACTGTGGTTGGTGAAGAATTTTAGGACGTACGGTGTAGGGTGATTGGCCTATTCACAGGGGTGCAGTTGGTGCCGGAATCAGAACCGGTAGGCACTGATCCGGCTCTAGGTCGTCTGGGATAAGAATTGGGGTGGCGCCGGCGGGAGTCGCGGCACGTGGGACAGAGCCAGGGAAAGTCACAGTGGTATGACCGGTGCCGGTTCAGATCAACAACCAGATCCATTGGGGGGGCATCAGCGCCAGGGCCGCCGGCACAGAAGCCGATGGAGCCTCCTCTGAGCCTCCGGGTCCGAAGGAATGCCAGGAGAGTCCGGTCGCCCAAATAGGAGGCACATGGCGTCATAAAATTCTTTAAGCTGGGTGGGGGTCACTCCGGCTCCTGGAAAGGCAGGAAACGTGTTGCCGACCCAGGCGCAAATTCCGCAGAACGAGGCCTAGAGCGTCGAAACTCCTTGCACACGTCGGCTGATGGACGGGGAGAAGTTGAAGCACGCTTCGACTTCCTGGGTTTCTCATGCCTCTTCCCGGACCGACCCGATGACGTAGAGTGTGAGGACGAGGACTTAGGCCACCCGGAGCAGTGCCCGGACCTTCCTCTCGACCAGGATCGAGAATGAGACCTCCAGGTCGAACGGGCAACAAGCAGCTTTAGGGACAGCTCCCTCAAAACTTCCGGAGCCATGGCCCGGCAGTCCGAGCACAACTTTGAATCGCGGTCGCACTCTAGGCACCAGAGACAAATTAAGTGTGGATCAGTCACAGACATGACATGATGGCAGGCGCCACACAGCTTGAATCCAGAAGTCTTTTTCGACATGTTTGGGGGAAAAACCTACACACCAAAAATAGACAAAACATCAAAAAAGCCTGTCAAAAAGTGACAGAGGGTAGCTCTCTTCACGGATCTGCGCTAGCTGGCATGGAAAGAAAAGAACTCACGTCAGCGCGCCAATGTGGCGCCTATGTAGGTGAAGTGGCTGTCACTTCCAGCGCGGACGACACTAACGACGTCATACAGACCCATCTATCGTCAAGCAAGGGTATTGCTTGACCAAAGGTCTTCTGGATCCAGCCTGATGCCTGGGAAATTCAAAGGTAAGTAATCTGTGGCTAGAAGCCTATCAGATCACCTATGTGCCAGGGGCCTGATGCTTGGTGCAATGTGATAGGATATAATAGGAGGTACAAGGAGGCAGTTCGGAGTATAGTGCAGTCGTAGAGCTTCAGAGTTTCTGGCTCATGCTCAATCGTGTCATGACAGTTGGATGATCTTGCGTTTCAATTTTGTAATGTTTAGAGTAATGAGCGTTTAAAGCTGTATTGTAGAGTAAATGGTGTACATAACCTAACTTTGAAATATACTTAATTTATTTATAAATAATTTCACTATAAATTACTAACACTTCTATAAATGTAAACATAAAACGTACCCAATTACCTTAACCCCATTTTATTTTGTGCTATAGCAAAAGTAAAATATTTTATTAATACCTCTACCCTTCGCTCTATTCTAGGTAATTACTTTAATAATCTAACTTTTAGGTGTCAATACATTTTATGTATGCATTCCTTTTTATATTTATGTTAACTTTTTTAAATTTACGATGTTTATTTGTAATGAGTCTAACTTGTGCCCCCATTCTACCCCTCCCCTTTTTAAGTTTTATATCATTGGATAATTATTTGTACAGGTCTTTGAGAAAATAGTTACATAGAGAGAACACTAAATCAGGTAAAATGTTTATGTGCTTCTTCTATCTTGGAGAGCGAGCGAGAGGAACAAGGCAACCACATTGTAGATAGCAGATTAAACGGCTGTCACATCCCCAAGTCCTCCACTAACAAAGTATTCAGTAGATATTTGCATTTACTTTAATCTCAATCTATGGTCCTTTATGTGGAATTAGTTGGGCCATATCTAATATGGGATTATGATCATTACCTAGTCATTGAGGAGAGTGAGGAGAAAGATGCTTTAGACCTTTGAGTAACTTTTGGCTACATTTGAAAGATGCAGAGGGGATATTCCTGGAAAGGATTGGTTTCCAGTTGAGTTTGATAGCTTTCTATAAAATAATCTCAAGATTAGGCTGGTAGAGGTTTATGAAGAACCACTCTTCCAAAGCCAACTCCCTGAATCTATATAGGAGGGTCTAATATTAGTGGCCACCAAACCATATAAGGATCTGGCGGATTTCAAATTGCATCACACTTTGTCTATACAATAAATAGAGGCTGTAGGAAGCTGGCTCTGTATATACTATACCAAAGTGAGGTATAGTTTGCACAGAGTCCAGTGGAACCCCAAAAGGTAGGCAGAGGTAAAGTTAGATAGCACCTCACTCTCTATTTGTGCTAGTGTGGTCGAGCAGTAATGCAGTATCAGAGGACAGTGTTAAGCATTTGTTGTACACAGTCAGCAAATGAAATCACACTCAAAGACTGAACTTCAGACCAATTGTTTTTGAATAAAAAAACAAGTTACTTACCTGTACACTGTGGTTCTCCAGTATTGATATCTTTCATAGATTCACATGCTTGTATCTTCCACGTCGTCATGGTGGGAGTCTCGCGGTAGTTAGAAAAGAAGTACCACAGAAGTACATAGAAACCACCAAAAGGAAAGAAAAACGTTGACATTCGTCAGCATCTTTATCTAGGTCCAAACTTTGACCAATCAGAGACCAGCCCTAGACCTCAACTCCCCAGTCAGAGCCACCAGACCTCAGATTTCGCGCACAAGTGTGCTAAGGTTAAGAAGTAACATGAGATCAGAAGTGGCAAGCCTAGACGGGGAGGAGGGAGGGCCGCATGTGAATCTATGAAAGATATCAATACTGGAGAACCACAGTGTACAGGTAAGTAACTTGTTTTTTCTCCAGTATTGAATCTTTCATAGATTCACATGCTTGTATCAGAGTAGTTAGCAGTGTAATTCCTTAAATTTGCGACTAGGCGAAGACCTTCATATGCAATAAAGTGAACATATTTTAAACATCCCAATACATATGAATCATGAAATCCAAGTAAATCGTTAAATAGCAAATAAATCTGTGAAAACCAAATACACTAGACAAAAAGAAGTGATAGATATGAAAGACTATACCTTAAGCAAACAGATGTCTCAGGGCAGCTTGACCCACTGCAGCGTCCGCTTTCCATGCCGAGTCTAGGCAGTAACGCTTAGTGAATGTATGCACGTAAGACCATGTTGCCGCTCTACAAATGTCTGGAAGCGATACCCCGGCAAATAGGGCTGTATAGGCTGCCATCTTCCTTGTGAAGTGAGCAGACACTTTTGCAGATAGAGGTTTTCCAGCTTTGTAATGGCAGAAAACAATTGCAGAGGAGATCCAACGTGCAATACAGTTCCTTGAAAGGGCTTGGCCCTTCCTCTGCGAAATAAAGGACACAAATAGCTGATCCAATTTTCTGAAAGTCTTTGTTCTATGAACGTAGAACTTGATGCAGAGCTTCACATCCAAAGAGTACAATGCTCTTTCAGCGGCAGTTGAAGGATTCCCAGAGTACGTGGTGAGCACAACTGGTTCATTCAAGTGAAAAGAAGTTGGAACTTTAGGAATGAATTGAGGATTTGTTCTCAATAAAAGCTTGTCTTGTCTGAATTGAAGGAAAGGTGTAGCTACCGTGAAAGCCTGAATTTCACTGATTCTTCTAGCCGATGTGAGTGCTAAAAGGAGAGCCGTTTTCCATGAAACATTTTAAATGAGCCTTGTGTATGGGCTCGAAAGGCGATTTCATCAATTGGGCTAGCACTGTTTAATTCCCATGGGACTGCAGGGCGCTTTAAGGGTGGGAAAACCCTGAAGAGGCCTTTCATAAATTCTTTAACAATTCTTGTTGACCACAAAGAGTTCTCCTGCTTTCCTGCGAAACCTGGAAATCGCCGCCAAGTGTACTTTGATGAGTGAGCCAATTTTGATTTAGCTAAGTGAAGTAGGTAAGGCAAAACCTGTTCCGGGGTTGAGAGCAAAGGATGCAAGTCTTTTTCCTCACACCAATGGCAGAACCTCTTCCATTTTGCAGCATATGACCTATTCGTGGAAGCAGCTCTGGCCCGTTGGAGGATGGACCTGCAATCCGGAGTGATGTTTAAATCTGTGAATTCATAGTCATGAGGTTCCAAGCTGACAAACTTCGAGATTTTATTTGAGGATGGACAATTTGACCGTTGATCATCGAGAGTAGGTTTGGTAGTGGAGGAAAGAGAATGTGCGGAGATATCGAGCACAGGAGAAGCTCCGTGTACCAAAACTGCCTCGGCCATGCCGGAGCTATGAGAATGAGATGACATGGTTCTTTCTTCATCTTGCTCAATACTCTAGGGATGAGGGGAAACGGCGGAAACACATAGGCGAACGTCCCCGTCCACTGCATCTGCAGGGCGTTCCCCCAAGAGTTTTTCTGAGGGAACCTGCTTGCAAACGTTTCGCACTTCCTGTTGCTCTGTCGCGAAAAGATCCAGTTTTGGAGTGCCCCACTGTTTGAAGGCTCGTCTCAGCTGGTCATCGCCTAACTCCCATTCGTGACATTGTGAATTGGTTCTGCTTCGAAAATCCGCCCAACCGTTGTCCACGCCCGGAACATGCTCTATTTGCAATGTTATGTTGTGTTGAATTAGCCACATCCAAATTTCCTGGGCCTGTTCTGACAATGTGAGAGACCTGGTGCCCCCTTGCTTGGCAAGATAGAACATTGTTGTGGTGTTGTCTGTTCTTACCAGAACAGAGGATCCCTGTATTCTGGGAAGAAAAGCTTGCGGCCCCAGAAAAACTGCCCTCCGCTCCAAAAGATTGATGTATAAAAACGTTTCTTGAACGGACCATTTTCCGTGGATTTGCAATTCCTGGAGATGCGCTCCCCAACCGTCCATTGAAGCGTCCGTTGTCATAATATAACGAGGCTGTGCTGGTTGAAACGAGAGGCCTGGAGAGATATTGCTTTCTTTTTCCCACCATGACAGAGCCGGTTTCATTGTCTGAGAGAGAGAGAGAGAGAGAGAGATGATGTCCTCGAATGAGCTGTGTACCTGCACCCACTGCATGTCTAACTGCTCCTGGAGAGGTCTCATGTGAAGCCGACAATTAGGAATCAACGGGATGCATGACGACAGCATCCCCAGTAAGGACTTGAATACTCTCACAGAAGTGGACTCTTGCGCGCAGAAACGCCCCTAGAAAAATACGCTTCTGGCTTGGAATTAATTGCGACTTCTCCACGTTGAGCTGTAACCCCAGAGACTTGAAGAGCCGCTGACAAGCCAGCGTAGATTTTCTGGTAGAGTGAAATGTAGCTCCTTTCACCAGCCAGTCGTCCAGGTAGGGGTAAACCTGGTGTCCCTGCCTTCTCAGAAAAGCCGCTACCGGTGCCATACATTTCGTGAAAACTCTGGGAGCTGAGCGAAGCCCGAATGGCAAAACCTTGAACTGGAAGTGATCCCCAGCCACCTCGAACCTTAGGAATTGGCGATGCTTTGCATGAACGGGGATGTGAAAGTATGCGTCCAAGAGATCGAGGTACGCTAGAAAATCTCCCTTGTTTATTAATAAGAGAATCTCTTGAAGGGACAACATTCTGAACGACTGCTTCTTGATGTATTTGTTTAGCTGTCTGAGGTCCATGACCGGTCTCCATTTACCGCATTTTTTCTTTATTAGGAAGAAATTGGAATAAAAGCCTTTCCCTCGTTGTCCAAAAGGCACCTTTTCTATCGCCCCTTTCTTTAGTAGAGTTGAAATTTCTTGCCTTAACAAGGACAAATGATGATGCAATACTCTTGGAGGTGGAGTTCGAGGAGGCTTGTGGACAAATTCTAGGGTGTGGCCGTGTTGGAAGATGTCCGGTACCCATTTGTCCTTCGTGATGGCTTGCCATTGATTTAGAAATGGAGAGAGCTGATGGGACCGTAGAAGTTGAAAACGAGATGAGGTGGCTGGCGGAAGACAAACGTCACTGACGTCTTGAGGAATCCTGCGATTTCCCTCGTCCTGCAGGCTTGCGTCTAGCTGATTGCCGATTGCAATATAGATTGTAGGCACGAAATTGCTGCTGTTGCTGTCCTCCATATTGTGGTCTAACTCTGCTGACCATATGGTTGATATCTGTATGACGGTCTTTGCTGGAATTGATCTCTACCTCCACGAAAGGACTGAAAACGCCTTTGTTGCAACGTGCCCCAGAAACGTGCGGTCTCAGTATCCTTTTTGATGCCTTGTAGCACTTCGTCTACGTGCTTTCCAAAAAGATTTTCCCCATCGAAGGTCATATCCAGGACTTTCGATTTTACTTCAGGGCGGAAGGACGTCGCCCTAAGCCAGCCCAGTCTACGAAGAACTGCGGCACCTGCCATTTACCTGAAAGCAATTGAAGACAGATCCATTGCAGAATCGATCACCTCCGAAGACGCTCTAGCACCCTCCTGCAGGAGATCCTTCACTTCTTTCTTTTTATCCTCGGCAAGGTATTCGAGAAGAGGAACCAGATCTGACCATAACTGACGGTCATACCTCCCCAAAATTGCTAAGGCTTTTGAGGCCTTGATAGCAGTAGCGGCCATAGTAGAGTAGCGTAGTGGCCATAGTAGCGAAGCGATTACCGATGCTGTCAAGGTGTTTGCCTTAGCAACAACAAAAATCTGGTGGTCTTTTAAAAGGAGCCAGTACTGAATCATTAATTAACACAAACAGTGCCAACACCCTGGATACCAAAGAACATGTAATCAAATAATTGTCCTTCATGAACTTGTCGAACTTTTTGGACAAGTTCATGAAGGACAATTATTTGATTACATGTTCTTTGGTATCCAGGGTGTTGGCACTGTTTGTGTTAATTAATGATTCAGTACTGGCTCCTTTTAAAAGACCACCAGATTTTTGTTGTTGTTGCTATTAGTTGTATTGGGGATTAAATCTGTAGTTTGGTTGTTAAACTTTCCCTAGGACCCTTTCTCCTGTGGAGTTGTTATTGATGAAGGTGTTTGCCTTCCCTGTCTGGAGGCACCGCACAAGGGGATTGCGGATTCCTAGAACACCTCTGGGCAACTTGCATTATTACTGAATCCGGACAAGGATGGCCAATTAAACATGCCGGAGCAGAATCAGGTGCCTTATATTTCTTTTCCATCCTCGGTAACACAGGCACTGAGGCTGGGTTCTTCATCATCTTCAAACCTTCACTCCAAATGAAATCCACAATCGGAATGGATCGAACCGATTTCTTTGTTGCATCTTTAAAATCGTAAAGAAAACATTCGGTTTGCACCACAGGCAAAGGCAAATCAAACTTTCTAGAGGCTCTCTCGAGTATTTCATGGAAGCCCCCAATATCTCCCGGGGGGAAGCCGCCAGAGGAGGGGAAGGCGACGGCGAAGATGGAGCCACATAATCATCCCATTCTTGACCAATTAGGTCCGGATCCTGAGTGAGCTCACCCTCCTCGGGTTGATCGTCTGCCTCACTCTCGATGTAATCATCCTGGATTGTAATGCATCGAGGAGCCCGTCTCTCAACCTGAGCAACAGGCGGCGGAGTAACTACTGGTGGAGGCGGAGCAACTTGAATATTCGGACCGCCGGGTGTCAAACGAACCGGAGCGTGAGAGTCCGGAAATCTTTTATAATAGTCATTCAACATATGCCTAAGGTCTGTGACCAGGGAAAAGGTTCCATGCACAGAATCTCTCCGAACCTCCCGACGCTCTTCATAAGCCTCATAAGGATAGTGCTCTTGGAAAGAGTCTTAAAGTTGGGCCTGAGAACGACCCGAGAATGAATAATCCCCTTCCATATATTCTGACTGTCCTTGAGCTTCCTCTTCCTCATCAGTGTCCTGGCATTTAACTCTGAGCTGTGAGGGGCTATAAGCGGGGCCAAAAAGACTTTCATCCCCCGACTCCTCCGTATCAAGAAGGGGAGGGAAGCAATGGTGAAATCTTGGGTAAAGGTGACAATCCTGGAGATTTTGGAACCAAATGGAGGCTTTTAGTATCCTGTTTTTGATCCGTCGTCGACGACGCCGTCAATGACGGTAGACGCCCGATAGTGATCATCGTCGATATTGGCCGAGAGGGTGATTTGAACACTGTCGTCGACGGAGCGCCCGTCGACGGTGCTCCCGTCGACGAAGCTGTAGATGCAACCGTCGACAGTGTTCGTCGACGATGCAGTCGACGATGAAATCGTCGTCACCGTGTTCGTCGACGATGCCGTCACCACGGCCGTCGACGATGCAGTCGACGCTATGGAAGTCAGAGATTTAGTAGAAGTCCTCGACGACGGGTCCACGACGGTGCTTTCTTTGTCGACGAAGCCTGTTTGAGAGGTGTGACAGGCAGAGAAGCAGTAGAGGATTTCTTCAAGCCTGATTCCTTAGGCTTAAGGGCTGTTTTATCGGCAGTGGAGGATTTCTCTGCCTTTAATTTCTTTAAATTAGCCTTTAATGAGGTAGAACCCTCATTTTTACGCTTCCTCTCCACTGAGGATGGCCCAGGGCTCTCTTCAACATCAGAACCAGAGTCTGATTTTGATTTCTTCTTCTGGGGCCATAACAATAATCTGGCCTCTCTATCCTTTAGAGTTTTTGCTGAAAAGGTTCTACAGTATTTACAGTCCTTGGCTGTATGTTTAGGGTAAAGGCAATACAGGCAGTCTTTGTGTGGATCTTCAGTAAAGAGCATTGCCTTCCCACAGGATCTACAGGGCCTGAAAAGCCTTTTCTTAGAACCCTCAGACATCTTTTAAGTAAAGAAGGTAGAAAGACAATACCTTGAGGTGAATTCAAGCAGGGTCAAAAGTTCACTCACTGACAAACTGAGCAGAGCTCAGGGAGACTCCCTTACATACGACGTGCGGTTAGAAATCTGAGGTCTGGTGGCTCTGACTGGGGAGTTGAGGTCTAGGGCTGGTCTCTGATTGGTCAAAGTTTGGACCTACATAAAGAGGCTGACGAATGTCAAAGTTTTTCTTTCCTTTTGGTGATTTCTATGTACTTCTATGGTACTTCTTTTCTAACTACCGCGAGACTCCCACCATGACGACGGGGAAGATACAAGCATGTGAATTTATGAAAGATTCAATACTGGAGAAATATTCTTTTAGTAATTTTATTTTCTAGAACCAAGCAAGCCTGACACAGGTAAGTTGATAAATACTTTGCAGTAAATATACAGTTTGAAATGCAGTTGTAAATGTACTTTGAAATGGTTACAGTTTGAATTACTGGTAATGCAATACTGTGAAATGCTGTACATATACTTTGCATCGACTTTGCAATGAAAATTACAGGTAAGTTACTTTTACGTTACTTTTGAGATTACTTTTTAGATTACTTTTTCTACTCAGTGTGATATGCCTAGATATCACACTGGGACATTTCCTAGAGAAAAGGTAAGTAAAATCAGTTTTGCACAATTGTTATTTTTCAGGTCTCCATACAAACCAACTCCACACTTAGAACATTTTTCACAGAAAAACAGTCAATAGGTTCCTATGGAGAGAAATTAAGTTAATGGCTACCAGGTAAGTAATCGGTCTTTGGAGTTGAGCTTCTGGGGTTAGAACAAGGGTTCCCCCAGGGTCAAGGATGCACTCTCGTTACACCCTCAGCGGCACTAGGGCGGCCGGGTGCAGAGTGCTGAGGCCCAATGTTATCCAATGGGGGATAGGGGGCCTCCGGTTGGTGGCTGCTGGCAAGCAGGCCACTGGGTTGTGGGAGCAAAGCTCCTGGACTTTAGCTCAGGGCAAATGGGGAAACAAAGTAGCACCAACGGTGCACCCTCAGCTGCACTAGGGCAGCCGGGTGCAGGGTGCTGTTTCGACGTCGGGCGCCCTGTTGGTTTCAATGGGGAACCTCCGGTTTGCAAAGGCACTGCAGGCTCGGGGACGAAGGTCTCCTGTGTGTGACCACCACTTCGAGAGGTAAGTTGGGAAGTTAGGGGTTGGTTAGGCACAGTCTGTTTGGGCACACAAGGCCATGGGGCGTCTGGTGCAGGGGTGCCTTTTGGGGTCGGATCTTCTTACCAGCTCCTGGTCGCGGTTAGGGGGGCCTTCTGGATTTAGGCTGCAGGCGTCGGCTGGAGGCTTGAGGCAGGTCAGGGGTCGCCGGATCTCGGGTCAGGATCGCCGGGTTGACCTCCTCGTGGTGTTTGCCCACTCGAGCTCGGGCCGTGGACAGGGGGTGCAGAGTGGGGGGGGATCTGCGGTTTCCGGCCGGAGCCAGAGGTTGCATATGAACAAATCCAGTGTTCACGGGAGAAAGTCTTTGTAGTTGGAGGCAGGCAGGTCCTCCGGGGTTTTCGAGGTTGCTGGCTGCAGGACACACCGGGATTTCGCAGGAGCAGGTTCGAGGCGGGAGACAGGCCGGTAGGGCTGGGGCCAAGTCAGTGGGCGTCTTCCTCTTGTTAGCTGCTGCACGGCTGTTCGGTCCTTCTTGTTGCAGGTTCTTGTCTGAGGAAGCAAGGTTCAGGGGTGGCCCTAAATACTAGATTTAGGGGCGTTACAAGTAGGTAAAAGGCAGGGACCTATGGGTCCCTTCCCTGGGGTGGGTACACCCCCTATTATGCCACCCTCCAGTGGGAGGGGGGCATGAGCCTGTCCCTGGTTGGCTGAGTCCCCCCCATCTTCAAGATGGCGTGGACTGAGAGTGGTTTCATCTCGCCTCCCCCACCTGAGGGGTGGAGTTGGCAGATGTGGGCACACCTCTCTTCCTCACTTGTTTTTCCCGCCGGTTCTCCCGCCCAAAGTGGGGGGTCAGGACCAGTGGGGACCAGTTGCTGAGAGCAGCAAGTGGCCTGGGGAAGCTCACAAAGGCGGCAAGCCTTTGAAGCTTCCCCTTCGTGAACCCTGCCCATCCTGGGGGAGGAGGCTTGGCACCTTGTCCCAGGATGTGCATTGTTTCAGGCCCCCAAGAGCAGCAGGCTCTCGACCCAGGGGTCCAGAAACATGTCTGGTGGTGGCAGCTGAAAGCAGCCACTCAGCCTGGACACTAGAGGTGGGTTAGTTTTCAGGGGGCATCTCTAAGATGCCCTCTGTGTGCATTTTTCATTAAATCCCACACTGGCATCAGTGTGGGTTTAATGTGCTGAGAATTTTGATACCAAACTTCTCAGTTTTCAGTGTAGCCATTATGGTGCTGTGGAGTTCGTAATGACAAACTCCCAGCACCATATACTCTTAATGGAAGCACTGCACTTACAATGTCTAAGAATGGACTTGGACACTGTAGGGGTACAGGGCTCATGTACCTGTACCCTCACCACTGGTATAGTGCACCCAGCTAGAGGGGTGACTGATCTATGCCAGGGCAGTGGGTTGTAGGCATGGCACACAGGGATGTGTGCCATGTTGCCTCTTCACTTTGTTCTGCACCAAAACACGCAGCCTGCAAAGGCAGTGTGTGTGTGTAAGGGTACAGGACCTCTAAGGGTGGCACAATAAGTGCTGCAGCCCTTAAAGGCCTTCTCTGGTCACAGTGCCCTGGGTACCCGTGGTACCATTTACCAGGGGCTGGCCTGTGGCCAGAGATGCCAATTGGGTTTAGGCTTCAATGCAGTTTTAGGGAAAGAACATAGGCCCTGGGTACCTGATTAGCAGGAGCCCAGGACACACTCAGTCAAAGCACATCAGCAATTCAGCAAAAAGTGGGGGCAACCATGCAGAAAGAGGGCACTTTCTCACAGAGGCTTTGGCAGGAAAAGTACTGCGGATGATGTTGGAGTGGGAACAACCCTGGCAAAATACTAGCATAAACTTATGTAGCTGATCCATGTCAAATATTTCATAGATCTTAATGAGCAGGAATAATGCAGTGACCTCACATGATATCGAAAATAACATACTATGGATTAGGAATTCCTGTCTCAGACTTTGAAGCTGTTTGGAACTACTCCATATTTTTTGCTCCAGCAGACTTATTTATTCAAAACCAAGTGCAAGGGTGAGATTTGGCTAAGAAATCCAAGAGCTGGAAGCTTGAAAGAGGACCTATTCAGGGATCCCCCTGACACCCCTCCAACTTGCATACGTCATTGATCCCAATTGATCCCAAGGCTAAAATATTTAACACACACTCAAGGACTGGCATATTGCAACAAGGGACATAGTACACATGTCTACACATGTGAATGACACCTTTGTTTACTAGAGATTCAATTCACAATGGTAGGAAGCTGGCTCTCTATATAGTGTACCAAAATGAGGTGCACTGTGCAGAAAGTCCAGGTATCTCTTACTACGTGTACAGGGGCTAGCTTTAACAATTGCAAGGTGCTCCATTTGTGGTAGTGTATTTGAGCAGCCTTAGGCTTATAAGAGGGGAGTGTTAGGCATTTGATGCACACACAGGGTTAATAAATGACACTCAATAAGAAAATCCGACATTTATTTAGAAAAATAACATTTTTATACAACTTTAGACACCAATATCTTAGGAATCAGGTAGGTACTTTAGACCATCAAATTTTGCAGTAGAAAATGACAGCTGTCAGATTTCAGGCAAGAGCCTCGAATGCAGTAATGTTATCCTATGGGGGAAACATACACTGTATAGGGTCAATTGCAAACTGCTTACAGGACTGTTCGTGTGGATTCAAGTTAAGTAGGGGCCAAGGTCCAAGAAAGCACCAAGAGTTCAAGGTTACCTGCCCTGGGGTGTCCGGATGCAGAGGTGTTTTCAGCACTGGAAGCCTCGAATGCTACACGTTAAATTCAATGGGGAATGGTACCTGAAAATAAAGACTGCAAGGGGGACCAGTCTTGCAGAACCCAAAGGGGAGCTCGGCTCTTGAGGGTCTCAGGACCACAGGGACACCACTCTGGCTGGAGGGCTTAGGTGCATAGGCGTTTTGTCCAGCGGATAAGTGAATTTGAGGCTCTCAGTTCTCGGTGCACCTGTAGAAGAGGGCGAAGAAATGCAGCACGATGACTTCTGGGGTGGAGCTGGCCTTTGTTTAAGTTCCTCGACGTGCAGGTCAGTTTTGGCAGAGGTGGTGTTCGGACTGGACACAAACAAGCCTGGGTGCTTGTAACAGGTTCCAGTACCCCAGGTATTAATACAGGGTGGTTCCTGGCGGTCCTGGCTCCTCCAAACTTGGTAGGGAGACGGATCTGACATCCTGGAGCACGGAGACCTCCTCCTCAGATGCTGTGTCGGTGGACCCGGTGGTCAGCAGGTCGGTGAATCGGACTGTGCGGTCGGTGCCTACAGGCAAGTGGCACCTCCACTTCAAGAGAGATTCTGGTTGGATGACTAAGTGCTGGCAGCCCTCCAAGGCTGTGGGAAGTTGCATTGCTGCAGGAAGAGTCGGGTCTTTGCAGTTGTCGGAACTGGAGCAGACCGTGTTTGGCGCTCAAGTCCACAGCTCTTGCGTTCTTCAGCTCTTCTTTGTCCTTCAGTCAGTCGAATCTGAGCTCCTGGTGTCAGGAGGCCACCTAAATACTGAATTTAGGGGCTTTAAGGGTAGTGAAGGGTAGTAGCCAATGGGCTCCTTATCCTTGGTGTCACTACACCCCCTATATGACCACTTCCTGAGGGGAGTGGACATAACCCTGTCCCAGAGTTCCACCAAAAACAAGATGGTGGAACCCTTCTTTAGTGGAACACATCAGGAAGCCCACCTTAGGGGTGTGACTGGCCTGGTGGTGCAATACGCCTACTTGCATAGCTAATTTCTCGCCTGTCCTGGTGCCAAATGGGCCTCAGGGCAGGTGGTTGCATCTAACAGGATTGGGGGAAACCGGGATCACATATCAAAGGTGGCAGGTGCTTTGAATCCCCGGCCTTGATATGCTAAATCACGAACCATCCTGCCAGAGGTGTGAACCCCCTCCTCCGGAGCAGGCATGGTTTCTGGCCTCGAGCGTGGGCTCTCACCTGCTGGGGGTCAGAAACTCATCTGTGGTGGCAGACTAAAAAGTGGTAGGACTTTCAGGGGCACTTCTAAGGTGTCCTTTGGGTGCATATCATACGAAATATTGTACTGGCAACATTAGAGATTTATGAAGACCAGGTGTTTGATATCAACCACCATATGTTTCATTGAAGCCATCGTGTAGCTGGGGAATTCTTGATGACCAATGCCCGGTACATATACTTAAGATGGTTTCCCTGTTCACTTGTACCATCTAGTAATTCAAGCAGACATTACAGGGTCATATCTGCTCATGCAGATATGCCCTCATGTAATATAATGCACACAGCCTTAAGGCTACAAGGCCTGCTGTAGGGGTGACTTACATATACTACATGCAGTGACTTCGGCATGGCACAGTGTGCCATGTCGTGTTTTCACTCATGGTTTGCACCATGGTATAGTCTGCAACGGCAGGCTGCATGCAATTTGTATGGCGTCTCTTAGGGTGGCATAATACATGCTGCAGTCCTTAGGGGCCCTCGTTGGTACCCATGCCCTAGGTATCAGGGGTACCACTTACTAGGGACCTACAAGGGGGGGGGGGGGGAGTGTGAGCCAATTGTGTTACAATTAGAGCGTTTTACCTTGTTTTAGGGAAAGAGCACTGGCCATAGGGCCTGGTTAGCAGGGACCCAGTGCACATCAGTCAAACATCAGTATCGGTGGCATAAAGTGGGGGTGACCATGACAAAAAGGGGCACTTTCCTAGACAGATTTGTGCCATGCATTTTGAAATTGTTCAAGGAGTATGGTGAACATTTGGGTCCAAGTCACAGTTGTTTCTATTGGGTGCAAAGGCAGATACGCTAGCTAATGTCCTGGAACTGGGTCTCCAATGGTAGGTGAAAGAACTGAAATACTTGGTATGTGAATGGCACAAAGGAAGGATATCAATGTAGAACCAACTGTGCGAAGAGCCCTGGCTAGATTCAGAGTCTCTTTCCATTTACCAATTATAGGCAGAACAGCACTAGATAAAATGTTGATCCCTCCCAGATGTTGGTTTCTCAAGACTAAAACAAAATGGCCGCCGACGGGAACGTTGCAAACAAGCTCCAGGTACTGGGATCTCCCTCGGGTGAATATCCCGGTGATATCCAGCCATCGCCTGCTACACTGTGGGGCACTATAACAGACTCACCTTTCCTGTGCTTTGCACGTTGCTGGAATTCTTCGCAGCACTTCCTTGTAGACCCGGTCGCGCTGCCGCTGCCAGACCGTGACAGGCGCTTACGTCTACGTGGATCGGCGCAGACCTGCAGGCTGGTGCAGTGAGCCGGGGCTGCAAAGCCGGGCGGAGACAGCATCCTGGAAATTGCCAATCACCAAGGGAGCCCACCATCTTGGCGCTAACTGCTGCAGGAGCAGTAGGAGGTGTGTGTGTGATCCGACGTCCCCGATCTGCTTCGGACTGGCGCTGACTTCTACGCAGATCTGCGCAGACCCGCAGGCTGGTGTGGTGAGTCGGGGCTGCAAAGCCGGGCGGAGACAGCGTACCCCCCCCCCCGGTGCGGCTGACTCACGCAAGGTGTCTCACAGTGACTGCAGGGGAGGTGGGGGGCTCAGGTATAAGTGAAGTGGCACTGGTGCCCCAATCCTTGGTGGCACCAATCCAGTGTCCCAGGCGGGTCCCCAAGGGCGAGAGGGGAGAATAGAGCAACCGAGTGCTGTGGCCTGCCTGACCTTAAAATGGCAGCTAAGCGGCCCGGATCCAGAACAGAGAAACTAAATAAATAGTCACTAGGTCACATATGCCACTGGGACACCGGACTGATCCAATTAAGAGAACTTGAGGCTTGGAAAGCTGGCTTCCTTCTGGAGATCATACAGTAAAGAGCCCCTAGAGCTCCTGATGTGGTGCCTGACCTGCAAATAGCGACTCGATGCACATCAATGAAGCAAATTGACTCGTCTTTTATAGGGGATCGCCGAATTAAAGATATGACCCATATATTCAAAGCTAGATGTGCCTCTATTGCACTATATGGCGCAGGGGTATGGGGCTACCACTCTAGCCAAGAAGTGCAATTAGAGGAAAATTCCTTTTTAAAAAAGCTCTTGTGCCTGCCTCAGCATCCTCGGAGTTAATCCATTGTGAAGTGGGGCTTGACCATTTGTCAGACCTGATTGAATGAGACCATTTCTGCTATGGAGATCAATTTGGTCTAAAGAGGAGACCATATTTACACAAACCATTATAAAGGACTGCCTACGATTAGACAATTGTTTTAAAATCCCATGGTTGAATTATATCTCAATGGTATACAAAGATATACTTAAGCTCCCAATTCCGGGAAATCCGTCAGATGTGATAGGCCTGTCCAAACAGGAGCTCAAGGTCACTTTCTTGGCTCACAAAAAGGAGCGCAGGATGAGAACTGTGGAGAAACAAGCTACATATCAGCTGTACCATCTGTATATTGACTGTCGGCTTCCAAAGCTACTTATCACTTGTCTCAAGATCCTCTCACCGTTTTGTACTAACGAGGATGAGACTAGGCCTTGTTCATCATTTAGTCGCTTTTCCAGAAACGAAACACCCAGTCAGTCCTTGCCCATGTGATAAGCACACTAAACAGAGCACCATGCACTTTTTATTATTATGTGAACTGTATCTGAATTATAGAATTGTTTATTTAAAACCTTTGTTTAAAAGATAATGTTACAACTATCCAAGCTGCTATGAGTCTACTGTTTACATTAACCCCTTCGCTGCTAGGCCTTCCCCCCCCCCCTGTGCTAAGCCTTTTTTTGGCTATTTGGGGTAGTGCGCGCTTAGGCCCCTGTAACTTTTTGACCACATAAGGTATCCACGCCAAATTTGCGTCCTTTTCTTCCAACATCATGGGGATTCTAAAGGTACCCAGGGTTTGTGGATTCCCCTGGAGGGGTCCCAGAAATTAGCCAAAATACAGCTAAATTTTGGGGTTTTTGGGAAAAATGCGAAAAAAGTGCTGCAAATGAAAGCGTCTGGGTTTTTCCCTGCAAATGGTATCAAAAAAGGGTTTGTGGGGCTGAAATCACCATTTTCCCAGCTTTTAGGGAATGACAGACTTTTGTAAGAAAACAAACATTTTTTACACAGTTTTGGCATTTTTCTGGGACATGGCCTATTTTTGCTATTTTTGTGCTTTCAACCTCCTTCCAGTTAATGGTAGAAATGGGTATGAAAGCAATAATGGATCCAGGAAAGCTATACATTTTAGAAAAGTAGACAAAATTCTGAATTCAGCAAGGGGTCATTTGTGTAGATCCATCAAGGTTTCTTTATAGAAACTAACAGTTAAATATAGGAAAAATTGGAAATTAGTTGAAAAAAACAGCCTTTTGTGTCAACGTTTTCACCTGTAACTTCTAATTATGACAGCTGTTTGAAAGCAATATATCGTTACATCCGCTGGACCCTACTGGTTGTGGGGATATATAGGACTTGTAGGTTCACCAAGAACCCGACGAACCCAGAGCCAAAAACTGAGCAGCAATTTGCAATGGCTTTTTATTATGTACCGGGTATATAGCAATTATTGTGGGAAAATGTATACATGGAAAAATCGGTATAGAAAGACACCTATGTATTTCTGAAATGGGAACAAAATATAGAGTTTAGAAACAGTAGATATTTGCACATTTCCAAAATTGGGAATACGCATACTAGCATGAGAATTATCGGTCATTTTTCAAAATGACTTCTTTTTTACACAATGTCTCATTTGGAAGGCAGAAATGCATCGAAAGTCAATAGGTAATAACAGTTGCTTTACAAATCTGAATTACCCTAAGTCTCCCGATAAAATGTTACAAAACATTTTGTGATAGGCAATTTTGAGGTCGCCTCAATATGTTTTGGGCCCTTGCCTGTCGCGGGTTCTTGGGCCTCCCACCCGAGTGAGGCACCATTTTTATCGGGAGACCTGGGCGAACGCTGGGTGGTAGGAAATTTGTGTCAGCCCGGTGATGCCACAACTTTCCCACACACATGTGTGAAAAAAGTGATTTTTTCAGCACAATTTCAGGTTTGCAGGGGATTCTGGGTAAGAAAACGTTGGGGGATCCACGCAAGCCATACCTCCCTGGAATCCCCCGGGTGTCTACTTTTCAGAAATGTGTGGGTTTGCTAGGTTTCCCTAGGTGGCCGCCGAGCCCCGGGCCAAAAAGTCATGGGACCCCCCTTGCAAAACCAGGTCATTTTCTGATATGCAATTTTGATGTCGCCTCAATAAGTTTTGGGCCCTTGCCTGTCGCGCGTACTTGGGCCTCCCACCCGAGTGAGGCACCATTTTTATCGGGAGACCTGGGGCAATGCTGGGTGGTAGGAAATTTGTGTCAGCCCAGTGATGCCACAACTTTCCCACACAAAAATGTGTGGAAAAAGTGATTTTTTTCAGCTAAATTTGAGGTTTGCTGGGGATTCTGGGTAAGAAAACGTTGGGGGATCCACGCAAGCCATACCTCCCTGGAATCCCCCGGGTGTCTAGTTTTCAGAAATGTGTGGGTTTGGTAGGTTTCCCTAGATGGCCGCCGACCCCGGGGCCAAAAACCCAGGTAACCCCCCGTGCAAAACCAGGTTGGTTTGTGATAGGTAATTTTGATGTCGCCTCACTAGGTTTTGGGCCCTTGCCTGTCGCGGGTACTTGACCCACCCACACAAGTGAGGTACCATTTTTCTCGGAAGACTTTGGGGAATGCGGGGTTAGTGGAATTTTGTGGATCCACACAGATTCCAGAACTTTCCACCACAGAAATGTGAGGAAAATGTGTTTTTTTATACACATTGAGGTTTGCAAGGGATTCTGGGTAACAGAACCTGGTGAGAGCCAGTCAAGTCACCCCATCCTGGATTCCCCTGGGTGTCTAGTTTTCAAAAATGTACAGGTTTGCTAGGTTTCCCTATGTGCCGGCTGCGCTAGGGCCAAAATCCACAGGTAGGCATATTGCTAAAAACAAATCTGTGCCTAGTCGGCTTTCTGCCGCCCTGGGGGGGGATATCGGGGGGTGGGGTTGCCCCGATATGCCCCCAAGGGGGGCAGAAACACTGTGGCTATTTTTTTGGGGGGTAGGGGCATTGGTATGCCCATTCTGGGCAGCCCCCACCCCCACACATAAAAAAGCCAGCGTAATCGTTGGCGTCTAGTGGGCTTTTTGCCCCCCCGGGGGGAGCAGATTGGGGGCTAATGCCCCCATCTTCCCCCCAGGGGTGGCAGAAAGACTAATTGTTGCGGGTGGGGCATTGACATGCCCGTTTTGGGCAGCCCCCACCCTAATTATAATTTGCCCAAAAAAATCCCTGGCGTCTAGTGGGCTTTTTGCCCCCCCCCCGGGGGGGGGGGGGCACATTGGAGGCTACTGCCCCATCTGCCCCCCAGGGGGGGCAGGAAGGCTGTAATTTTTGCGGGGAGGGGGTGGGGGCATGGGCATGCTCATTTTGGGCAGACCCCACCCTAATTCAAATTTGCTCCAAAAAAAATCCCTGCCGACTAGTGGATTTTTGCCCCCCCCCCAGCGAGGCAGATTGGGGTCTAATGCCCCCATCCCCCGGGCAGAAAGTCCACTAGATGCCAGGAAGTTTTTTGGGCAAATTTTAATTAGGGTGGGGGCTGCCCAAAATGGGCATGCCAATGCCCCCACCCTAATTAAAATTTGCCCATAAAATCCCTGGCGTCTACTGGGCTTTTTGCCCCCCCGGGGGGGGGCAGAATGGGAGCTACTGCCCCAACTGCCCCCCAGGGGGGCAGAAAGGCGGTCATTTTTGCGGGGGTGGGTGGGGGCATGGGCACGCCCATATTGGGCAGCCCCCACCACAAATTATAATTTTTAAAAAAATCCCTGGCTTATAGTGGGCTTTTTGCCTCGCCCGGGGGGGCAGAATGGGGGCTACTGCCCCCAACTGCCCCCCAGGGGGGGCAGAAGGGCTGTAAATTTTGCGGGGTGGGGGCATGGACATGCCCTTTATGGGCAGCCCCCACCCTAATAAATTATGCAGCATAAAAAAATATCCCTGGGGTCTAGTGGGCTTTTTGCCCCCCCCCCCCCGAGGGGGGCAAAAAGACTAAATCGCACCCAAAAAAATTGGGGGGAGCAAAAGCCCTTGCCCAAGGGGCCGCTCCCCCCTTCCCGGTGTCTAGTGGGTGGATCCACTGGGGAGGGGTACCATTGGAAAGGGGAGATTCTCCCCTTTCCAATGATACCTCGCTCGTCTTTCTACGTGCCCGGGGGGCTGAGATAGCCCCCTGAGCACATAGAAAGTGAAACTGAAATGAGCCTAAAGGCTCATTTCAGTTTCGGTTTCTGTGCAATGAGGACAGCGCGACATGTGCGCTGATCCTCATGGCACAGAAACCAGGGAGGGGGCCTCGGGAGCTGGGGAAGCTCTTTTCCAGCTCCCAAGGTCACAGGGGTGAAATAGAAATCCCTCTGCTGTCTGCAGCAGAGGGATTTCGTGCCCCTGGCCTCATGACGGAATGGTTCCGTCATGAGCACAGGGGCACCGATGCTCATGATGGAACCATTCCGTCATGAGCATCGAAGGGGTTAAGATACCCCGAGATTTGTTTTTATACCGCGACATGCATTTTAAAATCAATTTATGCAAGAAAAAGTTTGGGTTTTTTAGATTGAATTTATAGATTACAATTGCACTGAACTGATTGTGTATGTTTATTTGTAGTTATATGGAATTGTAATTGAATTTTAACGCTTGTGTATGTATATTTGCTTTTATGGTTCCTAGCTGAACCGAATAAAGCTTACTAAACGAAACGTAAAAGACTCATCTTTTAGACAGGCTGATAACTATTTTAAGGCCCCGTCTTTGATTAATCCAAAACTGAGGCTTTTGGAGGCAACTTTCAGTCCTATTACCAGCTCCGTGTTGGTAGTGAAGCACACAGGGAAGTTTGGGGTCAGACAGTGCACTCAAACCAGTGGTGTAGGCCAATTCCACGACTCACACAATGTGCCTGCTTCGGATCCATTGGGGCGGCGGCCTCATGCAATTAGCCCCCAGCAATTAACAGATACTCACTTCATGTTCTGGCTTTCTGGCCCAGGCAGACCGGTCAGCCACTCTGCCCCCAATGGCCACGCCCTCACGTCCTCTAGTCCCCCTTGAATCTACACAACACTCTCCTCCATACTTGGCCTCGAAGTTCACAGCAAGAAAGAAAGGACAAGACCCCTCGGGATAGCAGCCTGTTCAGCCTTCAACTCTCAGAGCATCCTTACCCCTCTTAGGTTTTCTGGACAACCAAAACTTTATTTTATCTTACTATGTTCCCCCCCCAAATCCCTCAACACTGCACTCGAGAGATATGGCCCCAACTCATGGAGCATCAGATATCCTAAAAATCTCTCTAATAACGCAAAAAAGAAGTTCAAACACAGCCTTCTTAAACGACTACCGGAAAAACTAATAGCCGATACCTTTTACAGCGTGGTCAATGGCAACAAGAAAACGGACTTCATCTTCTACTCAAATTGTCCTGCTGAGTGGAGAAGCACCTTATTTTCAGGACAGGGAAAATACTTACACAAGCTGCAGACCATAACCTCACCATCTTTGACCGACACTATCCTTCCCTTCTCGCTACCCTAACACAGCCGGACCTTGTACCACAATCTACCCTCTACCTCCTTCAGCCAAACCTGGACCTTTGCACCCAGTTGACTACACTGACTCTGGTACACACCTTTGTTGATCCCTCTCACTCATTAAACAACCTTGCAGCCGCCCCCCCCGCCCCCGGAGTCACGCCTGAGCCAAGTAATCACTAGAAAGACTTCAAGGGCATTAACCTAACCAACGAACATATGGTAACAAGTCGCACTGATTTATACCTAACAAGGCACACTGACATACACCCAAAACATGACCCTGCCAGCCCCAACTCAAGACCAATCATCACGGAGTCCAATACGGACGCACCCCTCTCAACTAATGCAGATCCTCCTCTGCCCACACAAATGTCCACCTCCCCAACCTCAATAGCACTGGCTCTCCCTATATTGAAGCTCTCACCCCCCTTAACCACAAGTCCTGAGGCGTTTACATCCTCCCTTAGAGCTGGAATACTCACCGACAGACTGTCTCAGCTCCTGAATCGAATAGAACAAAATCTTGAGTCAATAGCTAAAGACCTCTCACGTAAAAAAGGACCTTCTGATCCAGGCCAAGTTAACCTGCTACCACACTCCTATTAAGGAGAAGCTGCCTTCACGGATAGGTTCCCCAACTCTCAGCCAACATCCCTATTGGACCACTATCCCCTTGAGTCGTGCGGCCCACAAACCCCACCGAGCTCACAGCCATATCTGATCTGGAAGCTGAAGAGCTCATAGAATCTTACATCACTATGACCCAGAATATGGTCAACAAACCTTTGTCCACTAGCCCAGTAATCATGGGCTCTAATAGAATACCTCGAATGTTCGCCTCACCCAGACCACCTGCACAATACACAACTATTCAGACACTATATACCACAAACAATAGTCCCAGCCAGCTAACATGCATGCTCCTTAACTGCAGATCAGCAGTAAAACACGCCACTGATATCGCAGAAGCTATACTGGATAATGAAATGGATATTGCATTCCTCACCGAAACCTGGCTAAATAAACACTCGACACCCATTCTTGACCTGCTCATCCCTCCCGGCTACACCATCATAAGACAGGACATACCACAGAGACTAGGTAGTGGGCTGGCAATCATTCACAAAGAAGATATCCATCCCACTCCTTTAACAACCTGAAAATACTCTACCTTCGAATACCTTGGAGCTGAACTCTCAGCTAAAGGCACCTTCCCCATCAAGTTTTACAATATCTACCACCCTCCTGGTGATCGCACCCTCTTCTCAGAGGAACTTACTGATCTAGTAACAGTTCTCCATAGCAGACTCTAATGACGTTTTCTTTGGCACGAAATGGAATAACCCAGAAGACACCTCGGTCCGTTTCCTTACTAACTTTCTTGAAATAAAGGACCTCAAACAATTCTACAATGAACCACCCCATTACAAAGGCTCCACCCTAGATAATATACTCAGCAAAAATGAGCTGATCTCACTTCACTCCATCACACCCATCGTCTGGTCTGACCACCATCTCATACTGTTTAAGATCAAGACCCACCTCGGATCTCACACAGCCCCCTACAACAAACCTATGCATTGGGCTAGGAATATCAAACAAATCCCGATAACTGAATTGGAATACAGGGTCCGGACCCAATTACAGTGTCAACCTCTCACTCTCACCGCTGAGGACCTCACCACCCACTACAATAAAGCGATGATTAATGTTCTTGACCAAGTGGCACCACTTAAACAATCTAGAAAATTACAATCGAAATCCTGGTTCAACACCAACCTCAACAATATGAGAAGAGAACCAAGACAGTCAGAAAGAATATGGAGACAGCACCCCTCTACAACACACCTCGCACTCCTAAGATCTACACGGCTTTCTTATAAGAAACACATCTTAGCGAAAAAGCCACCTTCTTTCGTAACCAACTTGACCGCGCTAAGAACAGACCTAGGGAGCTCTTCAACATGATCAAACGGCAAACTATCCTTACCTCCCATCACGAAACCGCCACTAATGAACGTTGTGAAGAAATTGCCAACTTCTTTAGTGACAAAGTAGGAAAAATTGAGCAATCCATCATCCAAGTCGAAAATCCATCTTTCATACCAACCCACCCCACTGACTTACTTTCTCCAATGGTTGCTCCCACCTCAGACTTTACTATGGACCAAATGGCCCCAAGAAAAACTATTGTCAACTCTGATCTCCTTTAACTGAAGGATGATACTAATTGGTCTGACTCCAAATCCATGACAGAGAGGCACAAGTTACTAACTTGTGTAACGATATATCTGTAAGAGACAGTAGTTAGTGACAGATTCCTTACCTTAGAATATCCCCATGCGTCAGGCTGGATCCGGAAAGTTTTTGCGTAGGAGTACCCTTGCGCGTCGGTAGGCGGCGTAGTGCGGCTCCGCGTCAGTCGTCGGCATCGCCGGGATGACGTCGCGGGCAGTACTTAGACGCCGCCCCTGCGCGCTGACGTCAGTTCTGTACACGACTTTCCGCGCCAGGAACGCAGAGCCATGCAAGAAGCTGACACTGGTGTCTGAAAAATACTAGGGCCCTGAAAGGGATGTCCTTAACCCTAGAAATCAGTTCGCAGAACGGGGAGGATGGGTGGGGCGGTAGGAATCTGTCACTAACTACTGTCTCTTACAGATATATCGTTACACAAGTTAGTAACTTGTGCATCTGAAAGAGACACGTTAGTGACAGATTCCTTACCTTAGAATAGATACCCCAGCAATACCAACCCCGGTGGTGGGTCTGCGAACAAAGATCAGACGAGGAAGTCTCGGAGAACAGAACGGCCAAAGAAGCCGTCTCTCCGGACTTGGCTGTCAAGGCAGTAATGCTTGGTAAACGTGTGCAGCGAGGCCCACGTAGCTGCCTGACAAATGTCCTGCAAAGGGACACCACGTCCTAAAGCCGTGGTGGCGGCTGTGGCCCTGGTGGAATGGGCACGCAACCCAACAGGGGGCTCCTTTTTAGCCAAAGAATAACAGGCCTTGATACACAAGACGACCCAGCGGGAGATGGTCCGCTTGTGTACCGACCGACCTTTTTTGGCGCCCACGTAGCCAACAAAGAGCTGGTCGTCCACCCGGAACTGTTGTGTGCGATTTAGATAAAAGGAAATCGCACGTTTTGGGTCCAGACGGTGGAGCCTCTCTTCCTCTCTAGAAGGATGCGGAGGCGGAAAGAAGGTGGGCAAAGTGATGGTCTGCCCAATGTGGAAAGCAGTAACCACCTTTGGCAAGAAGGACGGACGCGTCCTGAGAACAACCTTGTCTGGGTGGACAGACAGAAAGGGAGGCTTGCAAGAAAGAGCCTGGAGCTCATTCACCCGCCGAGCGGAGGTGATAGCCACCAGAAAAGCTGTCTTCAGAGTCAGAAGACGAAGAGGACAGTTATGTAGAGGCTCAAAGGGAGCGCACATGGGAAAGGTAAGAACCAGGTTCAAATCCCACTGAGGCATCACAAACGGAACAGGAGGGAAGAGGTGTGTGATGCCTTTTAGGAATGTTAACAACAGGGGACTTGAAAAGGGAGGGCTGATCAGGAAGCCTGAGGAAAGCCGAGATTGCACAGAGATAGCCCTTTATGGTACCCAGGGCAGAACCCTGCTGGGCCAGAGAAAGGAGGAACAGAAGAGCCTCAGAAAGAGGGGCAGAAAGGGGATTCACAGCCTTTGCTGTGCACCATGCCACAAATTTGTTCCACCTGCAGGCGTATACCACCTTAGTGGAGGGACGCCTGGCTGCCAGAATCACATCACAAACTTCGGGAGGCAAGTCGAAAGGAATCAACTGCCGCCGCTCAATCTCCACGCAAGCAGGTGGAGGCTGGACAGGTTCAGGTGGAGGACCGTCCCCTGCTGCTGCGACAGAAGATCCTCCCGAAGAGGCAGACGGATCGGGGGATCGACGCTCATACTGAGTAGCTCTGAATACCAAACTCTTCGAGCCCAGTCCGGAGCCACAAGAATGACTTGGGCCCGGTCGCGCCGAATCTTCTTCAACACTCTGGGTAGAAGTGGTATAGGCGGAAAGGCGTACAACAGACCGCAGCTCCACTCGCGACGAAAAGCGTCGCTGAGCGAGTGCCGCCTTGGAAATTCCAACGCGCAGAACTGATGACATTGCGCGTTCTCTTCGGTGGCGAACAGATCTAACCAAGGCTCTCCCCACTGTAGAAAGAGTTCTTGCACAACTTCAGAGTGAAGACGCCATCCGTGATCGAGCATGCACCTGCGGCTGAGTTAGACAGCCCTGGCGTTCAGGGAACCTGCCAGGTGTTGAACCATCAGGAATATGCCCTGATGTTCCAGCCATGTCCAGAGGCGCAGAGCCTCCTGACATAGGGTCCACGACCCCACCCCGCCCTGTTTGTTGCAATACCACATGGCGGTGGTGTTGTCTGTGAACACCTGCACTACCTTCCCTTTGACAGAGGGAAGGAATGCCTTCAGTGCAAGTCGGATCGCCCGGAGCTCCAGAAGGTTGATATGGAGCCGGGACTCCGCCGGAGACCAGAGGCCTCTGATCTCCGCCTCTCCCATGTGACCGCCCCATCCCAGAAGGGACGCGTCCGTCACAACTGTGTGCTCTGGCTGGGGAAGGGAGAGGGATCTGCCCATGACCCATTGCTGGTTCGAGAGCCACCACTGCAACTGTTTTGCAGTCCCCTCCAAGATCTGGACGTGATCGGACAGGTTGTCCTGATGCTGCGCCCACTGGAACTTCAGGTCCCACTGCAGAGCCCGCATATGCCATCTGGCATGATCGACCAGCAGGATGCAGGAGGCCATGAGGCCCAGCAGCCTCAGGGTCATCCGTACCGAAACCCAGGATAGAGGCCGAAAGATCGGAATCATAGCCTGAATATCCCGGACTCGCCGTTCGGGAGGATAGAAACGAAACTACGTCGTGTCCAGAACTGCTCCGATGAAAAGGAGCTGTGGAGAAGGAATCCGGTGCGACTTCGGCACGTTGATGGAGAACCCCAGCGAGTGCAGGAGTCCGGCCGTAGTCTGGAGGTGGGAGACGACTGCCTGGGACGAGCCCGCCTTCAGCAGCCAGTCGTCGAGGTAGGGGAAGACTGGAACCCCTGCCCAGCGCAGATGAGCTGCGACCACCGCCATCACTTTCGTGAACACCCGAGGGGCGCTGGTAAGGCCAGAGGGGAGCACGGAGAACTGAAAATGCTCGTGGCCTACCGTGAACCGCAGGTAACGCCGGTGGGCCGGCAGGACGGGGATGTGGAAATATGCGTCCTGCAAGTCCAACGCTACCATCCAGTCTCCAGGGTCAAGACCTGAGCTAGGGTGAGCATCTTGAACTTCTCCTTCCGGAGGAAGCGATTGACGTTCCGGAGGTCCAAGATAGGACACATGTCCTCCTTGGGCACCAGAAAGTAGTGGGAGTAACAACCGCGCCCTACTTCTGGGGTCCAAACGCGTTCGATGGCCCCCTTGGCCAAGAGGGCCGCAACTTCCTTCTGAAGAAGTACCAAGTGATCCCCTGACATGCGGTGGTATTGAGGTGGCATGGCTGTGGGGGTGGTCACGAAGGGGAGGGAGTAGCCCCTTCGGACAATGTCCAAGACCCACTTGTCCGAGGTGATGGTACGCCAGTGGTGAAGGTGATGGCGGACCCTGCCCCCAACTGGCGTGCTGTGGACCTGAAAGGAAGGACTAGGAGGGCTTGGAGGCCGCGGACGGGGTGGAGGTGGTGGCCTGACCCGCTCGCTGGTTGCCCGACCCGCCACGGCGGGAGCCACGTCCTCGGCCGCGGGAAGACGTTTGCTGCGCGGGCCGGTGGCTGGGCAGCGGACGTGACTGGGCGCCCCTTCCGTGGCCACGAAAGGGGCGAAAAGCAGACGGAGGCGGAGGGCGCACAGCAGAAAGGCCCAGGGACTTGGCTGTAGCCCGTGAGTCCTTAAAACGCTCCAACGCATGGTCTGCCGTGTTGCCGAAAAGGCCGACACCATCAAAGGGCATGTCCATAAGAGTGTTTTGGACATCACCCGAGAAACCAGTGGTTCTCAGCCAGGCGTGACGGCGCAGCGCCACTGTCGTTGCAAGCGATCTGCCTAGCGAGTCGGCGGTATCTAGGCCACATCTGATGGTATACTTAGCCGCATCTCTTCCTTTCGCAATGGCGCGGGAAAGCAGTGTCTGGACCTCCTCAGGACACTGGGGCAGAACCTGCGCCACCGAATCCCACAAGGAGTGGGAATATCGTCCCAAGAGGCAAGTGGTGTTGACAGACCGCAAGCCAGCACTGGAGGAAGAAAAAACCTTCTTCCCAAATTGATCCAGTTTTTTGGATTCCCTATCCGGGGGAGCGGTAGGGAAGGCGCTCTGGGAAGCAGAGGCTTGGACAACCAAGCCCTCAGGGGTGGGGTGTTGAGAGAGAAACAGGGGGTCACCTGGAGCAGGGCGATGGCGTCGGGCTACTTTCCTATCCACAGGAGCCCCTGTGGTGGGCTTGGACCAGGTGCCCAAAAGAACGTCAGAAAGTGCCTCGTTGAAAGGCAGCAGTGGCTCCGAGGAGGTAGCCGCCGGCTGAAGCACTTCCGTCAGGATGTTAGTCCTGACAGCCACTGTAGGTAACTGGAGGTGTAAAGCCTCAGCTGCCCTACGCAACACCGTAGAAAAGTTTGCTCCCTCCTCCGTTGCCACGGAAGGAGGAGACAGCATGCCATTGTCAGGGGAGGTGTCCAGACCACTGGCATCCCCAAGTTCCTCAGCCCAGTCCTGATCGAACTCACATTGGGCAGTGAGAGGGTCCTCAGACCCCTCCCAGTCCTCTTCGTCCTCCAAAGCTGGTTCAAAGTAAGGAGGAGGGACATGCGGGACCCAAGGCCGCATCGGCCGATCGACGCCGGTCCAGCGCCGTGTCCGGATCCGGAGAGAACCGGGGTACGACGCCGCCCGGAGCCCCGGGCGGCGCCGGGAACGGCACCGGTGAAATCGGCGCCGGTGGAGGTGTCGTCAGGTCAACCGGCGTCGATGGGGGTTGTGGCAACACCAGCTGGGGGTCGAGGCCGGGGCCGGGGCGGGCGTCGCTGGGACCGGAGTCGCCGGCGGCGCCGTAGGAACCCCAGAAGGGCCCGCGGGACCCGAAGGCGCACCAGGGGGACCTTGAGGCCCAAAGAGGCGGGCGATGGCCGACAGGAACTCCTGTATTTCGGCCGGAGTCGCCCCCGAACCCGGGAAGGGCGGGTGATGCGGCGGCGGCTCCACAGGCACTCCCGGCGCTGCGGGGACGGTGCCGACAGGACCCTCAGCCGAGTCGCGAGACCGGCGAGGGGAAGTCGTCGAGCGAGGACGCTTCTTCGACTTCTTGTGCTTCGACTTACCGGAGGAGTGCGAAGACTTGGACCCCGACGACCGATGAGGACTCCGCGACCGGCCCCTCGACCTCTCACGTGACCGGGGCTTGGAGTGGCGCGGAGCCGACTGCCGGACCTCGAGGAGCTTTCGAGACCGCTCCGCAAAGCCTTCGGATGCAAGGCCCGGCAGTCGAGGCACGACTTGGAGTCGTGGTCGCGGCCGAGGCAGTAGAGACAGTCTCGATGCGGGTCCGTGATCGACATCATCCGACCACAGGCGTCGCATGGCTTGAAGCCGGGCATCCCTACTGACACCGTCGGAGTCGAACGACTCGAGAAAAAACGATGATAAATCACAAAAAAGTTAGTCAAAAAATGACTAGGGCACTGCTCTTCCCGGATCTGCGCTTACTGGCGCGGAAAAAGAAAGAACTGACGTCAGCGCGCAGGGGCGGCGTCTAAGTACTGCCCGCGACGTCATCCCGGCGACCCAGACGACGGACGCGGAGCCGCACGACGCCGCCTACCGACGCGCAAGGGTACTGCTATGCAAAAACTTTCCGGATCCAGCCTGACGCCTGGGGATATTCCAAGGTAAGGAATCTGTCACTAACGTGTCTCTTTCAGATTAAAGTCTACAATATAATTGCAAACTTGAAGCCCACTTCCCACTCCAATGATCTCCACCCAGCCACATTAGTACAAACCTCAACCATATTGCCCCATTCTGGACAAAAATCATCAACACCTCTTTCTCCTCAGCACATGTACCATACTCCCTCCAACTAGGCCAAATCACACCCATACTTAAAAAACCAGGGGCTGACCCCAGTAACATCCGTCCTATCCCCAACCTCCCGTTCCTAGCCAAAACAATGGAGAAATGCGTCCTTCTACAACTCAATCACATAGAGCAATTCCAGCTCCTCAACACCTTCCAGTCAGGATTCAGAAAAGGCTGTAGCAAAGAAACTGCTATGCTCAATATCGCGGATGACATTTGCAGATCCTTGGATGAAGGTGACACATGCCTCCTAATCCTACTTGACCTTTTAGCAGCTTTTGATACTGTTAACCACCCAGCATTAATTGATACACTCAAGTACCACAGTGGTATCAATGGCACAGTCCTTAGTTGGTTCACCTCGTACCTGAAACATCGCTCGCAACAAATAAAAATCAACAACTGTCGCTCAAAACCAACACTAGTTCCCCATGGTGTACCCCAAGGCTCAAATCTCTCCCCTGCTCTTTTCAATCTCTTCATGGAAACCCTTACTCTTATCCTGAACCAAGCATGGGTAAAATATCACCTGTATGCCTATGACACCCAACTTTACTACAATATTAATTCGAGTGACATCATTCATCTGAATGATACATTAATCAAGGTACAAACTTAGTTTAACAACAACCACTTAAATTTGAAACTCAACAAAACTGAAATGCTACTTTTCTCCCCAAATAACAACCCTCTTCCAATCCAAGTTTGGCTCACTAACTTGGACGCCCTTAACTGCTCTCTTACACTATCCAACTCCGTAAAGTCCTTGGGCATCACTCTGGAAACAAATCGGTCATTGAAAGACCACATCAACAACTCAGCCAAAGGAGCGCTATACACACTTAAAAATATCAAGAAAATCAAACCTTTTATACCACCTGATGATTAAGACGGTGGTGCAGTCTCTTGTCCTCTCAAAACTGAATTATGGCAATGCCATCCTCACAGGAACTCCGAAATCCCACCTTGCCCCCCCCCCCTTACAACAGTTCTCAACATGGCTGCCCGGCTACTAACAAGCGTTAAACGATTTGAGCACATTTCACCGGCCCTCAAGAACCTCAATTGGCTTCCCATCGAGGGAAGATGCATCTACAAGACTGCTTGCATCACCCACAAAGCCCTTCATACCCATAACCCGAACTACCTAGGTTCCAAACTTTCCAAAGCAGGAAGAGCCAGGGCTCTGAGAAGCTCCAACTCATTTCTTTTCATCCCTCCCAAACTGATAAAGAAATCCTCACAGATACGCTCATTCTCTGGAAATGCTCCTAGGATCTGGAACGCACTCCCTAGAGAGGTCCGCTGTAACCCATCCTTTCCATGCTTCAAACAGGACCTTAAATACCTTCTGCTCAACAAATACCTTAATACTTAAACTAAGCTATGCTCCCAAGGAGTCTCACAATCCTTTTAGGCCCTTTAAGGCGGGCATTTGATTTGATTGTTTAAGCTTCCTCTGTCATTCACGCCATAAACTTGTTCTGTTACAATGTCCTGTAACTACCTTGACAGCATAACTATTTCCTGGATATGTATATTTGGATGTACCTCTATGTTTGATCTGTATACTTATATATACTTCTATGGAACGACCCTGCATTATATGTAAAGCGCTCCGATACCTTTGTGTTGGACTTGGCCCTTTTTGCAGGGTCATCCCTGAACTTTTTGCCTTCCTCCTAGCCTTTTTTCTGACATGGTGTTGGTGGTTCTAGGACTCTGGGCACTTTAGCACTGCTGTCCAGTGTACAGTGCGTGTGTTCTCTGTGGTAAACAGGGTAAGATTGGTCTACACCTGTTTGGCATATTTAATTTACCTGTCAGTCCCTTGTAAAGTGGTATCTCAGATACCCAGGGCCAGTAAATTAAATGCTACTGGTGGGCTTGCAGCGCCGATTGCGCCACCCACCAAAGTAGCCTTTCAAACCTGTCTCAGGCCTCTGCCATTGCAGGGCCTGTGCGTGCAGTGTTACTGCCGGCTGTGACGTGACACCTAAAGTGTGTGCCATGTCTGTGACCCCCCCTTTTACTGCATGTCAGTCACCCCTAAGGTAGGCCCTAGCTAGCCCCATGGGCAGGGTGCATTGTAGGTAAAAGGTAGGACATGTACCTTAAGTGTGTGACATGTCCTGGTAGTGACAAACAGCCATTTTGGTTTCTCACTGCTGTGAGGCTGCCCTATCAGGGAATCCCCAATGCATTCCTATGAGAAGTGTTTCAGTGGTAATTCCTGATATGAGAGGAGCTGCGTGGTCAAGTTTGGTATGGTTGGAGTAGTAATAATAAATGCTGTGTAATGGTGTGCGCAAATTTATTATCACTATTTTAGAAATGCCACTTTTAGAAGTTGGCATTTCTGTGTGCTATGTGTCTGCCTGCCTGATGTGTATTGCATATCTGGCTCTGGAGTGACAGGGGCTGGTGAGGTGTGTGTGGCTCCAGGGAGGGCAGGATGAGTCAGCGCTAGGCTGAATAGGAGATCTGCATTTGGAGTAGTGGGAGGAGTAGTACCCTAACCCTGAATAGGTCTGTGCCTGCCTAGGTGAATGCTGGCTCCGCCCCCCTGTGGTGTGTCTGAGGACCGAGCCCCCACCTCACAAAGGGGAAGAGGAGCCCTGTAAAGAGTGCTCCAATACCCCCCAGAACCAGTTGAGACTGGTTCCCCCAGCCCTGTGCCAGGGCAGAACAAAGGAAAATGTTGTATATATACTGGGGCTGTGACCCCATGTTGTTGTGGAGACTTGCTGCTGCTGGGCCCGAGGAGGAACCGCCACGAGGGACTGCCTCCCTGCTGGAGGGCCCTGTGAGCTGGCCTGCCTGGGCCCAGCCTTGTGTCCCCTGGAAACTGTGCCTAAGCGCTGTATCTTTCTCTCCCAGGACGAGGAGAGTGCTGGGGCCTTGCAGTGCTGTGACGAATTTGGAGGGAATCCCGACGTGGGAATTCCCCCGCATTGCTGTCTTGGAGGCGGGAGCCCACCCCGCCTGATGGTGCCAGCGTGGTGCAGCGGGAGCCTACCCCGCAGATTTTATGCCCATTTGGCGGGAACCCACCCCGTTTTGCTGTTTGCTTGAAGGCAGGAGCCTGCCCCGCCTGTAGTGTTATTCAAAAGCGGGAGCCCACCCTGCATTTGCCAGGAAAAGGGCCGCCCGCACCGGCGCCTCGAGAAATCCGAAGTCAGGCAAGGATGCCCGACGTTGGGCGGAGCTTACGGCCCAGGAGAGGAAGTTCCCGTGTGGCCGCACCCACGAGAGGAGAGGCACGACCGGAGGCTCCCCAGGCGACTGGTATGGAGGAGTGAAGCCGTGCCACGAGACCGAAGAGCCAGGAGAGGCCGCCCGTCGGCTTGCTGGGGCCCGATCTGCCAGAGTGAGGGTGAGTCTGGCCAGCGAGGGAGTTTGTCCATGCGGGAGAGACCGGAGTGTGGTCTCCCCGCCCCCAGGAGCATTGCGCCTGCAACAACGGGGCATTTTTTTTGTTGAGGAGTCCCGGAGGGAGGCTCCAGAGGCACGGTTAGTGCCAGTACTCATTTGGCCTGTTTTTGCTTCACAGCTGCACCGCGAGAGCGCGGGCAGCTGCAACGTGGGGCGATATTGTTGTTAGAGTTCCAGAGTGGGGCTCCCCAGGCACAGTGGTGCCAAAGCCAATTTCCACAGCTGCACCGCAAGAGCGTGGGCAGCTGCAACACGGGGGCATTTCGTTTTCTTGCTAAGGAAGGGGTGAGAAGCACCACACGCCCCAGCGCATTGCGCACTTTGTGTTCGCTGCATTGGCAGCCAAAGGGCCAGTGGAAGGCCCCAGTACAAGCCCTGACATTTGGGACAGAGGGCATTTGAGCCCCACAGAAAGGCCAGTTGGCCTGGGGTCATTTTGGGTGAAATTGGTAGAGCGCAAGGCTCTACAAAGCTGCATAATGTGTTTATGCTTGTGATTTGTGCATAATGTGGTCTATGAGTAATGCTAATGTGATATAATGCTGAGGTCATTATTGTGCCAGTAGTTACTGGTGGTGTTTTACATTTACTACTTGTGCTTGTGATGGTTCTGACAGTGGCCCGATTGGCCCTGTCCTGTATATAATCCCCTGTGAATATTGCCTAGTGCCAGTTGGCACAGTGTATATTGTGCGATTATGATTCTAATGTGTTTTGGATAATACAAAGGCTATTTTTTTTTATATAACCTTGTGTGGAGTTTTTTTTGTGGTGTGCCTAGTGTGTTGCTGCTGTGTGTGTTGCGCAAATGCTTTACACATTGCCTCTGGGATAAGCCTGACTGCTCGTGCCAAGCTACCAAGGGGGTGAGCAGGGGTTATCTTCAGTGTGTAACTCCCTTGCCCTGACTAGAGTGGTGGTTTCTGCCTGGCTTAGGCGCAAGCCCTAGCCAACCAGAAATCCCATTTCTAACACTTTGGATCTAGCTAGCGCCATATAAATCCTATAAATAAGAGGGTTTCTTTGCCTGTTGCCAAGGCAAATTTTCAGGGAACTTGATGGTCTTCTGACCTTCTTGATCTCTGCATGGAACTGAAGACTTTGAAGTTGCCCTATGAGCCGAGAGGATTAAATGTTCCATTAAGGGATGCTACAATTTGGTGTTGCATCTTCACCATACAGTATGGAGGCTTAATGAAATCAACAATACTAAGTCCAATTTGCTGGGGGATTGCCTTGGGCCTGTGGCTCTCTGGGGTCCAATGCTCACAATTCCTGGAATTCCCTACCTGGTGCTCTTCATATGCAGAGGAAGGGAACGAGCAACTTAAGCTACCAAAAATGCAACACTGCTGCTGAAGCCTGCTATACTGACTGATAGAATTCTGCGCACTGTACAAGTCTGCTGAGATATATGGATAAATGGAAGGTGGTTACTTGATGATGGGATATCTATATAATGGTAAAGAATATGGACCCTTTCAGAATACTATAACGCATTTTTACATGCATGTCATACAGTTACCATTCTATAAAGGGCACCCCATCTTACTGCTGGAGGATATCCTGGCCGACCCTCAAAATCTAGTGTATTCCCAGAGGCTGCTTCGTTGATGGGAGATGGAGGACTACTGACCTGGCTGTACTGGGCACCCTGTGGAATATGACCCATTGCGTCACTACGGGTCAGGTTTCAGTGAGAATTGGACTGTGTGGATCATACGGGTGACACAGGAATCGCGCTCTGATTTAGACAAAGTGTGTAGTAATGCCCATTTTCACATTAAAGAAATTCCAGGGTTAGGAACCATAGAATACAGTGCCATTTTCAAAGTTAACTAAAGTTTTGATTAAGTGGATGCCAACCTGTGGTGCAGGGACCCCTGGGGGTCTGCAAAGCCTTCTCAGGGGGGTCCGCAACTACTTGGAAAATTATATATTAACAGATTAATAAAGTATATAAATAAAGAAGCTAAATGTATAATTTAACATTTTAAGGCGTACTGTAAATGTGCAGGAATTTGTAATTGGATGCTAAAAATTAAATTAGTGTCCTCAGATTGATTCGTGAGAGCAGTGCAGAAGCATCAAAGAGAATATAGCATGAACAATGAGTTGCCTCAATTTGATTTAGAAAACTCCTCACCTTTCTATTAAAATTGTTTTTTTTATATGTGTTTGCGAATTAAATAAAATGTGTTATCATTTGAATATTTGTTTGATGAATGCTTTTTATTTGTATTTTTTTACTATTGTTTTGCGGTTCAAATCATCGACCATGCTTAGCCTGGGGTCCCCAGCTTCCAGGAATGCCTCAGTGGGGGGTTACCGGATTCCAGTAATGATTAAGTGGGGGTCCCCAGAAGTCAAAAGGTTGAGAACCACTGGATTTGGTAACTTGCAGAGATTAAGTCCTTAGACACGTTTAAAGAGCACTGTTCGAGCAAAACACTTGTTCAGAATTACAAAATTGATGCATATTTAAGTTTAAGCTACGTTAACACAAAAAAACTAACCAGTGTAATTCCTGGATTGGTGAACATGTACTCTCGCATATGGGACTTACTACGACTGGCAATCTTCTAATAAGGTGAATTGTACATATTGATAACTTGTGAAAATGGTGACAAAATGAGGTTCCACGCTGGGTAGGATTTTGGGGGGACGGCCAACATGTGAAAACTGTGCACCACCCAGATTTTATTAATTGAGCGTTTGGAGGTTATTTTCAATGGGAAAAAGAATCCTGTGGGGAAAATGCTTTTGCACTTCTAATATCTGTTGCATGATAACTGGAGTGGGTTGTGAGCATTACAGAAAATCCACTCTACTAAATATAGTAGACAATGAGCATAGCTGGAAATGTGCAATGTGTGCGAGAATATGCAATGCAGGTGCAAATATATGTAAATCTATGCAAACTGCATACTGTACTTGATCAATCCCATATACTTTTTTTTCATAATTCGGGCCTTCATCTACATTCTAGTGTCTCAGGTCTGCCAAATTTAGGATCGCTTGTAAACGGGCTGAACATTAGTATTAAGCACCATTTAGAAATACATTTACACGAAAGAAAAGGATAAACATGCTGACAACTGACTTTCCGTTATTGTGAGTTAATAGCATTAGTCCCTCTTAAATTTCCTTCGGATTATCACAAGTGAAATGGAGAGGGCCTTTCAATCACCCATTACTTCCTTACCATCCTGGGCACAGAGAGTACGCAATAACAACAATTAAACAAATACACCGTGAGTCTAGTCTTTCTACCTGTTTGTGTGACCCGTCGTCCCTGAACTGATTAAAAGTACAAACAATTGTTAGTAGCCCGGAGGACATTAGGAATAGGCCAGAGATTATACGAGAAAACCAAAATTTGGTACATAGGATTTTAAATTATGAATTGTTTAAGGAATTACTGAATAAAGCAAGTGACAACGAATAGTTCCTTACCTGTCGGTGTAGTTTTGCAGCTTGAAGACTTTCTGGATTCACTATGCTGTGCATTATTCCGCCATCTCGTGGTTGGGTCCGGATTCGTAGTCTTTTCTTTGTTTTTGTGTTTTTTTGTTTTTTTTGTTGTTGGCCCAGGTGGGCGGCGACGCCCACCATTTGGTGTCTTCGGTGACGTCGTCGCGCTTCCGGCGGAAGCTCCCACCTTTGGTAGCCATCTTCGGATTCTTTTTTCTTTTCCTCTTACAGTTTTTTGTTGTCTGTCTTTCACCTTTAATCCTTCAATTATTCTTTGATCCCTCCAAACCTTGTATGTAGTCTAGTTGTACCCTTAACCTCCTATGTTATCTTCCTGGCGGAGGCGGGTGGGATCGCTAGTGAATCCAGAAAGTCTTCAAGCTGCAAAACTACACCGACAGGTAAGAAACTATTCGTTTTGCAGCGTGAATCTTTCTGGATTCACTATGCTGTGCATAGACTTAGTAGCGGTTTTGTTATTGCGGTGGTTGGGTGGAAGATTAGCATTGGTTGCTGAAAATGTGCTGTAAGACCTGTCCTACTTGTGCCTCTTTGTTCATTTGGATATCAACACAGTAGTGTTTGGTGAACGTGTGCACGGAAGACCATGTTGCCGCTTGGCAAATGTCTTGTATAGGTGTGTTCGCTAGGAACGCAACCGTTGCTCCCTTTTTCCTTGTTGAGTGAGCCTGGGCAGCTCCTTGTAATTCTTGTCCTGCCTGCTTGTGGCAGAGTTGTATTGCTTGTGCAATCCACCGTGCAATGGTATTTTTTGTTACTGGTCGTCCCAGGAAACTGCTTGCGAAGGAAACTAAGAGTTGTTTTGTTTTCCTGCATTCCTTCGTCCTTACTATGTAGTGCATCACTGCCCTTCTGGCGTCCAGCGTGTGTAGCGCCTTTTCTGAGGGTGTTGAAGGTTTCTGGAAGAAACTTGGTATCTGTATTGTTTGATTGATATGGAACCGCGACACCACCTTTGGCAGGAAGTGTGGGTCCGTCCTCATGACAATTCTGTCCTTGTGTATTTGCAAGTAGGGCTCTTGTAGTGTGAGAACCTGTAGTTCACCGACTCTCCGCAGTGACGTGATAGCCACTAAGAATGCCGTTTTTAGTGTGAGCATGTGCAGTGTGATCTTGTGTATGGGTTCAAATGGTGATTTCATCAACTGTGTCAGTACAGTGTTGAGGTTCCAGCTTGGGGCTGGCATCCTTTTAGGGGGGGCTATTCTTTTAGCCCCTTCCAGGAATCTTTTGACCACTTGGGAGGTGAAGAAGCTTTTCACCGCTTCTCCCCTGGTGTAGGCCACTATGGCTGCTAGGTGAACCCTTAGTGACGAGTAGCTCAGCCCGCTTTGTAGTAGGTGTGTTAAGTATCGCAGTACTGTTGATTCTTTTGTGACTTTTCATTGCAGTCCCTCTGTAATGCACCATTGCGAGAACCTTTTCCACTTTGCAATGTAGCATTTTCTTGTAGTGGGTCTCCTTGCTTCTCTGAGTACTGCCATGGTGCTTGGAGGTAGCTTGAGGTGTGCGAATTCTAGGTCCTCAGGAGCCATGCTGCTAGGCTGAGGCTGTCTGGTTCTGGGTGGAGCACTTTTCCGTCTTGCATTGTGAGGAGGTCTTTCCTTCTGCTGAACCTGTGTGCTGGTTCCTGCGCCATTTCCATTATCTGTGAGAACCATGATTGTCTGGCCCACTGAGGTGCCACCAATATCAGTGTCATGCTGCTGCTCCTGCATTTGCTGAGTACCTTGTGTAACAGTGGTATCGGGGAAAAGCGTATGCAAATTCGTTCGACCAACTTATCCATAGCGCATTCCCTAGGGACCTTTGGTCCGGTTGTCTGGATGCGTAATGTTGGCATTTTGCATTGTGGAGTGTTGCAAACAGGTCTATCCGTGGTGTTCCCCACTTTTGGAACAGCCGCTGCACCTCCTGCTGGTTGAGTTCCCATTCGTGGGATGCAGACGTCTGCCTGCTGAGTCGGTCTGCTTCCACATTGTCTATTCCTGGAAGGTGTATTGCCAGCAGGTCTATCCTCAGAGGGATGGCCCATCTCCAGATCTCTTGTGCCAGGCTTGATAGCGGTGTTGACTGTGTTCCACCCTGTTTGTTGATGTAGAACATCGTTGTTGTGTTGTCTGTTTGTATCAGCACTCGCTTCCCGTAAAGCTGCTTTTGAAAGGCTTTTAAGGCTAGGAACACCGTTTTTAATTCTAGGAAGTTGATGTGTTTCACTGCATCTTGTTGTGACCACAGCCCCTGACGCGGAGTCTGTCCATGTGTGCGCCCCAGCCCTGCTGTGAGGCGTCCGTTGTGATGGTCACTGTTGGAGTTGGCTGTGTGAATGGCTTCCCTTGTAATATGTTCTTTTCCTTCCACCACGCTATTTCTTGCTGCACTGCGTGTGTGACAACCACTAGATCTTCCCAACTCCCTGTCGCTTGTGACCACTGCTGCTGTATCCATTCTTGGAACGGTCTCATGTGCAGTCTGATATGTGGGACAAGGTGAATGCATGATGCCATCATTCCCATTAGTCTGCTCACCGTCCTCACTGTCAGAACTTGCCCCTTGCGGTAATGACGTGTTTCCCTCAGGAGCGCTATAGTTCTCGTCGCTGGGGAACACCTTGGACTGTGTGCTGTCTATTAGTGCCCCTAAGAATATTTTGATCTGCTGAGGTTCTGTTGACGATTTCTCCCAGTGTATTGAGAAACCTAGTGTGGACAGTGTTTGTATGGCTTGTTCGATGTGGTCTTTGCAGAGTTTGTATGATCCTGCTTTCACAAGCCAGTCGTCGAGGTAGGGGTATACATGTATGCTCTTTCTCCGAAGGTGCGCAGCAGCTGCTGCTAGGCATTTTGTGAACACCCTTGGTGCGGACTTTAGTCCGAAGGCCAGCACTGTGAACTGGTAGTGGTCGTGGCCTATCACGAATCTTAATAGACGTTTGTGTTTGTGGTTGACGGGTATGTGCAGATATGCATCTTTCAAGTCTAAGGTCGCCATGTAATCCCCTTCTTGGATTTGGGGTATTACTTCCTGAAGTGGTCATTTTGAATTTTGAGTTTTTATGAACTTGTTCAGGAATCTGAGGTCCAGTATTGGTCTTAGTGTTTCTGTCTACCTTTGGCACAAGGAAGTATGTTGAGTATACTCCCTTGTTCCTTTGGTTTTTGGGACTAGTTCTATTGCTCTTTTTGTAGCAGCTCCTCTGCTTCTAGACGGAGGAGGGCGAGTTCCCTTGCGGGTATTGTCGGATGTCTTGGTTTTTTCCCGGCGGGTGTTTTAGGAGGTCTATGCAGTACCCGTGCTGTATGGTGTTTAGTATCCACTTGTCCGTGGTAATTTCCCTCCATTGTGTGAGGAATTTTCCTAATCTTCCTCCCACCGGTGTTGTATGCTCGGTGGTTATTTGTTGTATGTGTGTGTTCCTCATTTTGTCCTTTTGTGGACTTCTCCTCTCCCTTGGTGTTAACTGGGGAGGGTGTGGTTTGTGTCTGGAGTCACTTTGAGGTGGGCTGCTGGCCCCTCTTCGGGCCTGTCCCCGTCCGTACCCGCGCCCTCGAAAGGACCGTCCTCTTGGTTGGTACTGCCAATTTTGCTGCTGTTGTCCCTGCAGGTTTTGGCCCTGGTTGTTCCCCTGATATCCTTGCTGGGGTGATTGGTGTGAAGTGGTGGGTGCATTGCCCCCTCTACCACTGGGTCGCCTTGAGGGGTTTCCTCTTCTCATCCCCTGAACTGCAGCGCTCCCATGGACCTTGCAGTTTCGTTGTCCGTTTTCAGTTGAGTTAACTTGTTGTCGACTGTTGCCCCAAACAGTTTCTCACCGTCGAAAGGTGTGTTGATGATGTTGCTCTGTACTTCTGGCTTGAAGCCGGAGATCCTGAGCCATGCGTGACTCCTCTCAGTTACTCCTATCATCATTTGCCTGCTGGAGTTCTCTGCTGCGTCCAAAGCTGACTTTAAGCAAGTGTTAGCGATGGCCTTGCCTTCCTCCGCTAGGTAATTTGCCCTTTGTTGGTGTTCTTCTGGCAGGTGTTTAATGAGCTGACTCATTTCTGCCCAATGCTGGTACGCATGCCTGCTGATGAGGGCGTTGGAGTTGGCGATGCGCCAGTGTATGGCTGCGTTCCTCTCCACTTTTCGTCCTGTGAGGTCTATTCGCTTGCTCTCCTTGTCTGGAGGTGGGCCTGTGTTGGTGGGCACACCGGCCCTTTTTCTGGCCGTTGCAGCGATAATGGAGTCTGCTGGTACTGACCCTTGGATGTACGCCGGGTCTTTTGTAGAATGTTTATATTTCTTCTCGCTTCTAGGTGTAACCGCCTTGCAGACTGCCGGTTCCCTGAAGGCCTCCCTTCCCTGGTCGAGGACGCCAGGCAACATGGGTAGGAATTGGCTCCTTGTCTGTTGAGGGAGCAGGGTTTCGAAGAGGAAACCTGCCTTTGTTTTTTCTTCCTGCATTTCGACCCCATATGTCTTTGCAGCTTTCTGGACGACCTCATTGTAGACTCCGATGTCTGGCGGCGAAGGCCTCGAGGGGTAAGAGTCTACCCCTTCTTCTGGTGACTCTGCGTCGAGGTCTTGCCAGTCTATGTCTTGTACCTCCGAGGACGCCGAGTCCCGGTAAGACTGCATCTCTTCTTCGCCTTCGGCTTCGAGTAGTAGTCTTCTTCGTCCTGGTCTTCGAGTGGTTCAGGTGTTCTCGGGGGCTCGATGTATTCGGCTCGAACTCCTCGAGCGCCTCGTGGGCTGGCTTCGATGGGATAGCGTATTGCTTCATCTTGTCGTCGAAGTCTTTTTTCCGTTACAGGATGCTCGTCATCTCTGCCTCGAGCCTCCTCTTCTTTTTCACCATCTCGTGGGCCTTTTCGGCGTCGAGTGGTGCAGTGCTTCTCTTCGCGGTCGCGGTCGTCGAAACAGACGCCGGGCCTTCCTTTCCGGTGCCGAGGCTTCCCTTTCGGAGGTGACCTTCGACGCCTTTGTTTTTTCGGAAGCTTTCGCCGATTGTGAGTCCTTGTCAAAGGATCCGCTCGACTGCTTGTCCTTGGACGCTGTTGCTTTCGTCGAGGGTTTCGGCGGCAACGCTCCCTTCGAGGACTTTGCTACACTTCTAGTAGTGTCGCTAGGTGTTCTGGCTTCACTCTTTCGAGCGTCGCTTTGGTGTTTTGGGGTCGACGACTCCCTTACCTCCTTCGACGTTTTCTTATGGACCTCGACGACAGCGCAGTCCTCTGGTCCCTCAGCGATGTTGTCTTCCTCTCCGCTCGAGAGGCCCAGGTCTCGGAGCGATGGTGCTGGTCCCTGGCCCTGCATGTTGTAGTTCGCCCTTCTCGGTCTGTCTCTCACCCGGAGGGTCTTCGGGTGAACGCCGAGCACGCGTTGCAGTCTTCGCTGATGTGGTCGAGCGGCAAGCAGAGGTTGCAGACTGGGTGCTGGTCTTTTTGGGCGTACTTGTGGTGGCAGTTTTTGCAAAACTTGAACGGAGTCTTGTCCATAACCGCGCTCAGGGAGCCCCTGCGAGCGCATTCTCTGTAGGCGTCGAGATTTCGGTCGTGGACCTTCTACCTCGTCGTCCTTCTTGTTGTCTCCGGTACTTGTGTCGTCGTCCGGTGTCTCAGGAATCCATCCTCTGTGATGATATTTCGACTTTGAGATTCTTCGTCCAAAATTTCTGGAACTTCTCGGCAACGATCCAGACCCCACGGCGGAAAAAAGAATCTGAAGATGGCTACCAAAGGTGGGAGCTTCCGCCGGAAGCGCGACGACGTCACCGAAGACACCAAATGGTGGGGCGTCGCCGCCCACCTGGGCCAACAAAAAAAAACACAAAAACAAAGAAAGGACTACGAATCCGGACCCAACCACGAGATGGCGGAATAATGCACAGCATAGTGAATCCAGAAAGATTCACGCTGCAAAACTACAGCAACCGATGAAGCGCCGTTCTTCCCGGCATGACTCATCAGCTTTCCAGCTTGAGTGTTGCTGCACACATAACTAAAGTATTTGCTACAGCTTACACTATTTTGCCATCTTAAATATTCAATTTAACTGGACTCAATTTATAATCCTCAAACGGATTAAAGGCAAAGTTGGTCCTGCCGGGCACAATAAACGGCAAGTGTTTAACTGAGCAAACCAAAAATGAAGGTGTCGCTTTAATGGACACATTGCCTACTTAAGTGACCGAAATATGTTACAGGGGATTGCTGCACACCATATACACAACATACTTTAGTATGTGAGGCGTGCCAGCACTGCTACTAAATTATGCGATTCTCTAGTAATCGCAAAAGAAACACCATTACCACCTCAACCCCTCGAAACGAAAGATAACATTTATGGATGCGACAGATAAAATATGGAAATACTAGAAATGGGCGTGGTCAGCAGGAGCAGTGTTGTCGCTCTACAGCAGTGATACTCAAAGTACGGCCCGGGGGCGCATGCGTCCCTCCTGACCTTTACATGCGGCCCCTGGGCGGCAGCAGAAGCTTTGGGCTGCTGTTTACTCGACTCAGCATTAACATTCAAAACATGTGAAATAAACATTAAGCACTTATTTAAAAGTTAATTACAGTTAAACAAAAGAAAGTAACTAGGCCCTTAACTTTAGGAACACCTTCATTTTTAAAGATAGCAAATGTGTAAAAATATTATAGTCTTTTCAAAATTCAAAAAGTGTATTTCATTAACCTGTAGAACCATTTCACCTTAGTAAATCAGATTATAGCAGTGCATTCAGAATTTTTTTAAATTTTTTTTTAAAGTGATTGTTTTGAAACATGAATTTAGAAACGTTCATGTTTCCTACCCCCGCCCCCACCCTGACAACAATGCCATTAGCAATTACATCCAAACACAGGAGAAGGTTTTGCACAGCATGGTTCCTGAAGTTATATATTTCGAGGTCCTCTTATATGTGATAGTGAAGAAAAAGGAGGGAAATTGAAATAAAACAATTGCCCAGGATCACACAATGTGGACAAGTGGGCAAGCCAGGATTCATCCCAGGTTTTCTGGTTTCACATTGTGCAATGGAGTTCAGCCACTAGATGTACATGCTTCGCTTCCCCTACACCCAATTTTCGCCCTGCCCCCGCTGTCTTAGGTGCGGCCCTCAGTCACACCAAAGACCAAACTTTTCGGCCCCCGGGAAAATGTTTGCAAGTACCCATGCTCTACAGCTTTCATGACCCCCCACCCACATACAGAATTTACATTAAAATGTCACTGTAGAGTCAATAAGGTCTGTGTAAAGGACAGCAGAATCAAAGCAAGTACCCTATTACAACAACAGGTAGATTTAAAGTTTTTTACCCCAAGTTTTGGCATGACTGATCTCCTCAAGCGACCTATTTTGGACCAATGAGGAACTTTGCACACGTTGATTCTCTGGAGCAGGACTTCAAGGTCAAATCCATAAATATCATGGCCCTGTAAATGGAAGAGAATGGAGTTCAATCAAGTGGATTAACATTTTAACCACATTTTTGTAAATGTTCCTTCAGAAATGCTGCTATTGTGGGAATAATGGTCTCCACTGATATTTTCTTACAGCGTCATAATAGAGAAGTGTTCATGATACAGAAGGATGGTGGCAACTACAGTCGTGCATTGTGGGCGACACAGCAACTCGAACCACATGTATGAAATTCCTAGGTTCCTGCCTTTAGCTACGCTCCAAAGTCAGTCGCTAGGAATACGCTGAGATGCGATCTTCTCAGTGTAAGCATGGTCTGCTGTCCTGAGGGGGGGGGGGGGGCAGCATTTCACAAGTGGCTGGCTCTGTGGCGAGCAGTAAAGGTGTGATGGACCGTGCCCAAAAATTCTTAATAAGTGAATATAGCTTATGCAAAAGACTGCACACACCTTTAGACCGGGGGGAGGGGGGGGGGGTTGGTAGTGTGGGGGCACATCTCTAAAATAACTATCTCCCAACTTGATCCCTTGACCCGAAGGCGTTTATAAGAGAAGCACTAGTAAACTCAACAGGTCTGGCCTTTTCCCCCGAAATGTTGAATTGCTGCATTGATTGGAGTTTAGGTGCATTGGTGTTGATAGTTGAGTGGATAAATGTGAGAAGGATTAACTGGGAGGATAAAGGAGTGCATATATGGATGAATGGGTTATTCAGTGCAGGGATTAATGAGCAAGTTACTTACCTTGTTAGAAATGAGGGTCTCTAGTTGGCAAGGGTTTGCACCTTTGTCCAAGTAGGGACCCTTCTTCCTAGTCAGGGTAAGAGAGTTACACTCCTAAAATAACCCCTGCTCACCCCCTTGGTAGCTTGGCACGAGCAGTCAGGCTCATCTCAGAGGCAGTATGTAAAGCATTTGCACAAAACCAACAGTAATGCAATGAAAACGCTACAAAAGGACACCAGTTTAGAAGAATATCCACCATTTTTATATATCCAAAACAAGACCAAAACGACAAAGATCCAACATACAGTTCTAAAAAATATATACTTTGCAAGATATCCTTAAAATTGCAGAAATACCTAAAAAAAAACAGTTCGTACGAGTCGGTAGCTCCGTCCGGGGCTACCTCGATGCTAAAAACAACAGTCTAACAGTTCCAGCCGACCACGTTGGTACGGGCCAGCGAAAGCGGGACAGACTCGGTAACAGTACCTTTCTCGTTGCGGCTGGCACGTTGGTGTGAGCCGGTCGTGGCAACCATCGCGGTTGCGTTGCAAAATGGAAGCGGTGCAGGGTGCGGTGTCATCCCGATGCGGTGCAGGCAGCGGCTCGGTGACGATCGTCCAGAAGGCGTCAGTGAGACCAAGGCTTACGGTGCAGGGTGAGACGGTGCTCGATGCGGTGCTGGCAGGTTGCAGTGCAAGCGACAGAGCCAGTTAGCGGGAGCTGGCGTCGGACGGCTCAGACTGCTGTGTGGGACGAGGCGGTGCGTCGTGAAACTTACGAGCAGTGCCCCCAGCCACGATGTGGTCACGGGTGTCGAAGTCAGCAGCAGCGACGTTGTCAGTGAGACCAGGATGGTGAAGTGAAGTGAGGCGGTGCGGAGTTAGGTGCCCACAGGTCACAGTGCAAGCAGCTGCTCAGTGGCGGCGGTGAGACCAAGGTTGCAGTGCAAGATGCGGACGGTGCCTTCTGCGGTGTCGTCAGGACACAGAGCCAGCAACGGAGTCGGGTGCGTTTTCCTTCTCTCTGGCAACTGAAACAGCGGTTCCAGAGGCGATACCCAGAGGTTGACGAAGTCTTTGCAGTCCCTGAGACTTCAGAACAGGAGGCAAGCTCCACTTCAAGCCCTTGGAGATACTCAGCACAAGTAAAAGAAAGTTCAAGTCAGTCCTTTCACTGCCCAAGGCAGAAGCAGCAACTGCAGGCCAACCAACAAAGCAACACAGCAAAGGGGCAGTACTCCTCCTGACAGCTCTTCTTCTTGGCAGGTTCCTTGATTCCAGCGTCATCATACTATGCAAATGAGAGGACATGAAGGCGGCCTTGGTGTTTGAAAATAAGGTGTCTGATAAAACTATGTGTACTGTTCTGAGTGAGTAGGGCAAAACATGACCTTATTTTATCCCAGAGGACGCCTTTCTGTATCTTGTAAGCGGGGCTTTTACCCAGTATTGATGAGTGAAGCTTGTTTATTAGTGTATTTGCATTCTGCAATTTCTTTTGGGTCGTCTGTCCTCTGGGTATTTGTTGCATTAGTAATGTGGCTTTTTATTTATTATTTGGGATTTGTTTTACTTACGAAACGGAGTCTGTTAGGATATAGCTTGAAGTAGTTTCCAAGCTTTGAGTAAAGGTTCCAATTCACAGATTTCGGGGAAATCACTTTATATTTACATGCCAACAATATCCCCATATGCCGGTCACAGCAACCATCACACTGTTTAGAGCTATGCTAATTTTCGCCTCTCTCAACACAGCTACAAAGTATTCAACTTTCTCACTTTACTCCAGTCATTATATAGGTGTTGTTTAGGGGTAAATAAGTTGCTGCAGATGGCTTCGAAGGTTAAATGAGTACATTTAATTATTTTTGTTATGTTCACCACGGAAGCAGATTGGGATGCGTTTACACCTTTTTAAAAATTTTAAGTGAGAAGCTTGCAACATGGAGTCTCTAGTTGCAGAAAAAGGTTGAATACTTTTTAGTTGTGTTTTAAAAAGAGAATGCTACCCTCTTTGAAAGAGAAATTTGGCATAGCTGTAAAGAGCTCCATCAATTGCTGAAACCAGCATATGTGCCTTTGTTGGCAGTAAACGTTACGTGAATTGCCCTAAATTACCTGTTGTGAAGCTTCCTTCTGACACTGGAACCTAGTTCACTAACTTGCAAGTTTGCTGGTATCGATATCAAGCCACCTTTGCTGTTTTTATTGCTAATTTATGTTAAAAAATACCATTTGATATAAAAGAATTACATGATTATTGTTGGCAACAGTAAAACAAAGGATCTGGATGAGCCTGGTCTGGTAGCTTATTGGACTAATGTAGCCACTGGAGGGGCCTGTGTTCAACCTCATGGTCACAAGTTCAAATCCCGTCAGGTCACCTCAGCCTTTCATCCTTCTGCGGTCGATAAAAGGAGTACCATTGAGTTGGGTAACAAACATCTGTTATCCAGCGCCGCGATACCATTGGCACTCTACAAATACACATTATGTTATGATTGTGTTTCCTGTAACAATAAAACCAATTAATTTCAAACACATCAAATGCAATATTTCGGATGCCAAGTAAAGTTGTATGAAGATTTTGCGGCACAAGATGCGTGAAGACACTATTTAACTAAATATACTCATGAATGCTTAAACTTCAAGCATGAACTACTTTTCATTTTCATATATTAAATGACAATTGTAGGAAGCTAGCTCTGTATATACTATACCAAAGTAAGGAATAGTGTGCACAGAGTCCAGTGGAACCCCAAAGGTAGGCAGAGGTAAAAGTGGATAACACCTTACTCTCTATTTGTGGTAGTGTGGGCGAGCAGTAAGGCTTTATCAAAGGGTAGTGTTGAGCATTTATTGTACAAACACAGGCAAGAAATGTTGTCACACAAAGACTGAACTCAGACCAATATATTTGTATAAAAATATTATTTAGTTCTATTTTATTTCTAGAACCAAGCCAGGCCTGGTGCAGGTAAGTGAAATAATACTTTGCAGGTATAATGCAGTTGAATACAATTGAAATGCAGTTGGATGAAATTTGTTTGTTTACAGGTAAGTCAACAGTCAAAATTACTTAACAGTTACTTCCGAGATTACTTGCGTTACTTTTCAGATTATTTTTTACGTTACCTTTTCTAGTCAGTGTGATATGCCTAGATATCACACTGGGACATTTCCTAGAGAAAAGGAAAGTAATGCACAAGTTACTAACTTGTGTAACGATATATCTGTAAGAGACAGTAGTTAGTGACAGATTCCTTACCTTAGAATATCCCCAGGCGTCAGGCTGGATCCGGAAAGTTTTTTGCGTAGCAGTACCCTTGCGCGTCGGTAGGCGGCGTCGTGCGGCTCCGCGTCCGTTGTCGGCGTCGTGATCGCCGGGATGACGTCGCGGGCAGTACTTAGGCGCCGCCCCTGCGCGCTGACGTCAGTTCTGTACACGACTTTCCGCGCAAGGAACGCAGAGCCATGCAAGAAGCTGACACAGGTGTCTGAAAAATACTAGGGCCCTGAAAGGGATGTCCTTAACCCTAGAAATCAGTTCGCAGAACGGGGAGGATGGGTGGGGCGGTAGGAATCTGTCACTAACTACTGTCTCTTACAGATATATCGTTACACAAGTTAGTAACTTGTGCATCTGAAAGAGACACGTTAGTGACAGATTCCTTACCTTAGAATAGATACCCCAGCAATACCAACCCCGGTGGTGGGTCTGCGAACAAAGATCAGACAAGGAAGTCCTGGAGAACAGAACGGCCAAAGAAGCCGTCCCTCCGGACCTGACTGTCAAGGCAGTAATGCTTTGTAAACGTGTGCAGCGAGGCCCACGTAGCTGCCTGACAGATAACCGGCAGCGGAACACCGCGGCCCAAGGCCGTGGTAGCAGCCGTTGCCCTGGTGGATTGGGCACGCAGCCCAACAGGAGGCTCCTTCTTAGCCAAAGAATAGCAGGTCTTGATGCACAAGGTAACCCACCGGGAGATGGTCCTCTTGTGCACCGCCCGACCTTTTGGCGCCCACGTAGCCAACAAAGAGCTGGTCATCCACCCGGAAGTGTTTTGTGCGGTCAATATAGAAGGAGAGCGCACGTTTTGGGTCCAGACGGTGGAGCCTCTCTTCCTCTCTGGAAGGATGCGGAGGCGGAAAGAAGGTGGGCAAAGTGATGGTCTGCCCAATGTGGAAAGCAGTAACCACCTTTGGCAAGAAGGACGGACGCGTCCGAAGAACAACCTTGTCTGGATGAACAGACCGAAAGGGAGGTTTGCAAGATAAAGCCTGGAGCTCACTCACCCGCCGAGCGGAGGTGATGGCCACCAGAAAGGCTGTCTTTAGAGTCAAAAGACGAAGAGGACAGTTATGCAGAGGCTCAAAGGGAGCGCACATTAAAAAGGTAAGAACCAAGTTCAAGTCCCACTGAGGCATCACGAACGAAACAGGAGGGAAAAGGTGTGTAATGCCTTTAAGAAACCTGTTAACAACAGGGGACTTGAAAAGGGAGGGCTGATCAGGGAGCCTGAGGAAGGCCGAGATAGCACAGAGATGACCCTTGATGGTACCCAGGGCAGAATCCTGTTGGGCCAGAGAGAGAAGGAACAGAAGGACCTCAGAAAGAGGGGCAGAAAGGGGATTCACAGCCTTTGCTGTGCACCATGCCACAAATTTGTTCCACCTGCAGGCGTATACCACCTTAGTGGAGGGACGCCTGGCTGCCAGAATCACATCACAAACTTCGGGAGGCAAGTCGAAAGGAATCAACTGCCGCCGCTCAATCTCCACGCAAGCAGGTGTAGACTGGACAGGTTCGGGTGGAGGACCGTCCCCTGCTGCTGCGACAGAAGATCCTCCCGAAGAGGCAGACGGATCGGGGATCTATGCTCATATTGAGTAGCTCGGGATACCAAACTCTTCGAGCCCAGTCCGGAGCCACAAGAATGACTTGGGCCCGGTCGTGCCGAATCTTCTTCAACACTCTGGGTAGAAGTGGTATAGGCGGAAAGGCGTACAACAGACCGCAACTCCACTCGTGACGAAAAGCGTCGCCGAGCGAGTGCCGCCTTGGAAATTCCAACGCGCAGAACTGATGACATTGCGCGTTCTCTTCGGTGGCGAATAGATCTAACCAAGGCTCTCCCCATTGTAGAAAGAGTCCTTGCGCCACTTCCGAGTGAAGACGCCATTCGTGATCCATCATGCACCTGCGGCTGAGTTCGTCCGCCCTGGCGTTCAGGGAACCTGCCAGGTGTTGAACCATCAGGAACATGCCCTGATGTTCCAGCCATGTCCAGAGGCGCAGAGCCTCCTGACAGAGGGTCCAAGACCCCACCCCGCCCTGTTTGTTGCAGTACCACATGGCGGTGGTGTTGTCTGTGAACACCTGCACTACCTTCCCTTTGACAGAGGGAAGGAATGCCTTGAGTGCAAGCCGGATCGCCCGGAGCTCCAGAAAGTTGATATGGAGCCGGGACTCCGCCGGAGACCAGAGGCCTCTGATCTCCGCCTCTCCCATGTGACCGCCCCATCCCAGAAGGGACGCGTCCGTCACAACTGTGTGCTCTGGCTGGGGAAGGGAGAGGGATCTGCCCATGACCCATTGCCGGTTCGAGAGCCACCACTGCAACTGTCTTGCAGTCCCCTCCGAGATCTGGACGTGATCGGACAGGTTGCCCTGGTGCTGCGCCCACTGGAACTTCAGGTCCCACTGCAGAGCCCGCATATGCCATCTGGCATGATTGACCAGCAGGATGCAGGAGGCCATGAGGCCCAGCAGCCTCAGGGTCATCCGTACCGAAACCCAGGATAAAGGCTGAAAGATCGGAATCATAGCCTGAATATCCCGGACTCGCCGTTCGGGAGGATAGGCCCGAAACTGCGTCGTGTCCAGAACTGCTCCGATGAAAAGGAGCTGTGGAGAAGGAATCAGATGCGACTTCGGCACATTGATGGAGAACCCCAGCGAGTGCAGGAGTACGGCCGTAGTCTGGAGGTGGGAGACGACTGCCTGGGACGAGCCCGCCTTCAGCAGCCAGTCGTCGAGGTAGGGGAAGACTGAAACCCCTGCCCGGCGCAGATGAGCTGCGACCACCGCCATCACTTTCGTGAACACCCGAGGGGCACTGGTAAGGCCAAAGGGGAGCACGGTGAACTGAAAATGCCCGGGGCCTACCGTGAACCGAAGGTAACGCCGGTGGGCCGGCAGGACGGGGATGTGGAAATATGCGTCCTGCAAGTCCAACGCTACCAACCAGTCTCCAGGGTCGAGGGCAGTCAAGACCTGAGCTAGGGTGAGCATCTTGAACTTCTCCTTCCGGAGGAAGCGATTGACGTTCCGGAGGTCCAAGATAGGACGCATGTCCTCCTTGTCCTTTTTGGGCACCAGAAAGTAGTGGGAGTAGCAACCACGCCCTACTTCTGGGGTCGGAACATGCTCGATGGCCCTCTTGGTCAAGAGGGTCGTGACTTCCTTCTGTAGAAGCACCAAGTGATCCCCTGACATGCGGCGGAATTGAGGTGGCATGGCTGGGGGTGGTCTCGAAGGGGAGGGAGTAGCCCCTTCGGACAATGTCCAAGACCCACCTGTCCGAGGTGATGGTGCGCCAGTGGGGAAGGTGATGGCGGACCCTGCCCCTACTGGCGTGCCGTGCACCTGAAAGGAGGGACTAGGAGGGCTTGGAGGCCGCGGACGGGTTGGAGGTGGTGGCCTGACCCGCACGCTGGTTGCCCGATCCGCCACGGCGGAATCCACGTCCTCGGCCACGCGTAGACGCCTGCTGCGCGGGCCGGTGGCTGGGCTGCTGACGTGAAGGGGCGCCCCTACCGTGGCCACGATAGGGGCGAAAAGCAGAAGTCAGCGGAGGGCGTGTAGCAGAAAGGCCCAGGGACTTGGCAGTAGCCCGTGAGTCCTTAAAGCGCTCCAACGCATGGTCTGCTTTGGACCCAAAAAGACCGACTCCATCAAAGGGCATGTCCATGAGAGTATTCTGGACATCCCCTGAAAAACCAGTGGTTCTCAGCCAGGCGTGGCGTCGGAGCGCCACCGTCGTTGCAATAGACCTGCCCAGCGAGTCGGCGGTGTCAAGGCCACAACGGATAGTGTATTTGGCCGCATCCCTTCCTTCCGCAATGGCGCGGGAAAGCAGTGCCTGGACCTCCTCAGGGCACTGGGGCAAAACATCCGCCACCGAATCCCACAGGGAGTGGGTATATCGGCCCAAAAGACAAGCGGTGTTAACGGACCGCAAGCCAGCACTGGAGGAAGAAAAACCTTTCTTCCCAAACTGATCCAGGCGTTTGGATTCCCTATCCGGAGGAGCGGTAGGGAAGGCGGTTTGGGAAGCGGAGGCTTGGACAACCAAGCTCTCAGGAGTGGGGTGGACAGAAAGAAACAGGAGGTCGCCCGGAGCTGGGCGATGGCGTCGTGACACGTTCCGATCCACAGGAGCCCCTGTGTTGGGCTTGGACCAGGCGCCCAAAAGAACGTCAGTGAGGGCGTCGTTAAACGGCAGCACAGTCTCCGCAGAGGAGGCTGCCGGCTGAAGCACCTCTGTCAAGATGTTAGGCTTGACCGTCAAAGTAGGGAGCTGGAGACGTAAGGCCCCAGCTGCCCTACGCAACACCGTACCAAAATTGGCCCCCTCCTCCGTAGCCACGGGAGGAGACAGCATGCCAGTGTCAGGGGAAGTATCCAGACCACTGGCCTCCCCTAGACTCTCTGTCCAGTCCTCATCATACTGACAGTGTCGCGTCAGAGGGTCATCAGACCCTCCCAGTCCAACTGGTCCTCCTCTGGTTCAAAATAAGGAGGAGGAGGGACATTTGGGACCCAAGGTCCCATCGGCGCCGGAGCCGGCGTCGAGCGATGTCGCTCCGGGTCCATGTCCGGAGCCGGAAGGAACTGGGGACGACGCCGCCCGGAGCCCAGGGCGGCGTCGAGAACGGCACCGGAGACATCGGCGCCGGCGGAGGTGTCGTTAGGTCGACCGGCGTCGATGGGGGTTGTGGAGCCGGGATCGAGGCAGGGGCCGGAGCCGGGATCGAGGCTGGAGGCACGGGCGACGCCGGGGCCGGAGCCGCCGGCGACGCCGGAGCAACCCAATCTGTGGCCCGCGGGGCCCGAAGGCGCACCGGAGGGGCCTGAAGGCCCGAAGAGGCGGGCCATGGCCGACAGGAATTCCTGTACTTTGGCCGGATCCGCCCCCGAACCCGGGAAGGGCGGGTATGGCGGGGGCGACTCCACAGGCATGTCCGGGGCCGCGGGGCGGGGACGGTGCCGGGAGGGGCCTCAGCCGAGTCGCGAGACCGGCGAGGCGAAGTCCTAGAGCGATGATGCTTTTGGACTTTTTGTGCTTCGACTTACCGGACGAAGAAGACTTCGACGCCGACGACCGGTGTGGACTCCGCGATCGACCCCTGGACCTCTCACGCGACCGGGGCTTCCGCGGAGCCGAATGCCGGGCCTCGAGGAGCTTTCGAGACCGCTCTCGCAAAGCTTTCGGGTGGAGGGCCTGGCAGTCGGTACAAGACGCCGTGTCGTGGCCTCGGCCGAGGCAGAAGAGACACTCCCAATGCGGGTCGGTGACGGACATCATCCGCGCACAGGCGCCGCATCGCTTGAAGCCGGGCATCCCTACGACACCTTGAAAGATGGAAAAACAGTGAAAAAATCACCAAAAAGTATGGTCAAAAAATGACCAGGGCACTGCTCTTCCCGGATCTGCGCTTGCTGGCGCGGAAAAAGAATAACTGACGTCAGCGCGCAGGGGCGGCGCCTAAGTACTGCCCGCGACGTCATCCCGGCGATCACGACGCCGACGACGGACGCGGAGCCGCACGACGCCGCCTACCCACGCGCAGAGGGTACTGCTACGCAAAAACTTTCCGGATCCAGCCTGACGCCTGGGGATATTCTAAGGTAAGGAATCTGTCACTAACGTGTCTCTTTCAGATAGGGATGTCCTTAACCCTAGAAATCAGTTCGCAGAACGGGGAGGATGGGTTGGGCGGTAAGGAATCTGTCACTAACTACTGTCTCTTACAGATATATCGTTACACAAGTTAGTAACTTGTGCATCTGAAAGAGACACTGACAGATTCCTTACCTTAGAATAGATACCCCAGCAATACCAACCCCGGTGGTGGGTCTGCGAACAAAGATCAGACAAGGAAGTCCCGGAGGACAGAACGGCCAAAGAAGCCGTCCCTCCGGACCTGACTGTCAAGGCAGTAATGCTTTGTAAACGTGTGCAGCGAGGCCCACGTAGCTGCCTGACAGATATCCTGCAGCGGAACACCGCGGCCTAAAGCCGTGGTAGCAGCCGTTGCCCTGGTGGAATGGGCACGCAGCCCAACAGGAGGCTCCTTCTTAGCCAAAGAATAGCAGGCTTTGATACACAAGGTTACCCAGCGGGAGATGGTTCTCTTGTGCACCGCCCGACCTTTTGGCGCCCACGTAGCCAACAAAGAGCTGGTCATCCACCCGGAAGTGTTGTGTGCGGTTGATATAAAAAGAAAGCACACGTTTTGGGTCCAGCCGGTGGAGCCTCTCTTCCTCTCTGGAAGGATGCGGAGGCGGAAAGAAGGTGGGCAAAGTGATGGTCTGCCCAATGTGGAAGGCAGTAACCACCTTTGGCAAGGACGGGCGCGTCCTAAGAACAACCTTGTCTGGATGGAAAGACAGAAAGGGAGGTTTGCATGAAAGAGCCTGGAGCTCACTCACCCGCCGAGCGGAGGTGATGGCCACCAGAAAGGCTGTCTTCAGAGTGAGAAGACAAAGAGGACAGTTATGTAGAGGCTCAAAGGGAGCGCACATAAGAAAGGTAAGAACCAAGTTCAAGTCCCACTGAGGCATTACAAACGGAACAGGAGGGAAGAGGTGTGTAATGCCTTTTAGAAACCTGTTAACAACAGGGGACTTGAAAAGGGAGGGCTGATTAGGAAGCCTGAGGAAGGCCGAGATGGCACAAAGATAGCCCTTGATGGTACCCAGGGCAGAACCCTGTTGGGCCAGGGAAAGAAGGAACAGAAGAACCTCAGAAAGAGGGGCAGAAAGGGGATTCACAGCCTTTGCTGTGCACCATGCCACAAACTTGTTCCACCTGCAGGCGTATACCACCTTAGTGGAGGGACGCCTGGCTGCCAGAATCACATCACAAACTTCGGGAGGCAAGTCGAAAGGAATCAACTGCCGCCGCTCAATCTCCATGAAAGCAGGTGGAGGCTGGACAGGTTCCGGTGGAGGACCGTCCCCTGCTGCTGTGACAGAAGATCCTCCCGAAGAGGCAGACGGATCGGGGGATCTACGCTCATACTGAGTAGCTCGGGATACCAAACTCTTCGAGCCCAGTCAGGAGCCACAAGAATGACTTAGGCCCGGTCGTGCCGAATCTTCTTCAACGCTCTGGGTAGAAGTGGTATAGGCGGAAAGGCGTACAACAGACCGCAACTCCACTCAGGGACGAAAAGCGTCGCCGAGCGAGTGCCGCCTTGGAAATTCCAACGCGCAGAACTGATGACATTGCGCGTTCTCTTCGGTGGCGAATAGATCTAACCAAGGCTCTCCCCACTGTAGAAAGAGTCCTTGCGCCACTTCCGAGTGAAGACGCCATTCGTGATCCATCATGCACCTGCGGCTGAGTTCGTCCGCCCTGGCGTTCAGGGAACCTGCCAGGTGTTGAACCATCAGGAACATGCCCTGATGTTCCAGCCATGTCCAGAGGCGCAGAGCCTCCTGACAGAGGGTCCACGACCCCACCCCGCCTTGTTTGTTGCAATACCACATGGCGGTGGTGTTGTCTGAACACCTGCACTACCTTCCCTTTGACAGAGGGAAGGAATGCCTTGAGTGCAAGTCGGATCGCCCGGAGCTCCAGAAGGTTGATATGGAGCCGGGACTCCGCCGGAGACCAGAGGCCTCTGATCTCCGCCTCTCCCATGTGATCGCCCCATCCCAGAAGGGACGCATCCGTCACAACTGTGTGCTCTGGCTGGGGAAGGGAGAGGGATCTGCCCATGACCCATTGCCGGTTCGAGAGCCACCACTGCAACTGTTTTGCAGTCCCCTCCGAGATCTGGACGTGATCGGACAGGTTGCCCTGGTGCTGCGCCCACTGGAACTTCAGGTCCCACTGCAGAGCCCGCATATGCCATCTGGCATGATCGACCAGCAGGATGCAGGAGGCCATGAGGCCCAGCAGCCACAGGGTCATCCGTACCGAAACCCAGGATAAAGGCTGAAAGATCGGAATCATAGCCTGAATATCCCGGACTCGCCGTTCGGGAGGATAGGCCCGAAACTGCGTCGTGCCCAGAACTGCTCCGATGAAAAGGAGCTGTGGAGAAGGAATCAGATGCGACTTCGGCACATTGATGGAGAACCCCAGCGAGTGCAGGAGTTCGGCCGTAGTCTGGAGGTGGGAGACGACTGCCTGGGACGAGCCCGCCTTCAGCAGCCAGTCGTCGAGGTAGGGGAAGACTGGAACCCCTGCCCGGCACAGATGAGCTGCGACCACCGCCATCACTTTCGTGAACACCCGAGGGGCACTGGTAAGGCCAAAGGGGAGCACGGTGAACTGAAAATGCTCGAGGCCTACCGTGAACCGCAGGTAACGCCGGTGGGCCGGCAGGACGGGGATGTGAAAATAAGCGTCCTGCAAGTCCAACGCTACCAACCAGTCTCCTGGGTCGAGGGCAGTCAAGACCTGAGCTAGGGTGGGCATCTTGAACTTCTCCTTCCGGAGGAAGCGATTGACGTTCCGGAGGTCCAAGATAGGACGCATGTCCTCCTTGTCCTTTTTGGGCACCAGAAAGTAGTGGGAGTAGCAACCACGTCCTACTTCTGGGGTCGGAACATGCTCGATGGCCCTCTTGGCCAAGAGGGCCGTGACTTCCTTCTGCAGAAGCACCAAGTGATCCCCTGACATGCGGTGGAATAGAGGTGGCATGGCTGGGGGGGTGGTCTCGAAGGGGAGGGAGTAGCCCCTTCGGACAATGTCCAAGACCCACCTGTCCGAGGTGATGGGACGCCAGTGGTGAAGGTGATGGCGGACCCTGCCCCCTACTGGCGTGCCTTGCACCTGAAAGGAAGGACTAGGAGGGCCTGGAGGTCGCGGACGGGTTGGAGGTAGTGGCCTGACCCGCACGCTGGTTGCCCGAACCGCCACGGCGGTATCCACGTCCTCGGCCACGCGAAGACGCTTGCTGCGCGGGCCGGTGGCTGGGCAGCTGACGTGACTGGGCGCCACTTCCGTGGCCACGAAAGGGGCGAAAAGCAGAGGTTAGCGGAGGGCGTACAACAGAAAGGCCCAGGGGCTTGGCAGTAGCCCGTGAGTCCTTAAAACGCTCCAGCGCATGGTCTGCCTTTGAACCAAAAAGACCGACTCCATCAAAGGGCATGTCCATGAGTGTATTCTGGACATCACCCGAGAAACCAGTTGTTCTCAGCCAGGCGTGGCGACGTAGCGCCACCGTCGTCGCAAGCGATCTGCCCAGCGAGTCGGCGGTATCAAGGCCACAACTTATGGTGTATTTAGCCGCATCTCGCCCTTCCGCAATGGCGCGGGTAAGCAGTGTCTGGACCTCCTCAGAACACTGCGGCAAAACAGCCGCCACCGAATCCCACAGGGAGTGGGTATATCGGCCCAAAAGGCAAGCGGTGTTGACGGACCGCAAGCCAGCACTGGAGGAAGAAAAAGCCTTCTTCCCAAATTGGTCCAGGCGTTTGGATTCCCTATCCGGATGGGCGGTAGGGAAGGCGGTTTGGGAGGCAGAGGCTTGGACAACCAAGCTCTCGGGGTGGGATGTTGGGAGAGAAACAAGGGGTCGCCCGGAGCAGGGCGATGGCGTCGGGCCACGTTCCTATCCACAGGAGCCCCTGTGGTGGGCTTGGACCAGGCACCCAAAAGAACGTCAGTGAGTGCATCATTAAACGGCAGCACGGTCTCCGAGGAGGAAGCCACCGGCTGAAGCACTTCCGTCAGGAGATTAGTCCTGACAGCCACAGTAGGCAATTGGAGATGTAAGGCTCCAGCTGATCTACGCAACACCGTTGCAAAATTAGCTCCCTCCTCCGTAGCCACGGGAGGAGACAGCATGCCAGTGTCAGGGGAGGTGTCTAGACCACTGGCATCCCCAAGTTCCTCAGCCCAGTCCGGATCATACTCACACTGTTGTGTGAGAGGGTCCTCAGACCCCTCCCAGCTCTCCTGGTCCTCCTCCTCCTGTTCAAAATATGGAGGAGGAAGGACATTTGGGACCCAAGGTCTCATCGGCGCCGGAGCCGAGCGACGTCGGTCCGGCTCCATGTCCGGAGCCGGAGAGAGCCAGGGACCGACGCCGTCCGGAGCCCCGGACGGCGTCAGGAACGGCACCGGGGACATCGGCGTCGGCGTGGTTAGGTCAACCGGCGTCGATGGGGGTTGCGGTACCACCGGAGCCGGGATCGAGGCCGGGGCCGGAGCCGAGGCCGGGATGAAGGCTGGTGGGACAGGCGGCGCCGGGACCGGAGTCGACGGCGACGCCGGAGCAACCCCATCAGGGCCCGCGGGGCCCGAAGGCACACCGGAGGGACTTGGAGGCCCGAAGAGGCGGGCCATGGCCGACAGGAATTCCTGTATTTCGGCCGGAGTCGCCCCTGAACCCGGAAAGGACGGGTAATGCGGGGGCGGCTCCATAGGCATGTCCGGGGCCGCGGGGACGGTGCCGACTGGGGCCTCAGCCGAGTCGCGAGACCGGCGAGGCGAAGTCTTAGAGCGATGACGCTTCTTAGACTTTTTGTGCTTCGACTTACCCGAGGAGCGCGAAGACTTGGACTCCGACGACCGGCGGGGACTCCGCGACCGGCCCTCGACCTCTCCCGGGACCGGGGCTTGGTGCGGCGCGGAGCCGACTGCCGGACCTCGAGTAGCTTTCGAGACCGCTCTCGCAAAGCCTTCGGGTGAAGTTTCCGGCAGTCAGGGCACGACTTTGTGTCGTGGTCTCGGCCGAGACAGAAGAGACACTCCAGATGCGGGTCTGTGATCGACATCATGCGACCACAGGCTCCGCATGGCTTGAAGCCGGGCATCCCTACGACACCTAGGAGTCGTGAAGACTCGATGAAGAAACAGTGAAAAAAATCACCCAAAATTTAGTCAAAAATTGACTAGGGCACTGCTCTTCCCGGATCTGCGCTTACTGGCGCGGAAAAAGAAGAACTGACGTCAGCGCTCAGGGGCGGCGTCTAAGTACTGCCCGCGACGTCATCCCGGCGATCACGACGACGAACGCAGAGCCGCACGACGCCGCCTACCGACGCGCAAGGGTACTGATACGCAAAAACTTTCCGGATCCAGCCTGATGCCTGGGGATATTCTAAGGTAAGGAATCTGTCACTAACGTGTCTCTTTCAGATTCAGTTTTTGTACATTTGCAGTTTAAGGTTTCATACAAACCAACTCCACACGTAGAGGATTTTTCACAGGAAAGCAGTCAATGCAGTCCTATGGGAGAAAACAGTGTTATCGGTTTATCGATAAGTACTTCGGTTTTGGAGTTGGTATTCTGGGGTTAGAACCAGGGTTCCCCCAGGGTCGAGGATGTACTCTCAAAGCACCCTCAGCGGCACTAGGGCGGCCGGGTGCAAAGCGCTGAAGCCCAATGTTATCCAATGGGGGATAGGGGGCCTCCGGTTGGTGGCTGCTCACAAGCAGGCCACAAGGTTGTGGGAGCAAAGCTCCTGGTGTTCGGCTCAGGGCAAAGGGGGATCCGATTTAGCACACAAGGTGCACCCACAGCGGCGCAGGGGTGACCGGGTGCAGGGTGCTGTTTTGGCGTCGGATGCCCTGTTGGTTTCAATGGGGATTCTCTGGTTGCAACAAACACTACAGGCTCGGGGATGAAGATCTTCTGGAGGCGAGCGCCGGTTGGAGAGGTAAGATTGGATGCCTGGGGATGCCGGGACACCGTCGGTTGGCCCACCCAAGGCCGTCGGGTGCAGGGGTGTCTTTTGACGTCGGGTTTCTCTTACCGGCTCTGGTCGCGGTCGGAGGGGTTCCTACAGAAAGGGGCTGCAGACATCTTTTGGAGACTTAAGGCAGGTCAAGTATCACCAGATACCAGGTCAGGATCGCCAGGGAGAACTCCTCGTGGTGTTGAGCCACTCGAACTCGTGCCGTGGGTGTCGGGTGCATATTGGTGCACACTCGTGGATTTGGCCGGAGCCAGAGTCTGTAGGTGAGCAAATTCGGTGCTCACGGGAGACAGTCTGGTTTGGGAAGGCAGGGCAGGTCTTCCAGGTTCGTGGGGGCTGCTGGCTGCAGGACGCACCGGGATTTCACTGTAGCAGGTCAAGGTCGGGACAGGCCGGTAGGGCTGGGGCCCAAGTCAGTTGGTGTCTTCTTCAGCATGGCTCTTCGGTCCTTCTTGTTCTTTCTCGTCTGAGGAGGCATGGTTCAGGGTTGCCCCTAAATACTCAATTTAGGGGCGTGACCGGTAGGTACCGATCGGGATCAATGAGGTGGGTGCACACCCCCCATTATGCCACCTTCCAGTGGGAGGGGGGCATAAGCCTCCCTCTGGTTGGTTGGTTCCCCCCATCTTCAAGATGGCGGGGACAGAGTTGTGCTTCACCTCGCCTCCCCCACCCTAACTTGGTTTTCCCACTGTTTCTACCACCTAAAGTGGGGGTCAGAACCGGTGGGGGCCAGTTGCTGGGAGCAGCAAATGGCTGGGGTAGCTCAAAGGCGGCAGGCCTTTGAAGCTCCTACTTCGTGGACCCAGCCCATCCTGGGGTAGGAGGCTTGGCACCTCGTCCCAGGATGTGCTTTGTTTCAGGACCCCGAGAGTGGCAGGCTCTCGGCCCAGGGATCCAGAAACATGTCTGGTGGTTGCAGCTGGTGAGCAGCCCCTCAGCCAGGACACTAGAGTTGGGTCATTTTCCAGGGAGCATCTCTAAGATGCCCTCTGATGCATTTTTCATTAAATCTCACACTAGCATCAGTGTGGGTTTAATGTGCGGATAAGTTTGATACCAAACTTCCCGGTTTTCAGTAAAGCCATTATGGTGCTATGGAATTCGTAATGACAAACTCCCAGAGCATATACTCTCTAAGGCATTACCGCACTTACAATGTCTAAAAGACACTGTAGGGGTTCAGGTCTCATGCACCTGTACCCTCACCACTGGTATAGTGCACCCAGCCTTAGGGGTGGCTTACCTATGCCAGGGCAGTGGGTTGTAGGCATGGCACACAGGGATGTGTGCCATGTTGCCTCTTCACTTTGTTCTGCACCAAAACACGCAGCCTGCAATGGCAGTGTGTGGGTGTAAAGGTACAGGGCCTCTAAGGGTGCACAATATGTGCTGCAGCCCTTAGAGGCCTTCCCTGGTCACAGTGCTCTTGGTACCTATGGTACCTTTTACAATGGACTTGCATGTGGCCTGAGAGTTGCCAATTGGGTTTTGCAACAGTACAGTTTAGGGAAAGAACATAGGCCCTGGGTACCTGGTTGGCAGGAACCCAGGGCACACTCAAAGTACATCAACATCAGGCAAAAAGTGGAGGGCAACCATGCAAAAAGGGGCACTTTCCTAAAACAATGTCACACACATTTAATAACATCTCCTTCGCATAACTAATTAAAGGTATTTTATAAGCCTTTTTCTGGATTTCAAGCTTATTTTTAAACTGCAAGGTAATAAGCAGCGCAACCGTGATGCCATATAGCAACACAAGGTCCAAAAATGCCCTTTTCTGTGCCTTTTGTTAAGATATATTACACAAGAGCAGCACTTTTGGCCTGTTTGTTAGCTTTACTTAGATGCCTTATTTTAGGATGCTTTTCTCCGCCCGTGTAACAAACATGGCGTTGTATTGAATCACTCTGTTACCTGCCAGGACAGAGGAGTTGCTTGAAACAGACTATTATATTGATTTGACCGCAATTACCGAAAAGGACCGAAGGGTTAAGGATTGGATGCAAATAGTTTTACTTCTTATTCTGCCTCATTTATTTTATTATGTTTTAGAGCAATATGTGGACATTTGAAAACTACTTTAATTTATATGTCAATAGAGGAGAGGTGGCGGTGTAATGGCTACAGATACCGACCTTGGAGCTGGGGAACCAGTTTAGAATCTCTGCGTCGGCTTAACATCCTGTAATTTGGGGCAAATCACTTATTACTCTCTAGTTGCCTCTTCTTTCTTGGTTTAACCTTTCTATACTTTCTTTCACTCCTTTCTTGCAGCCCCTCCCTTCATCCTCTCCTCCTTGCAGTCTTATTTTCAATATGTTTCTTTCCTTCATATCTTCTCTTCTTTCTTCTTCATTTGCTCCTTTCTGACTTTTTTCATTCTCTCCTGCCATAACTTTTTTCTCTTTCTCCTCAGCCACATAATTCCACACCGTATAATACTACTCCATACCATGTGACAATACCACTAGAAACCATGCCACATAATTCTACACACCACACAAATCAATGCCACACAATTCTGCACCACACAGCAAAATTACACTCCACATAATAGCAATAAGCACCACATAATTACACTACACATAATTACACTGTACTCAATACAACATAAATTCACTATGCCACATACTAGCAATACAAATAAATGCACTACACACCATGAAACAATTCAAATATGCATCATTTCACTACACGCCACACAATTCAACTCCACACATTTCAAATACACATCCTATAATTCCACACCAAACCACATTTCAAATAAACACCACAGACCTCCAATACAAATCACATATCCACATGCCACATAAATCAACTCCACAACATGCCACTACACAAGACAAAATACCATGCCACATAATTACACATAATTAACTCCATAACAAATTCTCACTGTACATAATTACAATACACTTAATACAATTTAATTACTATCCACACAATTCCACGTCACACAATTCCACAACCAAAAATTCCAATACAACACATCTCTTGCACTTCTACCAACAGTCATCTTGCCCCCACATACCCACTTCCCTCATCTCACTCCCACTACCCACTCATCTCGCAATATCACTGCCCTCTCTCATCTTCCTCACACTACCTGTCTCCTCTCTATACTGCCTACTCGCACATGCTACCTTCCTGTACCTCCTCATACTGTGCACTTCCCACTTCTCGCCTCCCCCGGTGCCCCTTCTACTTGTCCCTCTCGCTCTTGTATCATTTCTCACCCATCTCTCTCACGCCCTATTCCCGCCTCTCTCATGTGGTTAACTTTAGGTATTCGAGCACAGTTTCTATCCTATAACTTTTAAAAGTTTCCCTCCCTCAAACCCACGCTCTCCTCCTCTTCTTAGGGGGTCTTCTGTGTAAACAATACCTCCCTCTTTATGTGTCTATGGCTTGCTCTCCTCTTCTTTCTATCTTTCTCTCACACTATTTCTGTTCCTCTCTCTCAAGTTCAATAACCGCTTCCTGCACAAACTACCTATCCCTCTTTCTTTCTAACTATTCTCTGCAGCTCTCATCACTATTCACCATGCCACAAATAAACTACACACAATTCCATACCACACAATCCCACAACTAACAATTCCAATACAACCCACATAATTCCACTCCACACCACATACATCCACTACATTCCAAAAGAAAACATAGGTAAAAAGCATTATCATTTACAACGCCAATAGCTCTAACTCTCAGAAATACGAGACCTATTGCATTGCAAATGCTTTTTTTTGGGGGGGGGGGCGATCACCCCCACTACTGAGACCCATTCTACCCAATTCAGGCCTAAAAGGGATTACTCTAGAACTCTCCACCAAAATGGGAGGGAATAAAGAAAGCTTCTGGTGGAAAGACGGTCTTGAAAGATTGCACCTTTTGGCGGTCCCAGTGCTATGAATGGGCCGCATGCCAACACTACACAAAGTTTGTAAATGAAAATACGCCAACAAAGTCACAAATAAATTAAGAAAAATCCACATACTAAGTAAAGCACATATACAAAACATTGATTCTTGAAAAAAAAATTGGAAGAAAGTGTGCTCGGACTTACATTAAACACATTCAAATGTTAACACACTAGAGCAAAACATACACAATGAAATAAAAAGCCATATACACCGTGAAATTAAAACACTCACATATGCTAATCTACTGAAAAGCAGTTACACATTAAAACAAATACACACATTAATATATAGTGACACAAATACTGGTAAGCACACCTACAATGTGAATATCCTCACTTCCAAAGGACAGTGACTGGCACACACTAACTGCAAAACACAAAACAAGAATTAGCAAAGCCAATAGGTTGTGGCACTGCCAAAGTTATTGGCGTTGTCAATGTTATTTAGCCCTGTTGTATAGTAGCACTGCTGCTGTTCAGCATGGCTGAAAGTTCTTGAAAAAAATGGCTATGTCATAGCACATTTTTGTCTAGCAGCAGGGGTGGGACAAGCAAGAAAGCACGGAGGCAGGTCAATCAACTACTCCAGCTGATATCAGTCAGTCCGTGAACAGTTACAAAATATAGAGAACTTTAGCGGCACATGAGGCTAAAGCAGCTAAGTGCGGGTGCCCACATTTGGTTAAAGGAAACTGAAAGGTAAGGAGTCTCTAATAAGTATATACTGTGTCCATATTTCACAGGACCCAGGTTTCAGTTTAAACTTATATAAACTCATGGAAACAATACCAGCGAGTCGGCCTTCAAAACCTTTCTATGCAACAGTTACAGTAATCCCTCAAAGCATTTGAGCGAAAGAGAAAGTCAAATCTCAAATGAGTGTCTAACACATTTATCTATAGGACACTGGTTTAATTTTTAAGCGTATGTAAACGCATGAAAATGAAGCCGGCAATTCTTTCAAAGTCTTGTTATACGCCAGTACCAGTCATCCACAAGAGCGTTTAAGCATATGTAACCGTGTAAGTAAAAATGGTGAAAGATGGCAGGACCACCTTACAAAGTCAGAATAAGCTAGACAAATGATACAAAACAATGCTAATGGGCCGCAAATCCTCATTTTGAAGTCAGAGAAAGATAAGGAAACCACGCCCTCGGAAAACAGCGCCTGACATTTGACCTCTGTATTTGAATGCACAGCAAATGTGAAAAGATGAGAAACAAGATTTACAGGAGCTCAGAGCGAGTGAAAACACAAGCGCTCGTGTTGAGTGCTCTTTAACAAAGAAAAAGGTAGTCCGTAAAACAGTTGCTAAAATGGGAGCTGTGGATGGATAGTGGTCCATGCTCTCAGAGGGCTAAAGGAAGAGGTATGACTCATGCATGCTATGGACAAATTAGGAGAAAGAAGAGGAGAGCAAAGATCAAGCCTTCAAATGGGCAGCCTATGGGTGGGCTGAAGCCCACAAAGTATATACAACATGTCTCTTCGAGACAGCATATGCTCTGTCTAGAGCAGAGACCTAAATAGCCACTCAAAAATACACGAGGAAGGATTGACTAGACTCAGCGAAGCATATATATTAAACTATTCCACACCAACCTGCAGGAACAGTAATAGTAATAACTTCTTGTTTTAAACAGAGCTTCGTTCTTAACTTCTGCCAATTATAAGTGCTATAAGCAAATGTTACTATTATCTAATTTCATGGTACACAATTAACCATCCTCCGAAAGAAGGCTGGGGGCAAGCCCTCAGTGCCCGCAGGAGGATATGCTTTCCCTTAAAGGGGATGTGGTTTAATGTGCCAGTTGCAAATAGGATGCTGCTGCAGTTTGAACCATGTACTATACTGTCAGAGCAACGGAACCGCTGACATGCTGTCTAAAAGAAGACCGACAGTCCGCATTGATGACTCTTTCTATAGCTGCATTATTATTATTATTATTATTTTTTTTAACTGTCGTTCCTTGTTTTCAAGCTTTGTATTCAGGGATTGTTGCTACGATAACTAGAAAAAGCTGCCATTTGAGAGAATAACTAGAAAAAGCTGCCATTTGAGAGAAAAATTCAGTGGAAAAGAGCGGAAGGAAGGAGATGTCAACTGTATGGAAGGAGGGAGGGTGTGTATGAAAAGAGGAGAGACTGCATGATAAAAGGAAAAGAATGAGAAAGATCAAGCGGGGGGAGACAAATGAAGAAAGACAATTGAAAAAAATATGGGGACGAAAGTGAGTTAGAGAGAATTGAGGAAGATAATCCGCAGAGAAAAGAGCATGAAAAAGATTAAGAGATGAAAAGACTGTGGGACAATGGAAGGAGAGGGTAAAAGAGAAATTACATGGAAAAAAATGAGAAGAGATGACAATGTATTGTAAAAATGAGAGCCTATAAAACAGGGAGAAAGAAGAAAGAAAAATTGAGAAAAAGTGTAAGAAATAGACGTAAAATGTGTTAGAACTAAAAAAGGCACGGAGTTAAAAGACAAGAAGTGGAAGAAAAGGGGAGCGGAATATAGATGAATATGGGGAAGAAAGAGACCAGATAGGAGAGACCAGATTGGGTAGAGGATGCAGCATTACGGCTAGAGCGGTCGACCTCGAAGCTGGGGAACCGGGTTCGAGTCTCGGCAACAACGCTCCACATGCTGTGATTCTGGGCACATCACTTAATCTCCCCGTGCCTAACAAAAATGAATGTGTCCATCTGTAACGAAACTGGTGCTCATGTAAAGCGCTCCGATACCCGATGTCTCAGGTCTAGTTCGCGCTATATAAAACTATATAAAAAAAAAAAAAGCAATAGAAAGACTAAGATTAGATTTATAGAGGTGAACGATTCTCTCCACAGGGTTAAAGCAGATCTAAAATCTCCAATAACTATCACCATTTCTTTGGAACCATGAGGAACCGGATTAAGTTAGAGGATGAAGAACAAGCAGCGTTCCACAGTACTGCCCAGTTAGCCAGCACGGGAAGAAGGATATAGGAAAGTGGGTTTCTGTTACAGTAAACCCCCCAACTTTTTGCCAGATTTCTGAAGGTAACTTTACTGAGTGTGTGCTGGGACCCTGCTAACCAGGCCCCAGCACCTGTGTTCTTTCCCAAAACCTGTACCATTACTCCCACAATTGGCACTCTTCTGGCCCACATACAAGTCCCTTGTAAAAGTTACCAGTGGCACCAAGGGCCTTGTGATCAGAGAGGGTCCCTTTGGGCTGCCGCATGTATTGTGCCACCCTAAGGGGCCCCACACCAAACACATACCATTGCAGGCTATGTGTTGTGGTGTGGTGTAGCTAAACTAACAGTCGACATGGCACACAGTCCCGGGTGCCATGCCTACACATCACTGCCTGTGACATAGGTAAGTCACCCCTCTGGCAGGCCTTACAGCCCTAAGACAGGGTGCACTATACCACAGGTGAGGGCATAGCTGTTGGAGCAATATGCCCATACAGAGTGAGTCCATTCTTCGACACTAAGTGCAGTGAAGCCATTTTGAATACATGGGCTGTGAGTTTGTCAACACGAACTCCACAGCTCCATGATGGCTTTACTAAAGACTGACAAGTTTGGTATCAAACTTTTCAGCATAATAAACCCACACTAATGCCAGTGTTGGATTTATTCTGAAATGTACTAAGAGGGCACCTTACAGCTGCGCCCTGAAAAACGAGCAGCTTTTAGTGTATTGGCTGACTGGTGCTGCCAGCCAGCACCAGACAGGTTTCGGACCCAATGGGTTAAGAGCCTTTGTGCTCTCGGAGGTCAGAAACAAAGCCTGCTCTGGGTGGAGGTGCTTCACACCTCCCCCTTGCAGAAACAGCAGCACTTAGCAGTGAGCCTTAAAGGCTCTCATCTTGTGTTATACTGATTTGGGCAGCTCCAACTAGTGGAGATCCCTGTCGTCCCCCCTCCCCCCGTGACCTAGCCTCACTTTTTGGCACCAGGACAGGCAGGAAAGTTAGTGAGCAGAGTAGGAGAGTCCACCTTGGCTTGGCACACCTCTAGGGTGGCCAGGAGCGGAGGTGAACCCTTCTCTTCAGAATTCTCCATCTTGGTTTGGAGAATTAGGACCAATAGGAATAGGGATGTGCCCCTATCCCCAAAGGGAGGGGGCACCCAAAGGGTGTAGCCACCCTAGGGGCTATTGGCTACTGCACTCCAACCTCAGTAACGCCCTTAAATTTAGTATTTAAGGGCTCCCCTGAACCATGTTCCTCAGATTACAACCTAAGAAGAAGGGGGACCGAAGCTGTGCAGCAGCAAAGGAGGAAGACAACAACTGACTTGGCCCCAGCCCTACTGGCCTGTCTGCTGCTTCAAGGACCCTGCTCGCAGAAACCAGCGTATCCAGCAGCCTCCAAGAACCCCAGAGACCTAAGCTGCCTTCGACAGACTCTTTTCTCCCGTGGACACCGGATTTTTTCCAGAAAAAAAACACTCCAAGGACACCGGATCCAGGCGGATCTGCGACCACTCTGCACCAGTCGCCCACGGCTGAGTCCAGATGACCCAACAATCCAGTGACGTCTCCCCAGCGATCCTAACCTGGGATCCAGAGTTGGAAGACCTCTCCTAAACTTCCCCACCGCGCCTGCAGCCTCATCTTGAAGGGTCGGACTGACCGGATCCGGTGAGAAAAACCAGATGCCTAAAGACACCCCTGCACCCGCAGCCCCGAGGCTTTGGGGTGCCCAACCGACGGTGTCCCAACATCCGCCGCTATCCAACATCTCTCCAGTCGTTGGATACCTTCAGCTAGTCTTCTGGTCCAAGCCTGCAGCTGTTGTCTCCAATAGAGGATCTCCATTGATATCTATAGGGCACTAGATGCCCCCTTTGCACCCTGCCGCCTCTGTGCCACTGGTGGTGTGGCTCTGGTGCCACTTGGTGGCCTCTACAGTCCTGACCTCAACCCCCAGGGCCTGTGTCCCTGAGCCACGGGTACTTACCTGCAACCGGTGCCTCTTCGAGGTGCCCCCAGTTACCATGAGCTACCATTGGGCCCAGTGACCTCTGCACCTGGCCGCCCCACTGCCGCTGGTGGTGCAGTACCTACCTTGGTCCGACCCTTGCCCAGTGTTGGTAAAATCTCCTGAACACAACTTGTAAGTTGAGTTCTTACCAGAAAATTACTTACCTGTCTTTCCTCCCATAGGATTGCATTGGTTTATCTCGGTGTTGATTCTGAGAATAGTACTAAGTACCTCTTTGACATTGAAAAGTATTTCATGCACCTGAAAAGTATTTTTAATTCTTATACAAATATTTGTCAACTGTATATTGAAAGTATTGCATTTCTGAAAAGTCTACTTACTTGTAACCGAGTACCTAAAATAAAAGTAACTAAAGTAATATGTTTGTAAACATTGGCCTAGAGTTAGTCATTGAGTGTGTGTTCCTGCCTTGTACATGTGTGTACAACAAAGGCATTCACACTACACTCTGATAAGCCTAACTACTCTGCCCAGCTACCACTAAATTGAGAGCAAGTTATTATCTACTTTATTCTCTGCTTTACCTTTGGGGACTTACTTAACTCTGTGCACACTATCTTTTTGATATAGCTTCATACAAAGGAAAAGGACTACTACATAGGTGAAACAAATAGGAGCCATTCAGTTTAGGATTCCCATATACTACAAAGGGCATCATGGCATTTTCTGCCAGTTTCAACAGATCAATAATGCAGCAATGGCAAAGGCGCTGTAAGTGGTCAAAAGGAAGGAAAATGACAATGATTGTGCACAGGCCAATAACAAAAGCTGAAGTAGATTAGAAGTGATAGCGAGTCGGTGCATACTGTAGTGGAACAGTTAAAAATAACAGAAGCAGCCAGAGGCAACCCCTTCCCAACATGTAATACGGCAGGCACAGAATCATGAAGATGCATTAGCCATTATTACCCATCTGTGCTGCTTTCATATTCAGTGCTCTACTTACTGCACTATCTCAAAAGAACAGGAACACTCTTAGTCTGTCAGTGTGTCGAGGATGTGATTAGGCACAATGCAGTCATGCATAGTGTAGAGAGCCAATTGCTGAAGTGGGTAGACCCTTTGCTGTATACTCTGGTGGGCAGGAGCCAAAGGTGACTGAAGGTTGAACAGACCAATAGGTTTAGACAACTGACCCAAAGACGAGAGAGCGATAGATAGAGAGAGATGAGGGAGAGATGCAGAGATATAGACAGACCGAGATAGAGGGAAAGATTTTGCATACAAATCTCTAAAAGGACTAAGGAAGCAAGCGCTTAGAGTGTATTCAATTAGTCCACTGACGGATTAAATTTGGAAGACCAAATGCACCCAAAGTTGGTCTCCCTTGTCCTTGGAAAGAAATGTATGCAAGACAGGGGGGTCTTGCACCCGTTTACAGCATCACAGGTCAGATATATCAACTTCTCAGAAGCTAGATATAAATATATATGGGTGTATTTGTCATTTACTCCTTTTTAGACTGCGTAAGGCTGGCAAGACCATTAAAGCAGTCTCTAAGCATACCCTAACAAGCATTTGCAATGCAATAGGTCTCGCAGTTACGCGAGTTTAAGCTATTGGCATTGTACCTACCAATGCCTTTTATTTATGTTTTTAAAAACAAAACAAAAATAAAAGGCATTGTTATTTGCAATGTCAATAGCTCAAACTCGCGTCAATGCGACCCTTGACCTTGCCAGGTAGGTCGCTCCCCCGCCACACAGCTCCGCCTGTGGTGTCCTGCCCGCTGCTGCTGCTGGTAAGCTCGCCCCTCTGCTTGTGGCCTCGGTGCCCGTTTTCCTTCTGTTTCCCCTCGCTGCCCCCATTTTCCCTGTGTCCATTTTCCTTCTGTTTCCCCTCGCTGCCCCCATTTTCCCTGTGTCCATTTTCCTTCTGTTTCCCCTCGCTGCCCCCATTTTCCCTGTGTCCATTTTCCTTCTGTTTCCCCTCGCTGCCCCCATTTTCCCTGTGTCCATTTTCCTTCTGTACCCCTCGCTGCCCCCATTGAACTGTGTCCTTTTTCCTTCTGTACCCCTCGCTGCCCCCATTGAACTGTGTCCTTTTTTCCTTCTGTTTCCCACCGCTGCCCCCATTTTCCCTGTGTCCATTTTCCTTCTGTACCCCTCGCTGCCCCCATTGAACTGTGTCCTTTTTTCCTTATGTTTCCCCTCGCTGCCCCCATTTTCCCTGTGTCCATTTTCCTTCTGTACCCCTCGCTGCCCCCATTGAACTGTGTCCTTTTTTCCTTCTGTACCCCTAGCTGCCCCCATTGAACTGTGTCCTCTTTTCCTTCTGTTTCCCCTCGCTGCCCCCATTTTCCCTGTGTCCATTTTCCTTCTGTACCCCTCGCTGCCCCCATTGAACTGTGTCCTTTTTTCCTTCTGTACCCCTCGCTGCACCGATTGAACTGTGTCCTTTTTTCCTTCTGTTTCCCCTCGCTGCCCCCATTTTCCCTGTGTGCATTTTCCTTCTGTACCCCTCGCTGCCCCCATTGAACTGTGTCCTTTTTTCCTTCTGTACCCCTCGCTGCCCCCATTGAACTGTCCTTTTTCCTTCTGTTTCCCCTCGCTGCCCCCATTTTCCCTGTGTCCATTTTCCTTCTGTACCCCTCGCTGCCTCTCTCCACTCCCGCCGCTGCGTCCCCTGCGGCCCCACCCCCTGACTGCCCATTCGCTGCCCCTGCCTCCCGCCTCCCAGCTGCTCCTGCCTCCCACCTCCCCATATATGGCGGCCGCTGCGCGGTGAGGAGAGCGACCCTTGACCTTGCCAGGTAGGTCGCTCCCCCGCCACACAGCTCCGCCTGTGGTGTCCTGCCCGCTGCTGCTGCTGGTAAGCTCGCCCCTCTGCTTGTGGCCTCGGTGCCCGTTTTCCTTCTGTTTCCCCTCGCTGCCCCCATTTTCCCTGTGTCCATTTTCCTTCTGTTTCCCCTCGCTGCCCCCATTTTCCCTGTGTCCATTTTCCTTCTGTTTCCCCTCGCTGCCCCCATTTTCCCTGTGTCCATTTTCCTTCTGTACCCCTCGCTGCCCCCATTGAACTGTGTCCTTTTTTCCTTCTGTACCCCTCGCTGCACCGATTGAACTGTGTCCTTTTTTCCTTCTGTTTCCCCTCGCTGCCCCCATTTTCCCTGTGTCCATTTTCCTTCTGTACCCTCGCTGCCCCCATTGAACTGTGTCCTTTTTTCCTTCTGTACCCTCGCTGCCCCCATTGAACTGTGTCCTTTTTCCTTCGGTTTCCCCTCGCTGCCCCCATTTTCCCTGTGTCCATTTTCCTTCTGTACCCCTCGCTGCCCCCATTTTCCCTGTGTCCTTTTTTCCTTCTATACCCCTCGCTGCCCCCATTGAACTGTGTCCATTTTCCTTCTGTACCCCTCGCTGCCCCCATTGAACTGTGTCCTTTTTTCCTTCTGTACCCCTCGCTGCCCCCATTGAACTGTGTCCTTTTTTCCTTCTGAACCCCTCGCTGCCCCCATTTAACTGTGTCCTTTTTCCTTCTGTTTCCCCTCGCTGCCCCCATTTTCCCTGTGTCCATTTTCCTTCTGTACCCCTCGCTGCCTCTCTCCACTCCCGCCGCTGCGTCCCCTGCGGCCCCGCCCCCCTGACTGCCCATTCGCTGCCCCTGCCTCCCGCCTCCCAGCTGCTCCTCCCTCCCACCTCCCCATATATGGCGGCCGCGCCGCTGGCGCGCCTAAGGCAAGCCCGTCTGCGCCCGTCCGCGCCTGGACCGCGCCCAGCGCGAGAACCCCTGGGCCGTGCACCCCCCGCACCAGCCTCGAGGACCGACGCCGCTATGATGCCACCACACTCCACGCTCTCAACCCCGGACGGACGCACAACTGCTTCAAGGCCGCCCCGAAACGCAGCCATGGTCCCTTCACCTGCCGGAACTGCAGCTACACCAGCCTCAGAGCCACCGAAGCGCCCGCCAAGAAGGACCTCAACCACCTCCGATGCATCCTACTGAACACCCGCTCCGCACGCAAACACGCCGTCGAGCTCTGGGACCTGCTCGACACATCATCACCAGACGTCGCCTTCCTGACAGAGACCTGGATGAACGACTCCTCCGCCCCCGACATCGCCATAGCCATCCCAGACGGCTATAAGATCACCCGCAGAGACCGCGTCAACGCAGTAGGAATCGCCATCGTCCACAAGAACACCATCAGGGTCTCGACCAGCACCGACGACACTCTCAGCACCGCCGAACACATGCACTTCCAGATCCACACGGACCCCAACACCACCCTTAGAGGCACCCTTGTCTACAGACCCCCTGGGCCCCGAACCCAGTTCAGCGACTCCATCGCCGACTTCATCAGCACGCACGCCCTGACCTCTACCGACTACATCCTCCTCGGAGACCTGAACTTTCACCTGGAGAACAACAACGACAGCAACTCCACCACCCTGATCGACAACCTCGCCAACCTCGGTCTGAGCCAGCTCGTCACAACACCGACCCATTCCGCCGGCCACACGCTTGACCCCATCTTCTCCTCAAGCTCCCACGTCTCCTTCAGCCACACCACGGAACTCCTCTGGACCGACCACCGCTGCATCCATTTCACCTTCCAGAAACCCACCACACACCACCGCACCCAACAGATCCCACGCCGCTGCTGGAGCAAAGTCACCGAAGACCAACCACGGGCAACCCTCGCTCTCAGCCCTCCCTCCGACCCATCCAACACCGACGACGCTGCCTGCAACCTCAGACTATGGATAGACGACTGTGCCAACACCCTCGCCCCGCTGAAAAAACTCACCTACAGTGACACCACCAAAAGAGCCAGCTGGTTCACCTCGGAACTCCTAGCTTCCAAGCGCACCTGCCGGAAACTAGAGAAGAAATGGCACAGTGATAAGACACCGGACAGCCACGCAGCCCACAAAGACGCCATCCGTAACCACCACCACCTCATCAAGTCCGCCAAGAGAATCTCCTTCAAAGACCGCCTCGACAACAACGCACACAACAGCAAGGAGCTTTTCAACATCGTGAAGGAACTCTCCAACCCCAGCTCCAACGACATCCCGCCGTCGCAACCCCTGTGCGATTCCCTCGCCACCTTCTTCCACCGCAAGATCGCCGACATCCACGACAGCTTCAACACCCATACAGCCCCAACTAAGATCGATGCACCAGACCCGCCGCACACCATCGACCACGACCCCCTGCCAGCCTGGGCCAGCGTGAACATTGAGGACACCATCAAGACCATGAGCACAATACACTCCGGCTCCCCGTCAGACCCTTTCCCGCACCACATCTTCAACAAAGCCAGCAGCTCCATCGCACCCCACCTGTGCAACATCATCAATCTCTCCTTCGAGACCGAGACCTTCCCAGAAAGCTGGAAACACGCAGAGATCAACGTCCTACTCAAAAAACCCAAGGCGGACCCGAGAGACCTCAAGAACTTCCGGCCCATCTCCCTGCTTCCGTTCCCAGCCAAGGTCATCGAGAAGATCGTCAACAAACAGCTAACCCGATACCTCGAAGAAAACAGCATCCTGGACCCATCCCAATCGGGGTTCCGCAGCAACCACAGCACTGAGACTGCCCTCATCGCCGCCACCGACTACATCAGGATCCTGCTGGACAACGGTGAGACCGCAGCCCTCATCCTGCTGGACCTCTCCGCCGCCTTCAACACTGTCTGCCACCGCACTCTACGCGCACGCCTCCACAACGCAGGGATCCGAGACAAGGCCCTGGAATGGGCCACCTCCTTCCTCACCGGCAGAACCCAGAGAGTCCGCCTCCCACCATTCCGATCCGAAGCCTCCGAGATCATCTGCGGCGTACCCCAGGGATCGTCCCTCAGCCCAACACTGTTCAACATCTACATGGCCCCGCTCGCACGCATCGCCAGACAGCACGACCTCAACATAATTTCCTACGCCGACGACACTCAACTGATCCTCTCCCTCACCAAGGACCCCCTCACCGCCAAATCCAACCTCCATGAAGGAATGAAAGCCGTCGCCGATTGGATGAAGATCAGCCGACTAAAACTGAACACGGAGAAGACAGAGGTCCTCATCCTCGGCTCCAACCCCTCAGCCTGGGACGACTCCTGGTGGCCAACGATGCTGGGAGCAGCCCCGACACCCACCGACCACGCACGCAACCTGGGAGTCATCCTCGACTCAACACTCTCCATGGCCAGGCAAGTCAACGCAGACTCATCCTCCTGCTTCAACACCCTCCGCATGCTTCGCAAGATCTACAGGTGGATCCCGACAGACACAAGAAGAACAGTCACCCAGGCCCTCGTCAGTAGCAGACTTGACTATGGGAACGCCCTCTACGCGGGAGCCCCGGCCAAGCTCATCAAGCGACTGCAACGCATACAAAACGCCTCCGCACGCCTGATCCTCGATGTACCACGCCACAGCCACATCACCCCCCACCTGAGGAACCTGCACTGGCTCCCCGTCGACAGGAGAATCTCCTTCAAACTCCTCATCCACGCACACAAGGCACTCCACAAGACTGGCCCAGCCTACCTCAACAGACGACTCCTCTTCTACGTCCCCAACCGCCAACTCCGCTCCGCCGACCTCTCCTCGCCACCGTCACTCGCATTCGAAGAACTACCACCGGCGGTAGATCCTTCTCCCACCTCGCCGCCAAGACCTGGAACACCCTTCCACTAAGCCTACGACAGACCCAAGACCTGCTGACCTTCAGGAGGCTACTCAAGACCTGGTTGTTCGACCAGTAGCAGCACCCCCCTTTTTTCTCCCCAGCGCCTTGAGACCCTCGCGGGTAAGTAGCGCGCTTTACAAATTCTGTGATTGATTGATTGATTGAATGCGAGACCTATTGCACTGCAAATGCTTGTTAATTACTACTGGTCCTGGGCACTGGAGGAACCCGCCCCACGTAAAGCACTGTATAAAGCTATAAAAGCAAATCATCGAGACCTGGCTAATTTAAAATGCAAAGGAAGGAGCCATGAACTAATCACCAACTCGATGACGGTGCTTTAGGAGTATCCAGTTGTAATCCTGTCTCCCATTTGCTGCTTGATCATATTGTGTGATCCTGGGCAAATCAGCTTAACAATTTACTACATAATCCCCTTTATCTAGTAACAATAAAATTGATAACAGTGGCCCCAGGAGTAGCGCACTCTAACCTTGTCTAGCTTTCCGTTACTAACCATATTGTGCGATCCTCAGAAATTTCAAATTACTTTATCAACCTATATGTCCTAGACATCTGGTGCCTTACACTATGGCAGACTAGACAAAACTGGCAGGCTCTGTATATGCACAAAACTGGATTTATGCTTTTAGACAGCGGAGGTGAGGGAGGAGAAAATGGCAAAACATGTTGAGAAAATCGTACCAAAACAACGCATTTCAAAATGCATTTGGACAAGCACGTCGCTGTTGTTTTTTTAAGAAGCACAGAGTTTCTGTCCATCCCAGATTATCAATCCGCAGTAAGCATGATGATGTCACGTTAACAAGTGATTCAACCGGTTTGGGTCTGCTCTTAAGGGAGACGGTGACTCTTTGGTTATTAGTGCGGCGGGGACACACTATCTGTGATTTAAGTCCATTGTGAAGAGAAGGTTCACAGGAAGAGCAGGGGGTGGAGTCCGCGCCGGGACTGGCCTGACGTCAGGGCCGCACCCGGATCCCAGGCGCAGAGGGCTGTCCTGGGCAGTCTGTGCGTAGACTCCCTCCCGAGCTTGTGTGCATGCACACTCCTCTCACAGCCCTGATACGGCCCCTTAGCGTGCGCGCCCAGCCTAGGAGAGACCACGCAGAGGAATTACACGGGGAGGACTCAAGAACTCCCTGCTGTAGAACAGGAGGAGAGGGCGCGCCCAGCCCAGCTTCACACCACCAGGCAAGTGAACAATGTATGCCCGTGTCTGAGCACCTTAAGTTATAACGCATGTTACATGCCCTCATAAATGGGATAAAGTAAATCAGTGTTTTAATTCCTCTGAGGTGCCCTTTATTAATGTTATCAATATTCTAGGATCTCAACCACAATGTACCTTTTGCGCCCATATCTCAAATATCTAACTACTCTCGTGTAGCTGTTTTTTTTATTTGCGCGACCCCCTACCTTGGTTAACACCACGGGTTTATATAAAGCGTCTTATCTTATAAAGTCTCTAATACATAATGCCCACGTACATTTTCTTCGGATAGTGAGAACAGCTTTCAAAGCCTGCTGATCTCAACCGTAATATTTATTTTTGCACGGCTCAGAATCGGTAGTTCCATGGCGGGGGGCTGAGCGAATTGGGGAGAGTGTGAAGACTGCTTCGCTGAGTAGCGCACGAGCATTGGCCTGTATGACGGGACCCCAGGAACGAGCCAAGTCTAGGGGTAAAATTATACTCGCCTCGTGTGAGTGTAAGAACGTCGTCGCCGTGTGGCGCGTGACAGTCAGTGTATGCCGGTGCCTCCTTCCGTAGCCCTTCACTCCCGGTACTATAAAATATTCAGCCCACAGAGCCGTCACGAGTGCAGCGGGGGCATTGTCGCAATGAGTGTTTGAAACTGAAAGCGCGGTGGGAGCGCACGAGACGCCGTGAGCGTGCACATTGGCTGTCCGGGCTCAAGCTCAGGATCGCCAGAGAAGACATGCCGTGAGCGTGCACATCGCCTGTCTGCCGTACGCATGCACATGTCCTGTCCCCCTTCCAAAGCCAAGTCGACAACAATAGATCTCGCTAGCGACAGCGCTGCGTCGCTAGGCGAGACCTAAAAATGACTGCCAAGTGAGATTAACAAATGTATTTTCTAAATAAGGTGTACTTCATCTGAAACGATAAAGAAGCATAAAATATTGGAAGGTTTTAGGCAATTGTTCCTAAAAGGATTTGTGCAAGGTTCACAACATACATTTTAATCAAAGAAAATCGATTACAATGGGTCATCCAGTTACCCTTTACACTGAAAGGACATGGTCAATCTTATTCAAAAATGCTGCTGTAAATTTTGTAATGCTAGTAAATCATTAGTCTGCCAATATTATAATTAAACACTTACCACAATAACATCCGGGTCAACTTTGTGGATCTTTGCAAGGAAGAATCCTAATAATGTCCTCTCCGTTAGGGCAATCTCGATATTTGTATTCTAATAAAAAGAGAGCAAAATGTGTTTGGGTATGTGGCGATACAGTAAGTATTTTTGTGTTCACTGTGCAGTACAGTTTACTGTTAAACCTGATGAAATTGACACGGAGTAAAGTGTAACTGACCCAGATTGTTGCCTCATAGGGACCATTTCGCCTCTTTCAGTTTTGAAAATCAACATGATCTCAATGCGAGCATTTGTTTAAACGTATTTTCCTTCACAGGCGAGATAATTAAATATAAAGTATCTAGCAAACTGGTAAGTGAAACCTCCCTTTCAAAAAACAAGAATACATCCAAACTTGATCACAACTCCGCCTTGTGCGATTATAGGAAGAATAAGAGTGAGAGGCAAGTCAACAGGGTAGCCACACCTACGAAAACAAACACTAAATATATGACACAATGTCTTGAAACGTCTAGGTCAATTGTTTTGTATTCTGCAGGACAGAAGAGTAAGCAAATTGTCTCAGTGGTAGCATGGGGCTCAAAATGAATTATTTAAAAAAGTAAAAGGAAAGGAGGCGTTTGTCATCTTTCCTCAATGGCCAATTCTTCAGACCTCAAGAAGAAATAAGTTACTTACCTGTAACTGCAGTTATCCAGTATTGGTATCTTTCATACATTCACACGCTTGAATCATTCCCCGAAGTGGGAGTCCCACGGTAACAAATAAAGCAGTAATTTAAAAATGTCCATAGGCTATCATGGAGGTAACCATGCATTTAATAGCCCATCTACCTCCTTTTGTAAAAGAAAGACCAAACTTAAATACAACCAATCAGTAACCAGCAACCTCTAGAACCTTCCCAAGAGAGGCTGAATCCCTCAGATTTTCCAGCACAAGTGTGCATAGTAATACCGGAGTGTAAGTGTAGCCTCTCCGGGGAGGAGGGTGGGTCGCATGTGAACTATGAAAGATACCAATACTGGATAACTGCAGTTACAGGTAAGTAACTTATTCCTTATCGAGTATTAGGGTATCTTTCATAGATTCACATGCTTGAATCAGAATAGCAAGCAGTAATGAAAAACAAATAAGCACTTAGTGGATGGTGGGTAGTGCCAATAATATTTCAAAATGTATTCACAAAAGGAGTATCTTGCGAAAGTACTGGTGTAAAAGTAAGTGCATATAAAAGGTATTGACATCTGAAACAAACATCTCTATCATCAGCTTAAACAAGTATACAGTCTTCCATAACCAATGAAGGTACATGTTCAAATGCAAATCAATATTGACAACAGAAAAGAAATCCTCCAATTAAAGAGGCTCACCTTACTGAAATAAATGACGTAGTACTGCCTGTCCCACTGTGGCATCAGCAAGTTGTGTTGACTCCAGGCAGTAGTGCTGTGTGAATGTATGTGTCATCTTCCATGTTGCAGCTCTGCAGATTTTGTCCAGTGGCACCCCTGCGAACAAGGCAGCCAATGTGGAGACTGCTCTTGTGGAGTGTGCTTTCACTGTCTTTGATAAGGTCTTGCCTGCTTTATCATGACAAAACTGAATTGTGGCTGCTATCCATCTTGCGATGGTGGCTTTAGAAACCGGAGTGCCCTGACAACCTTGCCCATAGGCTACGAACAGTTGATCTGTTTTGCGGATAGACTTAGTTTTTGGCAGGTAAAATTTAAGACACCTCTTGATGTCTAAAGTGTGTAGTGTTCGTTCCGCCGGTGTAGAAGGATCAGAGAAGAAAGTCCTGAGAATGACAGGTTTGTTTAAATGGAATTGCGAAGGAACCTTAGGGATGAATTTGGGATTCGTCCTGAGAATAACCATTTTATCTGTAAAACGAAGAAAAGCATGTTTTATGGTGAAAGCTTTTATTTCGCTAACCCTTCTAGCAGATGTTAGGGCGAGCAAGAGAGCTACTTTACACGTCAGGTATTTTATGTCCGCTATATGGATGGGTTCAAACGGTTGCTTCATCAACTGCGATAGGACTACATTTAAGTGGTCATAAACTGGAGTGGCATGGTGAGCAAAAGAATGTTGGATTTAACCCAGATCTCTTGACTAGGGGTGAATGTTTTGAATTTTTCTGCATTCCGTCCATCATTTGTGTGTCTTTTGCTTTCTCGCCCCAAGTGTGCCGGGTATGCCCAGACGTGGATCCCGGGCTCACTGTGCCACTGGATTCAAGCTATCCTGTCTGATGAGGGGTGAAACCCCGAAACCGGTCCTAGGATGCTTGTTTCCGGTCCAGGGAGGACCTGGCTTGGCAGTTCTGTCAGGACTGTTCCCATGAGGCACAGGGTCAATTCTGATTTGCATATGGCCAGGTCTAAACTGGGGTGGCATCATGAGAAAAAGAATGATAGATTTAACCCAGATCTCTTGACTGGGGGTGACTGTTTTGATTTGTTCTGTGTAGGAAGCTGGCTCTGTATATACTATACCAAAGCAAGGTATAGTGTGCACAGAGTCCAGTGGAACCCCAAAGGTAGGCAGAGGTAAAAGTAGATAGCACCTTACTCTCTATTTGTGGTATTGTGGTAGAGCAGTAAGGCTGTATCAGAGGGTAGTGTTAAGCATTTGTTGTACACACAATTCGCAAATGATATCACACACTCAAAGACTGAACTTCAGACCAATTGGTTTTGCATAAAAATATTCTTTTACTTATTTTATTTTCTAGAACCATGCAAGCCTGGCACAGGTAAGCAATAAATACTTTACAGTAGTAATGCAGTTTGTAAACAGTTTGAATTGCAATTGTATATGCACATTGATTTGATTACTAGTAAGGCAATGCTTTTGATATACTGTACCTATACTTTGTATTGGCTTTTTAGTAGAATGTCAAGTAGATTACTTTACAGATTACTTTTCTTACACAGTGCAGTATACCTGGATACTGCACTGGGACATTTCCTGTAAACAGGTAAGTAAAAGCGTTTTTGTTATTTAGTTACAGTTTTAAAGGGTTTCTTAGATTGTCCACCTCCACACTTAGAAACTTTTCACAGAAAAACAGTCTGTGTTATCCTATGAAGGAAAGGAAAATGCTACCTACCACAGTATGCATCTTTTCTTGGCATGTAGAGCTGTAGAATCTCATGCTATGCATAGATTGCCATCTAGTGTTGGGTCGGGATGTTTGCACTTTGTTTTTGTTCGAAGAAGTCTTTCCAGTCACAAGGTAGGTGACTCCTCCTTTCGGTGACAGTGCGCATGGGCATCGACTCCATCCTTAGATTGTTTTGCCGTAAAGGTTGATGATGGAGTTAGTAAGAGTAGTAAAGAAAAGAGATGTCCATGTATATTGTATCTAAGTAAGATAGTACTGCAACAGGTATAGGTACCCGGGGAGGCGGGTGGGCGCATGAGATTCAACAGCTCTACATGCAAGAACAGATGCATACTGTGGTAAGTAGCATTTTCCGTTCGAGGCATGTGAGCTGTAGATCACATGCTATGCATAGACTATATAGCAGTTATGTCCCAAAGCGGTGGCTAACCTGTAGCTGTTGCAGCTGTTTGAAATCGTGTACGTAAAACTGCCTGGCCCACACTAGCCTGTTGTCTAGCTAGCACATCTATGCAATAGTGTTTTGTAAAGGTGTGTGGTGTAGACCATGCTGCAGCTTTGCAGATGTCATCTATGGGAATATTTCCTAAAAATGCCATAGAGGCCCCTAGTTTGCGAGTGGAATGCGCTCTAGGGGGAATAGTTAATGTGCGTTTAGCTTTAATGTAGCATATTTGAATGCACTTTACTATCCACCTTGCAATACCTGATTTTGATATTGGATTGCCTTTATGTGGTGGAGCAAAGGCAACAAAAAGTTGCTTTGTTTTCCTGAAAGGTTTTGTTCTTTCAATGTAGTACAGTAATGCTCTTGACATCCAATGTGTGAAGAGCACGTTCTGCCACTGAATCTGGTTGAGGGAAGAACACAGGTAACTCAACAGATTGGTTGATATGAAAGGCAGAAATGACTTTAGGTAAAAATTTGGGGTTAGTCCCAAGAACCACTTTGTTTTGATGCATTTGTAAAAATGGTTCTTCTATGGTTAGTGCCTGAAGCTCACCTACTCTTCTCAGAGATGTGATGGCTATGAGGAAGGCTACCTTCCAAGTGAGAAATTGTAGTTCACATTTGTGCAATGGCTCAAAAGGTGGACCCATGAGCCTTGTAAGAACTATGTTGAGATTCCACACTGGAGCAGGTGGAAGTCTGGGGGGAAAGATTCTTTTAAGTCCTTCCATAAATGCTTTAATAGCAGGCACTCTAAAAATAGACAAATGCGGTCTGTTTTGTAGATATGCAGCTATTGCAGATAGATGTAAGCGTATGTATGTGTACGCTAAATTTGAAAGCTGTAGATGTAATAGATAGCAAATAATGTTTTGTATGGAAGCGTCTAACGGATTGATTTGATTGTTGTTACAGTAAACAACAGACAGCTTCCACTTTGCTGCATAGCAAGCTCTTGTGGTAGGGCGCCTAGCCTCTTTGATAATATTCATGCAGTCTGGCGGAAGATTAAGATAACCAAACTCTAGGACTTCAGGTGCCAGATCGCAAGGTTGAGATGACTGGGATCTGGATGTCTTATCTCTCCATGTTTCTGAGTGAGAATATTGGGAGTAAGGTGTAGTTTTTGGTGAGGAACTACTGATAACTCCAATAGGGTTGTGAACCAGGGTTGACGGGCCCATGTGGGAGCAACTAGGATTAGTGTCAGGGACTGCTGTCTGAGCTTCCGAACCACTAATTGAATGAGTGGGAGAGGCGGAAAAGCGTAAGCAAATATCCCTGACCAATTCAACCATAGCGCATTGCCTTTGGACAATGGGTGCGGATACCTGGATGTGAAGTTTGGGCATTTTGCGTTTAGGTGGGTGGCGAACAGATCTATCTGGGGGAAGCCCCACATTTGGAAGAATGGGAGGAGAACTTGAGAGTGGAGTTCCCATTCGTGGATCTGCTGTCGTTGACGACTGAGCAGATCTGCAATCTGGTTGTTTACTCCTGGAAGGTGTTCTGCAAGGAGATCTATTTGAGGTATGGCCCATTTCCAGATGCTCTGGGCTAGCTGTGAGAGCTGGAGAGAGTGTCCCCCCTGTTTTTGTATGTAGTACATTGCTGTCATGTTGTCTGTGCGAATCAGGACAGCTTTGCCTAGCAGATGAAGTAGAAAGGCTTTCAATGCTAGAAAAATTGCTAGCAGTTCTAGATGGTTTATGTGGAGTCGTTTTTGCTGCAGAGTCCACATGCCCTGAATGGTATGTTTTTGAAGATGAGCTCCCCCCAACCAGTGAGCGATGCGTCTGCTGTTGGTACTATCTGTGGAACCAGGACGACGAATGGCCGCCCCTTGGAAAGGTTTTGTATGTTCCACCACTGCAGAGAGCGATGAGTGCGGCCATCCACCAACATAGATCCGATAACTGACCTTGAGCCTGGTTCCACTGATGTGCTAAGCATTCCTGTAGGGGACGCATTTGGAGTCTTGCATAAGGAACGATTAAAATGCAAGATGCCATCATTCCTAGCAATTGCATGAACACCCGAGCTGGTAATGAGTGTTGAGGCTGAAACTGCGCTATTAAGAGTTTGCATGTTGCGTATCCTGACTGTGTTGGGATATGCTAGAGATTTTTGAGTGTTTATTGTGGCTCCCAGATACACTTGTGTGTTGGATGGTTGGAGAGGTTTACTGTGAACCCCAGGTCGTGAAGCAGTTGGATTGTTTTCAGAGTGTGTCTTATGCAGCTCTGTTGCGAACTGGCTTTTGTTAGCCAGTCGTCTAGGTAGGGGAAGACGTGAATGTGCCGTCTTAGATGAGCCGCGACTACTGCCAGACACTTGGTGAAAACCCTGGGTGCTGTAGTTACTCTGAATGGGAGAACTTAGAAATGATAATGTTGTCCGTCCACCACAAACCTGAGGTATTTCCGGTGAGCAGGGTGAATGGGAATATGGAAATATGCGTCCTTTAAGTCCAGGGTGGACAAAAAATCGCCTTGCTGAAGGAGTGGGAGCACTTGTTGGAGTGTGACCATGTGAAAGTGGTCCGACTGAATGTACAGATTTAGTTCTCTGAGGTCTAGTATAGGCCTGAGAGTGCCGTCCTTTTTGGGAATTAAAAAATACAGGGAGTATACCCCGGTCCCCTGGTATTGTAATGGGACTGATTCTATAGGGTGTTTTTCCAAGAGAGAGAACCTCCTGCTTTAGGAGGGTGAGATGCTCTGGTGACATTGCACGTGATCTTGGAAGGATATTTGGGGGATTGTCTGTAAGCTCCAGGCAGTAACCATACTGGATAATTTGTAGTACCCACTTGTTTGAGGTGATTGAATTCCAGACAGGCAGGAATTGGGAGAGTCGTCCCCCGACAGGAGTGGAATGATCGGGGGATAACGGAAGGAAGTCACTGTTCGTTTGCAGGGGAAGTGCGGGTAGTTACCTCTGCTTCTTCCCTTACCATGGTTTCCTCTAAAACCTCCTCTGAAATAACCTCTTGAAGAGGGGGATTGGTTATTGCCCTTGTAAGAGGAGGACTGATTTTCAGTGGGCACTGTTTTTGAACCACCCCTGTAGAAGGAGCGGCAAAAGGAGCCCCTAGTGGCAGGTAACTGCAAAGCCCCCATGGACTTTGCGACCTCAGTGTCTTTCTTCATCTTTTCCAGCGAGGTATCAACAGCTGGACCAAAGAGATGCTCCTTATCGAACGGTTGGTTGAGGATGGAGGTTTGCACCTCCGGCTTGAAGCCTGATATTCTCAGCCAAGCATGTCTGCGTAATAGTATACTGGTGTTGACTGCACAAGCTGCTGTGTCTGCTGCATCTAGGGCACACCTAATGGATGTATTGGTAATAAGTTTACCTTCCTGAATGAGGTCATTAGCCTTAGATTTGTATTCATCAGGTAAATGTTGTATGAGTTTTTCTAACTCATCGTAATGATCCCTATCATAACGAGCCAACAAAGCTTGAGAGTTGGCAATGCGCCAGTGATTTGCTGCCTGTGAAGCTACTCTTTTGCCCGAGGCATCAATTAGCTTAGACTCCTTATCAGGAGGAGGGGCCTCACCTGTGGTTTGTGAATTAGCCCTCTTGCGAGCGTTGGAGACTACAAGAGAGTCTAAGGGCAGCTGGCCTCTAATGTAAACAGGGTCAGTAGGAGCGGGTTTGTATTTTTTGTCCACTCTAGGTGTAATTATCCTCGCCCTTACAGGGTCTTTAAATACCTCATCCGTGTGCTTTAACATGCCTTTGCGCATTGGTAAGGTGTGAGTAGCTCTTTGGGAAGTAGTAAGTGTTTCAACGAGGAAATCCTCCTCTAAAGGCTCTCTATGGAGCTCCACCCCATGATATTGAGTGGCCCTTTTAAGGAGCTCAACGTACCCAATGTTGTAGTCAGGTGGGGAGGGTCTGGAGGGATACAAATCAGGGTCATTACATGTGATTGGGTCTGTCTGATAATCGTCCCAAGGGTCAGTGTCCTGTAACCTATCCTGATCCTCATCCCCATCTCCATCCCCTTCATCCCATGGGTCAGGTGAAAGTGGTGGTGGTGAATTTGCTAGTGAAATGAGCAAGTTGGGATCAATGGGAGAAGGAAGTGGAATATAAGGGGGGGGGGAAGGGTTAGTACCCACACTTTTCCTTTTGAGAGGAATGTGGTAGTCCTCTGATAGGTCAATGTTCCGTTTTTTTTTTTTTTTTAAGAGTGGCAGGAATATGCCTTGTTTGAGGGTTGATCACCAGTTTTTTCTGCTTCGGATCCGAAGGCGGCGCATCGGACCGAGGCTCTTTAGTGGGAGAGTTTTTCCTTTATGAGCCGGTTTCGGCGTCGAAGGTTTCGGCTCCGAGCCTTTGGGCGTCGGAGGTTTCAGCTCCGAGCCTTTGGGCGTCGAAGACTTGGACTTGCGTTTCGGCGCCGAAGGTGTCGGAGTGGGGCCGGCTCGAGCCCGAGCCAGAAGGCTTGTCTTTCTGTTTCGGAGCTGGGCCAGAGGGCGGGGCGTCGGGAACTTTTTGTCGGTGCCGACCTTGGCCCGAGGGCAGAGGAGGGACCGGAGCCTTTGTATTATGTTGAGGGGGCAAAGGGGTATCTTTACTCACGGTACGCTGACCCGGAGTAATATGCTCCTCTTCTTCCATGTCGGAGTCTGCTTCAGTCACGGAGATATGTTCTTCTTCCTCGGCTCCTTGAGGTTGATGTTCAGTGTCGGAATCTTCATCGAAGATGTCCGGTGCGGAGCCGGTCTGGTGTTGCATTTCGTGTCGTCGAGCCCGACGGTCACGAAGTGTCTTTTTCGATCGAAACGATCGACACGCATCGCAGTCGTTGTCGTCAAGCAGAGGTTGCACACTTCGTGCAAGTCGGTGCGTGGAAACTTAGCACGACACCCGGGACAGAGCTTGAATGGAGTCCGTTCCATCGACTGCTAGTGCGGTCGGCGCGGGTAGGCCCGACAGCCTGCCACGAGTTTCCCGATCGAAGGTTTTCCAAAGTGAGACGATGCGCGTAGAATGGAGAACTGCGATCGATAACAATACCGTCAAGGGTAGTGGATTGCACGTCGATGGGTCCGAAAATGGTACCGAACCGCAGCAATACACATCCGAACCAGATGGCGGAAAAAAACAATCTAAGGATGGAGTCGATGCCCATGCGCACTATCACCGAAAGGAGGAGTCACCTACCTCGTGACTGGAAAGACTTCTCCGAACAAAAACAAAGTGCAAAAATCCGGACCCAACACTAGATGGCGATCTATGCATAGCATGTGATCTACAGCTCACATGCCTCGAACATAGGGTTATCGCTTCAAAGGTAAGTATTCAGTTGTGGGGGTTGGTATGCTGGGGTTAGACTCAGGGGTCCCCCAGGGTCAAGGATTTTTCACAGAAAAGCAGTCAATGCAGTCCTATGGGAGAAAACAGTTATCGATTTATCGATAAGTACTTAGGTTTTGGAGTTGGTATTCTGGGGTTAGAACCAGGGTTCCCCCAGGGTCGAGGATGCACTCTCAAAGCACCCTCAGCGGCACTAGGGCGGCCGGGTGCAGAGTGCTGAGGCCCAAAGTTTTCAAATAGGGGATAGGGGGCCTCCGGTTGGTGGCTGCTTATGAGCAGGCCACTGGGTTGTGGGAGCAAAGCTCCTGGACTTAAGCTCAGGGCAAATGGGGGTTCAAGCCAGCACAAAAGGTGCACCCTCAGCCGCACTGGGGCGGCCGGGTGCAGAGTGCTGTTTTGGCGTCGGGCGCCCTGTAGCTTTCAATGGGAAGTCTCCGGTTTGCAAACACTGCAGGCTAGGGGACGAAGGTCTTCTGAGTGCAACCACCACTTGGAGAGGTAACTTGGGTGTGGGAGCGCAGGCCGGATAAACAGACGTGGAGACTGTATATATTTCTTAATGGTGTCGGTTTTATTGAGGGTATCAAATTGTCCAGACATAGGGGGGAGGGGGGTTTGTGCTTCTTCGTCCCTCAGGTTTTTCCCCTCCAGCCTCCCTGTTCCTGCGACCTCTGTCTCTCCACTTCCTCTCTTCAGTGGTCTTCCGCGGAGGCTCGGGATCAGAGAGAAAAAAGGAGCGGTCAGTCAGTGTTGTTTTTTTACAGAGGCTTAGAGAAACGTAAACCCTTCACCTCACCCGTCCGGTGCCGTAGGTCAAACTAAAGAAGAAAGTGGGAAATCACCAAAGGAAAGGCAAAGAAACATAAGAAACATAAGAAACGAAAAGGTAATGGGAAGGTCATAACCTGGAATGCTTCTTCTCAGGTTAGACTCATACGACAATCGTGGTTTCCTGCATCCCTAATCAGCAGAACTCTTCCCTAGATACTAGGGCTTTGTGTCAGCCCCTCTGTTCTGGGTCTCAGAGTGATATGCCACAGGGTGTCAGGAGAAGAGTGTCAAGCGGGTGACAAGCGTTTCCGTGCACAGTATCCGTGATGGTGTTCGCGTGCCCTTCCCGCTCCCCTCTAGCCCTTACCGCTACCCTCGGTCCCCTCTCCCTGCTCACCCCGCCCGTTGTCACTCACCGACTCCGCCGCAACTCTCCTGAGTGTCGGCCGCTCTCCTGCAACCTCCGGAGGATGCCTCCACTCCTCAATCCTCGTCTCTGGTTCCGCCCGATTCTTCCACCCGATCTGCTCCTCTCTCGTCCAACTCTCTTCCTCTTCTTTCTCCGTGCAGTCCTTTTTCTTTTGCGGCTTGCTGGTTCTTCCGGGGTCAGCTAAGCCTCCTTCCTTCACGTCACACCAGTGTCTTTCCCCCTGTGTGGACACATGATATGGGGGCGGGGTTACCTTTCCGTTTTGCCCGATATCGGCGTTACGGTTCTTGGTCCCACTCCGCCGTTGGACGTAGGAGTGAACAATGTCATCTGGAGGGGTAGGTGTGTCCCGGGGGCGGGTTGGGGCTCCCTCACATCCCCCTTCCCTTGCTGTCTTTCTACTAATGTTCGGTTCCTGGGGATATCCGGACAGAAAGTCTACATTGACCTGGTCTACCCCTCTTCGATGCTGGGTGTGAAACCGATACGGCTGTAGGGCCAGAAACCACCTTAATACCCTTTCGTTATTGCCTTTATTCCGAGCCAACCATTCCAGAGGGGCATGATCTGTGTATAACAGGAATTCTTGTCCCTCCAGATAGTACCGCAAGGTGTCAATGGCCCATTTGATGGCTAGGGCTTCCTTTTCTATTACGGCATAGTTCTTTTCCCTAGGGAACAGTTTGCGGCTTATGAATAGGATGGGTCTCTCCTCTCCCTGGGGTGATTTTTGGGATAATACCGCCCCAAGACCCCTGTCCGAGGCATCGGTCTGCAAAATGAAGGGGAGAGAGTAATCAGGGCTTGCTAGGACGGTTTTGGAAGTGAGAGAGGTCTTTAAGGCTTCAAAAGGTCCGGAGTAGTTCCGGGGGAGGATGCTGTAGTACAGCTTCTGTTTTCACGGTTTTCTGCAGTAAGTCGGTCAGAGGAGCAGCGGTTTGGGAGAAGTTAGGGATAAACCTCCGGTTTTAGCCCAGAAGTCCCAGGAAGGCTCATAGGTCGCGCTTGGTTTTGGGAAACGGGATCTGTGAGATAGCCATCAATTTGTTTTGCGGTTTGATGACTCCCTCCCCTAACATATACCCCAGATATCAGACCGTTTGTGCCGCCAGGTGACTTTTTGCTGGGTTGATTTTTAAGCCGTGTACTCCCAAGGCCTGTATTACTGCGCATAGGTGGTCCAAGTGGAGATCCCATGTGTCACTGTAGATGACGATATCATCTATATAGGCCGCTGAGTACCTTTCATGTGGTTGAAGGATGAGGTTCATGGCTCTTTGAAAGGTGGCAGGGGCCCCGTGCAACCCGAAAGGCAACACCGTAAATTGGTATAGCCCATCCGGGGTGGAAAAGGCCGCCTTCTCTTTAGCTTGGTTTCTTAGCGGTATCTGCCAGTACCCCTTGCACAAGTCCAGGGTGCCGATGTACTTGGCTCTACCCATACATTCAATCATTTAGTCTACTTGTGGGAGTGGATAAGAGTCAAACTCTGATATCTTATTGACTTCCCGCAAGTCTATGCAGAAACGTACCGAACCATCCGGTTTCGGTACCAAAATAATGGGTGAGCTCCATTCGCTCACCGATGGTTCAATGATACCCATATGTAGCATTCGCTGGACCTCCTCTCTAATAGTAGATGTACGTGCCTCAGGTAACCTGTATGGTCTGAGGCGTACCTTTTTCCCAGGAAGGGTTTTTATATTGTGCTCCATCAGGGCCGTCTTCCCTGGGGTGAAGGAGAATACCTCTCGCAATGGGTTAAGGGCTTCAACCAGGCTCTGTTTCAGGTTGGGAGGTAACTCCTTATCTATACACTGGTCATACAAAGGGGTTTGACCTAATGACAACCCCTCTAACACTGGAATGGGCCCCTCCCACTTCTTGAGCAGGTTTATGTGGTATATCTGTGAAAGTCCCCGGCTGGTATCGGTCTCAATACGGTAGGTTACAGGGGTCACCTTTTCAAGCACGGAAAAAGGGCCTTGCCACTGGCCTAACAACTTGTGATCAGAGGAGGGTATGATGAGTAATACGGGATCCCCTACTCTGAAGGTCCTTTCTTTGGCCTTTTTATCGTATTGGGCCTTCTGGGCACTCTGGGCCATGTTGTTTCTTACGATGGTCCGGATTTGACCTAAATGAGTTCTAAGGTTCGATACGTACTCTACCAAAGGTTTGGTTTCATTCTCCTCGTTCTCCCAGGCTTCATGAGCCATTTCTAATAAAGAACGTGGTTGGTGACCGTATAATAGCTCAAAAGAGGAATAGCCCGTGCTTTTTTGTACCTTTCCCCGGATGGCAAATAATGCTAGGGGCAACATATCCTCCCCACTTTCTAGTTTCCAGATCGAGGAGTTTCTTCAGGGTGCTCTTCAGAGTGGCGTTGTACCGCTCCACCAAACCGTCCGCTTGCAGATGGTACGCGGCCGTGCGGATCTGCTTAATGCCTAGCTGGGCACACACTTGTCTCATCAGTTTGGAGACGAAGGGGGTACCCTGGTCTGTTAAAATTTCCTTTGGGAACCCCACCCGGGAAAAGATGTTCACCACGGCTTTGGCAATACAGGAAGAGTTTGGGTGACGTAAAGCTACCGCCTCAGGGAAAAAGGTGGCATAGTTGACTAAGACCAGCACATATCTACACCCGCTTCGGGAGGGCAACAAGGGACCGATGATGTCCATTCCTACTCTGACAAAAGGCTCAGCTATGATAGGGAGGGGATGGAGAGGTACACGTGGAGGTCTATATCGGCTATTTTTCTGGCAAATGGGGCACTTCCGGCAATACGATTTCACCTGCTGATACACCCCAGGCCAATAAAATCTTTCCAATATAGCTTTTTCGGTTTTTGTGTCACTAAAATGACCACCCATTAGGTGACTGTGGGCTAGATAAAGGACCTTTGCTCGGAATGGTTCAGGGACTAACAACTGGGGTTGTAGTGTGGGGCCTCCTTTTCTATACAATAACCCATTCTTGATGAAGAACTGGGGACCTACTTGGAGGGGGTCCTCCTGCTCTTTTGCTCTATCCCATGCTTTCCTCAGAACAGGATCTTCCCTCTGAGCTGCATGGAAATTCCTGTCCGTTTCCCAAGGATTCTCCTCTGGTAGCACCGGAAAGACGGAGACGGGTTTCCTCTTTTCCCCTCTTCTCCGTTTCCGGCTCTTCCTAGCTTTTGAGGGAGGCCATTCGGGTTGTCGTCCCGAGAGAAGGGCGCCATTTTCCACCACTATTCCCCATCGTCCTGTGTTTCTTTAAGCAACCTAGGCAGGTCCGGGTAATCGTTCCCAATGATTAATTATTCGGGCAATCTTGGGATGAGCCCGGCCCGCAGAGAGGATACCGGAGCAGTTCGATGTTGGATGTTTACCTTGGCTGTAGGGTATTGCTTTTTGTCTCCATGTACGCACTGTATCGTTACTTTTCCATCTGTGTGGCTGATCCACGGTTGCAGTTCTTGAGGTCATAAGACGCTCTGGAGGCACCCTGTATCCACCAAGGCGGACATTGGTTGTCCGTTCACCGCCATCCTACAGTGATAAGGGGGTTGTCTTTCTTCGGGAGGGGAACAGTAGTAATTCCATACTACTCCAACCTCCATTGGTTCTTCCTTCTGAGGGCAGAACCTCGCTATGTGCCCTATATCCCCGCAATTGAAACACTGGTCCCGCTAGAGGGGGTCTGAAGATGGGCGGACCGGGGATCACGGTGACAGGATCGGGTTTCCGCACGAGAAGGGGGTCGGGTGGACGATGACCCCGCTACCTCCAGATCTCCAGGGTGGTTCGTCACGTCCCTCTGTGTCTCCTGAGCTCTACTGTAGGCACTGGCAATCTCGACAGCTGACTCTAGGGTGAGACGAGTATGCTGTCGAACCCACTTTTGGATAGGAGGGTGCAGGGACGAGAGGTATTGCTCTAGATAATTTTTGGACATTATCTCTTCTTTGGTGGTGGCGGCAGGTTCCAACCAGCGGTCAGCCATATCCTTTACCCTGAAATACAGGGCTCTTGGTGGCTCTTGGGGCCCTTCCTTCATCTGGCGGAGCCTTATCCGGTAGGTCTCGTCGTCCACCCCCAACCGCTCCAGTATGCACCGTTTGATGTCTGCGTACGGGGTTAGTCCTTGCAGATTCGCCGCTTGGTAGGCGGCCTGTAGGTCACCGGATAACAATGGACCCAAGTATTGTCCCCATTTGTCTGCGGGCCATGCCGCTGCCATGGCCATCCGTTCGAAATTATTAAAAAAATAGTCCGGATCCTCCCAACTCACATACCTCTGCATCACCACAGAGGGAAGAGATGTAGGCCCCGTTGGTGTCCTATGGGCTCAGCAAGCTTTTCCATGGCGGCTTCCTGTGTTTGGCTTTGGCCTGTCAACACTTGTTGAAGCTTGCCACAATCCTCTTCGACCACTGTTAGAAAATGTTCCATGACCTTTTCTAGGCTTCCCTGGCTTTCTGCCATTTTGGTGATTGCAGCCTCCATATCTCCGGATGATCCCACTTCTGACACCACCTGAGGGAGCGCAGGCCGGATAAACAGACGTGGAGGCTGTATATATTTCTTAATGGTGTCGGTTTTATTGAGGGTATCAAATTGTCCAGATATAGAGGGGGGGAGGGGGGTTTGTGCTTCTTCGTCCCTCAGGTTTTTCTCCTCCAGCCTCCCTGTTCCTGCGACCTCCGTCTCTCCTTCACTTCCTCTCTTCAGTGGTCTTCCGCGGAGGCTCGTGATCAGAGAGAAAAAAGGAGCGGTCAGTCAGTGTTTTTTTTACAGAGGCTTAGAGAAACGTACACCCTTCACCTCACCCGTCCTGTGCCGTAGGTCAAACTAAAGAAGAAAGTGGGAAATCACCAAAGGAAAGGAAAAGAAACAAACGAAAAGGTAATGGGAAGGTCATAACCTGGAATGCTTCTTCTCAGGTTAGACTCATACGACAATCGTGGTTTTCTGCTTCCCTAATCAGCAGAACTCTTCCTTAGATACTAGGGCTTTGTGTCAGCCCCTCTGTTCTGGGTCTCAGAGTGATATGCCACAGGGTGTCAGGAGAAGAGTGTCAAGCGGGTCACCAGCGTTTCCGTGCACAGTGTCCGTGATGGTGTTCGCGTGCCCTTCGCGCTCCCCTCTAGCCCTTCCCGCTACCCTCGGTCCCCTCTCCCTGCTCACCCATCCCGTTGTCACTCACAGACTCCACCGCAACTCTCCTGAGTTGCGGCCGCTCTCCTGCAACCTCCGGAGGATGCCACCACTCCTCACTCCACCGCTCGTCGTCCTCCTCGACTTAAACGTCCTCGTCTCTGGTTCCGCCCGATTCTTCCACCCGATCTGGTCCTCTCCGTCCTTCCGACTCGCTTCCTCTTCTTTCTCCGTGCAGTCCTTTATCTCTTGCGGCTTGCTGGTTCTTCCGGGGTCCGCTCCGCCTCCTTCCTTCACGTCACACCAGTGTCTTTCCCCCTGTGTGGACACATGATATGGGGGCGGGGTTACCTTTCCGTTTTGCCTGATATCGGCGTTACGGTTCCTGGTCCCACTCCGCTGTTGGACGAAGGAGTGAACAATGTCATTTGGAGGGGTAGGTGTGTCCCGGGGGCGGTTTGGGGCTTCCTCACATTGGGATGCTGGGGGTTGGTTAGGCACCGTCGGTTGGGCCACCCAAGGCCGTGGGGCGTCGGGTGCAGGGGTCCTTTTAGGGTCGGATCTTCTTACCAGCTCCTGGTCACGGTTGGGGGGACCTTCCGGTTTGAGGCTGCAGGCGTCGGCTTGAGGCAGGTCAGGGGTCACCGGATCTTGGGTCAGGATCGCAGGGGAGACCTCTTGGTGTTGGGCCACTCGGGCCGTGGGCGTCTGGTGCAGACTCGCGGATCCTGCCGGAGCTGGAGTCTGTTGGTGAACAAATCAGGTGTTCACGGGAGAGAGAGTCTTTTCTTTTGAAGGCAGGGCAGGTCCTCAGGGTTCTTGAGGCTGCAGGACACATCGGGGTTTCGATTCTGCAGGTTCGAGGTGGGGGACAGGCCAGTAGGGCTGGGGCCAAGTCAGTGGGCGTCCTCCTCCTCTTAACTTCAGCACAGCTGTTCGTCCTTCTTTTCTTCTAGTTGGTCTGCCTTCTTGGTTCAGGGCTGCCCCCTAAATACTGTATTTAGGGGGCGTTTTAGGGGTCTCGGGTCAGTAGCCAATTGGCTACTGACCTTAGGGCGACTACACCCTTGGAGTAAACACCCCACGTGGGGGAGTGAGCACAATCCCTAATCCTGATTGGGGAGTGCCTGCCATCTGCAAGATGGCGGGCACTGAAGAGTGGGCTTCACCTTGCCTCCCCCACCTGAGGGGTGGGGTTGGCAGAGGTGGGCACACCTTCTGGGCTGGCTAATTTTTCCCGCCTGTCAACCCGTTGAAAAGGAGGGGAGACAGGAAGGGGGCCTGCTCCTGATAGCAGGAGAGGCTGGGGGTCGCATTACAAAGGCTGCAGGGTCTTTGAAGCTCCCCTGCAACAGATGGCTCTTCCTGGCCTGGGGGAGGTGTGACCACCTCCTCCCAGGAAAGGCTTTGTTTCTGGGCTCGGGGAGAAAAGGTTCCCACCCCAGGGGTCCAGAAACAGATCTTGTGGTGGCAGGCTGGTGTGTACCAGTCAGGGAACGCACCGAAGGCTGGTCGATTTTCAGGGGGCATCTCTAAGATGCCCTCTGAGTGCATTTTTCAATAAACCCCACACTGGCATCAGTGTGGGTTTAATGTGCAGAGAAGTTGGATACCAAACTTCCCAGTTTTCAGTGCAGCCATTATGGTACTGTGGAGTTCGTAATGACAAATCCCCAGCACCATATACTCTTGAGGGCAGCACTGCACTTACAATGTCTAAGAATTGACTTAGACACTGTAGGGGGTACAGGGCTCATGCACATGTACCCTCACCACTGGTATAGTGCACCCAGCTAGAGGGGTGACTGATCTATGCCAGGGCAGTGGGTTGTAGGCATGGCACACAGGGATGTGTGCCTTGTTGACTCTTCACTTTGTTCTGCACCAAAACACGCAGCCTGCAAAGGCAGTGTGTGTAAGGGTACAGGACCTCTAAGGGTGGCACAATAAGTGCTGCAGTCCTTAGAGGTCTTCCCTAGTCACAGTGCCCTGGGTACCCATGGTACCTTTTACAAGGCACTGACATGTGGCCAGAGAGGTGCCAATTGGGGGTACAAGGTACAGTTTTGGTGAAAGAACAGGCCCTGGGAACCTGATTGGCAGGGACCCAGGGCACATCAAGTCAAAGTGCACCAGTAGTCTGGCAAAAAAGTGGGGGGGTTACTGCAACAGAAACCCAGCTTCCTACATTCTGCATTCCGTCCATCAATTGCGTCTCTTTTGCTTTCTCACCCCAAGTGCGCCGGGTATGCCCAGACGTGGGTCCCGGGCTCACTGAATTCAAGCTATCCTGGCTGATGAGGGGTGAAACCCTGAAACCGGTCCTAGGATGCTTGTTTCCGGTTCAGGAAGGACCTGGCTTGGCAGTTCGGTCTGGACTGTTCCAATGAGGCACGGGGTTAAGACTGATTTGCATTTGGCCAGGTCTAAACTGGGGTGGCATGGTGAGCAAAAGAATGATGGATTTAACCCAGATCTCTTGACTGGGGTTGAATGTTTTGATTTGTTCTGCATTCCGTCCATCAATTGTGTGTCTTTAAGTTCGAAACAGGCCTTTCATGAATTGCTGTATAACTCTGGTAGAGGAGAGAGATGGATGCTTTTGGGAGCGTCTATATCGAGAAATAGCTGCTAGATTAATCTTGACTGAAGAGTATACCAACCTAGATTTTGCCAGAGACAGTAAATATGGTAAGATTTGTTCTGGAGCAGAGAAACACGGATGTATTTTGTTTTGACGGCACCAAGGCAGAACCACTTCCATTTATGCCTGTATGTCTTGTTGGTGCTATCTGTACAACATTTGGCAATAATGTCTTTACACTCTTGTTCAATAGTCAAATCTTTAAATTCAAAGAATTCAGGAGCCACGCATGCAATGAAAACATCTGACCCTGGTTCCTGGTCAACAGAGTTGGTGTAGGCAGCAGACAGATGGGCTGGGTTTCCGAGAGGAGGAGTTCCGTGAACCAGTGCTGCCTGGGCCACCTGGGGGCTATTAAAAGAAGGCGACAGTGCTCCGTTTTCATAAGGAACTTGGGTATCAGTGGAATGGGTGGAAAGGCGTAAGCATATATTCCGGACCAACGCATTGAAAGGGCATTCCGCCCCGAGAGTTTGGGAGAGGGAATCTGCTTGCGAAGAACTGGCATTTGGAATTGGTGTGGGTCGCAAATAGGTCCAGCTCCGGTTTCCCCCAAAGTGCAAAAATCCTGTCCAGCTGGTCTTGTCCGAGCTCCCACTCGTGACAGTTGTCTTTGGTCCTGCTGAGGGTGTCTGCCAGAGTATTCTGAAGCCCTGGAACATGTTCCTCCTTTAGGGATATTCTGTGAAATGTGAGCCGGCACCAGAGTTGCTGCGCATCCCGAGAGAGAGCAAGAGATTTGGTTCGTCCTTGTTTGTTGACATAAAACATGCTTGTGGTGTTGTCCGTAAGGACCAACACCAATGAACAAGTTACTTACCTTGGGTAACGATGTATCAGTAATACATATGTAGTTATAGATTGCTTACCTTTAGAATTACCCCCAGGGTTCAGACTGGATCCGGAGACATTTTTTCGTAGCAGTACCCCTGCGCGTCGGTAGGTGGCGTCTGTCGACTCCGCGTCCGTCGTCGGCATCATGGTCGCTGGGATGACATCGCGGTGTCTACTTAGACGCCGCCCATGCACGCTGACGTCAGTTCTGACACGACTTTCCACGGCAGAAGCGCAGAGCCATGCAAGACACTGACCACTGGTGCACATAACTAGGGCCCTGGAAGGGAGTCCCTATTCCTAGAAGTCAATTCGCAGAACGGTGAGGATGGGGGGGGCAGTAAGGAATCTATAACTACATATGTCTCTTACAGATACATTGTTTCTGAAGGTAAGTAACTTGTTCCTCTGAAACGGACTGTAGTTCTAGATTCCTTACCTTTAGAATAGATACCCCAGCAATGCCAACCCCGGTGTTGGGTCTGCAAACCAACTTCACACCAGGAAGTCCTGGAGAACAGAACGGCCGAAAAAGCAGTCTCTCCGGACTTGGCTGTCCAGACTATAATGTTTTGTGAACATGTGCAGGGGTGCCCACATGGCTGCCTGGCAGATGTCAATCAGCGGAACTCCACGTCCCAAAGCAGTAGTGGCTGCCGTCGCCCTGGTAGAGTGGGCGCTTAGTCCTACTGGAGGTTCCTTTTTCGCCAAAGAATAGCAGATTTTGATGCATAGGAAAACCCATCGAGAGATGGTACGAATGTGCACGGCTGGACCTTTCTTGGCGCCCACATAACCCACGAAGAGTTGATCGTCCACCTGGAAATCTTTAGTGCGGTCAAGGTAGAAGGACAGCGCACTTTTTGGGTCCAAGCGGTGGAGTCTCTCCTCCTTGGAGGGGTGCAGGGGAGGGAGGAAGGTGGGCAATGTGATCGTCTGACCTACGTGGAAAGAGGTAACCACTTTGGGCAGAAAAGAGGGCCTAGTACGAAGGACCACTTTGTCCGGGTGGACAGCAAGAAAGGGGGGTTTGGAAGACAGAGCCTGAAGCTCACTCCCCCTGCGAGCAGAGGTGATGGCAAGCAGGAAAGCAGTCTTTAAACTAAGAAGACTTGGAGGACAATTATGTAGTGGCTCAAAGGGAGCACACATCAGATAAGCAAGGCCAAGATTCAAGTCCCACTGGGGCATTACGAAAGAAATAGGAGGAAAGAGAGGAGTAATGCCCTTCAGACATCTGTTTACAATAGGGGACTTTGTAGGAAGCTGGCTCTGTATGTACTATACCAAAGTGAGGTATAGTGTGCACAGAGTCCAGTGGAACCCCAAAGGTAGGAAGAGGTAAAGTTAGATAGCACCTTACTCTCTATTTGTGGTAGTGTAGTTGAGCAGTAAGGCAGTATCAGAGGACAGTGTTAAGTATTTGTTGTACACACTCGGTCAGCAAATGAATTCACACACTCAAAGACTGAACTTCAGACCAATTGTTTTTGTATGAAAATATTTTTTGTTATTTTCTAGAACCAAGTAAGCCTGGCACAGGTAAGCAATAAATACTTTACGGTAGTAATGCAGTTTGTAAACAGTTTGAATTGAAATTGTATATGCACTTTGTTTTGACTTACAGTATGGTTTCAGAGAAATGCAATACTTTGTAAATACAGTACATAGACTTGAATGGGCTTTTCAGTAAAATTACAGGTAAGTTACTTTTGAGATTACTTTTCTTACACAGTGTAGTATACCTGGATTCTACTGTGGGACATTTCCTGTAAACAGGTAAGTAAAATAGTTTTTGTTAGTTAGTGCAATTTTAAAGAATTTCTTTAGGTTTTCAAACTCCACACTTTGACTGTTATTCTTGGAAAAGTTTCTATGTTATCCTATGGAGGAAAATAGTGATATTGGTTTTAAGGTAACTATTTGGTAGTGGGATTTGAGGTTCTGGGGGTAGACTCAGGGGTCCCCCAGGGTCAAGGATGCACTCTGGTTACAACCTCAGCGGCACTAGGGTGGCCGGGAGCAGAGTGCTGAGGCCCAATGTTATCCAATGGGGGATAGGGGGCCTCCGGTTGGTGGCTGCTGGCAAGCAGACCACTTGGTTGTGGGAGCAAAGCTCCTAGACTTTAGCTCAGGGCATATGGGGAAACAAAGTAGCACCAAATGTGCACCCTCAGCGGCACTAGGGCGACCGGGTGCTGTTCAGACGTCGGGCGCCCTGTTGGTTTCAATGGGGAACCTCCGGTTTGCAAAGGCACTGCAGGCTTTGGGATAAAGGTCTTCTGGGTGCGACCACCACTTCGAGAGGTAAGTTGGGAAGTTAGGGGTTGGTTAGGCACCGTCGTTTGGGCACCCAAGGCCGTGGGGCGTCGGGTGCAGGGGTGCCTTTTGGGGTCGGATCTTCGTACCAGCTCGTGGTTGGGGGGGACCTACTGGGTTTAGACTGCAGGCGTCAGCTGGAAGCTTGAGGCAGTTCAGGTGTCGCCGGATCTCGGATCAGGATCGCCGGGGTGACGACCTCGTGGTGTTTGCCCACTCTAGCTCGGGCCATGGACGGCGGGTGCAGAGTGTGGCGGATTCGCGGTGTCCGGCCGGAGCCAGAGGTTGCAGATGAACAAATCTGGTGTTCACGGGAGACAAAGTCTTTGCGGTTGAAGGCAAGCAGGTCCTCCGGGGTTTTTGAGGTTGCTGGCTGCAGGACACACCGGGATTTTGCAGGAGCAGGTTCGAGGTGGAGACAGGTCGGTAGGGCTGGGGCCAAGTTAGTGGGCGTCTTCCTCTGGTTAGCTTCGGCACGGCTGTGGTCCTTTTCTTGTTGCAGGTTCTTGTCTGAGGAAGCAAGGTTCAGGGGTGCCCCCAAAAACTAGATTTAGGGGCGTTACAGGTAGGTAAAAGGCAGGGACCAATGGGTCCCTTCCCTGGGGTGGGTACACCCCCTATTATGCCACCTCCAGTGGGAGGGGGGGCATGACCCTGTCCCTGGTTGGCTGAGTCCCCCATCTGCACGATGGCGGGGACAGAGTTGTGCTTCACCTCGCCTCCCCCACCTGAGGGGTGGAGTTGGCAGAGGTGGGCACACCTCTCTTCCTCACTTGGTTTTCCCGCCGGTACTCCCGCCCAAAGTGGGGGTCAGAACCAGTGGGGATCAGTTGCTGAGAGCAGCAAGTGGCCTGGGGAAGCTCACAAAGGCGGCAAGCCTTTGAAGCTTCCCCTTCGTGAACCCTGCCCATCCTGGGGGAGGAGGCTTGGCACCTCGTCCCAGGATGTGCATTGTTTCAAGCCCCAGAGAGCAGCAGGCTCTCGTCCCAGGGGTCCAGAAACATGTCTGGTGGTGGCAGCTGAAAGCAGCCACTCAGCCTGGACACTAGTGGTGGGTTAGTTTTCAGGGGGCATCTCTAAGATGCCCTCTGTGTGCATTTTTCATTAAATCCCACACAGGCATCAGTGTGGGTTTAATGTGCTGAGAAGTTTGATAACAAACTTAGCAGTTTTCAGTGTAGCCATTATGGTGCTGGTGAGTTCATAATGACAAACTCCCAGCACCATATACTCTTAATGGCAGCACTGCGGAAGAGGCAGTCTGATGGGAGGATCGATGGCCATGTTCAAAAGCTCGGGGTACCAGATTCTTCGTACCCAGTCCGGAGCCACAAGAACTTTTTGGGCCCGGTCGCGCTTAATCTTCTTCAGCACTCTGGGTAGAAGTGGTACAGGCAGAAAGGTGTACAGGAGGCCGCAATTCCACTCGTGACGAAATGCGTAGCCGAGCGAGTGCCGCCTTGGAAACTCCACGGTGCAGAACTGGGGACATTGCACTTTCTCTTCAGTGGCGACTAGATCCAACCAAGGCTCTCCCCACTGCTAAAGGATACCTTGCACCACCTCAGAGTGAAGACGCCATTCGTGATCCATCATGCACCGGCGGCTGAGTCCTTCCGCCCTGGCGTTCAGGGAACCTGCCAGGTGTTGAACCACCAGGGTTATGCCCTGATGTTCCAGCCACTTCCAGAGACGATGGGCCGCCTGACAGAAGGTCCACGACCCCACCCTGCCCTGTTTGTTGCAGTACCACATGGCGGTGGTGTTGTCCGTGAACATCTGCACCACTCTTCTTTTGACAGAAGGAAGGAATGCCTTCCGTGCAAGACAAATCGCCTGGAGCTCCAGAAGATTGATGTGGAGCCTGGACTTCGCCGGAGACCAGAGACCTCTGATCTCCGCCTCTCCCATGTGGCCACCCCATCCCAGGAGTGACGCATCAGTCACCACTGTGAACTCTAGTTGGGGAAGTTAGAAGGATCTGCCGTTGACCCAATCCCGGTTCGTCAGCCACCACTGCAACTGACTTGTAGTCGCCTCCGAGATCTGGACAACATCGAAAAGATTGCCCTGATGCTGCGCCAACTGGAACTTCAGATCCCACTGCAGAGCCTGCATATGCCATCTGGCATGATCTACCCGCAGGCTGCAGGAGGCCATGAGGCCCAGAAGCCTCAGGGTCATTCTCACCGAAATCCGAGATAGAGGCTGAAACATCGGTATCTTAGTCCGAATATCCCGGACTCACTGCTCAGGAGGATAAGCCCGAAACTGCGCTGTATCCAGAACTGGTCCAATGAAAAGGAGCTTCTGACAGGGGCTCAGGTGCGACTTAGAAACGTTGATAGTGAACCCCAGCGAATGCAGGAGGTCCGCCGTAGTCTGGAGGTGGGAGACGACAGCCTGGGGCGAGCCCACCTTCAACAGCCAGTCGTCTAGATAGGGGAAGACTGGAACCCCTGATCTGCACAGTTGAGCGCTGCAACCACCGCCATCACTTTCGTGAACACTCGAGGGGCGCTGGTAAGGCCAAAGGGGAGCACGGTAAACTGGAAATGCTCGTGGCCTACAATGAACCGTAGGTAACGGCGGTGGGCAGGGAGGACGGGGATGTGAAAATAAGCACCCTGCAAGTCCAACGCTACCATCCAGTCTCCAGGGTTGAGGGCAGACCAGACCTGAGCCAAGGTTAACATTTTGAACTTCTCTAGCCGGAGGAAGCCTTTGACGTCCCTGAGGTCTAAGATAGGACGCAGGCCCTTGTCCTACTTGGGTACCAGAAAGCAGTGCGAGTAGCAACCACAACCTACTTCTGGCACAGGGACTTGTTCGATAGCTCCCTTGGCCAAGAGAGTCGTAACTTCCTGGCGGAGAAGGGCCAAGTGATCCCCCGACATGCGATGGTGTTGGCGGCATGGAGGAAGGGGTAGTCTCGAAGGTGAGGTAGTAGCCCCTTCGGACTATCTGCAAAACCCACCTGTCCGACGTGATGTTGTGCCAGTGGGGGAGGTGATGGAGGATCCTGCCGCCCACTGGCAACTGGTGGCCCTGAAAAGTCAGGCTAGAAAGGTTTGGAGGCTGCTGCAGTGGGGGCATTGGTGGACTGGCCCGCCCGCTGGCCCCGTAACCGCGACGCTGGGTCCCAGTTCCCTGGCCACGCATAGGCAGGGTAGCTTGCGCAGCCCTGTGGCTCTGGGTGGAAGGTGGTGGGGCACCCCTTCCGTAGACCCGAAAGGGGCGAAAGGCAGACTGCACGGGGCGAGAAGTTGCTGCGAGGCCTAAGGATCTGGCCGTTGCCCTAGAGTCCTTGAAGCACTCGAGCGCGGTGTCCGCCTTGTCACCAAACAGGCGACGGCCATCAAAGGGCATGTCTGAAAGTGTGGATTGGACATCCCCAGAGAAGCCAGACATTCTCAGCCAGGTGTAGCACCTCAGGGCTACCGACGTGGAAACGGTCCTACCCAGCGAGTCGGCGGTATCCAGTCCACACCGGATGGTGAACTTCGCTGCGTCTCGACCCTCAGCAACAGTGCCGGTGAGCACAGCCCGGGCCTCCTCCAGGCACTGTGGCAGCACTTGTGCGACCGTATCCCACACCGTGTGTGTCTAACGGCCCAAGAGACATGCGGTGTTCACCGAGCACAGTCCTAAGCTGCCGGAAGAAAACATCTTCCCAAGATGGTCCAGCTTCTTGGAGTCCCTATCTGGGGGAGCAGTAGGGAATGCGTCTTTTGAGGCTGAGGCTTGGACCACCAAGCTCTCAGGGGTAGGGTGTTGGGAGAGGAAAGGTGGGTCGCCCGGGGCCGGGCGGTGGCGTCACGCAATCATCCTGTCCGCAGGAGCCCTTGTGCTGGGCTTGGACCAAGTGCCCAGAAGGATGTCGGTGAGAGCCTCATTAAAAGGCAGCAGGGGCTCCTAAGAGGATGCTGCCAGCTGAAGCACCTCAGTCAGGAGGTTAGTCCCGACAGCCACCATAGGAAGCTCGAGGCCTCAGCTTCCCTATGCAACACCACAGCGTAGGAAGCTCCCTCCTCCGTAGCCACGGTAGGGGGGGGGAGCATACCAAGGTCTGGGGAGGTATCCAGACCATGGGCATCACCCAACTCCTCTCACCAGTCCAGCTCCTCAAGTTGGTCTGCTAGAGGGTCAACAGACCCCTTCCAGTCCTCCTCACCCTCCTCCAGCAGCCACTCAGGGAGGTAGGGAACGCCGGGAATGAACAGCAGTACAAAAGTACCCTCCGGCACCATGTCCAAGTCGGGGGGTGAGGCTGGGGTCGACGCCGGTTGGGGGCGTAACCGACATCGGGGGCTTTGTCACTGGAATTGGCGCTGGGGTAAGTACCGTGAAGTCGACCAGCGCCGATACGGATCGAGGCCTGGATCCTTGGGGACCCTGCGGCACAGAGGCCGGAGCCGCCAGCATCGAAGGCCCACGGCCCATAGCCGAGTCCGTAGGGCCCAAAGGTGCACCTGCGGAGTCGGGCTGCCCAAAGATGATGTGCAGAGCTTCGTAAAATGCACGAAGCTGGGCAGGGGGAGCTCCGGCTCCAGGAAAGGGGGGGGGGGGGAAGCGTGGAGCCGTCCCAGCCGGCTCTAAGGAAGGAGCCGGATAACGACGACGCTCTGGGTTCCGTGTGGCGTCGGACAGGGAGAAGGCGAAGAGCGACGATGCTTCTTCGCCGCCTTCTTGTGCTTCGACTTACCCGAGGAGTGCGAAGACTTTGAGGACGAATGGTGGTGATTCCGTGACCGGTCCCATGACCTTCTTCTCGACCGGGACCTCAAACGGCACGGAGCAGACTGCCGGGCCTCCAAAAGCTTTCGGGTCCGCTCCCGCAAAGACTTCGGGTTCAGGGACTGGCAGTCGGAGTACGCCTTCGGGTCGTGGTTGCGCTCCAGGCACCAGAGATATACGAGGTGCGGATCGGTGACCGGCATCAACTTGTGACAAGTCACAGGGCTTGAAACCGGGCCGACGGCTGGACATCCCTCGTGCATCAGGAGTCTAAGAATTAAAAAGATGGGGCGTGGCCAAGCAACATGGCCGACAGGACGTAAGCTCCTTCGGCTCCCGACCCGCCAGCCGCAAATCATCCTAAGAAATCCTTTACGGGCGCCCACAACAGCACTCTCCGAGCGCCTGGAGCCCTGAATCGAGCGGCGGTGCTCCGGACCTGTCTCGGAGCCGGGTCCGACCTGGAGACCGGCGGAATCGTTCCGGCGGCTGGTGCTCCAGCTGACTGCTCCTACGGGAGGCCGGGGATGCGGCCTTTGCTCGCGTGAGCGAGATTCGGGCCCTGAGTGGGGGAGCTGCCCCCGACATTGTGCTGCGGCCATCGGACCGGCCCCGACGACGATCCTGTCCGCCGGAGGCTCCCGGTGGGGTGCCGGCCCTGATGCACAAGTTACTAACTTGTGTAACGATATATCTGTAAGAGACAGTAGTTAGTGATAGATTCCTTACCTTAGAATATCCCCAGGCGTCAGGCTGGATCCGGAAAGTTTTGCGTAGCAGTACCCTTGCGCCGCCGGTAGGCGGCGCCGTGCGGCTCCGCGTCCGTCGTCGGCGTCGTGATCGCCGGGATGACGTCGCGGGCAGTACTTAGACGCCGCCCCTGCGCGCTGACGTCAGTTCTGTACACGACTTTCCGCGCCAGGAACGCAGAGCCATGCAAGAAGCTGACACAGGTGTCTGAAAAATACTAGGGCCCTGAAAGGGATGTCCTTAACCCTAGAAATCAGTTCGCAGAACGGGAGGATGGTGGGCGGTAGGAATCTATCACTAACTACTGTCTCTTACAGATATATCGTTACACAAGTTAGTAACTTGTGCATCTGAAAGAGACACGTTAGTGATAGATTCCTTACCTTAGAATAGATACCCCAGCAATACCAACCCCGGTGGTGGGTCTGCGAACAAAGATCAGACAAGGAAGTCCTGGAGGACAGAACGGCCAAAGAAGCCGTCCCTCCGGACCTGACTGTCAAGGCAGTAATGCTTAGTAAACGTGTGCAGCGAGGCCCACGTAGCTGCCTGACAGATAACCGGCAGCGGAACACCGCGGCCCAAGGCCGTGGTAGCAGCCGTTGCCCTGGTGGAATGGGCACGCAGCCCAACAGGAGGCTCCTTCTTAGCCAAAGAATAGCAGGTCTTGATGCACAAGGTAACCCAGCGGGAGATGGTCCTCTTGTGCACCGCCCGACCTTTTTGGCGCCCACGTAGCCAACAAAGAGCTGGTCATCCACCCGGAAGTGTTTCGTGCGGTCGATATAGAAGGAGAGCGCACGCTTTGGGTCCAGACGGTGGAGCCGCTCTTCCTCTCTGGAAGGATGCGGAGGCGGAAAGAAGGTGGGCAAAGTGATGGTCTGCCCAATGTGGAAAGCAGTAACCACCTTTGGCAAGAAGGACGGACGCGTCCGAAGAACAACCTTGTCTGGATGAACAGACAGAAAGGGAGGTTTGCAAGAAAGAGCCTGGAGCTCACTCACCCGCCGAGCGGAGGTGATGGCCACCAGAAAGGCTGCCTTTAGAGTCAGAAGACGAAGAGGACAGTTATGCAGAGGCTCAAAGGGAGCGCACATTAAAAAGGTAAGAACCAAGTTCAAGTCCCACTGAGGCATTACAAACGGAACAGGAGGGAAGAGGTGAGTAATGCTCTTTTAAGAACCTGTTAACAACAGGGGACTTGAAAAGGGAGGGCTGATCAGGGAGCCTGAGGAAGGCCGAGATAGCACAAAGATAACCCTTGACGGTACCCAGGGCAGAACCCTGTTGGGCCAGAGAGAGAAGGAACAGAAGGACCTCAGAAAGAGGGGCAGAAAGGGGATCCACAGCCTTTGCTGTGCACCATGCCACAAATTTGTTCCACCTGCAGGCGTATACCACCTTAGTGGAGGGACGCCTGGCTGCCAGAATCACATCACAAACTTCGGGAGGCAAGTCGAAAGGAATCAACTGCCGCCGCTCAATCTCCACGCAAGCAGGTGTAGACTGGACAGGTTCGGGTGGAGGACCGTCCCCTGCTGCTGCGACAGAAGATCCTCCCGAAGAGGCAGACGGATCGGGGATCTATGCTCATATTGAGTAGCTCGGGATACCAAACTCTTCGAGCCCAGTCCGGAGCCACAAGAATGACTTGGGCCCGGTCGTGCCGAATCTTCTTCAACACTCTGGGTAGAAGTGGTATAGGCGGAAAGGCGTACAACAGACCGCAACTCCACTCGCGACGAAAAGCGCCGCCGAGCGAGTGCCGCCTTGGAAATTCCAACGCGCAGAACTGATGACATTGCGCGTTCTCTTCGGTGGCGAATAGATCTAACCAAGGCTCTCCCCACTGTAGAAAGAGTCCTTGCGCCACTGCCGAGTGAAGACGCCATTCGTGATCCATCATGCACCTGCGGCTGAGTTCGTCCGCCCTGGCGTTCAGAGAACCTGCCAGGTGTTGAACCATCAGGAACATGCCCTGATGTTCCAGCCATGTCCAGAGGCGCAGAGCCTCCTGACAAAGGGTCCAAGACCCCACCCCGCCCTGTTTGTTGCAGTACCACATGGCGGTGGTGTTGTCTGTGAACACCTGCACTACCTTCCCTTTGACAGAGGGAAGGAATGCCTTGAGTGCAAGCCGGATCGCCCGGAGCTCCAGAAGGTTGATATGGAGCCGGGACTCGCCGGAGACCAGAGGCCTCTGATCTCCGCCTCTCCCATGTGACCGCCCCATCCCAGAAGGGACGCGTCCGTCACAACTGTATGCTCTGGCTGGGGAAGGGAGAGGGATCTGCCCATGACCCATTGCCGGTTCGAGAGCCACCACTGCAACTGTTTTGCAGTCCCCTCCGAGATCTGGACGTGATCGGACAGGTTGCCCTGGTGCTGCGCCCACTGGAACTTCAGGTCCCACTGCAGAGCCCGCATATGCCATCTGGCATGATTGACCAGCAGGATGCAGGAGGCCATGAGGCCCAGCAGCCTCAGGGTCATCCTTACCGAAACCCAGGATAAAGGCCGAAAGATCGGAATCATAGCCTGAATATCCCGGACTCGCCGTTCGGGAGGATAGGCCCGAAACTGCGTCGTGTCCAGAACTGCTCCGATGAAAAGGAGCTGTGGAGAAGGAATCAGATGCGACTTCGGCACATTGATGGAGAACCCCAGCGAGTGCAGGAGTTCGGCCGTAGTCTGGAGGTGGGAGACGACTGCCTGGGACGAGCCCGCCTTCAGCAGCCAGTCGTCGAGGTAGGGGAAGACTGAAACCCCTGCCCGGCGCAGATGAGCTGCGACCACCGCCATCACTTTCGTGAACACCCGAGGGGCACTGGTAAGGCCAAAGGGGAGCACGGTGAACTGAAAATGCTCGGGGCCTACCGTGAACCGAAGGTAACGCCGGTGGGCCGGCAGGACGGGGATGTGGAAATACGCGTCCTGCAAGTCCAACGCTACCAACCAGTCTCCAGGGTCGAGGGCAGTCAAGACCTGAGCTAGGGTGAGCATCTTGAACTTCTCCTTCCGGAGGAAGCGATTGACGTTCCGGAGGTCCAAGATAGGACGCATGTCCTCCTTGTCCTTTTTGGGCACCAGAAAGTAGTGGAGTAGCAACCACGCCCTACTTCTGGGGTCGGAACATGCTCGATGGCCCTCTTGGTCAAGAGGGCCGTGACTTCCTTCTGTAGAAGCACCAAGTGATCCCCTGACATGCGGTGGAATTGAGGTGGCATGGCTGGGGGGTGGTCTCGAAGGGGAGGGAGTAGCCCCTTCGGACAATGTCCAAGACCCACCTGTCCGAGGTGATGGTGCGCCAGTGGGGAAGGTGATGGCGGACCCTGCCTCTACTGGCGTGCCGTGCACCTGAAAGGAGGGACTAGGAGGGCTTGGAGGCCGCGGACGGGTTGGAGGTGGTGGCCTGACCCGCACGCTGGTTGCCCGATCCGCCACGGCGGAATCCACGCCCTCGGCCACGCGAAGACGCCTGCTGCGCGGGCCGGTGGCTGGGCTGCTGACGTGAAGGGGCGCCCTACCGTGGCCACGATAGGGGCGAAAAGCAGAAGGCAGCGGAGGGCGTGTAGCAGAAAGGCCCAGGGACTTGGCAGTAGCCCGTGAGTCCTTAAAGCGCTCCAACGCATGGTCTGCTTTGGACCCAAAAAGACCGACTCCATCAAAGGGCATGTCCATGAGAGTATTCTGGACATCCCCTGAAAACCAGTGGTTCTCAGCCAGGCGTGGCGTCGGAGCGCCACCGTCGTTGCAATCGACCTGCCCAGCGAGTCGGCGGTGTCAAGGCCACAACGGATAGTGTATTTGGCCGCATCCCTTCCTTCCGCAATGGCGCGGGAAAGCAGTGCCTGGACCTCCTCAGGGCACTGGGGCAAAACATCCGCCACCGAATCCCACAGAGAGTGGGTATATCGGCCCAAAAGACAAGCGGTGTTAACGGACCGCAAGCCAGCACTGGAGGAAGAAAACCTTTCTTCCCAAACTGATCCAGGCGTTTGGATTCCCTATCCGGAGGAGCGGTAGGGAAGGCGGTTTGGGAAGCGGAGGCTTGGACAACCAAGCTCTCAGGAGTGGGGTGGACAGAAAGAAACAGGGGGTCGCCCGGAGCGGGGCGATGGCGTCGTGACACGTTCCGATCCACAGGAGCCCCTGTGTTGGGCTTGGACCAGGCGCCCAAAAGAACGTCCGTGAGGGCGTCGTTAAACGGCAGCACAGTCTCCGCAGAGGAGGCTGCCGGCTGAAGCACCTCTGTCAAGATGTTAGGCTTGACCGTCAAAGTAGGGAGCTGGAGACGTAAGGCCCCAGCAGCCCTACGCAACACCGTACCAGAATTGGCCCCCTCCTCCGTAGCCACGGGAGGAGACAGCATGCCAGTGTCAGGAGAAGTATCCAGACCACTGGCCTCCCCTAGACTCTCTGTCCAGTCCTCATCATACTGACAGTTGCGTGTCAGAGGGTCATCAGACCCCTCCCAGTCCTCCTGGTCCTCCTCTGGTTCAAAATAAGGAGGAGGAGGGACATTTGGGACCCAAGGTCCCATCGGGCGCCGGAGCCGGCGGCCGAGCGACGGCCGCTCCGGGTCCATGTCCGGAGCCGGAAGGAACTGGGGGACGACGCCGCCCGGAGCCCAGGGCGGCGTCGAGAACGGCACCGGAGACATCGGCGCCGGCGGAGGTGTCGTGAGGTCGACCGGCGTCGATGGGGGTTGTGGAGCCGGGATCGAGGCCGGGGCCGAGCCGGAGCCGGGATCGAGGCTGGAGGCCCGGGCGACGCCGGGGCCGGAGCCGCCGGCGACGCCGGAGCAACCCCACCAGGCCCGCGGGGCCCGAAGGCGCACCGGAGGGGCCTGAAGGCCCGAAGAGGCGGGCCATGGCCGACAGGAACTCCTGTACCTTGAGCCGGATCCGCCCCCGAACCCGGGAAGGGCGGGTATGACGGGGGCGACTCCACAGGCAAGTCCGGGGCCGCGGGGGCGGGGACGGTGCCGGGAGGGGCCTCAGCCGAGTCGCGAGACCGGCGAGGCGAAGTCCGAGAGCGACGATGCTTCTTGGACTTCTTGTGCTTAGACTTACCGGACGAAGAAGACTTCGACGCCGACGACCGGTGTGCACTCCGCGAGCGACCCCTGGACCTCTCACGCGACCGGGGCCTCCGTGGAGCCGAATGCCGGGCCTCGAGGAGCTTTCGAGACCGCTCTCGCAAAGCTCGGGTTGAGGGCCTGGCATTCGGGACAAGACTCGGTGTCGTGGCCTCGGCCGAGGCAGAAGAGACACTCCCAATGCGGGTCGGTGACGGACATCATCCGCGCACAGGCGCCGCGATCGCTTGAAGCCGGGCATCCCTACGACACCTTAAAGATGGAAAAACAGTGAAAAATCACCAAAAAGTATGGTCAAAAATTGACCAGGGCACTGCTCTTCCCGGATCTGCGTTGCTGGCGCGGAAAAGAAGAACTGACGCCAGCGCGCAGGGGCGGCGTCTAGGCACTGCCCGCGACGTCATCCCGGCGATCACGACGCCGACGACGGACGCGGAGCCGCACGACGCCGCCTACCGACGCGCAAGGGTACTGCTACGCAAAACTTTTCCGGATCCAGCCTGACGCCTGGGGATATTCTAAGGTAAGGAATCTATCACTAACGTGTCTCTTTCAGATCCTCGCGACACGGCCCTGCGGCCTGGAGGCCTGCGCGGCGCGCTGACGGGCGCCGGGCCTTAATCTACAAGGGGCCTCGGGCCTGGTGGAATCTCTCTGGCCCCGGGGGAGGTGGTGCCTGCCTGGTCCCACATTGAGCAGTGGACCGTGATCGGGGCCCTGTGAGGGGGCCCGGAGCTGCGAGGCCTGCGACGCTACACGACGGCCGTCTGGGGGAAGCTGGAGTCGCGCACTCCTCCCCCCGGCTATTTGGCGGCGCTGACCTGGTGAGAGGCGGGCGTGGAGGTGAGGGCCGGCCTGCCACGGTGCGCAGTGTGAGTGGAGTGGGGGTTCCTGTCCGGCCCACCCTTGGTCGCGGAGTGCCCTCCTGAGTGACGGCGGAGGTGTCTGACCCTTCTTTCGGGGCACTCCTTACAGTGATCCTGGAGCCGGGAGGAGTGGCATGGACCCCGGCGGTGGCTATACAGAGGGCCCGCGTCGATGACCTGGCGCTGATGAAGTGGTGAAGTGACCCTGGGGAGCCAGATTGCCCGGCCTGATCTCCCGTGGTGGACGCCATCCCAGAGTGGGTGTCCTGGGGGGCGCCGCTGGTCCGCTGGACCCCGGATTGTTCTGCTGTGCTCCCTGCGTCGGCGGAGGGGGAGAGACTACACTACAAGACCGGACCGGGTCAGGTGAACGCCATACTCGAACGCTGAGTTTTGCGCCATGGGTAAGGATAAGCCCCCACGCGCCTCTAACCCCAATACGATCACGCAGTACACCACGCAGTGTATTCCTACACAGGATCACTCGCCAGACCGGCCTAGATAGCGAGGGCGACACCCCCACTGAACCGTCCCGAGCCGAATTGCTAGAGGCTATACGGGGCTCTCACACTGCCCTGGGACAGCAAATAGAGACAGTGTCCATTGATGTGAACCTACTGCGGGCGGATCTGCGGAAGGTGGCAGATAAGTTCTCTACGGCAGAGGGGGACATCGTCCAGCTGCAGGGGGAGGTGGCCTCCCTGAAACACCAGGTTACCCAGCTCACCACCACGACCGGTGCGTTGGAGCGCAGAGCGGAGGAGGCGGAGGGTAGGGCCCGACGCAGTAACATCAGGGTCCTGGGTGTCCCGGAACGCGCGGAGCAGGGCAATGCGGAGCGCTTCTTAGAGGAATGGATCCGAACGAAGCTGTGCCCCACGGGACTGTCTGCGGTCTTTGTGGTGGAACGGGCCCATAGGGCGTTGACCCCTCCGCCTCCGCCCGGGGCCCCCTAGGGCCCTCATTGCTAAGATCCTGAACTACCGGGACAGGGATTGTATCCTGAAAGCCGCTAGGAGGCAACGGACCTCACTTACGAGAGCGCAAGAATATCCATTTATCCTGATTACACCCGCCACGTTCAGGAACAGCGAAAATCCTATTTGGGCGTTAAACAAAAGCTCTGTGAACTTGGTCTGCAATATATGCTATTGTACCCTGCGAAACTCAAGGTGATCTCCCAGGGAAAGGCTCAATTCTTTGATTCACCGGAGGAAGTATGGGAGTGGCTCGAGGTCCGGGGGGGGGGGCCCTCCCCGAGCGTGAGCGGGGGGACTCCCGGAGTACCTGGGGAACCAGACCCAGGAGAAGACACAGAAGTAGACGCGGGGGCCGGGCCCTGGCCGGCGCCAGGGAGGAACGACAGCGGATCACGGTGGGGAATGATGGTGCTCTGCGTGTGGATTCCTCGGACTCTGAGGCTTCTCCCCCGAGGACGATGGTGGGACCGCCTGGGGAGAGCTTGGTGCCGGACACCCTTCTACCCACTAATCAAGTGATCCCAGAAACTATTATGGATCCGCCTCCTGCTGCTGCGGACCCACCCTGAGTACACAGGGGCCCTCTGCCTCACTTTATGTCACGCCGGCAGTTGGTCCGTGGTGGCTCCGTGGTTGTGGATGTGGCTCGGGGGGGGTCCGCTGCTGGTCTCGCACCTGTACATTCCCTGTGCATTTCCTGTTTCGGACATGGGCTCCTTGCGGGCCCCTCTAGCTGGTATCCTGTTATTCTTCCCAAAGTTGGGGTGGTTGGGGCTGGGCTGGGAGGGATCGGGGATTATGCCACATTGGGGATTTCAGAGATCTTGCCGAGATCACAGGGATGACGATGGCTGTCCCTGTTTGGCTCCGCTGCTTGCGTTGTTCTGCACTATGTGTATTAGATTTTAGTTGGGTGGCCCGGGACATATATCCAGGACATGAGCGGCTGGTTCCGGTCGGGGGTCGGCCTTTGGGGAGGGGGTTCTTTTTTTCTTTCATTCATAAATGGAGTTAGGCCCTGTTGGGCCTCATGGGATCGCTGTGCACGTCCTGGCACCAGCACGGGAAGGGCATTTCTGCATGTTTGGTTGACCGTAAATTGCTCGTGGGTGGGGGGAGGGGGGCTCTAAGGGGGTTTTTGTTGGCATCGTATGCATTGCAGTTGAGGCACAGCATGTAGATCGCTGCGTGGGGCATGGTCTGCCCGGGGATTGGGAGTTACAACCACTATGGGGTTTACATTTTTAAGCTGGAATGTGAGGGGGCTGGGTACATGCACCAAGCGGTACAGGGTCCTGTCTTTCCTTCGTAGACATCAGGTCTCATTAGCATGCCTTCAGGAGACTCATCTCACGGACGAAGGGGCTCAACAACTGGCAAAGAAGTGGCAGGGCCAGCTCTTTCACTCCTCCTTCTCGAGCTATGTTAGAGGGGTCCTTGTGTGGGTGGCGCCCGGGGTTCCTCTGGCCGTCCAATATGTGGAAGCTGATATCCAGGGGCGGTACCTGCTCCTCAGAGCCAAGCTAGATGGTCGATACGTTGCTATAGTGAACACCTATGCGCCGAACACGGATGACCCGGGTTTTTGTTCAGTCCCTGCAGGAGGTCCTGGTTTCGGAACTAGAGGTTCCATTGCTTTGGATGGGAGATTTTAATTGTGTTCTCGATCCTGTCCTGGATAGATTTCCCTCCCCCACTGGCACAAAACCCAGAATGACTGTGAAACTCCGGGAGGTTATGGGGAATCTAGGGGCCCAAGACGTATGGCGTCAAAGACACCCAACCCAGAAAGTCTATACCTGCTTCTCATAACACATATAGCCGCCTCGATAGGGTTTTAGTCGCGAATCCCGATCCCAACATGTCTCTGGAGGTGACCCATCTAGCGCGATTCCTATCTGATCATTCCCCTGTGGCATGCGTGATGGAGTGGGGAGCCCCGAGATGCCTCCCGCGGACTTGGAGGTTGCAGGCAGAGATTCTTGAGGATCAGGTGGGGAGGCACCATGTAGAGACTGCCCTTACTGATTACGTCGATCTCAATTGGGGTGGGACAGACCTATTGCAGGCTACCAAATGGGAGGCCCTGAAAGCGGTAGTGAGAGGGGCATGTCTGAGTGTGACGTTTGGGGTTCGGAAGCAACTCCAACAAGAGCTCCAAGACGAGGAATGCCGCCTGTTGAAGGTACAGACTTCGACAGTTACTGACGCATCCGAGAGGGATGGGGAACGAGAGATCCAGGAGCGCATCCATGACATCTTAGACAGGCTTGATAAATACACGCTCACGCAATACAGACAGCGCCTTTATAGAGAAGGGGATAAATCAGGTCGTCTCTTGGCCTGGATCCTCCGCCGAGAACACACTCCTGCTGCGATTGAGGCTTTACGGGACTCCACTGTGGCCCTGGTGCATTCACAGGTGGGATTATTGCGGGTCCTTCAATCACATCTTCAGGCAGTATACACCGCGGATCCCGTGGTAGGGGAGGCATCTTAACTCCCGTATCTACATGGGTTGACCCTGATTACCATGTCTGAGCAGGCACTGCAGGAACTGGATGAGCCACTGTCGCTATGTGAGGTTCAATCCGCGTTGAAGCATCTCCCGCGGGCCAAATCTCCGGGTAGTGATGGCTTTCCGCCCGAGTTCTACCAAGCATTCCCCGATACTCTGCCCCCCCTCCTCCTGCAAGTCTATAATGAGGCCTTCAAACGAGGAATCCTCCCACCGAGTATGACACAGGGGGAAATTTGTATGATCTTGAAACCAGGGGGGGGATGCACACGAGCCGTCATCGTATCGGCCGATTACAATGATTAATACGGATATAAAAATCCTTTGCAAGCTCTTGGCCTCTCGCTTGGCGCCGCATATGGTCCGCCTAATCCACGAGGATCAATGTGGGTTCATACCGGGACGCAACACGGCCATGAACCTACGGCGACTGACTCACATTTTGCATGAGGTGCGGGACAGGGAGGAGCAGATGGTTTTGGTCTCCATTGACCTTGCCAAGGCTTTTGACACGGTGGATTGGGGAGATATTCTCGAGGTCTTGCATGCTGTGGGGATGGGCCCCCAATTTTGTCGCTGGGTTCGTATCTTATATACGGCCCCATGCGCTAGAGTTAAGCTCGGGGGCGCGCGGTCCGAAGAGTGGCAACTCGGGAGGGGTACACGACAGGGGTGTCCTCTCTCTCCTCACTCTTGTTTGCCCTGGCTATAGAGCCCTTCGCGGTCCGGATTAGAGCGGATATGGCGCAGTGGGGTATTAAGCTGGGAACCATGACTCACGTCATTTCTTTGTACGCGGACGACGCGTTGTTTTACTTGACCTCTCCCCGCGATGCCCTGCCGGTGCTGTTGCACCACCTGGATCGGTTTGGTGAGGTCTCTGGATTGCGGCTGAACCGTGGCAAATCCCTAGTTTTTCCCTTGGCGGGACTAGCGGCGGTGCCTTCGGAGGATTTGCCGGATCTGGAACTGCGTTGGGAGCGGACGGCGTTCCGTTACCTGGGTATTCAGGTGACCCTGACGGATGAACAGGCGCTGGTCCGGAATGTGGACCGCGTCACGACGGCATTGCGGCAGTCCGTGCGTTTCTGGAATACTCTCCCACTTTCGCTGATGGGCCGCCTCGCCATCTCAAAAATGGTGATGCTCCCCAGGGTACTTTATGTGCTACAGAACTCACTTTGCCCTTTGCCACCTCAAGTTTTTAAAACTCTCAACACATTGCTTACATCCTTGCTCTGGGCGGGTCGGCGTAGTAGGGTAGCCCTTCGCACCATTGTCCGTACTTACGAGGAGGGCGGTCTCGAAGCCCCTCGATTTGACCTATACTATTATGCCGCCCAGCTCCAACATGCGGCCCGATGGTTCACCGACACTGACAACTGGGAGAAGCGCCTTTTGCTTGATGGGGCAGATACCCAGACACTGCAGGAGGCACTGATGCAGGGTGCGGGATCAGATGTGTATCTCCCCTATACCGTGCGATATACAGCTGGCATACGGCAGCGATTTGTTGAGAGGGTCCTTCGAAGGGCACCCTTTCACAGGGAGCTCTCGTTCTGGATACTGGCTCCATTTATAGTTATGGCACGTCATATGTCCTTCCGACTCGGGAGGGAGGATGCGAGGTTCTCGCCGATTTATACCCTAATGAAACCTTTATCACCTATGAGCAGGCAGTGGAGAGTTTTGGTCTTGGACAAGGCCAATTTTTGCATTTCAGGGATATGAAAGACGTAGTGAAAATCACCTGGCCCCAGTACCCAGATATTCCACCACTGACACATACACTGGATGTTATGCTCACGTGCGGTAGGGGCGCGGTTTGATCTCCCTCCTATATAAAGCGATGAGGCAGGATTCTACCCCTCCGGTCCCGCAGTCTAGGGTTGCCTGGGAGCGGGACCTTGCTGCCCCGCTGGAGGAGGCACAGTGGGCACGCATAGGCTCCCTTACACACACCGTTTCATGCAATGCCAGATTTAAGCTAACACACTTTAATTACCTACACCGCACCTACCTTACCCCGGTGTCACAGACGCATTGACAGTAGCAGGGGCGCTGGCTGTCCTAGATGTGCCGCAGAGAATGCAGGCTTTTTATATTTGCCATGGGAATGCCCATTGGTTGCGCAGTTTTGGTCGGGGGTGGTGCCTAGGGTTGTAAGCGCCACGGGGCTTCGGGTGGCTCTCGATCCCTTGCAATGTTTGCTCGCGATGGTTCGCAGGCCCAAGAGGAAGAAACTCCCCTATAAACTCTTACAGTTAATGTTGGTGCTTGCCAGGCGCAGGGTGGCAATAACTTGGATGGGGCAGAGGGCCCCTGAACTTCCTGCTTGGCTTAAAGACGTTCGAGAGTGGTCGCTGGCTGAAGAGGCCCACATGAAGCACACCCGACGGGATGAGAAATTGCAGGATGACCTGATGGCTTGGCGGGTCCTGTGTGACACTGGGTTAACGGAGGGGAGCCGTCCTCACGGGATGTTACTACTAGTGAGCAGAGTGATGCAGATATAACCGGGGGTGTGTTTCTAGTGGGGAACGCGACGCCTAGCTCTGAGGGGGTCCACATTGGGTAGGGGTGCCTTATTGCCGCCCTCCCCTGCAGCGACATGTTTAAAGATGATTCTTCTGTTCCCCTTGTCCCTTCCCTTCTTGGTGCGGCCTTGTGTCTCATGCGCCTATAATTGCTATCAACGAAATATATGCATACGTATTTATTTGATGCGATGTATTGTTTTTGTGAAAAATCGAAAAATAAAGTTTAAAAAAAATATATATATATGTTGACAAAAATTTAAAAAAAGGGTTAGTCAAAAAGTGACTAAGGGGCACGATCTCTCCAGATCTGTGCTGGCTGGCGCGGAAAAAAGAAAGATCTGGCGTCATTGTGCAGGGGTGGCGTCTAAGTAGACACCGCAACGTCATCCCGGCGACCAGGACGCTGGACGCGGAGTCAATCGAAGCCACCTATCAACGCGCAGGTGTACTGCTACGAAAAAATTTCTCCGGATACACGGACGCCTGGGGGTAATTCTAAAGGTAAGGAATCTAGGACTACAGTCTCTTTCAGATGAAACTTATCAGAGGGAGGAAAGCCTGCCAGGAGAGAAAGATGGCCTTCAACTCTAGCCTGTTGATATGCATCTGATGCTGGGACGAGGACCATTTTCCCTGAATCTGAATGACCTCCCCAACCTTCCATGGAAGCATCGGTGGTGACTATGAATTTCGGGATCACAGGCAGGACCGAGAGGCCCTGAGAGAGGTGTGTCTTCAAAGTCCACCATTCTTACGCTTCCCTCATGCGTGGAGTGATAGTTATGATGTCGAAGGATCCCATAGTTTGAATCCATTGACATTGGAGTTCCTCCTGCAACTGTTTCATGTGAAGACGAGCTAGAGGCACTAGGTCGATTGCTGAGGAGAGCATGCCCAGTAGAGATTTGTATTTTCTCACTGAAGTGGGCTTTCTTTTTGAAAGCCTGAGAGCCAAGGTTTGCAACCGCTCCTGCCTTTACTGTGAAAGGAAAGCTTTGTCCTGAACAGTGTCCAGGTCGGCCCCAAGGAACGTCATTGTCTGACTTGGAAAAACCTATAATTTTCGTTGGTTTATAGTAAGGCCCAATTAGCGAACAGATCTATGCAATCTCTTGTAGCTGCAGCAGCTAGACGAGCCGATGGAGCTTTCAGGAGCCAATCGTCCAAATATGGAAATACTTTGTGACCCTGGTTCCGCAAGGCGGCTGCCACTGGGGCCAGAAACTTGGTGAAAATCCAGAGAGCAGATTTGAGGTAGGACTCAAAATTGATAATGGGTACCAGCCACTGTGAATCGGAGGAACTTTGTGTTTGGGGTGTATAGGAACATGGAAATAAGCATCCTCTAAATCCAGTGATGTCATGTAGTCTCCACTGTTGAGGCAGTGAAGGATGTCTTGGAGTGTAACCATTCTGAAGGTTTGATTCTTGAGAAATTTGTTTAGTTGTCAGAGGTCCAAAATAGGTCTCCACTCTCCCAATTTCTTGCGCATCAGGAAGAAACGGGAGTAAAAACCTTTTCTTCTTCGTGCTACTGGAACTCGCTATTGCCCCTTTCAATGGCATGCTCTTCGCTTCCTGTTTGAGTAAGTGAAGACGAGGGGAGTGCGATCCCCTGGGTTGAGTGTTTGGTGGGCGCTGGGTAAATTCTAGCATGTGGCCATAATATTTCAAGTCCAAGACCCATCTGTCCGTTGTAATATTGCGCCATTGATGGATATGACTGGAAACGTTTGCACCGGTTGGAGGGAGCAAAGTAGTAACTGGTACCCTGATGTGGTTACTGCTTGCGACCTGAGTCGCGTGCTTGCAATGTTGGTTTCCTGCGTGAGCCTTGCCTGGAGAAACCAGCTGTTGTTGGCTGTCGATAGGTTTGCTGTTGGTAACCCTGCCGATATTGCGGTTGAAAGGACTGATAATTTTGGGTGCGCGGGAAAGTACCTCTATAGCCTGAAAATCCACATCCTCGTGCTCCCTGAAAGGGCACCTTACGATACTGAAGGGTACCCAATGCTTTGGCTGCGTCTGTGTCCGTTTTGATGGCTAGTAGAGCTTCGTCTATATGTTTTCCAAATAAACGGTCTCCATCGTACGCCATGTCTAGTATCTTTGATTGCTCTTCTGGGCGAAAAGGCGTTGCCCTAAGCCATCCCTGGCGTCTTAAAACAGCTGCACCAGCAAGTTGTCGAATAAAACCTGTTGTGGCTATGTCCATGGCACAGTCTATAATTTCGGCCGCTGTGTGCTCTCCCTCAGCCAGGACTTTACGAAATTCCCACTTATTCTCTTCGGGTATAAACTCCAGCATGGCCCCGATATCGAACCACATTTGCCGATCGTAGCGGCCCAGAATGGCTAGTGCATTAGCAGCCCTGACATTGCGGATATGGATGAGAATCTCTTACCCATGGAATCAAAACAGCGCCCTTCCTGGTCAGATTGAGACGTGATGGGAGTGGAAGGATTTTTTGATCTCCTCAGAGCGGCTTGGGAAATCACGGAGTCCTGTTTGGGATGACCCGTAAGGCATGCAGGAGAATCCTCAGGAGCCCTGTATTTTTGGTCTAATCTTGGCAGTACCGGCACTACAGTGGCCGGTGACTTCATTACTTTTAGGCCTTCCTGCCAGATATGGTCTATAATGGGTATAGATCTTAAGGACTTTCTTGATTGCTCTTTAAAGTCATAAAGGAAACAATTGGATTGCTGGACTATTGTGGGTAGATGAAATCTGGATATAGCCCTGTCCATCAGATTATGAAAACCCTCAATGTCCTCTGGAGGAGAGTCAGAAGGACAACAAGAAGGAGGGGATGGTGTGGGTATAATATAGTTATACCATTCATCAGTGGGTGGAGGAGGATCGTGAATTTCTCCCTCTTCAGCCTCTTCTTCAGAAGAGGATGGATCTTTCCTAGGAGGAACAGGGATGATGGGTCGTGGCGTCATACTAGGAGTAGGAGAAGGAGGCAGTATTTGTGTAAGTGGCATCACAGGTGGTGCTGGTGGAGGCGGCGGCACAGTAATGTGGTGTTCTTGGGGTGGGAACCTTTTTCTGTAGTCTGTGAGCATGGCCTGTAAATCCTGTATTAAAGAGGAAGGTAATTGAGAAGGTTCCTGCCTTGGTGGATCAACATAATATCTGAATTGCGGATATTGTTACGGAGAAGCTGGATAGTAGTGTTGATAATACTTCTCCTCGTCATAATAGTCCTCATCCCCTCCTGACACTTGACATCAAGTTCAGAAGGACTATGAGCAACCCCAAAGGGACCACCATCATCTGTTTCCTCTGTATCAAGAAGGTGGCTTATGAGTAAAGGCGAAATCCCGTCTGGCAATTGGAAATCAGGCCGCAGAGATGTTTTGGACAATCTTGATGGTGTGGACTGTATTTGCAGTGACTTAGTCGACAGGAGCTGCGTCAACGACGAGACCGTCGGTGACCCGGATTTTCTCGTCAACAGCAAAATAGCCTATGCAGTAGACTGTGTGCTCATATACGGTGGAGCCTTTGTCGATGGTGGTGGTGTCATCGCTGCAGGCGTCGACAGTGACAACCTCATCACTGAAGCCTTCACAGACTGTAAAGATAGCATCGACGGAATCGGGCGTTGATGGCCGCCGTCAATATCATAGAGGCCGTCGACTGTCTCGACTACGAGATAGTCGTTGTCGAAGAAGCAGGAGTCGTCAGTGATCCGGACGCCAAGAGGGATCTGTGACTGGATTTATGCCTGGAAGGACCTGTAGAGGCGGCAGACTCCAGTTTAGCTTTAGAAGTCCCAGAATGATGTGGCAAAACTAGCACTGAGGAGACTTTTGGTTCATTCTCCTTTTTTCGAGCTTCTTTGGTCTCATGAGAGGTTTTAAGGTGTTTCTTGGCCTCCTCAGACTGACCCTCAGGCAACCTGGGTCTCTTATGGGATTTAGAGGAAGTGTCGGTCTCCTAGTCAGAAGACGCTACCAATGTCTTCTTCAGCCACAACAAAAGTCTGCCCTCTTTATCTCTAACAGTCTTAGATGAAAAAGTGGGGCAGATTTTGCATAATTTTGCCTCATGATGAGGATAGAGGGAATAGATGCAATCCTTGTGGGCATCATCAATATGAACTCTCTTCTTCCCACAGGATTTACAATGGAGAAATAGTCCTTTCCTGTCAGACATAATATCCAGAAGAAAATGACTTACCTGAGAAAAATCTTGAAGAACTGAGCCGAGCTCAGGGAGACTCCCTTGACACGGCGTGCAGTGAAAATCTGAGGGATTCAGCCTCTTTTGGGAAGGTTCTAGAGGGTGCTGGTTACTGATTGGTTGTATTTACGTTTGGTGGCTATTAAATGCATGGTGCCTCCATGACAGCCTATGGAAATTGTTTAATTACTGCTTTATTTAGGTTACCGTGGGACTTCCACTTCGACAACGGGGAAGGATTCAAGCATGTGAATCTATGAAAGATACCCCAATACTGGATAAAAGCTAGAATTACTAAACTGGTTTGCCATGCAACAAGATTGAGGATGAGATTTATGTAGCTAATGGATTGAATAAATGTTTGAACAGCTGCAGGATACAAGTATTACATAATCTAAAGAGGCCAAGGGCGCACACTGGGCATCCACTTGTTTTTTCAGATTTACCTCGCACTTTGAATTACCCACGTGGTTTCAACAGTTTGCAAAGCTCTTACAAAGGACTAATGGGGGATATTAATTATAAACCTAAGAATAGTGAAAAAGAGCAAAAAAACGAGTTGTTAAACCTTTAGGAAGTATCCATCATAAACAAACATCTGATCACAAATATTCAATATTTATCATCAAGAGCTAATGTAAAACATTGAGCAGAGATAAGTACAGTTTGATTTCTAGGTTATGATAAGGGTAAAGATTTTAACAGCAACCCTGTCTGGCCCCAGTCAAACCTATGGGACTTTTCTGATCGCGGTGTAGATCAGGTGCGTGGCCACGAACCTCAGGTCCTGTGTATCAGCTCTCCCTCTTTACAAGGTGTTTGTCCCAGACAAGCTGAGTAATCTCCATTTCGCAGAAATTGTGTCAAATCAAAGGATGGCGGGCATGATAAGCTTTCTGCCCTGTAAACATCCCCAAGATGTTCATTTTCAGCCACTGGGTTTGGATCACAGCAGAGAACGAGGCCTGTTAAGGAGTTTACCTAGATGAAGAACAAAGATGAATGCATCATACAGAGCCCCATAATCCTTCTGGGGCATGCGAATCCATCCTTTATCTTTTATACCAGCAGGAGACGTGAACTGTTCCTTGGACAATCAGCAGCCCGGACAAGTCATTGTGAGTGGAGAAATGCAGCAGAAGTTCATACCCTTCAGCAGCAGGGCATTGGTGGCAGTGAGAAGCACAGAGCACCCCTGAGGTGTTGCAGGCTGTAGAGCAGGGTAATTACTATAATTTCAATGTGCGGGGGGGCACTCCCTATGGTGGCGTCCGAGAGGTGCACTAGGAAACAATCCAAATTTCTTCAGTATGCATGCCACAGTGTACTTTCAGTTCAAAGTGCAAAAAGTGTCTGGGGCGTATGAAAAGTAGGTGGCGCAATTGAATGAACCATTTTCCTGGGAGGACTGGACGATATGCTGCGCGCTAACGGGGCGGCTCACGGCGAACTGTAATTTGCGAATGATTAATTTCAAGTTTCTCCATCAAATGTATTATACCCCAGCAAGACTGCATAGATATGGGTTGCGGGAAGACTCACGCGGTGTGAGGTGTGGGGCACCGGATGCGGACTTCAAGCATCTGGCTTGGGAGTGTCCTCACGTATTACGATTTTGGGGGAAGCGTCACAACCCATCTGTCTAAGATATTGATGGAAGATGTTCCCTGCACTCCACTGTTGTGACTGCTGTAAGACATTAAAGGTGTGCAATCGCAGACTGGCGGCTGTGTCGCTGCTGCTGGCCAAAAGGGTAGTGGCTAAATGCTGGGGGGTAGAGCCGCACCCACTGTTGCCGCTTGGTTTAAGGACATTGCATATTGTAGGGAACAACTTGCCATCTATGCCGAGGAACTGCCAATAGCCTCAAAGCCTAGGGACATTTGGAGTCCAGTCGAGGGGTATCTTCGCGAACACCCTGAGGTATTACAACACAAAGTGTAAAGTAGGTTCATGTATGTTGTCGGGGCCTGCAATGCCTGGTGCCTTGATATGTGGCGTCTCTTGTTTACTCTATGTATCTAGTGAAAACAAAGCGTAATGTACAAGTTGTACTGTGGTGCGGTTGCTTAGTTGTACTGTTGGTTTTGCTATGTTCTGTAAAAGTGTGCTTTATACCTATGCACTGTGGAACTGATATAATGCTTCTGTATGTTTTTATGCTGAAGTATGGGAAAACTTCAATAAATAAATTATAATAGGGTAAAAAAAAAAAAAAAAATGTGGTCTTCAAGGCTTCAATCGATCCTGGGTTGCCTAAGGAGAAAGTAGGTGTCCAGACATTAATCAGGACACATCAAGGAGTGGATAAGGAAACCAAGAGACAGTCTGGGACTTATTTGAAAACATTTCTTCCATAGAGACAAAATTTAAGAGCTGTTTGGTGGCGGCGCTAGAGGGCGCACAAGCAAGATGGCCGCACTTGCATGAGGCTCCTTGCAGCCCGGGACCAACATCCTTAATCATCCTGCCCAATCTCCACCAACAGGACCCTAAATCGTAGGGAACGACATGCAGAGTGCGCCCGGATGACCCCTGGCGCAGAAATGAAGCAGATACGAGCAGCGGGCGAGCTAATAGAATGAAATGTTGACCAGACCCGGACTCGCTCTTCAAAATGGCAGGCGCCCGTTGAACTAAGCGGAGCTGCAGCTGCCGGAGAAGACGGTCGTGGCACCAGTGAGCAACCGCCCCCCCCCCCGAAGAACCGCGCGGGAGTGCAGCCTGCGCTCGACCTCCGAAGGCCGATAACTCCACTGACCTGTGCGGGGGCTGCAGATTGCGCCGGAGAGCAGCGCTGGAGGATCTGCGGCCCGCCATCGCATGAAAGCCGTGAGTAGTTGCTGCTGCGCGGCTCTATCAGGGTAAGACAGAGCGCCCTGTGGAGGCTCCGGTCGGCGGACGCGTGGCCTAGACTGTTAAACAAGCCGGCGGGGGTGGAAAAAAGAAGGGTCTCCCATCCTAATCGCAGTAGAGAGCGAAGAGGCTGCTGCGCTGTGCTGCCCCCGGAGGCGGCCTGGAGATTTGGCGTCCCGCCCCTACGGAGAAAAGGAGGCGCGCTCGCGACCAGCCCGCAGGATGAGCCTGGGCCTACAACATAGGCCTTGAGTGTAGATATCTCCCGCTTGCCACAATCACAACAACAAGCCCCGAAAGTTGGGAACTGTCGTCGCTGGGCCCTGACCGCGCTTAGTGCGGAGCTCAGAGAGGCTGCATGCTAAGGCCCACCCTCTACACAGACAGATAGCGGGGCAGACAAGGCCCTAAACACTATCAGCCCGCTCCAACATACACGCGTGATTCCTAGCATTAGACCCGGGCAGGCACTCGCCAAGTCTCAATTACGCCTGCATGCCAATGTACTGCTCGTAAACGGTGCCTAGGCCTACAACTCAGGCCTCAATCAGAGACACCTCCCGCTAGCTACAGCGACAATATTGTGACCTGTAGGTTGGGAAGTACCGCCACGGGGCCAGATCCGCGCCTCGCACAGAGCCGCAAGAAGCTGCGAGCACAGGCCTTTACTGCTGCACGGGGCCAGACGATGGGGCAGACACGGCTCAAAACAACTTTGGCCCCTTCTATCCTGCACGCGTGTGCCCCAGCATGAACCTAGGGCAGAATCACACTGGGTCCCCAATATGCCTGCACGCTAGCAGCCTGCCAGTAGGCTGCTGTGCCTGGACCTATAACTCAAGCCTTAAGCGGATACACCCTCTGCCTGCCACAGATAGAATATCGAATCCTGAGGGCGGAGTATTGCCACCGCGGGACCAGACCACACCTCGCTCAGAGCCAAGAAAAGCTGCACACCGTGGACCATCCGAGGCACAGAGTCTGACAGTGGAGTAGACCCGGCCCAAATCACCATTAGTCCTCCTCACCCTGCAGGTGTGACCCCCTGTATCGGCCCAAGACAGAGCCTCACTGGGACCCCGGTACGCCTGCACGTCAACGGGAGAGAACAGAGCCTCCTTGGAAGGGCAGAAGAGAGCCCAGGCGGGCAAATCAATCTTGTGGTGCCCGAGACCAGAGTGCACCACCACAGCGGGGACAATACAGCACACTAAGGCGCGGGGCCCCACCTCTGGAGAAACTGCGAAGGCAGAAGCACAGCGCAAGTGCCGGGAAGCTATGGGGAAAACAGACAGCAAACAAGCAAAGCTACCATTTGAAGCACTTAAATCCACAAGGGCCAGCCCCAACCCCGAGAACACGATGGTGGACTGCTCTGGCTCCGCATCCCAAACCTCCACGGATGACCTCAAGGAGCTACTCCTGACTACGAAGCACAGCCTCACTTCAATAGAAGCCAAAATGGATGCCATGAATACCCGCATAGACAATGTCACGCATAAGCTAGACCAACACGAGGAGCGTATAACGGAAGCAGAGCAGCACGTCTCTACCCTGGAAGGCACCTCTGCAGGTAGAAAAGAACAGCTACTCCAAATGGAACGCCTTTTGAAAGTCATTGCGGATAAAAATGAAGATCTTGAATCGAGGTCACGCCAAAATAATATTCGCATATTAGGGGTGCCAGAGTCCACCAACACAGGCCGCATGGAGGACTATGTGGAGCGACTACTGACGACAGTATGCGAAAGAAGTGCCTTCTCCCCTATGTTCATTGTAGAAAGAGCACACCGCTCGCTGGCCGCCCGACCCCCGCCTGGAGCTCCTGCCAGACTGATCATCGCGCGCATACTCAACTATCGAGACCGAGATACCGTTTTGAGACCAGCCAGAGAACAAAAAACACTGTCCTATGAAGGCTCTGATCTGGCCATATACCCGGGCTTTACAATTGCGGTCCAAGATGCCCGGAAAAAGTTCCTAACAATTAAAAAGAAATTACAGCAGGCCAACATCCCGTACGCTATGCTCTTCCCTGCGAAGCTATGGATCACACACCAGGGCAAACACTTCTTTACCAACCCTCAGCACGTGGCGGATTTATTTAAAAATAACCTCCGGAGATCCCCTCGGAATGATCCAGATTTGAGCCCTTTGCATTCTAATGCAGCCTTATCTGACAGAGTGAACATCAGGGATAAACTGACGTTGCGAATGCCCCTGCTGCTCCATCTCGCTGCGCAAGAGTAGCCCAGCCCCGCAGTTCACTGTGCCAAGTCGGGCTACACCAGATGATGGTAAAAGGCACCTCAGAGACTGGCAGATTTGTGGCACTGTCATACCCAAGTTAATGGACTGCACAGTGCTGCTCCCTACAAGCCATTTGAATGACACTGGAAGGAAAGGGTAAACCTACCTGTACCTGGGCACCCTCGTGCTTTGCGAGGGGAGGCTGTGGTGCCCTCGGGCGATTCCACAACAGGTCAACCCTAACAAGCTTGTTGCTAATTGGTTAATGTTTCTTTCTCTTCCGTTTGTTATGTTTTTACTGAATCTTCCTAAAATGGGGGATAGCGGTCTATTGTTGAGCTCGTTTGGGAAAGGACGGGAGGGTGGGTATGTAGGCCACGGCAGGATTGGGCTGCTGATGTGGGAGGAAGGCAGGACTACACCACAGCATTGGGGGGGGGGGAGTTGGTGACGGGTACAACCACACTAAAAACAGACCTTATCTCAAGAGATTGTACTACCTATACACAACACAGGCTGCACCATACATTACACACTCACTATATGATCAATGACGCGCCCGAATCCACCTAGCTATAATTTTATCACGTGGAACATGAGGGGCTTGGGGAACCCCAGGAAACGTCGTCATGTATTGGCATATTTAGACCGTCACAATACACATGTCACCATGCTTCAAGAGACTCATAAGGGCCCCACATCCCCGGTTACATTTGCATCCCGCTGGGCATCATCCAGATGCTATTCGACATACTCCACCTACGCTCGCAGGACGGTGATACTTAAGAAAAATGGCCCATACGTACCAATAGGAGAAATGGCCGACCCTCAGGGGCGATACTGTATAACATGGGGGCGACATCTCAATCCATCACGCGTGCCTGCTGCTATGGCCCTAACAGACGACCCTACGTTCTTCTATGTTCTCTGGGGGAAAATACTTGACATTGGCTCCACTCACGTGGCATTAGGGGGGGGGGGGGTGGGGAGACTTCAACCTAACTAGACCCAACGATAGATCGACAGCACCCACAACCTCACCATTACATAGGGGCCCAAAGACAACTGTCGGAAATACTAGCTACACATGACCTGATCGACGCCTGGCGCAGTTTACACCCAACCGCCAGAGAGGGCACATGCCACTCCTCTACGCACTCCACTTGATCGAGAATAGATGGATGGCTGCTCTCCAGAGGGCTTAAAACATGGACTGTCTGCTCGACATCTGCCGAGAACATACTCGGACCACTCGCCGGTATTACTCACTCTAGCTCCGCCCTGCTCGCTATCTCCCTAACAAAACTGGAGATTGCCGGTGAACGCTCTCCTAGACATCCCATTCCGAACAGAACTGGGCCAAGAGATCACGGATTTCTTCCCACGCAACATTGACACTGTCCCACAGTTCTCCACGGTCTGGGAGACTTTCAAGGTAACGGTCAGAGGAATCTGCATTGCAAAAGGGGGAGGCATATTAAGGGATATCCGTAATACACTCCGTAGTCTAGAAATCGAACTCAAACAACTCGAAGATCAAATGAGATCAGACTCAAGCTCTCACCTGAAGGGGCAATTCAGAGATAAACTGACTGAATATCAAGACACTGCACAGAGGGAATGTAAGTTCCGCTGGAAATACTATTGTGCCCGAATGTACGGGGAAGGAGAACGCCCCGGAAAGGCCTCAGCTGAGCTCACTCAAAAACCCAGATTCTCTAACACTATACTTGAAATTACCGATCACGAGGGCGGGATATGCAGAGACCCCAGACATACTAGACACCTTCCATGCGTTTTACACCAAGTTGTACACAATACACAGGACTCAACCGGTAGAGTTTGTGCCCTATTTTGAAGACATAGCACTGGGCTGGCTGGGGGATGGTCAGAGGGAATTCCTCCTAGCGGACTTTGAGGACGAGGAGATACGCTCGGCAATCATGCAACTGCAATCTGGCCGCGCTCCTGGTCCAGATGGCCTACCGGCCGAATTCTATAAGACATACAGCGATACCCTTATTCCCATTCTCAAACAGGTCTACGAGGAGGCGCGAGAGACCGGTACACTTCCGCCTACAATGCGTGAGGCACTCATATCACTCCTCAAGCCAGGGAAACCAGGAGATAGGTGCGATTCTTACCGGCCACTCTCGCTAATCAATTGACGTTAAAATCTTGGCCAAGCTTCTCGCCAATAGAATCAGTCCTCTGATGACAGCTCTGGTGTTGCCAGACCAATCGGGCTTTATACCCGGACGAGCAACATCGCATAATCTCCACACCCTTTTTGCCCTAATGCAGGACATCGAGCCAGATCAGGCAGCGGTGGCAGTCTTTTTGGACGCCACCAAAGCCTTTGACTCCCTCGAATGGGACTATTTGGCCAGCGTCCTGATGAGGATGGGATTCCCACCCCCCTTCCTGGCATGGATCCAGCTATTATATACGAAGCCACAAGCCAAACTGCTCATTAATGGAGCATGCTCTCCCAGGTTTTTTATCACAAGGGGGACGAGGCAAGGATGCCCGCTCTCCCCGCTCCTATTTGCCCTGGCCATGGAGCCGCTCGCGGCTAAGCTAAGGCAACACCATCGGGAGCATGCTCTTATATACCCAGAAAGACATTCTCATCTTGCTGTATGCCGATGACCTCACATTGTACTTGCGTGACCCCGAGGAAAGCTTAAATCCTATACTACGGGCATTCCTGCAATTCGGACACTACTCCAGGATTAACATCAACTGGAGCAAATCACAAACATTTCCCCTCACAGACAGTGTCAAGAAATACGCCCCGGACTTCCCGCTGGATTGGTGTGAAGACTAAGTAAAATATCTTGGGATAGTAATAACCAGAGACAGGGAGCATCTCATGAGGGCTAATTATGGAAGAGTGCTAGATGCACTCACAGACTCCATTACACGATGGATAGCAATGCCACTTTCTTTAGCGGGCCGGACAGCTTTGACAAAAATGGTAGTTCTCCCAAAACTACTCTACCTCTTCACCTGTATTCCGTATGCACCCAGCAAATCCTTTTTTTAAGCCCTTAAATCACAACTCATTCGATTGACGTGGGGGGAGGGGGGGCAAACAACCCAGGCTGAAGTGGGAGGTACTAGCGCTGCCCTTCGAAAACGGAGGCTTTGAGGTCCCCGATATGGAGCTCTATTTCTGGAGCGACAAGGCGCACTTCGCCGCCTACTGGATGCACCCACCACCATACATGCCACACCCGGCGATAGAACACTGGCCCATGGTTCCAACCCCTTACTCAGCCTACATTAGTGCACCTATTAACCCAAAATGCACAGACCCAACCACAGTGGAATGCACAAACAGAGCATGGAGGGCCATCGCCAACCGTATGACAGTGGACACACTATACTCCCCACTGCTGCCACTAGTAGGCAGACTAGACATCCCGGTCACGCGAGAAGTGCGGTTTCAACAAATGCTACGTAAATACGGCATCCAGACTTGGGGAGCTCTATATGAAAACGGGACCTTCCGTACACGTGAAAATTTTTTTTTTTTTAATGACTGCCAACCCTCAACCATGGAGCTATTCATGTACGTGAGGCTCCGCCTTGATGTAAAATCTGCTACTCCTGACTTCCCCGCCGAGCCCCCCACATTCGCTCCACTACATGCCTTATTGCAACGCTCCTCCCCCACACATATAGTATCCATGCTGTACCGAACCACCCACACCAATATCAGACATAGCGCCCCGGATGTGCGGACCAGATGGGAAAAAGATCTGGACGCCCCCATCACTGATGAGCAATGGACCTATTGTTGCCAACAGACTGGGAGAACCTCGGCCAGTAGTAGATTGCGCATAATTCATTTTAAATTCCTCCACCGACTCAACTACACCCTGGCATGACTATCGCTTCAGACTTAGGGACAACGACAATTGCGACAGATGCGGGAGGGAGGGTGCAGACTTCTTACATTTGGCATGGGAATGCCCCCAGTCTTAGCATACTGGGCGGAGGTTACGGAAAATCTCAGCCAGATGACAGGGGGAACACGTAACCAATTCCCCACTCACCACACTGTTGGGATACACAAGGGATTTTAAGGCGCCCTTCAGGAAATTCACATTGTTAAGCTTACTTCTAGCTAAACGCAGGGTGGCCTGTAAATGGGGGAGAAGAAGAGCGTCCAAGTTCAAGGTCTGGATGGGGGGCCTAATATATTGCCAGGAACAACTGCCTGTGTATGCGGAGTTGATGCCACCCACGTCTCGCCCTCGAGACATATGGGAACCGCTACGTATATATTTACAGGAGCGCTCGGCCGCTGCAGGCGACGAAGGGGACACTCCGGGGGGCTAGTAAACTGTGGTGCCGGGGTAACGATGGAGGGCCTAGTCGTGCGGCACCTAGCAACACTGCACGGATTATGCAACACTACCTCTATAGGGCGCCACAGCGTTCCGCTAGCAGCCAAATTATACAATCTAAATACGTGATTTGTGCGATAATGTGTATGGCCTAGGTTTTCTCAATTTGATATATACTAAGGTGGCAAAATGTAACTGCAAAATTTTGCTGATACTTGTACTGTCCCTTTTTTTTTTAACACACTATTAGTCACCAAGCCAACATTGCAGCGAAATCATTTCAGTACATACAGCTTTTTTTTTCTTTTATCTGGCGTCTCACGCATTAGCTGTCCGACATTACATCTTATTGACCAAGCATCCTGACTACAGTGAGTCAACTGATAAACCTCGCCCTCAGGGGGTAGAAAGCAGGGGTTTTCCCAGTCCCAGAGGACAGTACTACGCCTAGAGTAGCCACTCGTAGCTGGTTTCCAATATTAACCAAACATTATAACAATTAAAACTACCCCCTACCCACCCACCTCCCTCCCTTCTGGTCTGTCATTACTGTTGCAGTTTGTGACCCAGTGTGGTGCTCTGCATGGGAATTGTTGCACTAAATTGCTTATGTCCGGTAAGCTCTTATCTATGGTGTGAGGCTAGGAAGGTCGGACACGGTATCCAATTGTTTAAAACTTTCTAGCAAGATATCCCAGTCCATTGATATAGGACGTTTTCGTAACCCCCGGTCCTCTTCTCTGCGAAGTGTCGCGCTCTCAGCCCCCCCCCCCACTGTACCATGTCTTTCTGGCATGAGGTTAGCAGGGGACTTCTAGGGGATTTCCACCTCATAGTGATTGCTCTTATAGCCAGTACTAAAGCAAGGTCTAGGAACCGCAGCTGTACCTTCTGTGCTGTAGTGCGCTTACGTAGACCCATGAGGCACTCCAAGATATTGTTCTGGACCGGTAGATGTGTCACCTCCTGGAGCGTCTGTTGCACTCCATCCCAGTAATCTCCCAATCTTGGGCACCCCCACAACATATGAAGGAAGTTTGCCTCGTCTCCCTGACATCGGGGGCAGCTGTGCTGCGCCTCTGGATACATCCGATGGATTTTCTGTGGGGTTAGATAAGACCTATGTAGTATCATTGTTTGGATGAATTTGAGTTTGGCATTACGGGATACTCGTTTGGGATGTTCGAGCATGGTTGCCCAGGCTTTATCAGTAATTTCAGTGCCTGCATCAGTCTCCCATTGCATTCTAAGCTCCGTAAGAGCTATAGCTGTATGTGCCCTAATACCCGTGTATAGCCATTTGACCAGGTGGCCGCCCTCCCCCATAAGATAGAGTAAATGAACTAATTTGTGTTGTGGAGGTTCCCTACGCTGCGGTGCCCATACCCTCTTAATATAGTATGTTACCGTTGCATGTGTTAGATATAGCCGATCGGATGCACCGGAGTTCTGGACAAATGTTGCATGATCAAGAAGGCTGCCATCCCCAAAGAACTGTCCCACTTCCTCCACTCCCGTTTCCATCCAGACTTGGAGTTTGGTCTTGGTTAGCACTCCCCCAGATGTGGGAATACCCAGTACCGGAATGTTAGGTGGATATGGTGTCGCTCCCGAGGTATATGATAGAGCCCTTTTCCAGCAGTGTAACGCAGTCGTGAGTAAGGGGGGTCCCCCTGCCGGCAGTTTGGTTTTTGGCAATAATAAGGTGTGTAATTTCCCTCGAGCTATGTCCCGAGGTGTATAACCTATTTCTTGTAAATTCCTGCTCGCTGTCCAGCGGGAGAACCACTGAAGTTGGCAGGCGTAGTAATAGGCCCTAAAGTCAGGGACTCCAAGTCCTCCCTTAGTAGACTCCAATTGGAGTTTCCGGAGGCTCAGTCTCCGGCGACCCTTTCCCCATATAAGGTCTAGAAGGATCGTGTTCAAGGTGCTGAAAATGGAGTGTGGGATCACCAGTGGCAAATTGACGAAGTAGTACAATAGACTGGGCAACACCACCATCGTGGATATTGCAATGCGTCCCATCACCGAGAGCGGTAGCGAGTTCCAGAATGTCACACTGGAGCGAAGTGCCGTGATGGCCTTCATCAGGTTACCCTCCAACTGGTCTGCCTGCGTTCTATATACTTGTATCCCCAAGTATTTGAAGGTAGTGTGTGCTACTAGAAGGGAATAGGGGCCGAAATGTATCAAATCCGGGTGAGTGCCATCCTGGAAATAATAGGCATTGGACTTCTGCGGGTTAATCGCCAGGCCTGAAATGTGTTCAAATTTAGAAAATATAGTGGGAAGAGGTGCCGCAGCAGCGTTTAAGTCCCTCAGGAACAGCAGGATGTCGTCCGCATAAATAGAAATTAAGTGCGCATTGCCATCTATTGGTATTCCTAGGTGATCTGTTGTTTGTCTCAAGGCTATCGCTAGGGGTTCTAGCGCTAGTACAAAACAGCAAGGGGGATAGCGGGCACCCTTGCCTGGTACCCCTGTGTATCATGTATTCCCCAGAGATGTGATGTCCTGTACGCGCTCTAGCAGTTGGGGAGGTATATAGCAGACGTATCCAGTTTACTCACTAGGAAAACCGAAACGATGTAACGCAGCAAACATATAATCCCACGTTATGGAATCGAAGGCCTGCTTTAAGTCCAACGCCAGACATCCTGCATCGGGGTATGCCGCCGGAGTAGATGACATGATATAATGCAATCGCCTAGTGTTGAGGGATGTGCTCCGATTCGGTAGAAAGCCGCATTGATCCCTATTTATGAGGGTAGGTAAATGAGGTTGTATGCGGTTAGCTAAGGCCTTGCTCAGAATTTTGTATTCAGTGGCCAGTAAGGATAGGGGCCTATAGTTAGCAAGATCTGTACTATCGCGTCCCGGTTTAAGCAGCGAAACAACCAACGCCTGCATGGTGGATTGTGGTAGGTGTCCAATCTCCAATGCTGACCTATAGACTTCCTCCAATTTAGGAACCAGGGTTTCCGAATAAGTTGCATAGAATTCTATAGGCAGGCCATCAAGGCCGGGTGCTTTATTACGGTTAAGGCCTTTGATCGCCGCCCTAATCTCCTGTTTTGTTATAGGGCCTTTGAGTTCCTTTTGTATGCCCTCTGGCAAGGAGGGGACCGGCAATGTTTGAAAGAAGTCAGCTATCTGTTGATCATTCACGTGTGGTGGGACCGCATATAATTTACTAAGGTACTCGCAGAACGCTTTGTTTATTTCGAATTGTGAATGTACTGAGCCCTGCTCGGGTGTTATGATGCGAGTAATGACTGGTGGTTCCTGTCTGTCGCGCACTATACGAGCTAGTAATGTCCCAGCCTTATCTGCATCAACATGCTTCCGCTGTGTAAAAGCCCTATGATCGATAACCCGTAGAGTTTCCAGAACATCGGCATGGTCAATACAGGCATCTTGTAGGGCTTCCCGTTTTGCCGGGTCCGTTACCGCTTCTGGCTCTAACGAGGTCATCAGATTTTCTACCTTAATCAGGCGCTGATGTACCTCTTGCCTAGCCCCCACCACCTGTCCTATAGTGGCTCCCCTTGTCACTACTTTGAACGCATCCCATTCTATGAGGCGGGTAGAGGCAGTATTCCAATTGTCCGAGAAGTAATTTGTGATGGTAGTGGAGAGCGCGGCCCTGAACGGGCAGTCATCCAGCAGTTGGGGTCTCAATGTCCATGTCAGCACCGGGGTCGGCACTCGTCCCCAGTTGAGGGTAAGTTCTAGTGGATTATGGTCCGAGAACGTCTTGGCTAGATAAGTGGACTGACTATTGCAAGTGGCAATGGAGTGTGAGCACATGAATCTGTCAATCCTGGTGTGGAGTTGGTGGACGGGCGAGTAAAAGGAATATTCCCTGTGGGAGGGATGCAAATGTCGCCACACGTCCGTTAGACCCCAGCCATTCAACCAGGTTTTGAGAAGCTCTGCTTGCCTGCTGGTGCCAGCTCCGTGTAGCGGGGGGTGGGACCTGTCCAATGCTACGTCCAATATTGTGTTGCAATCGCCCCCCAGAATCCAGGGTATTGTATCCCACCCCACTAGGGCTGTACCCAGTTGTTGGAAAAATTTGTCCTGCTCAAAATTGGGGGTGTATATGCTTCCCAGAATCACAGCAATGCCATCCAGTGTTCCCTTCAATAAAACATATCTGCCCTGATCATCTATACGACGTTCAAGTGCTGTAAATGGGACCCCATGCCGGATCCAGATTGCTGCGCCTCTGGCGAATGCAGAATAATTAGTGGAGTGGATAGCGCCTCTCCATTTTTTGCGAGTCTTCAAAGCCTCTGACTCAGTAAGGTGTGATTCCTGGATAAAGACAATATGGGCCTTACGCCTGAGCAGATGAGCATGTACCCGGTGTCTCTTTTGGACCGCCCCCAGTCCCCGCACGTTCCAAGTGAGCAAATTATAAGAGCCTACCGTAGTGTGACCCCTAGACATAAAATAGTATAGTAAATAAGGCCCCTACTATTAGGAAGCCCGTGAGCTGTTGCAGACCAGAAGTACCCCTCCCTACATAACCACTATTTAAACAGAGAATACACGGCGCAGCCCTTAAACTATGCTGTGCCAAACCAAAAATTGCAACATTCCGAACCCGTACTATGGTGCATTCGCTTTGTGGGGGAGCGGAGCCGCCATTCATAGTGTCGGGTATGAAATAACTGAGCCTCAGTGGCTCAACAGGACCCGGGGGGAGCATCTCTTTACAAGACCAATATTAATATGCACTAAAGAAGATCGCCATAAATGCAGGTATAGGGGACTAAGCAAAGAGCTGAAAGCTCGTGGGGTGCCATCCAGAGCATCATTGTCGTCTGTAGGGGCGCCAGACGGCGATAGACTGCAAGCCACCCAGGAGCCGTGCACAACTCATACACTCTGCTACAGAATATTAGTATAGGGACATACATATGTTTGCAAAGGGCCTAAAGGTGGCCAGCAGCCCAGTGACAGGGTGCAAGCACCCTCCTCAGCGGGAGAAAGAGGAGCGACCTGTCCCACCCCCTCAATTATCCACCAAGTGATCCACAGTCTGAGGTGTCACTAAAGGGAAAAGAGTAATACTTTCAGAGTCCGAATGAATGGTGCTGTCTTCCGAATCCGTTGCGATCTTTGAGTGGCCCTCACGAAAAGATCCTACCATGGCCAATGCCTCCGCCCTGCCCGACATCTGCTGGTCATGTGTGGGGCCTACGACGTTGGAGTCCTGCGTGCTCTTCGTGCGCCGATGGGCGCTGGGTGTCTTTGGCTTAGTAGTGCCCCAGCGGGACGAGCCCGATAGCTGTTCCTGACTCGATGTTAGCCCCATCACCTCCAGCCATTCTTCTGCATCATTCGGGCTGTCAAAGAAATAGGATTTCCGTTCGTGCAGTACTTTTAGACGGGCAGGGAACAAGAGAGCGTATTTTAAGTGTGCCGCTTGGAGCTTTTTCTTGACGGCCTGGAAGGAGGACCGCTGGCGCTGTACCATGATGGTATAGTCGGGATAGAGCGAGACCCGTTGGTTTTCAAATTGAATTGGTGCTTGTTCTCTCGCTTTTGTAAGAGCACATCGCGGTCCCTGTAATTTAAGATTTTAACAATCAGGGGACGTGGGGTCGCTCCTGCCCTCGGCGCCCCAGTAGGAATTCTGTGCGCCCTCTCCACACAGAAGTAGGGGGAGAGACCATCCCGGGCCACATAGTCTCTAAACCAGGTTTCCATAAAGTCCGCCGGCTTGGGTCCCTCACTGCGTTCCGGAAGTCCAATCACGCGGATATTGTTCCGGCGATTTCTTCCCTCTGCGTCTTCGACTCTGTCTTGGAGGCCGTTGACCTGCTGTTGCAGTTGTTTAAGTTGAATGGTATGATCCGTTATTATTGGATCCATTGTGGATAGGGCCCTGTCGTGCTCACGAACTGTATCTGCCAGTTTCCCATGGTCTGCCCGAAGTAGGGTAAGGCCACTGGTAAGGGATCCAATTTGTAGCTCGATCGCCCTACGGGATTCCCTGACCTCCTTTAGGATTAGGTCCAGCTTGTCCGGGGGGGTCTCGGCGGACTCAGAGGAGGTGTCGTCAGGCGATCTGGGTCTGGTGGCATTCTCACCCTCACACGAGGGGCCCCCCGCACCGGAGCCGCTATCCACAGGTTTTCCCTTGGGTCTCCCCATATTTGACCCCCACGGTAGTCCGGCAAGTTCAGTATAGGCCGGGGAAGGCCCCTATCGGTGCGCTCCCGGGTTAGAGCGGACACAACAGGGCAGTCCCTCCTGCAGATCCGAGGCCTGGTGGGCACCGCCCCTGCCTCCGTACCCCTCTCCGATGTTGTACATCGGCTCCGGGGGCCCCCCCAAGGCACAGCAAGTCGAGGGCGACTCCCTCCTCCTGCCAGAGATGGCCCAGTATCGTATTGTATGGCCGCCCTCACTCGCCCACCAGAGTCTCGTCCAGTCACGACGCTGCTGTGTCTCCCTCGTGAAGAAGGGTGTCCCAGGTCAGTATCGTAGCGGCGGTCCAGCTACTTCATGCTAGTACTGAGGGACTCAGAGCCGGGGAGGGAGAGGGACGCCGACCGTTTTCCCGGCTAATCAATGCTGGGTCCAGCCACTCTGTGCCACACCGCACTCTATTCTTCTGAAGGCGCACTCTCCGGCCACGCAAGGAAGCATCAGGACATCGGGGGTCTGCCTGTAGCTCCGCGCAGCGCCCCCCGCCGGTTCTTTAACAATAGTCCAGCCCAGTGGGGAGGAGAGGGAAGGCCCCCCCCTCACCTGGAGCCCGTCTTTCAGGCCCGGACCAGGCCCTTCGGCCGGCAGGCGGCAGGTGCGGTAGGAAGGGAGAGAGGGAAAGGGCACCCGCCCCAGGCCCAGCTCCGCCGGGAGGCGTCCACTCCCACCTCTGCCCGCTCCGCCGGTCCGTGGGCCGAGCAGTCCCACCGATGTCGGCCGAGCTCCGTATCCTCAGCACAGCCTGCGAGGTCGCACCCCGTCGGCGCTGCACCCCCAGGCAACAGGAATCTCCGTCGGTAGCTCGAGGGGGCCACCAGGCACACCAGGTCTGATGAGGGCTGCAGCTCCCCTGCAGTAACGGAGCGCCGCGAGTAGGCCTCACACTTCGTGAACGCCGCTGGGCGCCGCCGCTCGTCTTGCCGCCCCAGCTCCGATAGGTAAGTCCCTCCGGGTCAGTAGTAGCAGAGCCCGGGACTCCAGAAGCGGCGTTGCTTGTGTAACAGACGGCGATTCACAGGATAAGTCCCCCCAGGGTCCGGAGCCTCATCAGCTTGCGTCCGCCATCTTAAGCGGCTAGCCACGCCCCCCTTGTACTGTCCCTTAATGTTTTTTTTTTATTACTGCAAACTTGAAAAATAAAGTTTAAAAAAATAAAAAAGCTGTTTGGTATAAGATGACTGTACCCTTCCGATACTGGGCACTCACTCACTCCAATGCACTTTAGTCCAGAGACACTGCTGCAGCAATGGAGCCCACAGATCAGCCCAACAGGCTCTCAATTGTAGCAGTCTGACTTGACACCTGATGGGAGTGTGTGGACCGACCCAACAAGGTGATGCACAGCTGCACTAGAAACTAGCAAATTTGACTCGCATGACTGGAGCATACAGAAGACAAAGGGTAAGCCAGTGAGTTGGCACCAATAAGCTTGCAGGAGTTAAATGACAGATACGTTGCAAACTGAGTCCCAGGCCACACAAGGATCAGTCCAGAAAAATTCAAGGAGACAAACAAGCACCATGACTAGCAAATCAAGTTTCGACAAAAAAGATTTTAAAGTCGGTCTTACAGAGCTGAAGCAAGATCTGGAAAAAATATTAGTGGATGGCCCGAGTGCTCTTCAATCCAAACAAACAAGGAAATACTAAGACTAAAGAACAGCTATGCAGTCACTCAATCAGCATCTAGAAGATACTAAAAGTCAACTCTTAGTAACCCCAGCAACAGACAAATTCTTGAACATAATAGACCACTGGAAATCACAGATAAGAATGCTTATAAATAAGCACGAAACCCTAAAAAGAGGTCTAGATGAGCACATTACAGTACGGAATTTAAAGGACGAAGCAGAAAGCCAAATGAGCTACACTTGCTTGAAAGTGATTTTCATAAGCATTCTCAAAGGAGGGCCAACCGTTCACATCAAATTCATCAGAGCACACAAATGCACATCCTCTTAATATTGTGCCCAAGGTGGCTGATTTTGGACACTCTGGCATGATTTCAGACAAGCTGCCCCCGATCCAATATGGTGACAGAGTGCTGGCTCAGTTTCAGAACTCTACAATGACACTACAGCGTAGAAAATTACTCAATCCAGTAACTCGGGAATTCAATAAGAATAAAACCATCCACTACAGATGGCTCTATCGTTTTGGCCTACAATTTATTTGGCAGGGTAGAGGGACCACAAACCTGGAAAAAGGTCAAATTGAGAAGGGCTCAGTGTAAGAATCCACTGACCTCCCCATTGAAGTGACGAAGATAGTTTGTGCAAGAGATGGCAGCAGCAAGAAAGTGTCAGCGAAGAAGCTTAACAAATATACCAGAGTGATGACTCCACTATACATAGGAAAAGATAGTCCTCCAAAAGGAATGTTTCTTGTCCCTGGTACAAAATGCAATAAAAGACCGATTAGGGATGTATGGGTTGTTGAAGATCCTTGCGTAAATGGGGGGGGCAGCCGGCCTTAGGAAAATGCTGAATTAATGGTATTTTTCCATTATTTATAGTAATTAGAGATGTACAACACAGTTTGAACTTGTTATTGTGGGGAGATGGTATGTATTTCTGCTCCCCAGGGGACAATAATAAATAGCTGTTGAGGGTCTGGTTAAGGCTTTGTTTGTGAGGTTTTTGGGCAAGGCTGTGAGTTGGGTATTTGGGGGGGGGCAGAGGGTTCAGCATGATGGGGCAGAGTGGGGGAGGAAGATGGCACAGGATCATAATGCTTACAAACAAGCTGCTTTATTTTACCTTTTGTCACTTAAAGTGAGGGGACTAAACTTCCTCAACAAGAGAAATCAGCTCTGGGGTTATATTAAAAATCAGGACCCAGATGAAAGCTATGTACAGTAAGCTCATTTAGTCCATGGAGACCAATACTGTGTGAAACAAAAAGACTACACCCCACCAAGTTTTGGCTTCAAGCTCAACTAAAATAGAAGATGTAATTCTGCTTTAAATGGCCGGTGGCTGGAGCATAGCAAAGTGAAAGGGTCCAGAGGGCAGGGATCTGAAAGTAAAATAGCAGTTGTACAGTAAACTCATAAGGGCAGGGATTTGAAAGTAAAGTGGCAGTTGTACAGTAAACTCATGATATTGTCTTCACCAATAACATAGCACGATCAATATACGAGGGATGTCCTGTGTGAGGAAAAAGGCTTTTTGCAGATTTCACAACCCACGTTTTGCCCCCATTCTAACTACTAGGCACTGGTGTAGTGGCTCTAAAATGACCTGAGCCCTGCTAATCAGGAGTCATTGCATAAGCTGGGACCCTTAAAAATGTGCATGGTTGATTGACTTATACCGAATTGGCACAGCAGTACTTGTAAGTCCATAGTAAATGGTACCAAGGGTCTGTAAGTTAGTGCTGAAGTCCCTGATGGGAGGCTCTACTTGTGCTACCCTGAGTGGGATAAGGTAAGCCATTGGCAGTTTAAAACTGATAACTCAACTTTGCCATTTTAAGCAATGGCACAGCTCAAACTTCCTTTCTAATGTGTGCAAGTCACCCCTACTCAAACCCCCCTGCCCCACCGGCTATTGAGTCACCAAAATGGGAATTTGTACAGGACAAAAACGGCACATATTTGCATTTTATGCGGCATTTTTGCAGCACATTTTATTTATATTCAGTAACGTTTGTACTGTTCAGCTATCATCATGCATATGTATGGCAACACATACACATCGCACTGCTGCAGCACCTTTTTATCCCCCCCTGCTGTTCTGCCTAGGCAAACGAACATATTTATTTAGTTATTTATTTTTTGCTGATTCAGAATAGCATCATGAAAAAGGATTGCCAAAAGATTGGCTAGGGCCATTGAAAGGCGATACCTTTTAGTGATTGTTAGAACTGGATCATATTGTGACACCATCACAACATTTTAAATATAGTACTCATGAGAAACCAGACACACCAGATTGAAGGTGCGGTAATCTAGAGCGGAAACAAAACTCTCCCTATTAAAGTATAAAATAAAGTAGTTCAAAGGGAAGGCTGGTGAATTGCCAGGGCCGCAGTAATTATGCAATTTTGCAACTGTATTTTCTGAATATTAATTTGCTGCAATTGCTACATAGTCGATCATCTACTGCATAATCAGCAGATTGTAATAAAAAATTATTTACAGCTCAAACGGATCAAAAGTTACTAAATATAGCAATACGTGTTGCAGGACACTGGAAGGCCATTTGCAAAGGTTGACTGGTCACCTTTGTTCCTTATTGCAGTATTTGGGTGTGAAACTGGTACTAATGAGGTAAAATCTTTCCCCAGAGAGTGTTAACATATAACAATAACAAAACATTAAGTTCTATTATGAAACAATGTGCCACGTTATGCCGCATATTTTTTTCTCCTTTTCTTTCTACATAATTTAGTGAACACTGACGTTTAATTTGGTATTTCCCCTGCCACATAACTCCAGTGGCCCTATGCATAGAAGACTCTGGAAAGCAATTCCCAGAGCAGGGGCCAGGAAGGGGAAGTAACTGCACTGACTTGGAGCGGTCATCTGACAAGTGTGGGAATTAAAAGTAGCCTTTGAGGGAGATCAATGGCATGATTGATGGCATCTCCAAACAAGCATTGGCATAGCCAATAGGTCTCGCCTTTGGGACCTTGTAAGTGTTTAGCCAGAGCTCTTGGTTTTGCCAATGTCTTTAAGCTATGTTGTAGAGCATTGTGGCTTCTGTACACCATGTTGAAAAGTTATAATAAAAAATGTTACGAAAGCAGTCTTCGAGCACGACAAAAAGTAGAGTAGAGTGAGAGAGCAAGAGTTATAGGAAGTGAAAGAAAGAGTAAAAGAGAGATTCGAGATGGAGGAAGTAAGCAAGTGCATGAGGCTGGGGCCTGGAACAGTATTGGAGCTAGGTCTGCAAGGTATAGTCGAAGTACTTGGCACAGGTAAGTGGGACAGGCAGGGCCAGGTAGTGTCTGCTTAATGGCTGGTTAGCTGCAGCTGAAATTAAGTAGCAACGTGACTAGGAAGGACTTCCGGGGGCAAGGGGCAGGAGTGGAGTGGGCAGCAGGAAAAGTAGGTGGCAGTGCAACGCTGGAAAAAAAAAATTGGGACGTGGCGGACGGTGCAGAACAGAGAGCAGGAAAAGCAACAAAAAAGGCTGAAGCAGAGGTTAATCTTTTGCTACTGCTATTTATACTTGAGGTAATTTTAGATTTTTTATTAGCATTTTTAGTGTTACCTCTAGTAATTATATGCCTTCTCCAGATTAGAAATAGTCCAGGGAAAAAGCGTTTGAATACCAATGTGCATTGGTGGTTGCGCTCACAGTTTCATGGCATTCCCACTAGTGCAACACCCATCTCTCTATAGGAGAATTACACACACGGAAATATTTCTGCAAATCTTTGAGTGTAGAACACGTTTTTTGAATGTCAAGTGGCAGTCCGGCTATCTTCACCTGTACACTAAACATACACTGCTACATTGTTTTGCACTTAAACCGAGACTCGTTTCAAGTTGTGGAAGGAGGCCTAAGCAGATTCAACATGGAGAGTTCTGCTACATCTAGTACATCGATTCATTTATTAAATACATGATGGAGAGAAGGGGGGAGAGACTACAGAGGAGGTGGACATAAAAGAGAATTGAAGGGCTAGTTACACTGCAGAATGGTTACGCCAATGGAAAAAGGAGAGAGTGAGGTGGCAGCGGATAGTTACATGTGGAAAATGGACTCAATCAGTGGAAGTAGCGAGATACAGAGGAAGGGAGAATAAAGAAAAGGAAGGATGGGTTGAAACAGGAAGAATGAGGAATAAACGGAGCGTGAAGGGGTACGGTGGGAGAGGAGGGACACGGAAGGCAGGTGAAAAGCGAGATAGTGGCTAAAAAACGGAGACGGAGAGGGCGGAGCGAGTGAGTGGCCGGGACGTGTGGGCGAGGAGAGAGGCGCGCGCTTAGGAGAGCAGTCTTCACTTTTCAAGCACTGCACTCGTGCTTGTGGCGCGCCGCTGCTCGCTCCGGCAAGGTGGATGCCGCCACAAGCATGAGTGCAGTGCTTGAAAAAGTGAAGAGCGGTTGGCTAAAGGCCCTCCCATGCAGCGCATGCGCGCTGCGTAGGCGAGACCTAAAAATAAGCGGACGAATTGTGGAACTGACTGCTGGCTCAGAGGTAAAACCAGGGGGCAGTTTGTTGTCTCCGCAAGAATATATAGTATATCTACACAAGTTACTGCAGGTTTCTAATTAAGATGTTTGCTAGGACACGGAGGTGGGCCGAGAAGAAAACTATGTTTGGGGTCCCTCTAATTTTAACTGGGTGAATTACTTCCGTCAAGCACTGCAGATCTCGCCAAATCAAACTGAAGCTGCTCCAATTGCAGTCAAAATAATGTTCCAGGGTACGATGGCAGAGATTACAAAGCAGGTGGTTCCACCTTTTCTTAATGCAAAATTCTAACAAGGGTAGAGTTTTTAACGCCCAAGATACATCTGCGAATTAAAAGGAGTCTGTTAGGTCAATAGATGGCTTAATTGATGGCACACAGCTGGGAGAACAATCAGAATGCTCTTCCCCGTATTGAATTTTTTTATCCAGCTCCGTGGTCAAGGAAAGGATACAAATGCCATGAAAAGACTGTTTTTTTATTGTGGCTTCTTAAATTGAAATCGCAGCCTTTATGGAACTTCGCGCTTAATTAGGAATTTGCAAAATCGCTATAAGCTGGAAGATCTGTCTACAGTAGGTGCATGGAGTCCTAAGGAAGGGTGCATCATATTAGCAAACATGACAAGTGTTTAACATGTTCTAGCAGTAAAATCCCACAATGGTTGTTTTTACTGCGAAAGAGACTGGAAGGCCCATTGACAAGTACAAGGTTTTTTGTTTTTTCCCCCATACTCTACCAGTTTCTGATTAGTCTAGCCTGCAGAGTGCTGGTGCTCTCGCAACCCTCATACAGCCCAAACTGACTCCGCCTACCCCTAGGTCCTCCATTGGCTAATATAGCCTCCAATTTGTGAACACAAAACAGGCTCTCGCCTACCTCAACCCAATCAGGGGTCACTCCCTCTCCGGGACACTATTCAAAATGGAGCTAAGTCCCGATCCCTCAGGATCCAACGCATTCATTATCAACTACCCACCCAACCTATCGAAAAACGCCTCCAAAAAACACAAGCATCACATACTCAGGGCTAGGCCCGAAACTTTAATCTCTAACGTCTACTTTTGTGCAAACAATGGAAGCAGAGTTAATGACCTTATTTTCTACACCAGGAAAAGAGCATGTTGGCGAAAAGTTTTCTACTCTATGCTCCGAATATCAGCTAACAGGAAAACACCCCATGGTCTCAAATTAACAACAGCGCCTTCAGCCACACTCAACGCCAATGCTACCATCTCCCTCTACAACAATGGTATCATCCTAATCCAAGCTTCCAATGTTAACCTAATGAAGATAGCCAAAATCTTCCCGTTACTCAAAAATGCGGCTTCGGCGAAATCCAACGACACCTACACTCACCCTACCATTACTCGGGACACAACCAGTCCTCCCCCTACCACTTCTGGGAGGCCCTCACTATCTAAATCACTCTTCGCCTTTAGATGATCACAGAGCGGCTCCGTCCCCTGTAGACGGGTCCCAACCCCCTAGGCCTCCGACTCAGAAGGCGAGAGATTTTTCGGGTTCACTAGCTGCACAGCTCGCTAGTCCGACTCTATCCGTTCCTCGAGCGGAGAGATCCCCTTGCAACCTACTGTCATTGCCTTCAACGAACGATCTCTCTTCCCTCATCCCCTTCTCCATGCCACCTTCCACGCTGGAGTCCGGGCCAATGCCCTCCACCGACCATGATCGGTCAAACCCATTCTCTCCAGTTTGGACCGTACCTGACCCCCAGCTCAATGGTCATACCTCCCTTGCTAATGTACCATCTTCGATATCCAAAGACCATGAAACTCCGCTAGTCCCAAATGATCAACTCCCCCCCCCCCCCCGGAACTACACATCACCTCAGACCCCACCAGCCTACAGCGAGGCCCCCCTTCTCCGCCTGCTTTCCCAACACACCCTTTACCCCTCTCCCAACACTCAGACTTGGTGGCGCGCCTGGATGATATATCTCTCCAGTTGCACCTCCTCACTACATGACTTGAAAGCCCTTTCAAATGATCTTTTCCCCTTGATCCGCTCAGTCCTCACCTCTGCGAATTTGCCCAGAGCCTCCCCCAGGGTTAGTGATCGCAAGGGGCAGCACTTCGCCCCCTCAGTCTCGAAAACCATACCCCTTCCTAACGCCCCCTCCCGCCCCCAGAAGATCTAAGTCCTACCTGGAGTCCAATGATCTCTATGACCTTCACAACTCTTACTCTCCTAGGCCCAACTCCAACACGATCCCTCCGGGACAAATACAAACCATCTACTCCCACCCAAACAGAGAACCTCCGCACAATCTTAGAGTCATCAATAAAGACAACCTCACGAGAGTGAACCTCATCCAGACTCCTTCCCCACTTAATCCGATACGACTTAAATGTGTGCTACTCAATTGCAGGTCTGCCAGTAAACACGCCTCCGATATGTTCGACCTCATCCAACACAATGATTTAGACATTATCATCCTCACTGAAAGGTGGCTACATCCCGCCTCCACTCCTATCCTAGACCTCCTAGTACCTCCTACACGACTTTATTAGGCTAGACAGAGCTCGGAGGCTGGGTGGTGGCCTAGCCTGTATTCATAGGAACACACTCTCAATCTTGATCTTGGAGTCCTCTACGCCTTCCTCCTGCGAATACCTTGGTCTCAGTATCTCAAGTAATAACTTGCCGGTGTGTAAACTCCACACTTTTTATCACCCCCCCAGGAGACAATCTCCTCTTCATCGAGCAACTAATGGAAATCATCTCTGGCAATGTCGACTCAGTGTCCCAAATCTTCCTGGGTGACTTCAACCTTCACTGGTCTAACCCCAATGACCACGCTGTAACTTGCCTCAAATCATTCTTAAATGACCAAGAATTGATTCAGCACTGTGACCAACCAACTCATAATAAAGGGGAAATTCTAGACATCATCTCGAAAGGACAGACCATCACATTGGACACCATTACCCCTTGCGATTGGTCCGACCACCACTGCATCCTCTTTTATATTAACAGGGAGGTGTCTGGGAGGAAGGCTCAACCAAAGAAATCAAAGATCTGGAAAAGGGACCTCAGATCTATCAATACAGATTATCTAGCAACCCACTGTAAATCTGCCCTCGCCTCCCAAGCTGACCTGGTTGAGGTTTAGTTACTCACCGACTCATACAACTCGACCATCTCCAACATCATGGACGACATTGCACCACTCCAACAAAAAAATGCCTCGACAAAAAGATCCAAACCATGGTACAACGACAATTTAAACACGGAACGCCGCAACCTTAGGGCAGCTGAACGTTCCTGGAGATCCAAACCCTCCTCAGAGCAACTAAAACTCCTCAGAGATGTTAGGAGCCTCTACAACAAACAAATCAAGAGCGCTAAGGCAGACTACTTCAGACACCAACTTGATCAAGCTGCAAACCACCCCAAGAAACTTTTCGAATTGGTTAAACAGCAATCAGTGGTAGCTCCAAACAACTCTGTTTCCGGAGGCAGCCCACCTCATGTGACGAACTGGCTGCTTTCTTCACTGAGAAATCAAGACTCATCAACATTGAACTCACCTCCAAGAAGGCGCTTCTGCCATCCTCCGGGCCCGCACCACCCCTTGACCTCTTAGAAAACCGCAAACCTACCAGCCTGAACACCAAGAACAATGCATCATGGGGCACCTTTACACCCCTTTCAGTGAAAAAGACCAACAAGATTCTTCAGAATATCAACCCTTCTAACCATTTCAGCGACCCCCTGCCCCCGGCCATCTTCAAAGAAATCAAGAAAGTCCTCATCCCCACCTGGACAAGGATTGTAAACGCTTCACTGTCACAAGGCGCGATCCCAGATTGCCTAAAAGCAGCTCAGGTATCACCGATACTAAAAAAAAAACTAACGCAGATAGAGCTGACCTCAATAACTTCCGCCCTATCTCCAACATCCCCACCCTAGCCAAACTCCTAGAAAAATGCGTACAATCCCAACTTTGTGCTCACATTGAGAATTTCCAACTCCTTGACCAGCATCAATCTGGCTTTCTCAAGGGGCACAGTACTGAATCGGCTCTCACTCACGTTATGGATGACATCTTAAAAATGCTTGACCAAAATGAATCCTGCCTCCTAATCCTCCTTGACCTTTCCTCCGCATTCGACACGGTCAATCACGACAACCTCCTATCCATTCTGAAGAACAGGATGGGTTTCTCTGGTCGGGTATTACAATGGTTCTCGTCCTTCCTCCACCACAGATCACAAAGTTAAGGCAAACCACTCTCTCTCCCAGCCCTCCCCAGTTCTCATGGGTGTACCCCAAGGGTCCTCCCTATCTCCTATACTCTTCAACCTTTTCCTGGAACCATTAGCTAACTCACTAAACTCCACAAACATTTTCTTCCATATGTATGCGGATGATACGCAACTCTATTTGAAAATCACCTCTCCAGATAACATCTCACTCAACTCTACCCTATCGTCTACTCAAAATTGGCTAACTGAGAACCATCTCCTGCTCAACACCTCTAAAACTGAATTCCTTCTTATCTCTCCTCCGAACCACATCCCCAAGCTAGACCTGTGGTTGAATCACCTCACGGCTTTCAACTGCACCCCCCTCATTATAGACTCAGCCAAATCTCTCGGAATCACCCTGGACAAGCAACTGAACATGAATACTCATATCAGCAACGTGTGTAGAGGAACAAATCACTTAATGAGGACACTTAGAAATATCAAACCATTCCTTCCACAAACTGATTTCAAGCAAGTGGTTCAAGCGCTTGTCTTACCGAGATTAGACTATGGCAGCGCTACGCTCTGTGGCCTTCCCAAATACACCTTGGCTCCACTAAGGGCATCTCTGAACGTTGCGGCCAGACTGGTTACAGGTACCAAACGAAATGTGCACATATCCCCAGTCCTAAAATCTCTTAAATGGTTGCCCTACGAAGCTCGAATCCAGTTAAAGATAGCCGTTCTGGCGCACAAAGCCCTCCACTTGAAAACTCCTTGGTACCTAGCGCAAAAACTTGAATTATCCTGCGGGGGTAGAGCCTCAAGAAGCGCTAACACTTTCCTCCTGAAACCACAAATCTTTAGGAAAAAGAGAACTTGCCAGCGAGCCTTCTCCGGCGCCGCCCCAAAGATATGGAACTCTCTTCCACCGGAAATACGTAGAATCTCCTCAACGACTGCTTTCAAACTGGAAGTCAAAAGATTCTTAATGAACAAATTCCTACCTTAACTGGGCTAGGTTCACCTGCTCAAGGTCATTGATACTACAACCATTGGTCCATTATTGGATGCTGCTCTTCTCTCTCTCATAGTGTGCCCCCCGTTTAGTCCGCTATGTACCTGCTTATTGTATTACTCTCCTTTGACCCATGCATCTTGTAATTATGTGATTATTCTTGCTTTTATTCCTACTTAATGTCGATACTGTATGTATTACCCTCCTTCCATCCTTTTTGTAAAGCGCTCTGATATCCTTCGGGATCTTGTTCACGCAATATAAAACTTTATAAATAAATAAGGTTACATGCGGACAACTCAGCTGTACTAACTTCTGAATGGTCGATCTTTGGTGGTCGATCAGCAGGCAGAGGTTGCAGACTAGATGCTGGTCCTTCTGCGCGAACTTGTGGCGGCAGTTACGGCAAAATGTGAATGGTGTCTTGTCCATTCCCGCACTCAGGGAGCCCCCTGTGTGCGCATTCTCTGTCGGACGTTGAAGTTTTACCTCCTTCTCACCTACTTCGTCGTCCCGGTTCTATGTTGTTTGTCGTGTGTTGAAGAACTCCAATTCCTCTGTGTTTTTCTTCTTTTTTGTCTCTTTTCTCCTCTTCAAAACTCTGGAGCTCCTCGTGACGATCCAGACCCAACGGCGGGAAAAAGAATCTGAAGATGGCGCCCAAGGGTGGGAGCTTCCGGAGGAAGCGCGCCGTCACGGGAGGACACCAAATGGTGGGGCGTCGACACCCACCTGGGCTACAAAAAAAAAAAAAAAAAAAAAAAAAAAAAAAAAAGGACTACGATTCCAGACCCAACCACTAGACCGCGGAATAATGCACAGCATAGTGAATCCAGAAAGATTCCCGCTGCAAAACTTGTTACATTAAGCCCGACTTGATGCCCAAGTCGAAATTAATATAACTTGTTGCCATATGCAACTTTTAGAAAGTTTACACTCTGTTGCCCAGTTTTCCAGTGGCCATTTGATGAGGCTGGCCACGAAACAGCTTTCTGCTCTCCTGCGGAGACGTGTGACAACTCACAGGAAAGGTAACAATAGAGACTGGCCACTGGAGGAGGGGTTACTTCCTCCTGGCAGGAAGCCACACAGGGTATTGGTCAAAAAGACTAGCTTCAAAGGATAAGCCTACTTTGAAGGGCAAGTAGCAAGCACACGCTGAAGAGGCTGCCCTATTGGGTAGGTAGAGAGGCTGGCAGTGGAACTGAGGAAAAACTGTTACCAAACAAGGGTTTCCTTGGGCATCTAGCCCACAGATAGCCTCACCACAGGGGTACGTTACCAAGCACTTGAGCCCGAAAGAGGGATTCTGCCATCTTGAAAGTAGGCACAATAAAGCACTCTGGATAGCTAGATGCCCCACTTCACAGGAAGTGGTCATCAGGTGGAAGGGATTCTGGCTAGTGACCACGACCGCCCATAATGGCACATTCTGAGCATAAAAGAGGCACCCCTGGCCCCCAGAATTCCGATCTCGGACTGGAGAAGAGGACTGAAGGAGGACTGCCCTGCTGTACCAAGAACCCAGCGAAAAAACACTGCACTGACGTTGAACTGCGCCTGCTGCACCTTTGGCTAACAAAGGAAAAGGACTGTATCTGCGGAGACCTGCTCGTGGAGAAGCTGCCTCCTGGGCCCAGCCAGAAGCACGAGACTCCAAGGATCAGTTGGCTGACCATCTGTTGCAGGTACAGGGCCACTAAAGCGGAGGTAGTCTGCCTGCTGAGTTGGTAGCTGCTCACCCCTGTGCAGCCTAAAGGAGCAAGTCCTCAATGCTCCGGATACTGGAATTCTGCCAAGCTTGAGAGGACTTAGAGGGACGTCAGTCCCTGTGGCCAGGATCAACTCACCAATCCCGTGGACCGGGGAGTAGCCCCAGGAAGACCCCATTGACCGCACATCTTCAGCATCCTGTATTGCTTACATCAGGACCACTCCAAAGAAGTCAACAGCAAGGGGCCACTAACGCGGGTACTGGACTGACTGCTGGTCTCCCCGGCTAGCTCCCTGCCAGAGTTGGTCACCTAAGGTAAACTTTAAGTAATCACATTGATACTTATCCAAGTTTTCCGTGAAAAGGTTTCTTAGTTTCAAATTTGCTGAATTTGCCAATGCTTGTTCCTGGTTGAGTAAAAAGTGATTTACTATTCCTTGTAAATTCTGCATCTCCAGAACCCTCTGGTAGATCTTTTTCACTTTGGTGTTTAAAATATAAAAAAATTGTATCTATTTTTTTAAATTGGTGTCAGAGTTCTCGAGTGTCTGGTTTCTTTCTTCTGCAGTTGTTTTGGTGCTGTTCCTTTGCATAGATCCGAATTCGACAGTTTCCATCCACAATGAAGTCAAAGTTTTGCTGTCCTACTGGCCCCATCTTTTGCCATCAGTGAGAGACTTCAAATGAATGGCAGCACAAAAAACACTAACTCATGGGATGGAGATTTCCCAGACTTGAATTTTTGACTGTCAACCAGCAGAAGTGTTTGATGTACTCATGAAAATGCCAGATCTCTTTTCAGCAGTTCCATTCTGTTGTCTTGAGTAGATTCATTGCTAGAAATTCTGTGTTCCAACAAGTATTGTCAGCCATAAAGAAAAGGAAGGGGTAGGAAATGTTGGTTACATTTTTTCCAGCCACTTGAACAAATGCTATTGGTTATCTGGGTACTGAACCAAAAACGTAAAAGATTTTATCATAGCCACAAAGTGACACATTGGACACAACTTCAACCATCATCACACATCTACAGTGCTAACAACATTGGGCATATTATTAATTACGGTTCATGGTAGCATACAACCTAATTTATAAAAAGTGCCTTTGCCGTTCGGAATAAGAAATACTTCTAAATTGCTAACAATAAAGAAGAAATATTTTATGCATTTCACTCACTTACCCTTTTGCTAGAATCATTGTTTAGCAAAACCCTTGTATTCTCTTTTTATACAAAAATATACTGGAGCTGTTCAGCAGCACTTTTACCTTCAAATTTCCATAGCAGCACCATGAACTATAACAGTTTCAAAATAATCCAAATACCTTTTGTTTGATAGCTTCCTTGTAGTCATAGGGGAATATACAGTCACTTGGCTTGCAGACAACTGTAAAATAATAACGCTTTTTTTTAGGAATTTATGCATGACAAAAACTTTGCAGGTTGCTTGCTCAAAACTAACCAAAACGTTTGATCACAGAATTTTCCAATACACAACAGATATCCAGAAAACCTGTACTGACAAGGTAAATTCACTGCAGCACATGCGCGGCTGGCAAATCCCATATTGTTTACTGGTTTACTTTGCCCACACAGGATACAGTGCATGTTCACGCCATTAGGGTATTCATAATGGTTATATTGCAAAGTATAGCAGATTTAAAAACCGTTCAGAGTAGGAGGGGAGGCGTGTATTTTCTTTTTTTAAAAAGGCTACTTCAATATTGTTCTGAGGATATCAAAATAATTGAAATATGAACGGACAGACAATTCAATAGAGTTATTAAGTGCTTCAACTTCTGCAGGTTATGTAAAAATGCATTAATGCAACCCCCCTGGTAGCACCATAAGAGATTCTTAGTCACTAAGAAAGGAAGATACGCTGACAACATTTTAAATGGAAAAAACAGAAATGGGAAAAAAAATAAAGGCCAAAACAATATGAACATTCACCTACTCTTTCTGCCGGTACGAAGGTACTTTTACCAGAGACATTTGTTGAAGACCAAGAGCAGGCAGGTGCAGAGGACTTTATTTTTCCCTTTAGAATGGATGATCACCACCATGAACATCCCAATACAAACATTGTGTGCTGGAGTACGGCCAAGTGAAGGGGAGTGCAAAACAATTGTCTAGTGAGCTCACAGATCCTGGCCATAGAAAAGACATACGTCTGACAAAAAGCCGGCTGACACCACTCCATGAATGGACGGACCAGAAGGGGCCTTTTGGGACTAACCAGGGTGAAACAAGCACTTTATGGCTTAGCGAGCATCTCCTGTTGTGACATGGTACCCGGAGCCGACTGAACTCACTAAGGGGCCCACCCTCAAGCCATTGTGAGAATCAAACAGAGTAGTGGGGTATAGCGTTTGGATTCTGCGGGTGTGGCTAGTGGGGGTCAGAGGGTGAGCGCTGCAGTCGCTGGAAGCTAACGTGCAAGGTAGCAGGGTTAGCACAGCGAGGTACAAAAGGGACTGAAACAAAGGAACAGAGCAAAACAGATGGAGTGAGATGGTATACCACAAAGTCGGAGTTGATCACTCAGCTAGGTCTGAAGACATATCCATGGAGGCCACTGGACCAATTCAGACGTAAGCTCTGCCTCGCCCTAACTAAAAATAGTCTCACGTCACCAAGTGATAGACATGACAGGAATGCGAGGTCTAAGTGGATTCTCCAGCTTTGTAGGAACCTGGGGATTAGACATTATGTTGAAGTGTTCAGGCTTTTAAAATATGACTTGCAGCCTCTATTTGTAATTGTCACCTCAAGATACCTCTTTGCAATGTGGAACATACGGAGAAATATTATTAAGACGCAAGAGTTGGGAAATAACCCAGTTTCACTTTCCATTTAGACAAATTAGCATATTTGCACAAAGTTTAAAAAAAAAAAAAAGAGAGAAATTTTGTTTCCTCTTTCATCTAGGAAAGCTTCCCTCAATTGTTTTTTAAAACTATTATAAGATTAGACATTATCAAGTCTTTTTTATCGTTTTTAACTTATATTAAATACTTTTGATATTAGAGGATTCATAGTCTAGTTTTAACCTAGGTGATGACCTGGAATTTGGGGATGATGATTGATTTCTTATTGATGAGGTGTAATGATGTCCATTTGTTATATATTTGTCTTACAAATGTTCTTTTTATTTTCATTATCCCGATCATAAGTGTAACCAATCTTAAATTTCTCTAAAAAAGTTTGTTTTAAAATTTTTTATTGTACTTTTATGGCTGATTAGCCGAAATAAAGATCTTTTGATTGATTGATTGATAGACATGACACCGTCCAAAGTCTAAAACCAGGGTACATGCAGTACGAAAGAAGTGATCTAGCTGCAGCTTCCTGTTCTCAGCCCACCTCACCCCAAAGAAAAAGCTTAAGCGACACAAATAGACACTAAGGAGAGGTTTTTGACCATTGCCATGCACTACGACCTCACTGCTTTTTACTGAACGAAATTTTACGACTTCCTCCCTGAAAAATGGCGTCTCCAGGTCAGTTTTTGACAACAGTAGCCTATCAATTGAAGTAGAATGCCATAACTGGAGGAAGGCTCTGGCAACCATGTGTAGGAGCATGAAGAAATGTGTGAAGATCCAGTGAACAGAAGTCCGAACATACTCAGGTAAGAGGATAACAAGAGAACCAAGGAGAAACATTTGACAAATGGGCATATCTACATAAGTTATAAACAAGGAATTGATTAACAAATTTGAAGACTGACTGAAATATTAAAGGAGACAAATTTGAGTTGGCGTAGGAAAGTGCATGAACTTTTTTTGGCAAACCAAATAAAGTAGGGCAGTGTCTCGAAGTGGCAAGTGAACAACATAATACTCCCTGAAGAATCAGGATAGCAGGATGGGGCAGGGTGTAGGGCAATCCTGGCTAGCCAGGATTGTGCAAAAGAAAAACAGGAAAAAAGTGAGGCGGCAGCATGACATAATAAAAGCAAGAATACAGTCACAAATGGTTGAGAACTACTAAACATTACTCACTTTGAGTGCAAAGCAACAGACACCATTCCATGGCAGACCGTAAATCAAATACAAGGCGGTCAAAGAAGAAAGACCACAGCCTAGAGTTAAATTGGAGGACAAGATCTGAATTTCAGATCACAAAAGACCAAAGAACATGGTGCAAATTAAATGTTATGTTCCACATACAGGGGCTTAACTCAGTAAAAAGTTGATTGCTTCTACAGCACCTGAGAATTAGAAAACCACCTGTTCTAGAATACAGAATCACAACTTTGTACGGATACCACAAGGCTAAAAAAAGGAGGAACTATCCATGCAAATTAGTGTGTGTTATTCCACGAAGAAGCAGGAAGCAGCTGAGCAGATACACCAGTGGCTGGACTTACATTGTAGGAAAACAGGGAAAACTCAAGGGTAGATTTCTGCAGCAAAAACCACCATTAAGGCCACACAGGGATATAGAAATTTGCTAACATAAAATGTATTCTCCTGAGGCTCTAATTAAAATATGTGCACCCAAAGGAAGTGAGCGCTTTTTTCAACAAGCAGATGTTACAAGCTGTCAGAACTAGCAGTAGGCAAACCTTTAGTGGGGCATTATTTAAATGCAGTCCTCAATCCATAACTGGCCAACTCAGGTTTTGGACAACAGCCACCAACACCACCTCCAAATCACTGATAGAAGGCATGCTAAACATGTCCTTAATGCGGAGTGGTGACACCGCCAGGGATTAAGACACTATAAACATTTCTCCCATGTACACAAAAATGATTCAAAACTTTGCTACTTTCTGGTAAGCCATGCAATACTGGAAACGGTAACCAATACTGAGAGTGCAAGGTACGGTGTCCAGGTCAAGTAATCTCTGGCAGAAGAATCAAATCTGACTTTCAAACAGGACTTATGGCTCTCAATTATATATAGAAAAGGGCTCGTTGTTGAGAAATAAAAACATTTTGAAAAATGTGCATTATCCTACCCAGAAAAAGATGAGGTAAGTGGTAACAAAACTGTGCGCACTGATCTTTCAGCAGCTTTATATAAAATATTTTTTTTTTAAAAGGCTATGAGTAGCTTGAGTCGGAACAAGTAAGTCGAGCTCTCTTTCCCTCCGTCCCAGCCAGTCTGATCTAGGCCAGTATCTTGCTAAAAAGACGAAAATCAGGAATCAATACTGTGTGAGCGCAGAGAGACTGACCTGGTTTACATAGAACTCTCAATGTGAGATTAAATAAGATAAACTGCGAGATGCATGTCCTTCACAGCAGCAGCAAGAGTGGACAGAGGCATCGGACAGGATACAGTGCGGCCTACCTGAGCTCAGGGGAGAGCAGCCGCTCCGGAGAGCCCTCAACTGCACTGAAAAAGGACAGGCCCAGCGGGCAGATGAGGCGATGACGGAAGTAGAGTGCTGAGCCCTCTGTTTGGGACGGGGTGTGGAATTCCTATTGCCCAGCATGTATTGTTTGGGATCAAGGACAAGAAGTCTGCATTTTTTCTGTCCATGAGATAGCCAGGATCAACCACCTGCAGCACACACCCTTTGGCTGCCAGTTTACAGTGTTACAGTAATGTCGGAGGAAAGCGAATTATCAGCAGTATCTATGTGTATAAGATGTTCAAAATGGTAAGCATAGTTCATTAACGTATATTCTTTACTGTTATGGTGAGTGCTTTGAGGAAATGCAGTAAGCTCAGCCTGCTTTAATGATAGTGATTCCAATACAAAAATGTGTACACATTTGCAAAATGTAACTCTTAGCGGTTATTTATATTGCGTTCAGAACATTGCTTTATTATATTCAAATACATGCATAACAAGCATTGGCATAGCCAATAGGTCTCGCTTTTGGGACCTTATAAGTATTTAGTTATGCAGCACAATATCCTTGGTGCAACAACATCAACTGTTGCATGGCTAAACACTTATAAGGTCCCCAAGGCGAGACCTATTGGCTATGCCAATGCTTGTTAAACTATGGTGCCAGCCAGACATGCTGCACAGATGCTGAACAAGTTCATAGAGTAGACCGGTCACAGCCAGGGAGTAGTGGGGGTTAAAAACAACAGATCGGTTTGGTATGAGACAAATACAGAACATCTTGGGTAGCTTAGGAAAATGTCAAAATGTATGCAAGATCTGTGGGGTGTAGGATGGTCTGGTAACTCCTAGGCGATACTTATTGCAGTGCAGAGCATATCTGGCTTCCTAGTTGAATTTTCCTCTCCGTGTCCTCACCACCCTACAACGCTTCTTGCGTATATGTTTTACTTACTTAATTGTTTAACACAGTTTAAAAATCAGACCTTAACAGGTAACGGAGCCCTTTGTTCCGCTGCCGCCCTTGGACACTGCTAGCTGACATTAAAACAGGTATTCTTTCAATAAAAATAGTTTAAAAAAAAAAAAAAAAAACGGTATTCTTAAAATATTGCGTGTGCTGTCTATGCCTTGAGAAACCACTTCAACTTTTCAGACAAGGTCAGGAGGTACAGAATCTTTCTGGAGATTAACCATGTCAGCAAAAATGTTTAAAAGGTTAACATCTGCAGAAGCTCATGCAGCAAAAATATCTTTAATGACCCTGAAAAGTTGGCTCTGCTTTTTCGCATCGATCGGCCTTAGGATTCCAATGCATGACTGTGCTGAAATCAAATTACCAAAAATAGGATTTCTACCAACATAAAGCGTTCTACTTACAAGACCTGCGCTTTGCCGCTACAGAGTCAGCTGACACCAGATTAAAGTACAAACACGTGATCTCCCACTTCCTTCCTTGCCACATCCCCGATCCACTTTGTTGTAGTAGACGCTGTTTCCAGAAGCATTTTTGGGCGAAAATTCAAACCGAAACGCCAGGTACACGTATACTGAATAACCAGTGAGGCCGTTCTTTCTCATACAGCATGATAGAGGAAGAAAACATCAGCACTCGAGTAGGTCACGTGGCGGTGGTCTGCAAGCACATCTGCTGTAAACAAGGAACACGGAAGCGTCTACGGCGCTGCCTTAAACTGGTTAGGGAAAATGCCATTTACCTTTACTGATGTAAAAATCTTATCAGATGGGTTTTGGGGAAGGACCCGCGATTCTTTTAATGTATTTTGTCATAATAAAAGAAAAGCAAAATACAAAAATATTTTTTAGCTACAAAGGTGCTTCTCACGAGCAGTCCTCCTGATACTTAGTTTTGTTTTAACTTGTTCACGCTTCGGGTTTATTTAAAGGATGTGGGCTAGCTAGCAAAATCCATTAGGAGAGGCGGGGAGCCAAGGGTCAGGCTTTGCTTTTAGAGCCCCGCAGTGACGTCGCGAGAGGAGGAGGAGGCGGGTTGGGGGGGGGGGGGAATGGGAACGGGACAACATTTAATTTAAAAAACAACATACCTGCAGCTGGAAACGCAATTCCGAGGCTGCGGAGGGACAGAGAGAGGCAGGAGCGGCTTGCAGGCACGCCCGTACAGCTTTACACGTACCTTGCTCGGAAGTACAAATGTCGGCAGGCTGGCGCAGGCTAACTCGGGTGGCGGGCTACCACAGAGGTAATTAGAGCGGCGGAGACCTGGATCCCAGCAAGGCGTCCTCAAACGTGGGGGTCCAGTGCAGGCAACAAATAGGGAAAAAAATGGCGGCCGCGCGGTAAAAAAAAAAATAAACAGTGGTGCGCGCGCACCACAGAGGAGCGGAGGGGGGGGGGGGGAGGAGGGAGCGCGGCAGCCTGCTCAGCTGACCAGACGCTCGTGCGTCATGGCCTTTTGCCGGCATGTGTTTACAATTATCGCGCCCGCGTCTGGGCACGATAATTGGAAACACATGTTTGCCGCGCGTACCCATCCCAAAAAGGCCAGCCACGACGCACGAGCGTTTTTTGGACTGCTTTTCAAACTCACTTACTAAAAGTCTTCGCCTCTAAGCAGCGCTTGCGCGCTACTCGAGGCTCGACCTAAAAATGAAAGGAAAGCTGTTGATGTGATTTTGAAAAACAATGTACCCAAAAAGTATTTGCAACATGGAAAAAAATGAAAGTTGCACAGTATTTCTGCATTTTTTGCTTCCAAAATAAAACGTACTCAAAAATACTTCCAATTCGAAAAAAGGAGCAAGGTTACAGGCAGGTTTAATAGACTAGAATGCATTTTAAGGACAACTCTAAAGCATTATTTAATTGAACATGTTTGATGCATCTCAGCATTGAAAAAAATCATAATGTAGAATCGGAGTTACACCAATGAGGTGTAAGAGTTAAAGATCGGTGGCCTCTGCTGTACCACTATAAAACCTAATAAAAATGTGTTTAAAAAAAATATCGACTATGGTCCAAGTTAAATCGGAATAGTTGGAGAGACATCCCAACTACGTATGCACCTTGTCTTGATTCAGACCCCTAAACTACCAATAACATGATTACGGAATGGTTGACAAGCTCTAAAGACCAAATTATTCTTAAGAAGACCCTGCCCCAAAAAACGAAAAATAAATCGGCCCCTTGGTATTCTTCACACGTTAGAATCCTGATAAAAGATTTCAAAGTCACGGAAAGGGTATGGCGGAAAGACCTTGATGAAAATAGAAAAGTACTATATCAGGAGAAAATAAGGACCTATCACACTGGAATTAGACAAGCTCAGGCGTCCTACTTTGAAAATAAAATTAATAATGCAGTAAACTCCAGCAAATAATTGTTAACAATTACAAATACTATGCTTGGGTCTACTAAGAATGCCATGGTGTCGGAACTTTCAGGGATAGGTGTAATGCTTTCGCTGATCATTTTAACTCAAAAAATTTAAAAATGATCAATTTAAAAAAAGATGAAAGTAATAATTCTGGTCCAGGGAAAGATAGTAAAAATGGAGGCCTGCCCAACCTTTCACAGTTCCCTCCCCTCTCCTTAGGGGAGTTCGCTATTTTTGGAGAACATTAAATCTGGTTCTCCTCTTGACCCTGCGCCAATGAGAATCCTTGCGCGTGAGCCAGAAATCATATTTCCTATTCTGTTAGAATAGGCTAACCGGTCCTTTAAAAAAGGCATTGTGCCTTTACCATGGCAGCATGCAATGGTCAGAGCCAACCTAAAGAAACCTAATCTTGACCCATCTTGTTTGGACAATTTTCTGCCAATATCCTTGCTCCCTGGTTTAAGCAAGGTGGTGGAAATGTTTGTGAATAGATGTTTGTCAAAGTTTTTGGAAGACAATTCAATTTTACATCAGACACAAACTGGCTTTCATCTCAAGCTCAGTACAGAGACTGCACTTTTAGCAGCAGTAGAAGAGGCAAAAAAGAAAATGGATCAGGTGGCAACAGTGACCATTGTGCTCCTTGACCTTTAGTGAGGCTTTTGATATGGTTGACCACTCTATATTGTTAGATACAGTTGGTAAGGTCGGTATCAAAGGAAAAGCTCAGGAGTGGGTTGGGTCCTTTTTAAAGGAACATACATTCCAGGTCTTTTGACAGATATTGCCTCTCTGATATCCTGCCGGTGGAATGTGGGGTCCCGCAGGGGTTCTCAATCACTCACACACTATTCAACATTTATCTTCAGCCTTTGGCAAATATAGTGGCTCCTTTTGGGATTTCTATAGTCCCGTATGCAGACACCCAGCTGGTCTCTTCTTTTGCTCCAGATTCAGAGATTTTAACATCCAAATTAGGTCACTGTCTGGAGCAGGTAGCCAGCTGGATGAATAAATATTGCTTGAAATTCAATGGAGCAAAAACAGAACTAATGATTCTTGGGAACAAGTCCAAGATCAAACAAGATCTAGGCTGGCCTACCAGTCTAGCCCCCCACCACCACTCCTCCTCCTAAGCCTGTCATAAAACACCAAAGGATGTGGCTTGAAGACACACTGACCATGGAAACCAAGGCCATAAAAACGGCAGCCAGTTGTTTTAGAATCATACGATTGCTGCACAAGATTCTACCCTTGCGCCCCCAAACTTCGAGATGTGTGGTGGTTCAAGGTTTGGTCCTGTCATTTGGACTATGGTAACTCCTTATATCTGCGGTCCCCAAAAGGAGTTATCCAGAAACTGCAGGTTGTACAGAATGAGGCCCCACACACATTGCTTGGGCTTACAGGATCACAGTCAGTTAGGCAAGGCCTGAGAAACCTTCACTGGCTTCCCATTGCCCAAAGAGTGAAATTTAAATCATTATGCATTGGGCTCTACAAGGCCAAGGACCACCTGTCCTGTAACAACTGGCGCCCTACACTCCGAACAGATCACTACAGGCTTTAAACCTGCACTTAGCTTCTATTCCAGCTATCAAGAAAGCAACAAGAGGTGGGCTCCTTTGGCTTTAATGTAGAAAAATGTTGGTACTCAGTCATTAACTATTCAAGGGACAAAAAATGAGCTACGCTTCCGGAAAGTGATTAAAATTTGGCTTTTTAAATAATCTGTCGCTTAGGTGCTTTTACCGGGTTGACCGGTTGCTGCCTCCATCAGCGCTGGGATGACTTCGGGTCACCACACGCTCTACAAATCAGTAAAATAGAAATATGGCATTGTGAAACTGATATATGCACTATTTTTAAACAAAGTCACGAAAGTGCACCCACAGCTCTAGGACCTTGTATCTTTACAAATTTACAACTTTCAGAAATTCACAAGAATTAAAAAAAGAAGGCCTGTAAACCTAGCACAGCTGTTTTTCCAGGCGACCTCCTAACAAACCTTTGTGAATTCAATTTAATAAAACAAATAAAGATGTGTAACATAGCAAGCATGTGTAAATTCACAGGACATCCCCAGCTCTTGCACAACCACTTCCCACCTACTTCAAAGCCCCTGCAGGGATTTGGTCACACAAAAATCTTCATAAGAGTAAATCCTTTTGAGTGAAAATAACTTTTGCACGTTTAAGAAAAACTTATATGTGACGATCGGCCATAACATTGCGTTTCTGAATAGACTTTGCCAAGTTTATATAGCTGTAAAAAGTAAATGTCTAGTCCTAGATACATCACATTGTATGTGCTCACAATTATGGCAAACAAGGTACAATGGCACTGTGAGACAAAGTGACCTGCCCATGAATTGCACAATGTGATCAAGTGGAGAATAGGCCAATCACCTTGAGCCGAGTTTAATTACATTTACTTTTAAGCATTGGCTCGATTTCTCAAGACATTAATTTGCCAGAATACACAAGACTCTTCCTTAGGAACTAAATGAAGAAAAAGAGCACTGGTATATGCTGAACTCTGCTATTATCAGAACTTGGGTATACTTAGAAGTGCTATCATATTCAGTGCCCTGCAGTGATCAGAAAGCCAAGCTAAACAGAGCCTCTGCATATGCACAGTATGGGACTATTCAAAGAAGTGAGAAACAGAGTCCTGGTACATTCAGTCCGATATAATCAGAAATGTGTATAATCCAAGCCTTGCTCGAATTCAAACCTTAGCCTTATATGATCTCTAGAATAATCAGAGGTGCTTTTCATCATATCTGTGACATAATGAGAACACTGCCATAATTTGTCACCGCACTGCACGGGATCAAAAGCAACACGTTGTAGTGATTACACCAGACAGGTAAGTGTAAGAGCACATACTTTATCGACTGTTCGTCTCCACAGCTTCCAGGAACTGACAAGTTCTTGGAATTCAAACCATAGCATTCCATCACCATGACAGTGAGATCATAAACAGTACAAGATAAATGAACAGCATGCTAGAGGGAAACAAGGGAAACTACTACAACATCTCCCTTTCCATTAACACAAAAAGGAAAAGAATACAAGTGAAGGTAAGAGAAGAAAGAAAAAACAGAGGAGAAGAGGTGAAGAAAGTAGACCAATTCAGAGGATAAAAATGGACAAAGTGTCCACACACACAGGTTCATATATGAAAGAAGCAATAAAACAGACTAAAGAGATAAACGATTTGGTGGGACACTTGTCCTACAACTCCTTCGTGGAGGACCATATTTCAAAGAAGGTTTTCCGACCTGGAAGATCCCAGAGCACTCTTTACCAGTCGGTCTTTCTTGAACTGGTTGGGACTGAACAGTGTGCCCCGACTCAAGCCCCAGTTGCATCACAACCCTCAAGGGAATCTTGTAAATTCTGGACAGGTTCCACCAATTTTTCCCATTGACTCTTACAGCAAAGCGCGATGTAGCATCCACTTCAATAGGAGGACCAAACTTTGACAGACCCTTGGGAACATTAAGAGGGGACTTAATTCTCACCCAATCCCCCACAGAGACAGTGGACTTGAAGTTAGCCACATCCGGGACCGCAGGTTGTGAAAGCGTGCCACTATCTCCTTGTGTCGGGACCGCAGGTAGTGGACGTGTGCCACTATCTCCCTGTGTCTCCCCGCACCCAGACAGCAAACCCCACTTCTTCATCCATGCAGGACACATGTGAAAGGAAGCTTGCCTACCCCAGAGTAGGGCGAAAGGACTAGAACCTGTGATGGCACTTGGGGTGGTGCGATGTGCCCACAACATGCTCTGCACAGTTTCCTTGATATCAACTCTGGACGAAACAGCCCACTGAACACATTCCACAAGAATTTGGTTGGTGCGCTCAATAAAACCATTGGCCTGTGGGTGATCTAAAGCTACACGCCGGTGGGTGATGCCGCACTGGTACAGAAAGTCAGACATTTCTTTTGACGTAAACTCTACCCCATTGTCGGATACAATCTCCTTGGGGAAACCCTCCCTGGCAAACAGACTCTGAAGAAACTTGATGACTTCATGAGAGTTGGGATCTGTCATAAAATGGACCTCCCACAACCTACTGAAGTAGTCGGCAACTACCAGTTCGAACTTGAACTTATTGGGTAGAACATTGAAGGGTCCCACGAAATCGATAGCTAACTTTAACCAGGGACCATCTGGAACCTCTACTTGTTGTACAGGAGGCGAAACAATCTTTATAACCTTATTACTGGTACAACATGTCACACACCCCTCCACAACATCATTAATTTGACGGTCCATGGAGGGCCACCAATACACACAACGAATCCTTTTCTTAGTATTCGTCTGCCCAAGATGTCCCTCATGGCCATAATCAATGATACGAGGTCTCAGAGATTCGGGAGGGACAAACTTATCCCCCCGCATGATCAGCTCTCCACTCTCCAAGGTAAGCTCATCAGCGACCTTGGCAAAAGGATGAAGATCACCATCTAGATGTTTTTCCTTAGGCCAACCCGACACAATAAATTCCTGACTCTCTTAAGGACAGCATCGGACTCCATTCCACAAAACCAATCACGCTCAGTGAAACAACCAACACAAGCATCGACTGCGGCAATGAGGCACTCTTCATCTGCATTGTCGTCACGATCATGTTTTCCTAAAGGCAAAGGAGACCTTGAAAGAAAATCAGCTCGTGTATTTCTTCCACCAGGGATGTGTGCAACTCCAAAATTGTACTGCAACAGTTTAGAACTCAACCTAGCGATTCTGGGAGTGTGGTCTTTAACAATCCTACCCTCAAGGATGGGAATAAGGGGCTTATGGTCAGTAAGGAGAGTGAATGTCTTCCCCCACAAAAAGCATTTGAAACGCTCAACAGCCCAACAACACGCCAGCAATTCTCTCTCAATAACGGAGTAGTTTTTTTCACTCGGGCGTAAAGCTCGGGATGCGAAACCTACAGTGTACTCTTTACCCTGCTTGACTTGAGAAATCATCCCCCGAGGCCATCTAGACTGGCATTCCCGGCACCGTACACTGAAAGAGGGGGTCAAAAGGAGTAAGAATGTTGCATGACCCTAACTCTTTTTTTAATCTGTGAAAACTCTTCCTGACAGCAATCATCCCAGACAAACGTAGTTTTTCTCTTAAGGAGACCTCATGTGAACTGTCTTGGCAGCAAAATTGGAAGTAAACCGTGTAGAATTCACACAAACCCAAAAATGAGGAGACATGTTCTTTTGAGATAGGACATGGAGCATTAGAAATGGCCTCGATAAGACCCTCTCTAGGCACAATACCATCCCCAGAAAAGCGGTATCCCAGATATTCAATGGACTCAACACCAAAAACACACTTGAGCTTGTTAGCCACAATTCCCTTACACTCTAATCTCTCTAAAACTTTGGCAAGGTTTTTGTCATGCGACTCCTTGCTCTTTCCAGCCACCAAGATGTCATCTTGGAAGACCACCGTATCTGTGACACCCTCCAAAACCTTCTCCATAATGCGCCGGAAAACCGAAGCTGCCGAAGCTAGCCCGAACGGCATCCTTCTGAACTGAAATGTGCCAACAAGTGACACAAAAGCTGTCAAATGCTTGCAGACCGGATCCAGCTCGACTTGATGGTACGCCGAGGCTAAATCAATCTTGGAGAAGAACTTCGCACCAGCAAATTTTGAAAGAATGTCATCGATACGGGGAAGGGGATGAGAGTCTACCCAAATCTCCCTATTGAGGCTGCGCAAGTCAATGCATACCATGAGAGTCCCATTTTTTTTTACGCGAAACCACCAAGGGAGATAACCAGAGGGAGGACTCGATGGGCTCAATGACACCTGTTTCACACATTTTTTTAAAGTTCCGATGACAGGTCATCCCTGATGCTGAAGGGCACATTACGCAATTTGTGTTTAATAGGGACAGCCCCATCCTTGACTTTGATAAAATGCTTGAACCCTTTAATACATCCAAGCCGGTCTACAAAAACTTTCGGAAATTTCTTCGACCAGGAGGTTAAACACTCTCCTTCGGATTCTTCACCCACCACCGAAACTTGTTCTAGAGTGCCGGGTCTAAGTGTCATCCCGAACAACCCCTGGTGATACCAACCCAGAATGTTAAGGCCCTTCTTGGCCACAAACTTTCCCTTGGATGTGCCCGTCTTTAAAAACTAGGGAAGTTACAAAGAAACCCGTTGCACAAGTTACTAACTTGTGTAACGATATATCTGTAAGAGACCGTAGTTAGTGACAGATTCCTTACCTTAGAATATCCCCAGGCGTCAGGCTGGATCCGGAAAGTTTTTGCGTAGCAGTACCCTTGCGCGTCGGTAGGCGGCGTCGTGCGGCTCCGCGTCCGTCGTAGGCGTCGTGATCGCCGGGATGACGTCGCGGGCAATACTTAGACGCCGCCCCTGCGCGCTGGCGTCAGTTCTGTACACGACTTTCCGCGCCAGGAACGCAGAGCCATGCAAGAAGCTGACATAGGTGTCTGAAAAATACTAGGGCCCTGAAAGGGATGTCCTTAAGCCTAGAAATCAGTTCGCAGAACGGGGAGGATGGGTGGGGCGGTAAGGAATCTGTCACTAACTACTGTCTCTTACAGATATATCGTTACACAAGTTAGTAACTTGTGCATCTGAAAGAGACATGTTAGTGACATGTTAGTGACAGATTCCTTACCTTAGAATAGATACCCCCAGCAATACCCCGGTGGTGGGTCTGCGAACAAAGATCAGACAAGGAAGTCCTGGAGGACAGAACGGCCAAAGAAGCCGTCCCTCCGGACCTGACTGTCAAGGCAGTAATGCTTTGTAAACGTGTGCAGCGAGGCCCACGTAGCTGCCTGACAAATAACCGGCAGCGGAACACCGCGGCCCAAAGCCGTGGTAGCAGCCGTTGCCCTGGTGGAATGGGCCCGCAGCCCAACAGGAGGCTCCTTCTTAGCCAAAGAATAGCAGGTCTTGATGCACAAGGTAACCCAGCGGGAGATGGTCCTCTTGTGCACCGCCCGACCTTTTTGGCGCCCACGTAGCCAACAAAGAGCTGGTCATCCACCCGGAAGTGTTTTGTGCGGTCAATATAGAAGGAGAGCGCACGTTTTGGGTCCAGACGGTGGAGCCTCTCTTCCTCTCTGGAAGGATGCGGAGGCGGAAAGAAGGTGGGCAAAGTGATGGTCTGCCCAATATGGAAAGCAGTAACCACCTTTGGCAAGAAGGACGGACGCGTCCGAAGAACAACCTTGTCCGGATGAACAGACAGAAAGGGAGGTTTGCAAGATAGAGCCTGGAGCTCACTCACCCGCCGAGCGGAGGTGATGGCCACCAGAAAGGCTGTCTTCGGAGTCAGAAGACGAAGAGGACAGTTATGTAGAGGCTCAAAGGGAGCGCACATTAAAAAGGTAAGAACCAAGTTCAAGTCCCACTGAGGCATCACAAACGGAACAGGAGGGAAGAGGTGAGTAATGCCTTTTAAGAACCTGTTAACAGGGGACTTGAAAAGGGAGGGCTGATCAGGAAGCCTGAGGAAGGCCGAGATAGCACAAAGATAACCCTTGATGGTACCCAGGGCAGAACCCTGTTGGGCCAGAGAAAGAAGGAACAGAAGGACCTCAGAAAGAGGGGCAGAGAGGGGATTCACAGCCTTTGCTGTGCACCATGCCACAAATTTGTTCCACCTGCAGGCGTATACCACCTTAGTGGAGGGACGCCTGTCTGCCAGAATCACATCACAAACTTCGGGAGGCAAGTCGAAAGGAATCAACTGCCGCCGCTCAATCTCCACGCAAGCAGGTGTAGACTGGACAGGTTCGGGTGGAGGACCGTCCCCTGTTGCTGCGACAGAAGATCCTCCCGAAGAGGCAGACGGATCGGGGGATCTACGCTCATATTGAGTAGCTCGGGATACCAAACTCTTCGAGCCCAGTCCGGAGCCACAAGAATGACTTGGGCCCGGTCGTGCCGAATCTTCTTCAACACTCTGGGTAGAAGTGGTATAGGCGGAAAGGCGTTGAACCATCAGGAACATGCCCTGATGTTCCAGCCATGTCCAGAGGCGCAGAGCCTCCTGACAAAGGGTCCAAGACCCCACCCCGCCCTGTTTGTTGCAGTACCACATGGCGGTGGTGTTGTCTGTGAACACCTGCACTACCTTCCCTTTGACAGAGGGAAGGAATGCCTTGAGTGCAAGTCGGATCGCCCGGAGCTCCAGAAGGTTGATATGGAGCCGGGACTCCGCCGGAGACCAGAGGCCTCTGATCTCCGCCTCTCCCATGTGACCGCCCCATCCCAGAAGGGACGCGTCCGTCACAACTGTGTGCTCTGGCTGGGGAAGGGAGAGGGATCTGCCCATGACCCATTGCCGGTTCGAGAGCCACCACTGCAACTGTCTTGCAGTCCCCTCCGAGATCTGGACGTGATCGGACAGGTTGCCCTGGTGCTGCGCCCACTGGAGCTTCAGGTCCCACTGCAGAGCCCGCATATGCCATCTGGCATGATTGACCAGCAGGATGCAGGAGGCCATGAGGCCCAGCAGCCTCAGGGTCATCCGTGCCGAAACCCAGGATAAAGGCTGAAAGATCGGAATCATAGCCTGAATATCCCGGACTCGCCGTTCGGGAGGATAGGCCCGAAACTGCGTCGTGTCCAGAACCGCTCCGATGAAAAGGAGCTGTGGAGAAGGAATCAGATGCGACTTCGGCACATTGATGGAGAACCCCAGCGAGTGCAGGAGTTCGGCCGTAGTCTGGAGGTGGGAGACGACTGCCTGGGACGAGCCCGCCTTTAGCAGCCAGTCGTCGAGGTAGGGGAAGACTGAGACCCCTGCCCGGCGCAGATGAGCTGCGACCACCGCCATCACTTTCGTGAACACCCGAGGGGCACTGGTAAGGCCAAAGGGGAGCACGGTGAACTGAAAATGTTCGGGGCCTACCGTGAACCGAAGGTAACGCCGGTGGGCCGGCAGGACGAGGATGTGGAAATATGCGACCTGCAAGTCCAACGCTACCAACCAGTCTCCAGGGTCGAGGGCAGTCAAGACCTGAGCTAGGGTGAGCATCTTGAACTTCTCCTTCCGGAGGAAGCGATTGACGTTCCGGAGGTCCAAGATAGGACGCATGTCCTCCTTGTCCTTTTTGGGCACCAGAAAGTAGTGGGAGTAGCAACCACGCCCTACTTCTGGGGTCGGAACATGCTCGATGGCCCTCTTGGTCAAGAGGGCCGTGACTTCCTTCTGTAGAAGCACCAAGTGATCCCCTGACATGCGGTGGAATTGAGGTGGCATGGCTGGGGGTGGTCTCGAAGGGGAGGAGTAGCCCCTTCGGACAATGTCCAAGACCCACCTGTCCGAGGTGATGGTGCGCCAGTGGGGAAGGTGATGGCGGACCCTGCCCCTACTGGCGTGCCGTGCACCTGAAAGGAGGGACTAGGAGGGCTTGGAGGCCGCGGACGGGTTGGAGGTGGTGGCCTGACCCGCACGCTGGTTGCCCGATCCGCCACGGCGGAATCCACGTCCTCGGCCACGCGAAGACGCCTGCTGCGCGGGCCGGTGGCTGGGCTGCTGACGTGAAGGGCGCCCCTACCGTGGCCACGATAGGGGCGAAAAGCAGAAGTCAGCAGAGGCGTGTAGCAGAAAGGCCCAGGGACTTGGCAGTAGCCCGTGAGTCCTTAAAGCGCTCCAACGCATGGTCTGCTTTGGACCCAAAAGACCGACTCCATCAAAGGGCATGTCCATGAGAGTATTCTGGACATCCCCTGAAAAACCAGTGGTTCTCAGCCAGGCGTGGCGTCGGAGCGCCACCGTCGTTGCAATAGACCTGCCCAGCGAGTCGGCGGTGTCAAGGCCACAACGTATAGTGAATTTAGCCGCATCCCTTCCTTCCGCAATGGCGCGGGAAAGCAGTGTCTGGACCTCCTCAGGACACTGGGGCAAAACATCCGCCACCGAATCCCACAGGGAGTGGGTATATCGGCCCAAAAGACAAGCGGTGTTAACGGACCGCAAGCCAGCACTGGAGGAAGAAAAACCTTTCTTCCCAAACTGATCCAGGCGTTTGGATTCCCTATCCGGAGGGGCGGTAGGGAAGGCGGTTTGGGAAGCGGAGGCTTGGACAACCAAGCTCTCAGGAGTGGGGTGGACAGAGAGAAACAGGGGGTCGCCCGGAGCTGGGCGATGGCGTCGTGACACGTTCCGATCCACAGGAGCCCCTGTGTTGGGCTTGGACCAGGCGCCCAAGAGAACGTCAGTGAGGGCGTCGTTAAACGGCAGCACAGTCTCCGCAGAGGAGGCTGCCGGCTGAAGCACCTCTGTCAAGATGTTAGGCTTGACCGTCAAAGTAGGGAGTTGGAGACGTAAGGCCCCAGCTGCCCTACGCAACACCGTACCAAAATTGGCTCCCTCCTCCGTAGCCACGGGAGGAGACAGCATGCCAATGTCAGGGGAAGTATCCAGACCACTGGCCTCCCCTAGACTCTCTGTCCAGTCCTCATCGTACTGACAGTGTCGTGTCAGAGGGTCATCAGACCCCTCCCAGTCCAACTGGTCCTCCTCTGGTTCAAAATAAGGAGGAGGAGGGACAGTTGGGACCCAAGGTCCCATCGGCGCCGGAGCCGGCGTCAAGCGACGTCGGTCCGGAGCCGGAAGGAACTGGGGGACGACGCCGCCCGGAGCCCAGGGCGGCGTCGAGAACGGCACCGGAGACATCGGCGCCGGAGCCGGCGTCGAGCGACGTCGGTCCGGAGCCATGTCCGGAGCCGGAAGGAACTGGGGGACGACGCCGCCCGGAGCCCAGGGCGGCGTCGAGAACGGCACCGGAGACATCGGCGCCGGTGGAGGTGTCGTTAGGTCGACCGGCGTCGATGGGGGTTGTGGAGCCGGGATCGAGGCCGGGGCCGGAGCCGGGATCGAGGCTGGAGACACGGGCGACGCCGGGGCCGGAGCCGTCGGCGGCGCCGGAGCAACCCCATCAGGGCCCGCGGGGCCCGAAGGCGCACCGGAGGGGCCTGAAGGCCCGAAGAGGCGGGCCATGGCCGACAGGAATTCCTGCACTTTGGCCGGATCCGCCCCCGAACCCGGGAAGGGCGGGTATGGCGGGGGCGACTCCACAGGCATGTCCGGGGCCGCGGGGGCGGGGACGGTGCCGGGAGGGGCCTCAGCCGAGTCGCGAGACCGGCGAGCGAAGTCCTAGAGCGATGATGCTTTTTGGACTTCTTGTGTTTCGACTTACCGGACGAAGAAGACTTCGACGCCGACGACCGGTGTGGACTCCGCGATCGACCCCTGGACCTCTCACGCGACCGGGGCTTCCGCGGAACCGAGTGCCGGGCCTCGAGGAGCTTTCGAGACCGCTCTCGCAAAGCTTTCGGGTTAAGGGCCTGGCAGTCGGTACAAGACTCCGTGTCGTGGCCTCGGCCGAGGCAGAAGAGACACTCCCAATGCGGGTCGGTGACGGACATCATCCGCGCACAGGCGCCGCAACGTTTGAAACCGGGCATCCCTACGACACCTTGAGAGATGAAAAAACAGTGAAAAAATTCACCAAAAAGTATGGTCAAAAAATGACCAGGGCACTGCTCTTCCCGGATCTGCGCTTGCTGGCGCGGAAAAAGAAGAACTGACGTCAGCGCGCAGGGGCGGCGTCTAAGTACTGCCCGCGACGTCATCCCGGCGATCACGACGCCTACGACGGACGCGGAGCCGCACGACGCCGCCTACCGACGCGCAAGGGTACTGCTACGCAAAAACTTTCCGGATCCAGCCTGACGCCTGGGGATATTCTAAGGTAAGGAATCTGTCACCAACGTGTCTTTCAGATAAATCAATTCTCCTCCCTTCGTAGGAGACAGGACTTCTGTCTGGGGGACTGAGGGGTCTGTCCCCCAAGGCACTCCCAAACAACTCCTCGGTAATCAGTCATCCGCGCCCCCGAATCCACCAGCAGTTGCAGACACTTCCCATCCACCAACACATCTAATACAGGATCGATACAATCCTCGGAATCGTCTTTAACAAGCACAACAAAATCTGTACGCGAGCTGACAACTTCGCACACAGAATCACTCTTGGGTTCCTCAGAGTACACAACATAGATACTCCCTCGGAAACCACACATCTTGGCAAAATGGCCTTGTTTCCCACATTTGCGACAAGACGCATTCCTTGCAGGACACACACTCGAGTTAGGGAAATGAGATGGGAACCCACACTTCGTACACAGATTTTTAGAATAGGAACCTTTCTTCTCTGTTTTCATGGAAACAAACCTATTCCCCCTTTGTTCAGACTGCGGTTTAATTTTGTCTACCTGTATCTTCTCACTCATATCCTTATGATCCTTGACCGCACCCACAAGATTCTTCTGAGGTTTGAGCTCTTTAGGGGCTTTTTGAGACAGTTCAATGCTTTTTACAATGCTGATAGTTTCCTCCAGAGATGGGTTCTTTAAGGTGAGCAATTTCTCTTGGACCTTCTTGTCCCTACAATGCACCACAATTTGATCTCGTATGAGTTGAGAAGTGAAATGTTCAAATTCGCATTCTGAAGCAAGAATGCGCAAACCCGCTACATAAGACACTATGCTCTCATCGCTCTCCTGTTCTCTAGTAAAAAACTTGTGCCTAGCAACAACTAGACTACTCTCCACATCAAACTGTTTTTCCAGCTTGATCATACACATTTAATTCTTCTTCACCCTCAACTACAGCTAGAAGAGTTAAATGTTCCAAAACTGTTTGTCCCTCAAACCCCAGATTATGCTCCAAGATGAAACGCTTCCTCTCAGCGCTAAATCTTGAGCCCCCCATAGCACCTAGGTACTTTACGAATGCTCTATACCATACTTTCCACTTAACTGGTGGATCACCTGGAAGCTGTAAAAAAGGTGGGGGGGGTTGCACATTCTGCATAGTGAACACAAGTTAAGAAACGTACAATTTCTACACACTATTGGAAGTACCAAAGTCCACCTGCAAAATAAAAGTTAACACATAAAATTTCTATGTACTGTTGGGAGGATAAAAATCTACCTGCAAAGTAAAAGAATTAACACCAACACAATTCTGTCGAAGTCAGAATAGTCCACCTGTGAAATAAAAAGGTTAAGACTAGTGACGAATTGGAGCACAACCGCGTTGATATTGGACCTCCAATGTCTCCAACGAAAACTGTTAAGTTGCTGGACAACGTAGTTTCAGGAATGACCACAAGAGTATAGAACTCACAAAGGAAACAGTGATACAGCAGACACTTTGACTGTTCACCCTCAAGCTGATCGTAGGAGTCATAGTGTAGATCCTACTGCTGAGCCACTTGAAGGCAATGTCTCCTGCGCCGCTCCCCTTAAACAAAATGATAACTAGCTCCAGTCTTGCTGCGCCGCTCCGCTTGAACGAGGTAATTGCTTCTAACCACTGCTTCTACTGCTGCACTGTCGCTTGCCCAGAACGCGATTAGAATTATAGCCAGATAAGTGCAGTGAAGACTGCAGATAGACTGCAGCGCAATATTAAACAGCTATTCCCACGCCGCTTCTACCACTGTGCTGTAATCTCAGAGCGACAATGGAAAAGGGTGAGCCGCTTACCTCAAAACTAACACTGAATCCAGTTTCTGCCCCACAGTTCGTTTTCACGGAGTCCAGGTCTGAGCAGGAATAAGTAGACAGGAACGGAAAGAAAAAGAACAAGACAGCTTCTCGCTAGCCGCTCGCCGCTCTGAAGCGAGAGGTGAAGCGTGCAGAATGTGACGCTTCCCACAGTGGAACAGAAGACGTCTCCGTAACCAGGGAAACCTGTGATGACGCGCATGTGGTGACGGGCACTAGGTTGATTTCCGTCACCAGGGAAACTTGTTGTGACACGCACCACGTGACGCGCTGCTTCTCCGCTAACTCCTACGGAGATTCCACTGCGTCATCAGACCAGGAACACCTGCGCCACGGAAGGATCTCACCGCTCGCACACACCAGCAGACACGAAGACGAAATCATATGGCAAGGGACTCACAGCACAGGACAGAGTTTCTCACCTGCCAACAAGCGGAGTCTCTCCTTGACACAGCACAGCGTAACCTGACTGCGAATGCACAATGTCTTCCGAAATGCTCGTAGACAGCTTGCAGTCCGGAGAAAGACACCAAATGTTCACCCTCAATACGGCACTGCAAAGGAGGGCAAGATGAACTCAAAGTGGCGCACACAAGGGAGTGTGAAGGCCCACCTTTGTCTCGACGTCCGAATAGGGGTGAAACTCCGGAAAGCAGTTTGGAGAGAAAGATCACGGAGGCTGGGATCACAGGAGACCGCCAAAGCACACGTGGGTGGAGAGAGGAACAGTCAAACTCGTCACCAAATTTGTGGTGATTACACCAGACAGGTAAGTGTAAGAGCACATACTTTGACTGTTCGTCTCCACAGCTTCCAGGAACTGACAAGTTCTTGGGATTCAAACAATAGCATTCTATCACCATGACAGTGAGATCATAAACAGTACAAGATAAATTAACAGCATGCTAGAGGGAAACAAGGGAAACTACTACACAAGTGTTTTTTTTTTATTTTGTTTTTTGTAACAGGACAGGTAGATTTCTGAAGCATACAGTCCCTTGGGCAAGTTATTTTATAAATTATACAACCCCTTTTGAGTCAGACTGACACAGGTCAAGGGACTGAGACAGAGAGGGGAATAGACTTGACAGTAGGGAGGAAAGATGCAGAGACCAAAAAAACCTGCAGAGAAGGCTTCAGCAGCAGTGGCTAAGCAATAAGGAGGAAAAACTATCACTGTAGCAGAGGCGTACATTGCGTAATATCAGTGGAACATGAGGCATACTAGTGGGACCCACTACAGTGCGCCCCTCCCTCACCAGCACAGAATCATAAGGCGCTTCTGGAGACCTTGAAAACAAGGGAAGTTTGGGTCAGTGTTGGGACTGCCAATACAGAGGCTGATGAGGTGAGATGCCAGGTAACTGATTTCCTTAGTTAAAATGAACTTGCATGCCAGGTGAGATCACCCATTTAAGTATGATCTTTACATGGCAAAGTCACAACTACACTAGGTAAGTTAGCTACGAAGCCAAGAAAATCCTGAACCTTGACAACAACACTCCTAAGCGACCTTGAGGCGATCCCGGACACTACAAAGAGAAAAATGGAAGAGAGTCGCTAAATTCGAAGTAGGAACAACTATCTGCAGACTGCAGTTAACAAATGAAAGAAAATGGCTGCCTTGCTCTGCAGGGACAGGAACCAAGCAGCAGAGCAGTTGACATGGTTGTCCAGAATCTGCCAAACAGTCAGGAACCACTAAAAACAAGCAAAGGGATAGCGTTGATTTTGTTACCATAGATTTCAATGGCCAGATCTCCACAATCCGATAGGGTGGGACTAGGCACTATAAGGTCAGATGAGAGGCTTCAGGTTAATATGAGCCATGACTTAAGTCACATTGCCGAGCAATATTGTGAAGCAAGATTCCTGCTTTTGATCATCTGCAGGCAGCCTTTAGCATCCTGCACGTTTAGTTTCCCCTTCCCAGTTCCCCTCTCATTCGGATATCTTGTTCCCCCAATGCGAATGTTGCTCTAAGATGTGTTTACTCCCCAGCAGTTACAATTTCCTTGTGTTATTTTCTTGTTGCTGCAGTGCTCGCCAAGGCAGTTTTCTGGAGTAGATAAACACTCAGATCTACGTGACATATATACCTTCACCTTAGGGTGCTTATATATGACCGCTTTATCACAGTGACTGTCTTCACTGGTTTCTCCACTCATCCTAGGTACTTAACCTCCTAACTAGATCTCCCTTGTTATGCTGCCCCAGTGCCTGTGAGATCGTATGGCGTACCAGAGTTCATCAGGCTGCTGTGTCATTTCTCTCCCCTACCCCTCTCTTCCCCACTAGATGCATAGTTTCAGGAATGCTTACTCTGAGCTCTTAGGTTATAACAGTGTAACAGTTTGGGGCGCCTATCTGAATTCACCAGCGACCAGTTTTATTCATGACAAGGGTCTGTTAATGCCTCAGATGTAGTCAATGATAAGGAAGCTTGGGAGGCTTTCAAATACAGATCTGGAGTCAGCTGCCCTCTGGATGCAAAGACAGCATGCAATGGGGATGAAGGGCAGAGAAGGAGCTGGTAAGGTGACTCATCTCTGGATGGGTTTTATTCCTGGAAAATATTAGTTCTTGAGGACAGATAAATAGGGTGCTTCTTTTTAGCAGGGGAGGAGTAGAGTTGCAAACCCAGGATCCAAATGGATGGTGAAATCCCCAAGGAATGAGTTAGAACAGGCAGGGTATCCCTCGCCAAGTTGCTGGTACTGCCCCAGGTGTTCTATTATTTCTCTGCCCTGCCGGTCTCTCTACCTTTGCGTTTCTTTAAAGGAAATGAATACCTTTCTCTCTGACTTGTTAAGGGGCTTATGGAGGAAATGTGTGGCTTTACATAAACTATTTGCTCCTTTGGAGAGATGGGGTCCGGGTGCCCTGCTCTACTATGCGGCTGCCCAACTGCAGTGGCCCATGCGGTGGCTTACATCAAGACCCAATCCGGAGCGTACTTGTGCCCTGAGGGATCTAGGGGGTGAGGACATTCTGGACTGGCTCATGAGCTGGCGACTTGGGGCTCTGCAAGGGGTCGGGGGGGCTAGCTAGGGTGGCCAAATCCTGCTGGGATAAATATGCGACTCCCTGCAGCAGCCTGGTACTTTACGCGCCTGCCTTGCCGTTGTGGGTTCCCCCAGTGTTTGAGATTGCAGTTCAACAACACAAACACATGGATGGAGGCTATTGTTCTCACATTCAGAAATCTGTATGAACACCAACTCCGGCTGTCCTTGCAAGAGTTACGGGAGAGACAAAGGCCAATATTTGGCTTACAACGCCTGGGTGGCAGCCTTTGGGATAATGTGGGGGCCGGACAGCGCTGAACTGGCCACGTCCTTGTTGCTTCACGTGCTGTTAGGAGACAGAACTGGTAGGCGTGCAATCATGCTACTTTACGGCGGATTGCTGGAACTCCTTATGCCGTCTCCCTCGGACTTCAGGGACGGATGGATACGGAGAATGGTCCAGGAGCCAACAGATGCACAATGGGCGGCTTCTTAGGAGCAGGTGTGGGGTGTCTACAGCAACTCTCGTCTGAAATACACTCAATGTAACTATGTTAAGCAAACATATTTGACTCCAATGCGCTTACAGGGCATCTTTGACCGTTCCAGTGGGGGTACCCCCAATGCCCATGTCCCAAAGCTGATTTTTACCATATGGTGTGGGACTGCCCAGAGATTGCTCGGTACTGGTGGGCCGCTACTCAGGCCGTGACGGATGTTCTGGGCCATCCCCTGCAGTGTGATCCACTGTACTGCCTCCTCAGGCTGACCACACAGACACAAAAGGATACAAGGTCAGGTTTCTTCACCTGGCGTTCACACTATTGAAGCAACGTAAAACCCATGGCCTGGAAATCCTCTACCGCACCACTACTGGCACTCTTGCTGAAAGACATTCTTAAGTGGGCATCTGCAGAAACGGAGACACAGAAAACGCTGACTGTGCAACGAGAGTGGTGCCCCAGGTGGATGCTTACATTACTAACGTACAGGCGAAGGCAGACGAGAGACCTCTCAGAGAGCAGGGCAGGTGCTCACGCCTATCTGTTGACCTGCTGGTAGAGTAAGACTAGATACTATGGAGTCCCCAGTGACACTGTAAAGCGGACATCTGGAATAGGCCTCTGTCTGCGCAGTTCCCTTTGGGACACCCCTTAGGATGAAAATTCCAGCTGTCCCTCTTTGGGAGTCCATGTATCTTCTCCCCTGGATTAGACAGTGAGGTACTAGTTGTCCCGACTCTTCCCGTCCCCTCTGCCTCCTCCCCACCCCTTCCCCATCAGACATTATCCTGCATTTAACCCACTGTGCACCTCACACAGACCAATTTAGATTTGTTCTGCAAGGTTGGTTATGCTACATTACAGTTCCATCTGATACACACATCCCTTCCCAGAGTCTTCATGCGGTTTCCCTTCCATCAGGCTCTCTTTTGGTCTTGGGAAGGAGAAGAGGGACATTTATTGATGCTTTCGCTATGTTGGCTAGGTTATGCAGGTTGCGGATATACTGTTTACTGCCTGATACTATTGAACTGACTGTGGCATTTGCATTTATATTTAAATTTCAATAAAGACCTACTTGAAGGGTAAAAACGGAAAGTGATAGAACATACAAGACACACATAGTAGAAGGGCACTAATCTATGAATAAATCCACCCCCTCCCAATCCGGTAGGGAATTTCCTTGTAAAGTATGGTACCTTAATGCCCTAACAAGAGAATAGTGATGCACCACGCTGAAACAGTGGTTCTTAACCGGTGGGGGTCCGTGACTGCTTAGAAAATCAAATAACATTACCAGATAAATAAAGTGAATATAAATAAGAGAAGCAGAACTGAATTTTAAAAGTTGTGTAAATGTGAAGGAATTTGAAATTTTGGCTGTTTGTCAGCAGACTGTGGCCACACGCAGTTCAGGATTTTGGACCCACACCACACACACACACCACACACACACCACACACACACACCACACACACCACACAAAGTCCCTTGATGCATAAACAATACCATCGGTACGGTTCTCTTTGAAGTCAATGCCTAGATGGCTAGTCATTTGTGGATCTAATCATAACTCTAGTATCTTTATTGCCCTTAAGATATTGTATTGATTGATGTATGATCCCCCTGAGATCAGGTTGCTACCATTCTGCCCCGAGGAAGACCCCATTCAAATCGCATCTAGGGGTGGAAACATCGACTTATTGGTCTTAATCAGGTCTGCATTCGATGCTGGTCACTGAGAAATCGAAACTACTACTTTGATTGGATTCTATCTTTGCAATTCTGTCAGAATGATTAAGGCATCTATAAGTTATGCACTCTGTATTATGTTTATCTTGCGGAATCTCCACAAACGGCCGGAATCTCCACAAACGGCCGGAATCTCCACCTCCGGGCCGGAATCTCCACAAACGGCCGGAATCTCCACCACCGGGCCGGAATCTCCACAAACGGCCGGAATCTCCACCTCCGGGCCGGAATCTCCGGCCCGAGTGCGGACATAAAGTTAGTATGAGTAAGTGTATTCTGTGAATACCAAAATGAGTAAGTGTATTCTGTGAATACCAAAATGAGTAAGTGTATTCTGTGAATACCAAAAGGTACTAACTTTACGTTTTTGACGTAAGTTAGTTCTGTGAATCAGGCCCAGAGCCTTGATTACCCTAGCTCCATGGGAATATAGGGTGCCACATGCTTTATCTTGCCATTGGAAATTGAATACCAAAAATTAAGATGGTATCCTAGGATTGATTTGTGGGAGCAGTGCAATTGCCTCAAACAGAATATAGTTTGGGCGATGGGTGGCTTCAAATGAATTTAGAAAAGCTCCAACCTTCCCATTAAAAATAAGTTTGGATTAATTTTTTGCTTGTGAACTAAATAAAATATGTCTTCATCAATTGTGCATTTAGCTGAGGATAGGTAGTTTCCATATTTTTGTGCATTGTTTTACGGTTGAAATTATCGGAATTGGTAAGGACGGCGGCGCCCTGATTCCAATAAGGACTCAGTGGGGGTCCTCAGATTCCAGTCAAAAGGTTACGCACCACTACCCCAAAGGGAATACATGTTTCCTACAGGACACTCACCCATTGACACAAGATACCGGAGGACTTTGGTCAGAAACGTCCCTCCCCCCAATCTATTGTCTCAATCAAAAAACAGAGGGGTGTTTGGGATCCTGACAGCACAAAGTGAATGTGGGGTGCTCCATACGGAAAACCGTTCCTGATGAGGAGAGGTGGATATTGCTTAAGGGTCTTCGGAGGGGTATATAGGTCTCAGCAGAAGTGTATGACCCAAATCATGGCCAGGAAGAACTTCTTTACCATACAAATCAGAAACTGCCCCAACACAAACAGGCCACCCATTACAGGAGGGGACTGAAACCTTGTGTTGAACAGGGACAAGGAGAATTTGAGCTCACGATATGGATATGGGGTATGATGAGGTTAACTCAACAGGGGAGGAAACAAATATCCGAGCTAGGTTCAATAACAGTGTTGAGATTACACATCGAAGAATTCGATTTTTCACATTCTATGGAACCCACAAATCTAAAGCAAAAATATGTTTTTAGACCAAACACTGACCTAGAACCTCTGACCATGGGGTGAAGCCCCTACAGCAGAGATCTTCAATCTGTGGGGCACGACCCCCAGGGGGGCAGTGGCATCCTGAGAACAGGGGCACGCATTCCCAGGCCTCACTTCTGCCTGGAATTCAAAACGTTTGGTTTTGGAAAAAGACAACCGACAATAGTCCCGGGACGGTTAATTCCATTCCTTAAAATGCTTCAGCTGAAGTTTAATTAATTGAATCCCCTGTGATGTGAAAGAAAGAATCGGGGCAGACAGCTAAACATTCCTTCCATGCAAATGTGTGCTATGAGTTAAACCGCACATGTAAAGGATGCTTGGGGGCCAGTTCTGGCTTTATTTGCTCGAATCACTCCAAGCATTGTGATGGCAAATATTTGTTTTTTGAGTGCTAGTGCAAAGAGTTAACTGGGCTGTGAAGTGAGCGCTTTTAATCGTAATTGTACTTACACCTCGCTTAGTACACCTGAGGAGGTTTTGAAGAGGCAGTTATGTAAAAAAAGAAATTGCATTACTTGCGTCTGGTATTACCAAAATCTACATTTTGGAAGCACCATTTTATTGCAAAACTATTTGCACATTTTGTAGCAGTCTATCTTATACTGTGTGTAATACAAGTGTAGAATAATGACTTGCACATTTACAGTGCTTTCTATCACAGGCTGGGACCTCATAGCACTAAAAATGCACAAGTCACTATTCTCCACTGCACCAACCAAATTTAATTCTGTGGCTCTCTGGTTACACACAGACCTGTGCAGTGCATTTACTAATAGAGGTTTCATAATGTACTATAGTGCATTACCCACGGAGTAACAACTTTTGAAAATTTATTTTTCATTTAAGTTACCCATTATTTTATGTGTAGCTACCGGATGGTGAAAGACCTAAACAACGAACAAAATATTTTGGGCTGGTTTATGAGAGGCTTGTGCCGTTTGAGCGTCACTTTTTTTGAAGCTCCGGCAGCGCAAGCATCTCAATTATATCTGAGGCGACGCAAAGTCACCCTGCATAGCTTTGCATGGCCTCATAGATATGGAATAAGACAAAGCAGCGCAAGCTACTGTGCTGCCTTACTCAGAATCAAGGAGGCCTTCCATGTGCATTGCGGTGGGTGTTCCCACGCAACACCCATGGATTTTGACGCTGCCCCAGATTCACAAAATCACGTAAACCTAAGGCAGCATCAAAACCTTACACCTCCCCACAGCAGGTGTAACAAGGAGAAAGGTTTTCATTTCTCCACGTTTTTTCCCCCTCTTCATGTGTGCTGCATTCTGTAGCACACATAGAAAGAGGAAAACACCTCTCTGGATTGTTTTTGTGCAGGAATGTACCTCTTCCTGCACAAAAACAATCTTGCCTACGTTATTGTTAGGCAGCAATTTGTGCGACAACGCAGGGGGAAAGGACAGGAATGCACCGTATTGCATAAATACGGTCCTTATGCATAAAATATTTTGACAGGGGTTTTCGGCATAAAAAAGTTTGAAGACCTCTGCCCTACAGGTTCATGCTTCAATATCTGTACCAGAGATTGGTGAGCTTCTGGTCCAGATTAAGATTCAATTTGGAGCGTTAATGGTTCCCTTGTTCAGGACTAAGTTGTCAGCAAAGACATTTCATTACAAATTAAAGTATCTACCACTTAATGACACTGGGGAATGTAGCTTGGCTCTACTACGGGATATTTTGAAGGAACTGATCCAAGGGACATGCATAGCTGAAGATGCTAGGTTAAAGAGAATTAGAGACTGAGTCATGAAGGATATTCACAGGGAAATAAAAGCACCAAAATACCACCGCATGTAAGCAAAGTCACAAATGTTAACATTTATGAGCCAATTACACTTAATAGAATAACAAAGATGATAACTCATTGGCTAAAGTCAAGAAACAAATTATAAATGGGGAAAATTGGGCATGGCAAATGCTGGTGGCAAAGTTACAAAAGGAGCAAGCCAAATACTTTATTACAAGGGCTAGAGAAAAAATAGACTAAAAATAATAATGCACGACAAGGACAAAATCAAGTTATTCATGGAAACAAATGTCCAAGCTACATTTGAGACCACATGTGATGTCAACCAGTGAGAAGTATTAAAGTGAATCTTTAAAATCCAGCATTTACTACACAGCCTGCAATAAGTCTATCAAATTGTTAATACACACATCTCGCTGTTACCATCTGAGCCACCTCGTACCACCCTACATCCTCTGGATTCTAAAAATCCTGAAATTAAGCTCCGGCATAGCATATCTGAACTTTCTGGTAAAACATCATGATAAGCAGGACACTTTCTAGCATCTGACAAATGTAATTAGCTGTATTTTCACAGCAATACATGCTGAGGCAGATGCAAACTTCTTATCTTCTCAGATAGGAGACATGACAAGAGAGAAACAGGAAGGAGGAGAATCTGAAAGGCAAAGAAATGAAAACGGCAGATCGCAGGAAATTAGTGAAGAGCAAAATCAAATAATAGTCCATTTAAAGATAAATATGAGGGTTAACACATTTCTGCACAAAAATACAATTAATTCTAGGAGGCCTAAGCCACGAAAGGTTTTAAAGGCAGTTCTTATCTGTTTTAAATAGTTGCAGTACTTATGGGGTTAGATTAGTTGACAGATATGCAGTAACGAAATGGTTACTTACCAACAGGAGTAGTTTTGCAGCCTGAAGAGTTTTCTTGATTCACATGCTGTGCATTTATTCCCCCATCTAGTGTTTGGGTCCTGAAGCATGTTTGTCCTTCTCTCTTTTTTGTTGTTGTGAGAGTCAGACCACCATTTGGTGTTAAGTCTATCCCTTGTGCCAAGCCAGATGGTGCCCTGGAAGTTGCTCTACGTAGTCACCATCTTCAGAATCTTTTTCTTCTTCCTCTTGACTGGTTTGGAATTTTCTTGCCTTGAAGTGTTGCTCAGCTTTCCTGTTTGCCTCTTCCCCTATTTACGGGGAAGTGGTTGGGTCACATGAATCCAGAAAACTCTCCAAGCTGCAAAATTACTCCAATTGATAAGTAATCATTTCATTTTGCTGCATGAATCCTTTTCTGGACTTACATGCTGTGCATCTGATTATATAGCGGTATTTCCTTCCTTTGGTAGACTGGGCTAAAATGTGGATGTGTTGGCAAACAGGTGTTGAAGTACTCTGTCTAATCCGGGCTTCCTTGTTTATCTGGATGTCCGCACAGTAGCGTTTTTGTGAAGGTGGGGGGGGGGATGACCAAGTCACAGCCATACAGATGTATGTTTGTTAAGAACATTAGTGTTGCACCCTTCTTCCTGGTTGAGTGTGCCCTTGGGCATGTGGGTAGAGGCTTTGGAGTCCTTGTGCAGTTGGTCTGCATAGTCTCCATTATCCATCATACGACTATCCCCTTGGTCACTGGTGTTCCCTTGTTTGCCCTGGCAAAGGAGACGAAGACTTGGTTCCCTTTCGGAATGGTCTGTCTATTGTCAGTGGTAAATGAGTGCTCTTTGCATGTCCATTGTGTGTAGCGCCTTCCTGTATGTACTACTTAAAATGCCAATAAAATGTAATGTGGAAAAAAAACACAAGACTGGACACAGGGGCCGATCCAACTCCAACTTGTGCATTGGTTCAAATGGGTCTGTCATCAGCTATGTGAGCACTGTTTTAAGGTTCCTCATTGGTGTTGGTGATGCCCTTGGTGGTGCTACTCTTCGATCTTTCAAGGAATCTTTTCACTACCAGGTGTGTGAAGAGCCCGCTTCCTGTTGAATGTCTGGTGTAGGCCACTATTCAGGCCAAGTGGACCTTTAGTGAAGCGTAGGTCAGGCCACTGTCCAGTAGGTGGTTGAGGTATGTTAGCACCGTACTGTGCTCAGTTCTAGTTTCCATCATCTTGTTGTCCCTGCACGAGTGAATGTGCCTGCTCAACTTCAGTGCAGCACTTCCTTGTGCTTGGCTTTCTAGCCTCTTTCAGGATTACCATTCTCCTGGGGGGTTGCTGAGGATGTCCAAATTCTAGGTATTCAGGACCAACGCTGCTAGGTTGAGTGGGGCTGGTTCCGGGTGGCACACGCTTCCATTTTCCATAGTTAACGGATCCTGTATTGCTTTGATTTGAGCCATCTGTCCTTGGGACATCTCCAATAGGTTTAAATACGAAGTCGGTCTGGCCCACTGCGGGGCTACGCGTATGAGTGATGTCCCCGGTTGTCTGGCTTTGATCAGTATCCTAGGATCAGGGGAATCGGCGGAAAGGTGTATGCAAATCTGCCTGACCAATCTATCGACAGGGAATACCCCTTGGATTGGTGGTGTGGGAAACTGGATGCAAAGTCTCAACATTTTGTGTTTTCTGGACTTGCAAATAGGCCTATGCTTGGTTTGTCCCAACATTTGAATATGCTGCCCAGTACCTCCTGTTTTATCTCCCATTCATGGGAGGTGTTTCTCGTCTGCTCAGTCTGTCTGCCTGTGTGTTCAGCTTCCCCGGGAGGTGAATTACCAGTGTTGTGTTCCTTTGGACCTCCCATTTCCATATCTTCTGCACTAGTCACAACAGTGGGAAGGACTTCGTTCCTCCCTGCTTGTTGAGGTAGAACATAGTCGTCGTGTTGCGAGTGTGGACTAGTACTGTCTGCCCCTTTTTGTGCACTTGGAACGCTTTCAATGCTAGGAAAACTGTCTTTAGTTCCAGATAGTGTTTCACGGCATCCGTAGGACTCCAGAGTCCTCTGTCCTTCAGGAAGTCCATACGCGATTCCCAGCCTCTGTGGGATGCGCTAGTAGTTATGGTCACTGTGGGGGATTGGTGCTTTATAAGGTCTCCCTATCCTCACATTGCCGTGTTCCATCATTCCATTTCTTGTTGCACCGTTACTGTAGCCACCACTAGATCCACCCAACTTCCTGTGACTTGTGACCATCCAGTGCAGATCCATTCCTGTATGCGGCGCATGTGCAGTCTCATATGAGGGAACTACATGATGCCATCATGCCCATCAAGTTCATGACATTTCTTACTTTCAGGGACTGCTCCTTCTGGTAGAGGTGAATTAGCTCTGCAGCGGCTATCTTGCTCTTGGAGACTAGCTATGCCCGTGCCGTTCAAGGATCAGGGTTGCTCCCAGGAAAACTTTCACCTGTCCCAGGTGTGGTGATGATTTCTCGTTTATGGTGAAACCAAGTCGCATCGTGGCAATTACTGCTTGCATGTCTTCATTGCATTTTCGCTAAAACTTTGCCTTTACTAGCCAATCCTCCAAATATGGATAGACATGGATACCCGGTCTAATTAAGTGTGCTGCCACTGTCGCTCAACAATTTGTAAACTTTATCCCTGGTGCAAATTTTATGCCAAATGGTAGTACGCTGAATTGGTAGTGTACCCTGTCCAGAACGAATCTGAGATAAATTTGGTATACCTGGTTTATTGGCTTGTGCAGGCAGGTGTCCTTCAGATCCAAGGTGGCCATGTAATCTCTCTTCCTCCGGAGTGGGATTTCCTCTTGTAGAGTTGTCATTATGAAGTGTATAGTCCTTATGAACTTGTTTAGATACCGCAGGTCTAGGATCAGCCTCGGTGTCCAGTCTTGTTTTGGCACTAGGAAGTACAGCGAGTAATTGTCCCTGCCTGCCTCTCTTGGAGGAACCCCCTCTATGGCTTAATTTGTTATGAGTTCTTAGACTTCTTTTCGCAATTATTTAAGTTTCAGTACCTTTAAGGTTTTTTTCTCTTGGAAGAACATGAGGCGGTGACCTGAACTCTATGCAGTACCCAGGTCTTTTTTTTTTTTGATAACCAAATTTTTATTGTTTTCAAACCGGTGAAACAAATCAGCAGCTACACAGAATTCATCGAATCTAATACATTCCAGTATGCAATGCATCCCACGGTCACCAACCCCAAAAGACTTGCACAGAGAGGATATGGAGTCTGGTTATTCACCACCCCCACATTACCCAACCACTTCCCCCACACTCTACGATACTTTTGCCGCACCCCTTGGCTATGTAAAGGGCTTTTTCTTGGGTCGCACACCAGTCCACCCCCTACGCCATCTCCCCAGGTCAGGTGGATCAGGGCTTTTCCAAGCCGCCGCTATGTCCCGCTTGGCCACAATCATAGCTGTGTTAAAGAATAACTTTTCGCTCCTGGTCCCATCCAGCCCATCCGTGATCCCCAATAATGAATGACGTGGCTCATGCGGAACCTCCCAACCCAACACCTCAGTAAGTTCTACCTCAATGGACCTCCAAAAGTGCTCCAAACGTGGGCACAACCAAACCATGTGGATGAAGTCCGCCGTGGCATGAGCACATCTCGCACATAACGCATCCGGGCGCAAGCCGCAGTACCCAGGTCTTAATACGTTTAAAATCCATTGTCTGAGTTGATGGACCCCCACTCCTGGAGCAACCCTCCTATTCTGCCCCACTCCCCCTGCCGCCTCTGGTGTCCTGTGGTGGGGCGAGTCACTTGCTTGTTGATTACCCACCCCTTTGCGCAATGGCCTCTTCCTCGACAGGGATACCTGGCTGGGTGTTGCCATTGCTGGTGTGTTGGCTGCTGTGTCGCCTGATGAGCAAAGCTTTGCTCATCAGGAGGGGGCCTCAATGTCTGCCTGCTTGTACTCCGAGGATCCTGAAGGCCTTGAGGGATTTATCCAACTCCTATTTTCTCTGGAGAAAGGCTGCCATTTCAGCCATGAGCCTTTGTTTTCTCCGTTCAACCTTGAGCACCCTTTGTTTGGTATTGTGCAGGAGGCATTTTCCTTTTCGGCGACAGTGGCTTCCTTGCCTTTGTGTCTTAGCTCTTTTCCTTTGCTACCTCGCGATCACCAGCTTGCGTTGAGTACCCCCATCAGTGTCCTTCGGTTGGGACACGCGCAGCTCCTTATGTTTGTCCTTACCTACAGTCGTTTGGTGTTTCGACACCGATCCTGCTTGAGGACTCAAAGCGTGAGAACAGCGTCTGAGCCTTTCGGCAGATTAGTTACCTTCTGCCTCTTTGGCATCCGCTGTGGTGATCTCTCTCCTCACAAACTTCATAGAATCCAACTCAATCCTCGACACTTCCCAATACGAATTCCGCAGCAGCAACAGCACCGAGACTGCCCTCCTAGCCGCCACGGACGACATCGGCACCCTCCTCGACCAAGGCCACACAGCTGCCCTCATCCTACTAGACTCTCAGAAGCCTTCGACACTGTCTCTCACCGCACACTAACCTCCAGACTCCGCGACGCCGGCATACAGTGAACTGCCCTAGACTGGATCCGCTCCTTCCTCACTGGCCAAACTCAAAGAATAAGACTCCACCCCTTCCTCTCCGAACCCACAGAGATCAGCTGCGGAGTACCCCAAGTATCCTCATTCAGCCCCACGCTCTTCAACAACTACATGGCCCCGCTCGCTACCATAGTCGGAAAACACGGACTCAGCATAGTATCCTACACCGACGACACCCAGCTCATCCTCTCCCTCACCAAGGAACCAGACATCACCAGACACAGTTTCCAGGAAGGAATGAAAGACGTTGCATCATGGATAAGCAGCAGCTGCCTGAAGCTCAACTCGGAGATAACTGAAGTCCTCGTCCTCGGATCCACCCCCTCTACATGGGACAGCACCTGGCGGCCCACCGCCTCGGCAACCCTCCCACACCCACGGACCACGCTTGCAACCTTGGCATCATACTCGACTCCTCCCGCACCATGAACCGACAGGTCAACGCCGTATCTTCCAAGTGCTTCAATACCCTCTGCATCCTCCGCAAGACCTTCAAATGGATCCCCCCCCGAATCCAGAAAGACTGTCACCCACGCACTCATAACCAGCAGACTGGAAAACGGGAATGCCCTCTACGCCGGAATCAACAAATCTCTACTCTTCAAACTCCAGACCATCCAGAAAGCCGCAGCTAGACTTGTCCTCAGCATCCCATGACAAGACCACATCACCCTGCACCTACGAGACCTCCACTGGCTACCTGTCGAAAAGAGAGTGACCTTCAAGCTGTCCACTAACGCCTTCAAATCCCTCCACAACACCGGACCCCAATACCTCAACAAAAGAATCTCCTTCTACGCACCCAAGAGAAACCTCCACTCCGCCGACCTTACCCTGGTCGAAATCCCATGCATCCGCAGAGCCAGAGCGGGAGGAAGAGCCAAGTCCTGGAACAAACTCCCCTTCAGCATCAGACAAACCCCCACACTGCAAGCATTCAGGAAGAGCCTCAAAACCGGTCTCCTCAGATGAGACGGAGCTGCTCTAACCCCCCCTCCCTCCCTCTACCCCCAACGCCTTGAGACCCTCAAAGGTGAGTAGTGCGCTTCACAAATCCCTGATTGATTTGGCATCCAGCTCGCCTCCCAGCGCTAATTCAGCCTCCTCGATGTGCTGCTCATCTTCACTGGATAGTCCAAGTTCTGTCAGGGATTCTTGTATCTTGTGTGTGCTAGCCATGGTATCTTGAGTGTCGTCACAAATTTGGCTCAGACTTCGCAATCTTTCAGCAGGCACAGATTGCGGACCTCGTGTGGATCCCTCTGCACAAACTTTGGGTGGCAGTTGAGGCAGAACTTAAAAGGGGCATTTTCAATGACCCTCTGCTTCCTCTCACCTCTTAATTCTCCAGCAACGTGGGTGTTTCACTGGCTTGGTCCCCAGTATGGGGTCGAGAAGGCTCCCCTTCTCGGTTTCTTCTGTTCTTACCATGTCATCTGGTGTTCTTCAGTGTTTTTCTGGCCTTTGTTTTTTCAGAGAATTCTTTTGACCGTCTCCATCATGGTTCCAGACCCAACAGCGGAAAAAAGAATCGGAAGATGGCGACCACGCACAAGAACTTCTGGGGCACAGTCACTTAAAGGTGGACTTACTAACCACCAGATGGTGGTCACAACACCCAAAAAAAAAGAAAGAAAAAAAAAGGAGAAACAAGTCTTCGTACCCAACCACTAGATGGCAGAATGGATGCACAGCATGCAAATCCAGAAAAGGTTTCATGCTGAAAAAGTTTAATGTTCAAGTCAGACCATAAGGAAAATGGAAAATTCAGGGAGATTTAACCTTGCGATTATCAGGGAGATTTTTACATTACGTTGGCAACAGAGCTCAGCAACATTTCGGTGAGGTCTATTTTCCTATATGATTCACTAAACAACCAAATCTCTGGTGTCTGAAATTAAGGGTTCCAGCTCGTAAAATCCCCATACTCCCGCTACGTATGTAGCCATAGTCTGACACTTGCTTTAATAGAGCATCACCATTCCCTTGGTACAATTCATTAGCAAACCTACTAGTCAGGATATATGATTTCTTATGATTAACCTTGAGCTTCAAGTCTTTCATAAAAGAGTAGAAACAATCCAACAGAATTTGCAGACCATTTGCGGTGCAAGATAAACGCACTGTCGTCTACACAAAGCAGTACAGGGACCAATCGCTCACCAATTTTAGGAATATTGAGGGTTGACTTTAAAAAGGCATCCAGTGCATTAATATAAAATAAAAATGAGAAGGGGCCAATATACAGCCTTGTCTAATCCGCTTCATACCTTGAATAGGGAAGGGGGGGGGGGGTCTAGTCACCATCCTGAGAGTATCGAATTCTCATTGAAGTATCTTGGTGCAACCTTTTCAGGATCATTAGGGGGGCAGGATTAATTCCGGCTTGCTCCATAATGTCCCATAATTTATCTCTATTCACTAAGTCAAAGGCCGAGGAGAGGTCCATGAAAGCCATGGCTCCTCTCCTGGCCTTGACATATTTGCCTAGATTGAGGGACAAATTTAGAGCTTGTTCAGAAGTGCCCAGGCCTGGACGGAACCCGTATTGGGCCTCCGTAAAGAAGGGTCTATCTAACGCCCAATCTTCCAATCTCCCTAGAATCACCCTCCCAAAGATTTTTGCAGAGGAATCAATAAGTGAGATGGCCCAGTAATTTGACAGGTCATTTTTATCTCTTATCTTATAGACTGGTATGGTCCCAGATTTCCTCCAGGAATCAGGTGGACCTGCAATAGCTAGAGCTCTAAATACATTAGTAATTAATGGTGCCCATAGGTCTAGGTTGTACTTAAAAAGCTCGGCTGGTAACCCATCTGGGCCGCTGCACTTCCCCACTGTAATCGTTTTACTAAAATTCACCAAATCCTCGGAACTAGAAACAGTCTCTAACCGATCCAAAAAAGTTGCATTTCTCCTTTGAGGTAAAAATCTTGGTGAAATGAGAAACCCCATCCTGTTCTAAAAAATATGCTATCGGTCCCTGAAGATGTTTTTTGGGTAAGAAAAAAAAAAAAAGGACAGGTCACTATCTCCCAAAAGGCTTTATCATCTTTAAGGGAGGCTGCACACTCCAGATCCTCCCATGCTTTAGCCCTTATTTACATTTTCCTTTTATTGATTACATTAGTATAATTCCGTTTCGCTGCTCTAACCGCAATTACATCACGCAGGATTTTATTAGTTGTTTGTTTCAGGAGTTTATATGCCTTAGTACAATCCTTACTAAACCAAGAGTGAGCTGGACACTCAGATCGGGATTTAACAACTGAAAAACTCAGAAATAGAGGTGCAAATTTTGCTGAAGTTATCCAGTACCACCCTTGGTTCTGCGTTATATACGATTAGGCATTATTATGCAGTATTCTGCAGTAAAGACCTTGGTTAATATCACGCCAACATGCTTGACTTATGTTTTTTGAACTATGCAGCAACCTTCGAATGCGAGTGCCCTACACATTGAGGTATAGATTATCTGGGATGTATGTGTTTTGTTCTTTTAATCGTCAACTGCATAACATATGAAGAAGCAATTTACTCAGAAGTTGTGTCTGCTCGGCAGACAAGCTGCAAACATCTCTTGGCAGTTCTAGTCATAAGCACTAGTAGTGACACATACACAATTATTGGGTCTTTTTCACTTACAACCAACTAGCAGAGCAGGACTTCATAATTATATTGAATTAAAACCATTGAGCCTGTTGCATCGCAATATGGCTTCTGCTATGGCTATTTAAGGGTACTTTACTAAACGAGGAACCAGAAAAAGGCAACAATTCTTAAGTGTCATACACTAAGTGTCACTAAGGACTTCATGTCCACTGGATCAAGGTCATGCCTTGACTACCATAGAGTTAACTATGGGCATCAATTTAATAAAATGAGCATAGTGGAAGTGCCATCAGAGTCTAACTATCTTGTTAACATCAGAGCGTTAACTTCTAGTCACACCCTTTGTCTCTCAACATCCACCTATAAGAGGGGCAGGTTGTGTACACTACAGAAAGCAAACCAGGTTCAGCGTTGTTTTTGTTCTGTTCCTTCTGCTGCCTTTAGGACAGACTATAGGTTACATGGACAGTGCTGGGATGTGCCAAGAGCAAGCCAGAGATAGCAGCTGCCACCCCTAAATGATGTCCATCGAGTTAACAATGACAGATGTAAAATGAAAATTCCCAATCAACAGTTTTCCACCACTTTTCTCTTGTTTGTGCCCTTTTCGCACCAACATTTTTCATTGCTTTTTCTGTTTTGTGCCTTCGTTTCACCACCAATTTCCACTGCTCTTCTCTCGTCTGTGTGAAAAAGTGGCAGAGAAAAGAGCACAAACAAGAGAAAGCAGTGAAAAACAAGGGCAGTTTGTGCATGTCTCCTGCCTCTCCCGCCATTTTCGGCTCCACCACCCTTAATCCCACCCACCACTCTTACCTGCTCCTCACTGCTCAACCTTTCCTGATCCCACACCCATTCCACGAGCCCAAGCCTCCAATCCCCTCCCAGGGAATACTTAATGGCTGCAGCAGCATAGACCAACTATTAAGCAGGTGTACAGATCTAGTCTCCCCACACTTGGAATTTACCTGCGACCAGTCCTTCAACTGGTCGAAGCCCTTTCAGATCCAGCTCCAGACCCTCGAGGCTCACACCTCGCTGTTTTGAAGCTCCTTTTCACCACTATTCCTTTTATTTTGTGCCCTTATTTACTTCTCCCATTTGTGTCCTTTACTACCATTTCCCTGCTTTCTCTCATTTGTGCCCTTGTTTCACCACTGTTTTTCACTGCTTTTTCCCTCATTTGTACCTTTCTTTCGCTGCTTTTTCTTATTTGTGCCCTTGGCTCCACCACTGCTTTGCACCTGCTGTCACCTTTCTCGCCCTTTTCTGTTCCACCCTCCCCTCCTCTCTGGGCTGCTTACCTGCTCAACCTTTCCTGAGCCCCTACCACCACCCCATGCGTATCGCCCAGCTGCTACTTAATGGGGGAAGCGCAGAGGATGCATGCATCAGGCGGCAAAGACATGTCAAAGGAAAGCCTGTCTGCGCCCATCCATACCAAAAGGAATCCTGGTCCACCCCGATCCACCACTGCCCAGCAATGCTCTTCCACACCCTGTACTAGCCACCCCTGATCGAGCTGCTGCTGTGCCGCTCAACACAGCAGAGAAAGGGCCTTCACCAGCATCTCCTGCTGCTTCATCTGCATCCCCACTATTCCAATACCCACCACGCCCACACCATCAGCACCCAGAATACCACCCGCTCAAGCACACTCAAATACACACACACACACACACACAAATCCACACACACACACACACTCAAATCCACACACACACACACACACACACACACACTCAAATCCACACACACACACACACACACACACACACACACACACACACACACACACACACACACACACACACACACACACACACACACACACACACACACACACACACACACACACACACACACACACACACACACACACACACACACACACACACACACACACACACACACACACACACACACACACACACACACACACACCACAGATTTGGGACCTGCTGAACGACTCCGCCTTGGAACTTTTTTCCCCCCTCTCAGAAACATGGGGTGACCAACATCAGCACCGGACATCACCACGGCCATCCACGCCGTCTATAACGTCAGACAAGACCTCTAACTCAGGCCAGTAAAGGAATCTTCAAGGACACCATCTGCTGCACCCAGTTTGCAGAAACTGAAACAAACTACATTGAGAACCTCTCCCCTTCAAGCTGTGCATCACTGCCAACTTCATCCTGTGTGGCGCCCTGCTCCATTTTACCCCAGGATCCCACACAACTTCACCAACATAATCACGGACTAGACAAACTACTGTGCCAAATCGTTCTAGGATACCTACTTTTACCTAGAGGACCTCAGCAACCCCAACTCAGCCGCACTCCTCAAATACATCGGACACCTAGGACTCACTCAACATGTATCCGACCCCACCCAGTCACTGGAAACATTCTGGACCCTGGTTTCACTTCACTCAAAGACATCACATTCAACAAACCTACAACCATCATCTGGATTGATCACGTCCTTGTCAGTTTCAAAATCAACATTCCCCACTACAGGAGGCCAACCACCAGTGCTGGAAAAACTAGGAGGATTGGGCTTCCAACCTCTCCATGAACTACCCACAGCATGTGGCAACTTACCTAACAGCATCAGGAACTTCAATGAATGAATCACCACCTGCACCAACACACTGTCCCATCAAAAGCAAAACCAAACCGCGAGACAAACTCAGGCCAGTTGGCACACAGAAAAACTCAGAATGACCAAGCGACACAGCTAGCAACTGGAAAGGAGGTGGAGAACGAGCCAGGAAGTCCGACAGAGAAGGCTTCAAATCCACCCTGAGGCACTACCACCAGCAATTCCAGGAAACCTTGACAATCGCCTCTGCCTACTCAATGGTAGCCCAATACCGCACGCTCTTTCTTCCTGTGCGCGTGACGTTACTCTGTTGGAGAGCAGCCTTGAGCTTGATCCATTGGAATCGTCTTACATGAATGATGCCGCTGTGGCAGGGTACATGGATCCAACATGTTTGGTCCCTCAGGGGTTCACACAGTGGGACAGAATAGGAATTACTTGAATGATGTTTGCCGAGGGGGGGGGGGGGGACGGGGACACATGTTTCGAGAGCTATGGGATATTTACAGCCTCTATCACACGCAATTCTTTCGCTACCTGCAATTACGTCATGGCCCTGCTTGTCCATATCTCGGTAGATCCCCAGATCCCCAAATGTAGCCCTACTGAAGTTTAACTGCTGATGGGCATATTAGGCAAGGGAGCCATTTCCACACTCCACCATCCCCTGATGGTGAACACACCTGATCGCTTCCTCCTCCTGCGACACAGGTGGGAGGTTTGGGTGGGAGATTTAGAATATGATGATTGGCAGGAGGCATGCTTGGCACCCAGAGAACTGGCGATTTCCTCGCACCTTCGGATGGCCCAAATCAACTGCCTCCACGCGGCATTTGACTCCCACTGCCGCCCCCCCCCCCCTATTACAGCGGATGGGCCTTGCTGCCCTGGACGCATGTGCGAGGTGCAACCTTCCTGCAGTTTACTTTTTTCCATATGGCCTGCACTTGTCTGGCATGGTCTGATTTTTGGGGAGGGATAGGGCGAGATCTCTCCACGGTCCTGGGCCGCCACACTGACCTTAGTCCTTGGACAGCCCTACCGTGTCTCCTGGAAGAGGTGGGGGGGGGACTGAGGTCGGAAAGGGCATTTATTGGAGTAGCCACATTGGTGGCCAAAAGGTATATTGCCCATGCTTGGAGGCTACCGAAACCCCCTTGGTTGGCAGTCAGGAGAAATTGGGGTAGACTGGTGTGCATGCCAGGAGAAGCCGATCTATAAAGCATGGGGACGCCCCCAAAAACATAAGATATGGGGTGGGTGGTAGGCGGTGGGCAGATCATGGACTATAGGCGTGATGCTCCTGTTTACAGATATTTGTATTCTGTTCCAATATCCGATACGCACTGTGATTGTTAATCGATTGTTGATGGATGCAGCTAATTGTTAAAACTAATAAAATTTGGTCATTAAAAAAAATCATAACATGCAAAAACACTATCAGAGAGCTTGCATTACGAACTATCAATGAGTTGTATCCTTATTCCAGAATCTAACTTCAAAATGGTGGTACAATCCCTGGTGCTGGGGAGACTAAGGAATGAAAAAGTGTTACTTAAAGACTAAGTAAAGGTTTTCATGAAGGCAACTCTACCTACAGCAGCAAGACCAACCTCATGTGCAAATCGCTTTGATCACATTATCTCAAACCTCATTACTCACAAGTGGCATACTCAAAGTAGCCTGAACTACACAAAACCATGCTCATGCACCTTGGCACTCCAAAATACCTGCCACAAAAATGAATCTCTTGAAGAGGCTGTTCCATTCATAGTGTTGGCTCGGAGCTCATGGAACCATCTTATTTCAAGAAATAAAGAACCATCTCCCAATAAGTCTCTGAATATGCCTCCAAATGTAGAACGCTGACCCCTTCCCGCAAGTTGAATGAACCTTTCTTTTGAGTCATTCAAATGTGATCTAAAAGACTGGTGCTACAAAGATATCTACAGGATAACCCAAAATCCCATATATTCAGTGTATTGTAAATTGTGGTGGTGACGTATACATCTGTATATTACCACTTGTCATCATTCAATGATTGTGCGATACACTGTAAATAGACTTAAGAGTTCTAAGTAAAATCTATCAAGTTGCAAAATGTCTCGCTATCGAAGAAGATAAGCCCATGTCTGTACAATATGCTTGTTACTCACATGTAAGCGCTCTATCCTGATGTAAAGCACACCGACACTTATGCCTGGTACATGCTATATAAAACCACAAATAAATAAAAGTAAATCGAAATGTGTGAGAAGTTAATGGGGTTGCTTTTGCAACAAAATACACCAGTGTTAAAGTGTTATCTTTTATAAGTGTGGGGGTTTGGCAAGATTCTACTGACTAACCTATGAGCTAATACAGTTTGTATATCATGTTCTCTTCACAGATTTAACTCCTCTTGACGCACAGGGAGAGTTTCGAGGCACCTCAAGGCACGATATTTCAAGACAAATGACCTAAGATCAGTGTAGCTGTTATGGGCATTGAAACATCGAGGCACCTCTAAAAACCTAAGGAATGGCGAAAAGCGACGCTTTTGTTGGTTTCTTTTTAATCCAGTGGAAAATATGGAAATAAACGAGTTTGCAACTTCCAAGCAGTTTTAACTATTCAGCCACATCACTGCATCCTGCCCCACCCTGCAGTCATGCCCCACCCTGCAGTCAGTCAGGGTTTTAGTAAACTTAGTAGCCTTAGTTGTTGCAGACAGCTCACTGACACGGGGCAGTCATTAACTCTCCAATTATTGAGCTATAACATTTAGGAGTGGTTTAGCTCCACAACATCACAACCAACCAGCTTCAGATGATAGACAAATTCATCTACTAGACTGCTATCACACATCGTTGAATCAAAAGTTGAGGAGCACACATTAATAAAATCATGTTAACCTAGATACGCTACAAACTATACATTATGGTCAAAGGACCTCCTGAATCAATCATGGAGCTTGGTTATGAAAATGTAATACAACATGCATACCAAACAACTTGAAGAATATATTGCTATTCAGTTAGACATTGCAAAAAGTGTACTCATATAGAAGTTTAAAAAAACAGCTAGTTACTGCAGAAGACATTGCTCTCAATTTTACAAGACAATACAAAAATAAAGCACTTTAAAAAAGACCACGTTGATTAGTTAATTTATTTTTCTTTAGAGGCATTTATATGACAACAGCTTTGTAAGTCTACAGGAGAGAAGAAATATTAAAAAGTTACTTATGTTTTTCTATTAGTTTTGTAATCTATACCTAGGTTTTCAGAGACCTCGATCCAAGTAAGTAATATGACAAAATACATATATAATCAATTGCAATTATGAAAATACTAAGCAATGTTTAAGATGTGTTAAAAATTAGATTAATTTGAATAAGTGTTGCAGGGATGAAAAGCTAGAGGACGACTTAAGGCTTTGGAGGGAGCTATGTCATGACTTACTGGCCGGAAACTCCCAAATGGGCACACAGAGCACCACTTTAGGGGACAACTCAGTGAGCACTGATGGGGAGGATGAGGGGGGGGGGCTGGGGAAGTAGGTCTTAAACGCTCAGTTCTTGCCCCAGAATATGGAGGGGAGGGGGGAGGTGGAGGGCTCGATGTCTTACATCATTGTCATTGTATTACATGTCTATGTATTTATTGCCTTTGCTCGCTACAGTGTGTACACCCATGGTTTGTGTTCTTGAAAACCTTAAATCGTTTAAAAAAATGTTTTAAATTAATTATGCAAGTACATGCAGAGAGAAGATCAAAATGCAGAGGATAATTTCAACCAAACAAATTGGAGCCATAAACAAAACGCAGGGCATGAACGATTAACTGAAATCAAGGCTCATGGGACTTAATACTACAGCACAATCAGACAATGAAACTACCTCACTGAGCTGTTCTCAATTCAAAATCAAGAAAGAAATTCTTGTGAAACAAAAAAAGACATTTGCTATTTAATAGCCCATCTGCAAGATGTCTGATGCTCTGCAGCGCTCAAAGCAACAAGAAAGTCTGGATGGTGTTACAGAAAACAAACCAAGTTTTCCTTTTCAGCCAAGGTGACTAAAGGACTAAATCTGCAATGCTTCGGTCGCACACCAATCTAGATACTCACCACAAAAGTGCGCTTGGTAGGGTGGCTGAGGAGGTGCTTTGTCGAGAGGATATTTGGGATGGACCAAAGCTGCCATTGCCACAATCTGCAGTGGGTAAACAAAGATGTGACAACACGTTAATAAAGAAAAGCATGGCAGTTCCTCTGCCTCAAAACAATAACAAAGGAGAAGAAATGAACGAAAGAAACATTCAAACACCGTCCACCAGCCCTAAGCAAATGTACCCTTTGCCCCTTCCATTCTTGCCCCTATATCTACCCCAAATCAACATGTTCTAATGCAAAAAAAGTGAAACCACGGGTTGCAAAATACTAATTGCAGCTTACTAGATAACGAAATGCTGCTACTTTGGGCAATCACTGTAGGAGAGTAGGATCTGCTTCACATGGGTACCCCCACTTTTTGCTGATGCTTCACTGTTTTTCGACCTTAGTCTGGCTGGGGCCCTGCTAATCAGAACCCCAGCCTAGCTGCTTCCTCTCTAAAATGGTTTCCATGTGCCTTAGGCACATCTCTGATTGGAATCTGGAGTGCCCTTATAAGTCCCTAGTATATGGTATACTATGTACCCAGGGCATAGGTACCTCAGAGGCCTACCAGGGGCTGCAGCATGTATTGTGCCACCCCTGGAAGGCCATCCAAACTGACACCACAGGTCTGCTACAGCAGCCGGGGTAAGGTGGTGCATGCACACCTTACTGTGATATAGGCTACCTATATCACTATATACATACACACATATAAACCTATAAGTCACTCCTATGGCAGGCCTTATCAATCCTGAAGGCAGAGTGCGTGGTTCCTATGTGAGAGGGTGCCCCTGCATGAGCAGGGCCCTCTGCAGCGTTCGGAGACCCTTCTCTGATGCTGTTTGTAGTGCAGCCTGACCATATACTCTTAAGCGCATTATAACCTCGCGTTAAATGCTAACTTTGGAATGGCTGCACCGAAACATGTCGTGTTTGGTGTCAAACATCTTGGAATACTACCCCCCCGCCAATTCTGGCGGCGGGGGTAGCATTCCACCCTTCTAGAGGGAGAGACATGTTAACCCTGGCTTGACCGGTAACTTCTTTCTAAAGCCCTGGCATCACAAAATGGATGCTGCTGCCACAGACACAAGTCTGGCCTCCTGCTGCTGACCGAAACTCCGGCAGGGGAGGCCTGGACAATAGGTTTCCTGTCCCAGGGAGGTGTGACCACCTCCCCAGACAGGATAGTGTGTATTGGGGCTGGGCGGGAGCACTCTCGGGTGCTTTGAAGTCCTGCACTGGGGGCACATTTGGTGTCCCTGTGCATACCCCAGTTCAAACCGGATCAGGGGCTTGCAGCCCCTGCTTTGGCGCGAACTGGACAAAGGGAAAGGGGTGTAGCCACCCCTCTGCCCTGACCCACCCATAGGTGGGGCCACAGAGTAAGTCCAACCCCTAAACTTAGTATAAGTATAGGAACCCAGTCCTTAGGACTTTAGATTATCCCTGGACGAAACTCTGACACAGAATCCTGGACCTTCGACGCTCTACTTAAAGATTAGAGGACAGAAGAATCTCCCTTGGGGTCAAGGAGTGACTCCCCTGCTTGGCAGGCACCAAAGAAGCAATTGTCCGGTCTGCATCGCCTAAGCTCCCGTCGGACGCCGAAGTCTTTGCATCACCAGAGGTGGATTTCCAGACTTCCCCGAGGCTGCCCTGAGTCCCCAGCAAAGCCGAGGCCCGTAGCTGTCGTGGGTAACGTGGAACCGTGACCCCTGGACACCGCACGCATTTGCAAGTGCATCCTCTTCTGGGTCTCCCACGAAGTCGTGCTTTGGGCTCCGAGTAGCCCTAGCCTCCAGCACCAACTGCACCGAAGATCACTGGCCTCCACTCCACGAGTGTCCTGTGAGCCAGCTCCACGTGCACCGTCTCGAGGCTTCTTCGCGGTCGCTAGCCCGTTGGCTAGTAGCCCTTCACGAAGGCCAATCTTTTCCTACTTGGGCTCCCTAGTTGCTCCAGGCTTGCCCTCACTTACCCTTGCTGGGTGAGTTCCTCAGACCTTGCTGGTCTGCATCATCGTCAATCTTCATCTTCATCGAGACTTGCCGTTGCCAAGGCTTGTTGGGTCCAATCCGGTCGCCGACACCTCAGCACTCGACAGACATCGTGTACCAGCCCGAATCCTGCTCCTGGTCGCCGACAACGCCTCCTGGACCTCGTGGCTGAAGAGTCAAGACGACCGTCAACCTACCTGAAGCACTCGACATCGGTGGGCATCCGCTCATCGCCTTCCTGGTCACTGGCTAGTGACCCAGACTCTGTCCCCTCTGCTTTCAGGTTCTTCAGATCTCCGATCCACCTTTGGATCCACCCGGACACTTTTCACTTGGTCGCCAGCAGCACTTTGCAGCAGATCGCCATTCAAATCGACGACGAAACCCGACCCCGAAAGGCACCTATGCACCCGGCTTCCCTGGGTGAGGTAAAAAAAGTACTCCGGTGCTCCCGTGGGTAGAGACTCTAGAACGACCTAGTTCTCAAAGGGTTTGCTCCAAGTCCTACTTTAAGTGTCCCTTTTCTTTAATTTCCAAACCGCGACTTTCTCCATAGAAGTTAACGGCGATTCGCGGCTGTGTTACTACACTGCACGCGTCCCCCGTGGGTCCCCTGTGTCACTACCTTGGGTGGTTCCTTGTGGGCCAAGCACTTCTAGAGGCTCTAGGCCTAGTGTCTAGCTCAGTCGTGGTTCTTATACCACTTTATTGGTATATGGTTTGGTACGCCCCTAGGGCCCAAACGTGTATTTGTGCTATTACTGTGTTTAAATAACTTATGTACTTCGAACTCTAGCCTCATAAAGAGACTAGAGGGGTGTGTTTAGTAATAAATACATATATTTTGAATATATACCTGGTGTGGTGCTCTTTCATTTGGTCACTCAAGAGATTATAGACTGGTAAAACAAGCTGCTTTACATTCCTTCAAGACTTAGCCTGAAGGCTGCTCTCCATAGCTACCACTAGGATAGCTTTCAATAAGGTTGTCTTTAACCTATCTCCAATAAGGGGTTGTTTGGACTGGTGCAAGGTGCCCACTATAATTAGTGGACAGCATATGCCAGGCCAACTTCTCACAATCACAATGCAATAACAATGTCCCCAACAAAGGCATGCAAGACCACCTCTTTAAGGAAAAATCTTCACAATATCACCATGACCTAAGAAACACTCCCTGCACACCAATAGTTCACAAATAAAGAAATTACATACAAGATCAATATCCATGAGCACAATTTTAAGATTTATAATGCTACCAAGGAGTTCCGTTCATTTTGTCTGAGGCTCTTCAACTCCTCCTCTACAACCCCAACTGCAGAACTGATCCACCGTGCACCCCATCTGGCCTTTTCACTCCTTCGCGAGACCATGCACACTGATAACACCATTTACCCTCTCATCCAGTGCTTAAACAGGTCCCTAAACTGTTCAACAACTTACTACTCTCTGGCTTTCACTCAAAACATTTTAAATCTGCAGTTACTTTGCCTCTGTCGAAAAACTGAGTGTCCAACTATCGCCACACCACTTTTTCTCTGAAACGCAATCAATCTGCTTCTCATATATAGCCTTTGTCAATCTAGTAAACCCTATGCATTTTTTTAAGCCATATTCACAATACTCCGACAGCCCTCCCTAAAGTTTTATTCTTATCCTACTCGTTCTAAATACAGCCTTCAACACTCTTACCCATCCTATCGTGGTAGAGTGTCAAGTTACTAGCAGGGTTCTGCTCCCATCTTTACAATTGTTCCTTTACCATCTCCTAGTGCTCCTCACTAGCCCAACGGACAGCCATAACAGCAAGTGTACCTAAAAGAGCAGTCATTAGAAGAAGTGAGTTACTTACCTGCAACTCCAGCGTTTTTCATCTTTCATATAGTCACATGCTCGAATCATTCCCCATTGTCACACTGGGAATTCCTGGTAACAGTAAACCGTTCAAATGGCCACAGGCCTCAACAACAGTGTTTGGATTGCTTAAAATGTGGTGGATGTGCTACTAAACAAACTTTAGCTAATGAGGTGGAAGCGCTAGCTTGCCTACACCCCAAAGAGGCCACCATAGCGCAGATTTCGCAGCTCAGCATGAGAACAGTATATAATAAATACATGAGCCTCTATTACCAGGAGGGAGGGCCACATGTGAATATATGAAAGATACCAACACTGGAGAACTGGAGTTACAGGTAACTATATTCAGCACTAGATTTTTCATAAATTCACATGCTTAAATTAATTTTTTTAGAGTTTTATATAGCGTGAACTCGACCCAAAGGTATCAGAGCGCTTTACATGAGCATCAGTTGCGTTACAGATGGGCAAATTCATTTTTTTAGGCATGAGGAGATTAAGTGATTTGCCCAGAATCACGGGATGTTGAGCATCCCTGCAGAGACTCGAACCTGGTTCCGCAGCTTCGAGGTCAACCGCTCTAGCCGTTAGGCCACATCCTCTCAGAAATCAGAAAAGTAAGCAGTAAATAAGAGTCAAAATAAGTTTAGGAAAGCAGGAAGCAGGCGCACTTTCATGAAACAGAGGCCAGTCTGTCCTACTGCTGCATTGGGTTCTGCATTCACATCAAGGCAATAGTGCTTTGTGGACGTGTGCCTGCTCCTCCAGGAAGTGGCACTGAAGAGGTCTTGCAAATTCATACCAGTGTAGAGTGCTGCAGTCTTAGCCATGCTCATGGTAGAATGCTCACTTACTTTTCTCTGAAGTGGACACTCGCCATGCTGTGACAGAAGGTGATGCAGGCTTGTAGCCAATGTGCGACTCCCTCTTTAGACAGGGGTTGACCTACCCTTGGGTGGTCAAAGGATACAAACAGTTGGTCAGAAGATCAAATGTCTTTCGTCTTGTCTACGTAAAACTTGATGCACCTGCGCTGATCAAGCGAGTGCAATGACTTTTCTGCGGATGTTGTCGTATTTGGGGAAAAAGACCACCAAATAATAGGCTCATTTAGGTGAAAATCAGTAGGAACCTTGGGTATAAACTTTGGATTGGTCGGTAAGATGACTGCCATTTCTTCTGGAGCTAGCATGGTCATGCCACGCACTTATCTTTTTTAGTTGTATTAGTTCTTCAACTATTAAAGAAAGTCCCAAAACAATTAAAATAGTTCTTTCTTGGAGTAAAGTTGACCCCTTGAACAATCCAACATGCTTATTGACTCCACTCCGAGGCTAACTGGGTTACATTCAATAGGATACAGAACATCAATAATTGGCTGCATATGGCCATGAATGTCCACCCCCCTTTCAAAGCATCCAATGCCCGTAAACTTGGTCAGCCAGCTTCCTGGTTCTCTCCAGGGCTTTTAAACCGCTAAAAAAGAAAGTGGCACTGTGTACATGCTTTAGAGGACCTGTACAGAACAGCCCTGAAGAATTACCATAAGTCTATTAAAGCCACGCAGTCTTTTTTTGCTCAAACAATTCATTTGGCTGAAAATGTACCACACAATTTTTAACAATCAAATTCTTCCTGTTGCCTAAAACTTGCAATCTAGAATTTCACCCCACCCCACCCCCAAGCTCTGAAAAGATTACGGATTTCTTTGAAGACAAATTTTTTAAAATTCAGGCGAAGTATGGATTTATTAGTAAGGTTGTTATTAATCAAGATGTGTTGGCAACACCTTCAAAAGTGGATTGCTCCCTCTGGGTTCAAATCCATTATTCAAGAAGAGTCAGCACAGGCAATTTTTAATTGCAAATCGGAAATCCCATGCGGACCTTGTCCGCCATCTATGCTTGCTCTGGCTCAAGATTATCCAGTTTGGAATATTTTTCAGTGATCATATCAGGGTAATCACAACAGTAAACCAGTATCAATATATATTGGTTACTCTTGATTCATGTTCAAGGTTCCTTCGGGTTTGGCCACACAGAAATGCTAATGCTTGACCGCAGATAAACTTGCAGTGCATGGGAGCATTTCATAACTTTCATTCAGACAATGGTCATGGGTTTGCCGCAAAGGTGTTCACAGATTATTGGTCTGCTCTTGGAGTACAACTGCTATACTAGCACTCATTAAGCCCACAACCCACCAACTCAGGAGTCCTGCCTGGATGGTTATAATTTGAGAAACTGTGACAAAATTAAAATGCAGTATCACTATACTGATATCCGTTCTCATTCCTTTCATATCTCTGACCGTAAAAGGGATGACAGAAGTGGATGGGCAGAGTACAGCAGAAGAGACAAGTATGTTAAGCAGAAAAGAGAATCAGGACGAGAAGCTGAAGTTAGCATAAAAAGGAAGCGAAATGTCTCGACCCCACAACTCATTTTCAAAAGAAGAAAGTGGCTGGTTGGACAGACAAAAAAAAAACAACTACAGATACACCTGCAAAACTGGACTTTTTTTTTTTGCAGTTTTATATAGCGCGAACACGACCTGAAGGTATTGGAACACTTTACACGAGCACCGGTTACATTACACAAGGACACATTCTATTTTGGTAGGCACGGATAGATTAAGTGATTCGCCCAGAATACACAGGATGTTGAGGCTATGCAGAGACTCAAAATTGTTTCGCCAGTTACAAAGTCGCCAACTCTGGCCGTTAAGCCACATTCTCTTCCCCACGTGGGTAACAGCACTTCAACAGTGCAGCAGAAGAGAATAGTTCACCGGACTCTCCCAAGAGAGTCTGGTGGTAGCCCAAACTTAAGAATATATACAGGTTGAAACACCAGATGGACAGGTAAATCCTCCAAAAAGGGTTTATGATGTAAAAAATACAGATTGAAAGATACCACGCAAAATAAAAGCAATATTCTGAGGTTTATGATAATGCTTGCAAAGAAGTACTGGCCTCCAGTGTTTATAAGGGATGCACCTCAAGGTGAGGAGATAAAGCAAGCATTTTCTACCTTATTGCCTCAAGTTGAAGTTGAGTTTATTGTACAGGTAATTAAAACCTTTACAATCATGCAATACATTTTTTTTTTACATTTTTAGTGCCTTAAAATAGATCGTTGTTAAAACACAATAAAAATACGATAAAATGTGACCCAAGAGTAGTATTGAACAGCAGAAAACGGAATATCTGGCAGGCTAGGAATATAGAGTTAAGTGCAGAATGCAAGGCAGCAGTTACTTCTACAGAATTCTTGTTAAAAGTCATAAGTGTTCTACTTGTCTTTACGACAAAAAGAGATAAGGATTACAGAGCGTCTGCTTGCTGAGGTTTTACTATATAGTAAAGCGATATACGCATGGAGCCATGGGGTGCTAGGGGGAACAGAGAGCTGGGCAGCTGTGGCTATAAACTTGCTATAGAGTAAAACAAGGAAGCAGTGCAAACCTTGAGAGGCAGCGTAAGGTGCCTGGCTGCGTTGGTCTGGTGCCTAGCAGCAAGTTTGAATGGAGGGGCGGAACTGAAAAGGATGCTTCATGCAGATAAAAGGTGCAAAGTGCTAGGCAGCTGGTGTTGCATCTACAAGATATTGGTGAGGGGCGTCTGTGTTCGGCCTAACTTGCAACAGGGTAAAGTGCTATGTGCTGAAAGTGCTGTTTTGCGGGAATCTTACTGTAGGGTAGGAAACAATGCGTTCATTGGAGATTATTGAATGCTGGATGCAATGATATATGCAGAGACTTGCAATAGAGTTATGAGTTATGAGACTTTGGGAAGGATAGTTTGGTCAGCGTAAAGGGGGGTTGGAGAGGGCATTCCGCCTAGTGCAAGACCTTTAAAGTGCATGGTGTACCAATCTTTGACATTACTAAAGTTCCCATTTGCGGAAGCAGCACAGTCCTTTAAAGTGCATGATGTACCAATCTTAACGTTACTAAAGTTCTCATTTAGGGCAGCAGCACAGGCAGTGTCTTATAAGAATTGGATCAAGGTACCATAGTCCGTTCAGCTGTGATGCAGTCTGCAAACTGGGTGGCCTGCCTTTTTATGATCGTTTCTGCGGCGGATAAGTATTTTACCAGGCGACAGCTTAGTTGAACATCCTCACCAGAGAAGGATGCTAACACTGCTTGTCTGCAAGTTCAAATAGATTTCTTATTGAAGAGAGGTCTTAGCAGGATCCGTCGTTCCTGTTTTAGGGCCTTGCATGTAGTCAGCAGGTGCACTATATCCTCCTCCCCCTACCCGCAGAGTCGGCAGATTGCTGGCTTCGGGGTACGTAGCCAAGGCGGCATGTGGTATGCGGATGGTAGTATGCCTAAGCGGAATTTCAGGAATTTCTCTTTTGTTGCTCTGGAGAAGCTGGTGAGAAGATAGGCTTGTGGTGATGCCTTGCTGTAGGCCTGCAAGGTAAACCAGCCGTGAGCGCGCTCTGTCAGGGAAGCTTTGTCCTGTATGAGTGATTCCTTTTTGATCACGTTATTTACTATTTTTTTTTTTAAAGCAGACGATGGTCGCTGGTACCTCCCAAAGTTCCTGCAGTCCCAGTTGGTTAAGTGAGTTGTCCAAATAACATCGGGCTGGGCATGCCCCCTTAGTGTTCAGTTCTTTCCACAGATGCATGTTTAGTGAGTCAGGCGGGCCCCTTTTGATTTTAAACCAGCTTTTGATGAATGCCCCTTTGCGGGCGAGCTCTTGCCTTTGTATCCCAAGCTCCAGTCTTAATTGTGCGGGAGATGTATATCCTGTTGCCCAAAAATCATTCGAATTGCTCTTGTTATTGTACGATCCAGAGTTTCTGCATCTCTCCCTCTCATAGCTTCACTTCCGTAGCTGATTGATGGTATAAGTTTCGCCTGGATCACTCTGATTAAGGGAAGAAGATTTGGGCCAGAGATGTTATTCTTGGTTTTTTAGTGCCACAGCGGTCGTTAATCCCCTTTTTTTAATGGCCTCAAGTTGAGCTGTGTACTTTCCTTTGTCATCAATAATGATTCCCAGGTACTTGTAGTTTTGTACAACTTCCAGTTTACATGACGCCAAGTGCCAGTGAGGTTGCATCTTTTTTTGCGCCAGTTCACACAGAGGTTTAGTTTTTTCTCTATTAATGCAGAGTTTGTTCTCCTCCGAGTACCGAGATGTAGTATCAAGCAGACGCTGTAAACCCACTGGTGTCCGGCTTATGAGCACCAAGTCGTCCGCGTAAAATAAGTTAGACAGCTGAAGGCCACCTATTTTGGGAGCGTGCGAGTTGTTACCGTTGAGGGAAGTTGAAAGCTCTGCCATGAAAAGATTATAAAGAAGCGGGGCGAGCACACAGCCTTGCTTTAGTCCGGTGGTGGTTGGGATCTTTTTTGTTAGGTGCTCTCCTATGCCCAGTTTTACTTGCACCCAGGAGTTGCTGTGCAAGAAGACAAGCTGTTTTAGTAGTAGCGATGGAATATTCAGTTTTTTTAGTTTTTGCCACAATAAGTTCCTATTTATATGGTCGAACGCTGAGCTGTAGTCGATGAAACATAGATACAAGGGCTGTTTTATGGCAAGTGCGGCGTCTATCATTAGTGAGAGGGTCATGATGTTGGTGGTAGTACCCATGTTCTTGCAGAAGCCTGTTTGGTTTATCGGGATTGCTGAGATTTCCGTTGCCCAAGATGTTAATTCTTGTAAGAGCAATCCTGCGTAATATTTGGCTTTGTTATCAAGTAGAGCTACCAGCCAGTAGTTTTTTGGGTTATCCCTATTGCCTTTTTTGTAAATGGGGGAGATGATCGAGCCCCTCCATGAGGATGGTATCGTCGATGTACGCAGGATTGATTCAAAGGTCGGTTTTAATACGGATGCCCAGTATTTCGGGTCTTGTTTGAATAGTATGGGCGGGATCCCGTTTGGTCCTGGAGCTCCCTCGCGCCTACCCTTTGAAATTCTTTTGCAGATTTGTTTACTCGTGATTATAAGAGGCTGTTCTAAAATTATGTTAGAAAGCAATTGAGATGTTGGAGCATCGCTTTCGGGCGAAAGAGTGTCAATATGAGGTTGAGTTTCAAGATCTTTGTTGCAGTGAGTTTGTAGAAAGGTTGTCCAAGCCTCTTCTGTTGCGTGTGAATTGATGCCTAGATTTGACGGGTTGGCGAGAGTGTTGACCTTTAGCCAGAATTGCGCACTGTTTTTAATGTTGTGCAGAAGTTTAGCCCAAAACGCTTCCTCAGCGTCTTTTTTGAGGCACCAGATTAATTTCCTGCGCTTGACTTTCAGTTCCCTCAGATCTTGTAATGTCGTGGAATCGGAGTCGCCTTTCTTTAATCTCCGAAGTGCGCGGTTTAAGCTTTTTCAGTTGCACATTATTTCCAGTATGGAGACTGGGGCATTTGGATCGAACGAGTCCTGAACTCCTGTTTAGGTGGGTTCTCTTTTTTACACCATATTTGTTTCCTAGATTTCTTGTGAACATCTCCCAGCTTCTCAGGCCATCAGAGTCTGCAGATTGTGCTTCTTCCACAAGTTGTTTTGCAAGGATGAGAAAGCCTTCCGGGTCATCCATTTTGCATTTTATTCTCTTTTCGTTAGTTGTAGATTCTGAATCATGGATGTTTGCTGGCAGAGTTTGTGGTATGAAGATTGAACATATTGTAATTTCCTGTGGTAAATGGTCGCTGTATTCAGAGGTTCCGATGTGATAGTCCGTTACTTTTGGGAACATACAGCGAGAAACAAATGTGTAGTCTATTGTGGTACTTGCTACTGTGTTGTGGAATGTTGCAGTCTGTGGGCGGTCTCCTGGAAATCTTCCATTTAGTGCTCGAAAGCCCAGCTGCTCCAGGATTGCTAAAAGCCTCTGTGCTGTTTTCGTGCGTCTCCCGCCTGCATTATTATCTTGTGTTGCTGCGGTCCACACAAAAGGATCCTCCTCCATGTCGGTATCTTCAGATGTTCTCCTGAACATGTTTGCATTGAAGTCCCCAGTGATGATCAGGCTGTTGGTCTGCTCTTCCGTTAGAATTTTCTCTAGCTTCTCCTTCAACTGCAGGATGCCTTTAGTTCTATGGCGAGAGTGTAGGTAGAGATTTATGAGAATTACCTGCTCATTTTTTGCCTCCCCCTGCAGGGTTAGTCTAAGCGCTTGCATAGCGTTTGGAGGTGATAAGCTGTGCGTCATTGACTCCATAGCATAGATGCTCTTTATGGAGCTGTATGTAACAAGACCTCCCTTGCTGTGACCAAATTTGGCGCTCTTTATGGCAGGTAGGGAGAGCAGATTGAATCCGTTCAGAGCTGGCGGCGATTCACACCAAGTTTCCTGGAGTGAAATTATGTCGAAGCCTTGTAGGTAGAGTTGCAATTCCAGATCCAGGGTCTTATCTCCCACCCCGTTGATGTTCCACGAGCAAACTTATTGCCTCAAGACCTTAGGGAAAAATATACAAGAGTGGGGGCTTTAAAACAGGCTCCAGCCTTGTATGGAAACTAAGCTGGATGGGACTGAGACTTCGTTCCCTTAAGGAGTGAGCCCTAAGTACAGGCTTAATGTCAGCTGCAGCTAGAAGCAAAGCGTGGCATAAAAATTATTTTAGATCAGTTACAAGATCATGGAATAGTGCTGTCGTGTAGTTCCTATAGTACCCATGCAGGACCTGCGCGTTTGGATAACAAACTGTGGGCTTGGTGGCAGACCGATTCTGTACACCCCCACCGTGAACTGTTAGCCTGTTTGCATAAGCTAGCTCACAGTGCCACTAGTGTCTCCTCTTATCAGGGAGAGATTAGTTTCTGGCAACCTCAGAACATGACAACCCTGATCCCTCAAGATCGTGAAACAATGTACTACTTTTCGCTCAGTCACTCGTGCTCATTTAGTTTATCTCAGAGGTACACAGAATAAACAGTCTGGGCGTTTCAATAAGGATTTATTGAACAGTTGTTATTCTCGTGTAAAGTATATGAGCTAAAACAACCATTAGACAGTAGCAGAGATATATGATTAGCAGTACTATAAATATAAAAGGATAGTGCAGTTCTATCATCTTGCAATAAGCATGAATAAATACATGAATATAAAATGCATTGATGAGAGAGTGCGTACTCCTATGATGCCTATCTAGATGTACCCAAGTGTACCTAGCATGTGAGTAGGTGTGCAGCCAAGAATCCCTCTAGGATTTGGTCGAGCCCCATTACCTTAAGTGAGAATGTAGGAGCCTCTCCTGGTCTCGAGCTGGACACCCCACAAGGGATGTCCAGACCACTGTCAGCTGGAGCGTCTGCATGCAGGAGCCTCAGCATCTCTGGTCAGTGTGTCGGCCTGGAAGTCTCGGTTCCCTCCAACTACTGATAGCAAGAGGTGCTGTATCTCTACAGAAAAGTATATAGAGTCCCTTTGTCCCTTGTTCTTGTGTTAGCCATTGTTGGGTATGAGGATGACGTATGGGATGAACCTAGTGCGTAGATATTAGGAAGGTGGTGTATAGCCCCTGCCTGGTTTCCAAGTAGCCTCATGAATATTTTATTCATGCAGTGTCAGTCTAAAGATGAAGTCATAGAACACTATTGTTCGGGATAAACCCTCCTTCTGCACTCAGGCTTAGAACTAGGTAAAAGGTTCAGTCCATAAAAGGCGTTACATCCTTAAAAGGCTAGTTAGTGTGTAATGTAGGGGAGGTGATGTAGGTGAAAGGGTATAATGTTACCCGGGCCTATATTAGGGTACCTATATGAAACATAACAGTGCCTTCTAGTTATACAATGAAACCCCCCTCTTTTTCCAGTTTTAAAGCCTGACTGATCACATAGAATGGTTTTTACATTCTAGATATTTGAACTTATGCTGTACAAAATGCTAATAGACTAATGTTAGGGAAACTAATCCTTAGTCTCTCCTATTTCTAAACCAGAAGCGGTGACAAAAGCAAATATATCTAAGGCTCGTGATCTACACCTGTGTTGGCTACAGTGGGCTTCTTCGCCGAGTGCAGATCATGTGAAGTTTGGATATGACCCTCACCATCCCCACGCAAAAAATCATACAATAGGCATAAAATGTTTCACAAACTCCCAATGCTTTACCCCTACCAAAATACAAGAGAGTGTTCTATGCAGACAGCTCTACACAGCTTTCAGTTGAAACTAAACAGAAATACTCTGCGTCGTGCTGCAGTGCAGGGAATTATTGATGGCGATAACTTCAAGCTGTTCCATACACATACTAAACTTTTAGGTGACTTCACTGCACAGCTCGTAGAAATGTATGCCCTATTACTTGTGTCATAAAAGGGCGAACCTTCAGTTCACACATGTTAGATTCAGCCTCCTGTATACAAGGTTACAATGTAGATTTACCATGTTTGCGCTAAAACAAATTCAAAGATTCAAAAGGGAAATCCTCATTTAAAAAAAGCAAAGAGGGGGAAAAGGTGTCTATCCTTCAGGATAAGTTTCCTTTGGTTCAGGTACAGCAGACCATTGCACATAAAAGTGAAAGAATTCATGCTAAAGGGAACTGTAGATCAGATATTTTGGCAGCAATACAGGCAAAATTATAGGAAGAACTCCTGATGGCTTTCTCCATTAATACTCTTACACGTTTGATATGGATAATGCTCGTAGAGTGTTCATACCCTGAGTTGTAGATAAGTATATTCCTAATGAGCGAGCTAGATTAGATCCAATTATGGCAGCTCATGAGGGGATAGCATCTGTACCTGCTGGCATAGATGCTACAGCAACAATATTGGAAGCCCAATTTCCCAAAACGATTAAAACCTATTTGCAGCAATAAAAAAATGCATTGTTTTCATAACTATGGTCATTATTACATTCACAGATCCAGTAATCCACAAGAATTATACACAATGGGAAGATTGTCAGGTTTTTGCCCATCATCATCCACATTGAGGGGTGATGAGAGTCCTCATCAAGTAATAACACGTTACAATTACATACTAGATTCAGATAGGTTTTAATTTAAACTGTGCTCAATCCATGTTAACTGTAGCAGAGAGGCGTAACTTTGGAGAAATGTGTAAAGCATCAGTACCAAAGCAGTTAAAAAGTAGAACACAAAAAAATCCTACGCCAAATTAGAATAGAATTTTTTTTAATGAACAAACAGACATCAAAACAACAAAGATTGGAGGCAGGGAACCAGAATTTTTTTTTTATAAAGTGTTAGTAACCATAGCACCTAAAAGGGCAAAGCATCAATTGCAGTTATCTGGTCATGCTAGACCCAGGCCATGTCAAAACATAGTTTCTTACCTGTCGGTGTAGTTTTGCAGCTTGAAGACTTTCTGGATTCACTATGCTGTGCATTATTCCGCCATCTTGTGGTTGGGTCCGGAATCGTAGTATTTTCTCTCTTTCTTTCTTTTTTTTTTCGTGGCCCAGGTGGTGTCGTTCGTGACGTCGACGCGCTTCCTTTGGTCGCCATCTTCGGATTCTTTTTTCTTCTTTTTTTTGTTTTTTTTTGTTAACCGCTTTGCTTGATCCCTTTAGCTATGTATGCAATTTTAGCCTCCTTTGTCCTCATGTCTCATCTTTCTGGCGGAGGAGGGTGGGATCGCTAGTGAATCCAGAAAGTCTTCAAGCTGCAAAACTACACCGACAGGTAAGAAACTATACGTTCTGCAGCGTGAATCTTTCTGGATTCACTATGCTGTGCATAGACTTAGTAGCGGTTTTGTCCTTATTGCGGTGGCTGGGTGGAAGAGGAGCATTGGTTACTAAAAACGTGTTGCAAGACCTTCTGTCCCACTTCGCTTCCTTGTTCATTTGAATATCCACACAGTAGTGCTTAGTGAACGTATGCACTGAAGACCATGTTGCGGCTTGGCAAATGTCTTGGATAGGTGTGTTCGCTAGAAACGCAATTGTTGCTCCTTTCTTCCTTGTTGAGTGAGCTTGAGCTGCTCCTTGTAACTGTTGTCCTGCCTGCTTGTGGCAGAGTTGAATTGTCTGCGCAATCCATCGTGCAATGGTATTCTTGGTGACTGATCGTCCCAGAAAACTGCTGGCAAAGGAGACAAAGAACTGTTTTGTTTTCCTGCACTCCTTTGTCCTCTCTCTATAGTGCATTACAGCCCTTCTGGAGTCTAGTGTGTGCAGCGCCCTTTCTGTTCGTGTGGAAGGTTTATGGAAAAAACTTGGTATTTGGATTGTTTGGTTAATATGGAACCGAGACACCACCTTCGGCATGAAGTGTGGGTCCGTCCTCATTACAATCCTGTCCTTGTGTATTTGCAAGTAGGGCTCTTGGAGTGTCATCGCTTGCAACTCACTTACTCTTCGTAGTGACGTGATAGCCACTAAGAAGGCTGTCTTTAGTGTGAGCATGTGTAGTGTAGTCTTGTGAATAGGTTCAAAAGGTGACTTCATCAATTGAGTTAGCACCACGTTGAGGTTCCATGCTGGTGCTGGCATCCTCTTTGGGGGTGCGATTCTTTTCGCCCCTTCCAGAAATCTTTTCACAACGAGAGGTGAAGAAACTTTTCCCCGTCTCTCCTCTTGTGTAGGCCACTACCGCAGCCAAGTGCACCCTCAGGGATGTGTAGCTTAATCCGCTTTGTAGCAGGTGCGTTAAGTATTTTAGTACCGTTGATTCCCTTGTGATCTTCCGTTGTAGATTCTCCTTTATGCACCATTGGGAGAACCTTTTCCACTTTGCCACGTAGCACTTTCTTGTGGAAGGTCTCCTTGCCTCCCGGAGTACTGCCATGGTGCTTGGTGGTAGTTTGAGGTGTGCAAATTCTAGGTCTTCAGGAGCCATGCTGCTAGGCTGAGGCTCTCTGGTTCTGGGTGTAACACCTTCCCGTTCTGTATTGTTAACAGGTCCTTTCTTCTTGGAAACGTATGTGCTGGTTCTTGTGCCATTTCCACTATCTGTGAGAACCAGGATTGCCTGGCCCACTGAGGTGCTATCAGTATTAGTGTCATGTTGCCGATTCTGCATTTGCTGAGTACCCTGTGTATCAGTGGCATCGGGGGAAAAGCGTATGCAAATGTCTTTGACCAACTTATCCATAGCGCATTCCCTTGTGACCGATGGTCTGGTTGTCTGGATGCGAAGTGTTGGCATTTTGCATTCTGGTGTGTTGCAAATAGGTCTATTTGCGGTGTACCCCATTTTTGGAATAGCTTCTCTATTTCCTGTTGATTGAGCTCCCACTCGTGGGATGCGGACGTCTGCCTGCTGAGTCGGTCCGCTTCCACACTGTCCTTCCCCGGGAGATGTATTACCAGTAGGTCTATTTTTTGTGGAATGGCTCATCTCCATATTTCCTGTGCTAGCCCTGATAGTGCCACTGATTGTGTTCCTCCTTGTTTGTTGATGTAGAACATGGTGGTTGTGTTGTCTGTTTGGACCAACACCATGTTTCCGTACAGCTCTTTCTGAAAGGCTTTGAAGGCTAGGAATACAGTCTTTAGCTCCAGGTAGTTGGTGTGTCTGACCGCATCTTGCTGCGACCATAGACCCCTCACCTTGAGCTTGTTAATGTGTGCGCCCCACCCCAGCTGGGAGGCGTCCGTTATGATGGTCACTGTTGGAGTTGGTTGTGTGAATGGTTTCCCCTGTGATATGTTTTCCTTGTTCCACCACGCCATTTCCTGATGCACTGCGTGTGTGACAACCACAAGATCTTCCCAACTCCCTGTTGCCTGTGCCCATTGCTGCTGAATCCATTCCTGGAATGGTCTCATGTGTAGTCGGATATTTGGGACTAGGTGGATGCATGACGCCATCATACCCATTAGCTTACTCACCGTCTTCACGGTCAGAACTTGCCCCTTGCAGTAAGGACGTGTTTCCTTCAGTATCGCCAATGTTCTTCTGTCTGCTGGGGAACACTTTGGCCTGTATGGTGTTGATCTCGGCCCCTAAGAATATCTTGATCTGCTCCGGTTCGGTTGACGATTTTTCCCAATGAATTGAGAAACCCAGTTGGCTCAGTGTTTGTACGACCTGCTGGATGTGTTCTTTGCAGTGGCTGTACGAGCTTGCCTTTACGAGCCAGTCGTCGAGGTAGGGATATAAGTGTATTCCTTGCCTTCGTGGGTGCGCTGCTACTGCTGCTAGGCACTTTGTAAACACCCTTGGTGCGGATTGGAGTCCGAATGCCAGTACTGTGAACTGGTAGTGAGTCTGGTTGATCACAAACCTTAGTAGACGTTTGTGCCTGTGGTTGATGGGGATGTGTAAGTTCGCGTCCTTCAGATCTATAGTTGCCATGTAATCCCCTTGTTGTATTTGTGGTATTACCTCCTGTAGGGAAGTCATCTTGAATCTTTGAGTTCTTATGAATTTGTTTAAGAATCCAGGTCTAGGATAGGTCTTAGTGTTTCGTCCACCTTTGGCACGAGGAAATAAGTTGAGTAAACCCCTTTGTTCATTTGGTTGTGCGGTACTGCCTCTATCGCCTCCTTGCTGAGCAGTTCCTTCGCCTCTAGTTGCAAGAGCGAAAGTTCCCTTGCTGAGTGAGCCTTGTTCCTTGGTTTTCTGTTTGGAGGTTGTTTTTCTAGCTCTATGCAGTATCCGTATTGTATGATGTTTAGTATCCATTTGTCTGTAGTGACCTTCCTCCACTGCTTGAGGAAGTTCTTTATCCTGCCTCCTACCGGTGTTGTATGTTCGAGGGACTGTTTCTTGTGGAACGTCAGGTTTTTGTTTTTCTCTTTGTCCTTGCGCCCACCCCGAGGTGTTGCTAGGGTGGTTGTTGGCTTGATGGTGAAGTCACTTGGAGGTGGGCTGTTGGCCTCCTCTTCGAGTCTGTCCTCGTCCGTTTCCGCGCCCTCGAAAGGACTCGCCCGGGGCTGGTACTGCCAGTTTTGCTGCTGCTGTCCTTGCTGCTGCTGGCCTTGGTTGTTCCTTTGATAGCCTTGCTGGAACGTTTGGTGCGATGTGGTAGGCACGTTGCCTCCTCTACCACCCGGCCTTCTCGTGGGTGTCCCCCTTCTCATCCCTCTGAACTGCAGCGCTCCCATGGACCTTGCTGTCTCGTTGTCCTTCTTGAGCTGCGTTAACTTGTCGTCAACTGGTGTGCCAAACAGTTGCTCGCCGTTAAAGGGTGTATTCAGGATGTTACTTTGCACCTCTGGCTTGAATCCAGAAATTGAGCCATGCGCGTCTCCTCTCGGTCACCCCCATCATCATGAGTCTGCTGGACGTCTCTGCAGCATCCAAGGCCGATTTCAAGCATGTGTTCGCCATGCTTTTGCCTTCTTCTACCAGGTGAGCTGCCCTTTGTTGGTACTGATCTGGTAGATGCTTTAGGAGGTGCCCCACTTCATCCCAGTGTTGGTATGCGTGCCTGTTGATCAGGGCGTTGGAGTTTGCAATGCGCCAATGGATTGCCGCATTTCTCTCCACCTTTCTCCCTGTGAGATCCATCCTCCTACTCTCCTTGTCTGGAGGTGGTCCGGCATTAGTGGGCACATTGGCCCTCTTCCTAGCCGTTGATGTAATTATGGAGTCGGCCTGCACTGATCCTTGTATGTATGCAGGGTCCTGTGAAGAATGTTTATACTTCTTCTCCGTTCTTGGAGTCACAGCCCTGCATACTGCTGGTTCCTTAAAGGCCTCTCTGCCTTGATCCAGCACACTAGGGAGCATGGGCAGGAATTGGCTCCTGGTTTGTTGAGGCAGTAGAGTCTCTAGGAGGAAACATGCCTTGGGCTTCTCCTCTTCCATTTTCACTCCATACGTTTGTGCAGCCTTCTGGACGACCATGTTGTAGACCCCAATGTCGTCTGGCGGCGAGGGCCTCAAAAGGGTAAGTGCCTACCCCATCTTCCGGCTATTCTGCGTCGAGGTCTTGCCATTCTAGGTCTTGTGCCTCCGAGGACGTCGAGTACCGGTAGGATTGCAGGTCTTCGTCGCCTTCTCCCTCGAAATAGTCTTCGTCCCCCTGTTCCTCGACTGGTTCGCGTGTTTTCGGCGGTTCGGCATCCTCATCGTCTTTCGACCTCGGGTTTCGACGGGATGGCGTATTGGCTCATCTTGTCGAAGTCCTTCTTCCGCTGCAGGATGCTCGCCATTTCGGCCTCAAGCCACCTCTTCTTCCTCTCCATCTCGTGGGCCTGTTCGGCGTCGAGGTCTCTTTGCGGCTGTCGATATCGACGACGAGGTCTGCCCTTCCTTTCTCTGCGCCAAGGTGTCCTTTTCGAGGGCAACCTTCGACGCCCTGAGTTTTTCGAGGGCTCTTGCCGATTGGGAGTCCTTTTCGAAGAATCCGCTCGGCTGACTGTCCTTGGCTGCTGTTGCCTTCGTCGAGTGTTTCGGCGGCAATGCTCCCTTCGAGAACTTAGCTTCACTTCTACGAGTGTCGCTCGGGGCTTTAGCTTCACCCTTTCGAGTGTCGCTCGAGTGTTTAGGGGTCGACGACTCCCTTACCTCCTTCGACGTTTTCTTATGGACCTCGATGACCGTGCAGTCCTCCGGTCCTTCGGCGATGTTGTCCTCCTCTCCGCTGGAGAGGCCCAGGTCTCGGAGCGATGGAGGTGGTCCCTGCATGGTGTGGTTCGCCCTTCTCTGCCTCTCCCTCACTCTGAGGGTCTTGGGTGTAAACGCCGAGCACGCGTTGCAGTCTTCGCTGCTGTGGTCGAGCGGCAAGCAGACGTTGCAGACTGGATGCTGGTTCTTCTGGGCGTATTTGTGGTGGCAGTTGGTGCAAAACTTGAACGGTGTTTTGTTCATACCCGCGCTCAGGGAGCCCCCTGCGAGCGGATTCTTCGTAGAACGTCGAGATCTCAGTCGTAAACCTTCTCCCTCGTCGTCCCGGTTACCTGACCTGTAGTCCGGTGTAGTAGACAACTGTTTTTCGTCGTTTTTCTTCGATTTTCCTTGATTCTTCTCCAAAAACTTCTGGAACTCTTCGGCAACGATCCAGGCCCAACGGCGGAAAAAAGAATCTGAAGATGGCGACCAAAGGTGGGAGCTTCCGCAGGAAGCGCGTCGACGTCCCGAACGACACCAAATGGTGGGACGTCGCCGCCCACCTGGGCCACGAAAAAAAAAAAAAAAAGAGAAAATACTACGATTTTGGACCCAACCACAAGATGGTGGAATAATGCACAGCATAGTGAATCCAGAAAGATTCACGCTGCAAAACTTAAGGTCGGCCACAAGCTTCTACCAGTTTAGCACAAAGACCAGGTTTGCCCTGGAAGTTTACCTTCTGACTTAGAAGCTATTCTAGAGAAAAAGTCAGTGCCATGTCTCCAGGCTGGGTCTGAAAGAGGGCTGGATGATGGCCTGGTGAAGAGTGGGTCCTCGGTGTGAGCTTTGGCCAAGGTGAGAAACTTGGCGCAATCGCCGTCGAGAAGCTCCAAGTGGTTGAAATCCAGAATCCATACCCCAGTGAGGTTTCGTCAAGTCTGATGCTGTTCGACGTCTGCCTCGCCGAAGTCTCTACACGTTCCAGTGTACAAACTTTTCTGGAAGTCTACATCCTTTCAGCGGGGGAAACAATCAAGATGAATCTGAAGGCGATTCGACACCGGCAGCTGTGCCTTCTGAGTCGGTCCCGCCCTCCACTGGTTCTCTGTAGAAAAGGTTCTGGAAAAGTTTCCAAGTGTCCAGGTTTTAGAGTCAAATGAACATGAACACCAGCCAAGGGTCCAGGACCATGTGGGCACCACTTGGGGGGTTAGTACTCACTCTCCTAGAAGCCATCAGCAGGGTTCAGGGCAAATTCAGTTGGAACTGGTCAGCTGGGCTCTTGGAAAAACTAGGCTTATTGCAGGTTTTGTGGCCCTGTAGCTGAACAGGGGGTCAGCCAACATACCCTTGGAGTTCCCTTTGTCCTGGGTACAAATGGGAGCAGGTCCAGCTCTTGGGGTCTTAACCCACAGGCTCAACAATAGGTGCAGTCCGTCTGTCTTCCACATGTCCAGATGTATTATTCATAAAGTATCAGGGGTGCCACATATATGCCTGGAACTCAGGTGGGGGGGGGGGCCCTGACCAATAGGGAAAAGGTTTACGTTTACAGGGGCAACTCTACCTACTTTGACATCTCCTGGGAGTTAAGCCCTAACCAATCCCAAAGTGCATTGTACAGCCAAAATCCAACATGACAGAACCTTTCTTTTCCTGGGCAGAGCTCTGGTACAACCCTGAGGTGTCTAGGGAAATGAGAAACTCCCCCTGTAAACCAGTTCTGAAACAGGTCCTCCCTCCCCAAAACTGAGATTGGTGCCATCCTGACTACTTGGACAATGTAGGGGGAGGCGTAGGTGTGAACAACATCAGCCTGTGACAGGGAATGCCCCTTTGAAGCTTGTAAGTTGGTGGACACATCCTCCAGGCCATCCTGCCAGGTGGAGGTCACACCTCTTCCCACCCAAGGCCTTTTTTGTTCCCTTTCCTGAAAGCCATTCACACCTCCTTGCAGGGGCCAGCAGGCTACCAGGTAACAGTTGGGTATTAACTCTGAAAAGCCTGCTATATGCAGAAAAACAGTGACTTCCTAATTTCCCTATTCTAAAAACAGTTAAACAAATCCAACTTCTCGTTTAAATTAACTTGATCATTTGTGAATCACAGACATCATATGCAGGCAGATACTGAAATAGCAACATGTTTCCCCACCCTTCCTTCCCATTCATAATAAAGGAGGAGAACATATCGCATTACACCATTTAGAGTGATCCACCTTACAATTTAAGGAGAGCAAACAAGGAAGAGTCCGTATTCCCAGCTACTTGTCCACATCAATGGTACATCGTATACATAATATACATTTCATGATGCCTACATAGATCTTGCCAATCCCAACTCCCGAATTCCCCCTCCCTTTCCCTTCCCCACTTTCACTTCAGACAGACCCACAATATCAATTTTACTGTGTACATGGTTGTCGTATGCCACTCACCAGCACTGAGCACTAGTTCATGCCAGTTCCCTTTCTGGGTTCCCCAACATCGATGAGATCCCCGTCTCACCCGCAGATTTTGGAGTTCCTGGATTTTGCTACTCTTTAAGCTCTGCCAGCATTTGGGACCATGCCCGGAGGTCCTCCTCCAATTTTTCATCTTTACGAACAAGCTTCATTCGCACCCTTCCCGCAGTTGCCCACTAGCATATATCTTTCATCCATTCCCCTACCTGTGGGGGCCTAGGTCTGAGCCACGTTATAGCAATACACCGTCTCGCCACCACTAATCCCAGTGTGAGGAAGCACCTGCTTAATTTTTTGCGCTTGGGTTAGGCAATAGGCCAAGCAGTACTCGTCGGATCTTTTTAGGGATTACCCATCCCGTGACTCTCTGAAGTTGTGTAATCACTGTGTCCCAGTAGGAAAATAGTGTGGGGCAAGTCCAAACCATATGGAGAAAGTCCGCTGCCAGTAACTTACATCTCGGGCATTCATCACTGCGGGTAGGATAGATTGTATGTAGTGTGCTCGGGTGAGGTATACTTGGTGCACCAGGTTGTATTGTAGGAGTTTAAATAGTGCATTGGAGCAGACTGTGTGAATCCCTTCCTAAACTTTTTCCCAGTCTTTATCAGATAGCGGCTCCTCAAGTATAGCGTCCCATCTCTGCTTGACCGGCAGTACTCCGCCTGGTAAATCATCTATTAAGGCTCTATACAGGTGTGATACTAACAGTCTACCCTGCGCCATGTATAGCATTACTTTCAATGTGTTGGTACTAGAGGGTTCTGCTTGGAACCCTGGCCAGATTTCCAGAGTCACACTTGAGATCTTCTCGTACTGCAGGGATTGTCCCGTTCCCAAGTTAAAGGCAGCTATTGCCTCTTCTCGGGTGATAAACCTGCTATCCATATACAGGTCTCCTAGTGTCTGGCATCCTCCATCTTCGTACAGACAGAGTCCGCTATAAAGGGGAAAGGGCGTAACACCCAGAGGGGCATATCATGGGCATATGGGTCATGTTAGACCACCCTTCGAACCACGGTTTCCCAAATCAGGGCCACATGTCGTGCAATGTATGGGATCCGGGGAGGAACACCCTTTCCACGCATCAAAATTTCAGGTAGTGTGTAACCGTCATGCGTACCCGCCAGAAGGCTAGTCTCCCAGTTGTTTTCAGTATCTAGCCAATGCACTGCATGCTGTGATTGGGAGGCCATGTAATAGAACTCTAAACATGGAACTTCTAGTCCCCCCCCGACCCAATGTCCTCTGCAGTATTGTTCAGCGTACCTGCTTCCGTTTATTGCCCCATAAGAGGTCTATTAGGAGTTGGTCAAGTGTCCGAAAATAGTGACGTGGGATGATGTACAGCGAGTGTTGCATCGCATATAGACGTCTGGGTAAAACTATCATTTTTATTCTTGCAATTAGACTCATAAGTGACAATGGCAAGCCCCGCCAGAACCGTATGGAGCCGCGTATCCCTTCTATCACTCTGCCAATGTTGAGATCGAAGTATGCAGCGGCCGTGTTTGCCAGCCGTATCCCCAAAATCTTGTCCCTTCACCCAGACATGGTAGTTCCCCTTTTGTTAGCTCAGATTGTGGCACTCCTGCTAATCTGCCAAAGGGGATTAGCTTGGATTTTCCTGGGTTGCTCCGGAGTCCAGATAACTCTCCAAATCTCCATAGGTCTGCCAGTAGAAGTGGCACTGAATTTGTCGGTTGGCGTAGATAGATTAGTGTATCATCGGCATATAAAGAGACCAAATGATTGGTCTCACCAAGCCTGACTCTCCAGTCTCCCAGTCTGTCCCTCAGGGCAGCCGCCAGCGGCTTTATGGCCAACGCGACCAGAAGCTGAGAAAGTAGGCACCCCTGGCGGGTGCCTCTACAGAGCACAAATGGCCTGGGCACCAAGTTCTCCATTCTAATTCTTGCCATTTGGGGTTGTATAAAGTAGTCTAGTCCATTTAAGGAACTCCCCGCCGGTCCCAACCATTCGGAGGACCTGCCACAAATAAGGCCATTCCACTGAGTCAAAGACCTGTTCTATATCCAACAATGCTAAGGCATAATCTTCCATTACGCACGGGCGTGCCAGCCTCCGCAGGTTATGAGTGGTGCTGCGCTTCGGTATGAATCCTGCCTGGTCCATATGAGCAATATGGGAGACCCTAGGGAGAAGGAGCGTCGCCACGATTCCACGAAGTATTTTTATATCTATATTTAGTAAAGAAATCGGCATGTATGAATTGGCTAACAGGGGGTCCCTATCTGGTTTTGGTATGATGGCCACCAGGGTCTTGCTCATGTAGGGTGGGAGTGCGCCCTGCACGAGCGCTTCATTGTAGACCTCCAAAAGGTGGTCAGCCAGCAAGGGAGCGAACTTCTGATAGAACTCCGCAGGTAATCCATCGGCCCCGGGGCTCTTAGCGGTTTTAAAGCTCTGGATAGACAACAGAATTTCCTCTTTATGTACCGGGCATTTAGGGTCTCCTTCGCCTCTGAATCTAGCTGGGGAAGCTCAACTGAGTCCAAAAAGGCTCGGATCTTCTCTTGTGGTGCAGAGGGTCTTTGTGCGTATACTTTTTCAAGGTGGTCAGCCAGGACCTCAGAAATTGCACTCTGAGATCATGTTTCCTTCACTATCTTTAAGCTGTACAATGGGATCGATGTCTAACTCCCGTTTAACTAGACGAGCAAGCAAAGCGCCGGTTCCATCTCCCTGCATGTGTAATCTGTGTGTGTAGAATGCACATGCTTTTCTAGTCTATGCAAATCTATCAACGTCTCCCGTGCCAGCCGCCATTCCTCCATCTTGTGTGAGGCCTTTGGGAGGACCCTCTCTAGGCCACCCAGTCCTGCTTCATTGTTTTTTTCCAGCTGTCAGCGAACCCTGTACGATGTTTTGTTACATACCCCTCTGATAGCCACCTTCATGGCTTCCCATTCGAGCGCTCAATTCGAGGCAGATCCCCAGTTTTCCTCAAAATATCGGTCTAGGGCTTCTGAAAGTGCCGCCGCAAATGGAGGGTCTGATAAGGCTTCAGTCCCGAGTCTCCAGAGGGGTATGGCAGAACGAGCTCTCGCCCCGTTCAAGCTAAGCAGTACAGGGGAGTGGTCAAAAATGTATCTAGGTCGATAGGTTATTCCCCTCACTTCAGGCCCCAGTTCAGCTGAGAGGAGCCAGTAGTCTAACTGACTAAAGGTTCAGATGCAGGATAATAACAGGAAAACTGTCTGGCTGATTGGTGCCGTTGGCGCCAAACAAAATCCAACTTAATGCTACAGTCAAATTTTGTCTAACTAGGAAAATTAGTGTTTGAAGTATTTTCTAGCTAGTGCCTCTGTGAAGTTAGCTTTATTAAGTGTAATTACGTAACTCAGTATTTTCTATGACACAGCCAGTCTTGCTTCCGTGAAAATTGGTTTGGGGCCATTTTCACTGCAAACACATGTAAAAACATTAAATAAATGCCTGACCTTTAAATACTTTGCACCCTGCCTTAAAGTTGGCAAGGCCAACCTTAGGGGTTACTAACTACTATTTAAAAGGAAGTTTTAGGCCTGGCAAAAATATGAGGAACTTCCCCATGTAGTTTGCGTAGTACGCAGTATGTCCAGGGACCTACCCACTACTGCCGGGACCGGTCATATCTTGACCTGCCGGGGATTGATGAAGCAGAAGTATATCCCAAATAGAGTATAACCAGGACTACCAATCATTAGACAGAGTAAGTCATGGTGGCATAAACCTCAAACATTAGTTCATCATTGTTTTTCGGTCCACCTTAGTGTAGATAAGTTTTTTTTAACTTTAGGTCCTGACGAATCGCCTCTAGACTTGTAGAATAGGCGAGAAACATGTTGACCAACCACACGGAAGAGCGCCACACCTGAGACATTAACTTAGCATTGCGTCTTTCTTCTTTTTTAATCAGGGTAGGAGACCCCACAATAAAATTATTTTTTGCTGGTACTCCCAACCTTGTTTTAATTCACATAAACATCACACACCACTTCTTCATCTACACTCCCTAAGCCCCTCACCCCCACGGCACCAAACGGCTATTTGGAAAAAGATCTCCGCCAAAGTGCCCCTCATTGGGAGCCCGTCAGGCATTGCAGCGCCGGCCAGACGAGGAACAGCCCGATGATGAAGCATGACACCAAATTGGGTGTGTGAGGGCATTATATTCCAAAGAAATGGATTCCCATCTCTTTGACTCTGTAGCCTACTGTCCTTCGTATATTGCTACACTCCAGATTATTTAGGAACAGCACAACTCTAATTTTCATATGTAGTTTTCAAACCTTACAATTTATCTTTCATTCACAGTACAATGGGTAAAAAGGAAGCCACATATACCCTTTTAAGTATTGAGGAATTAGAAAGTATCCCATTTTTCAAGGCAGACGAACAACAAATATGGCTCATACAGTGCAATCTCCCTGAGCATTACCGAGTTTCACTTCTATGATTGTCAAAAACAGGTCCTTGGGCTGGTCTGAGAAAGTGCACCACACTTTCCTTCAATACACATGGGAGTTCCTGTTTGAATTCCACTGTCTCAGCCCAGATAAACCAGCATTCATAAGTACAACTGGGTACACTAATTCTCTAGGTTACTCAATTCTATGATTCCATCACTTTAGACAGAGTATGTAACCCTTTGAAGCCAGGTTTGAACTGTAAATTGTTAGTCATACCGGTTGCATTCATCTAGTCCCATCAGACACTCCCAAGTAACGGTTCCTATACAATCAGAACAAATGAAAAATGTTACAGAATGGCTACCGGGTTCTCCTACGTGTTAACTGTACAAAGAATTATACAATGTTGTGGCATAGCCTTGTATCCTCCTCCATGTAGGATATTTGAATATGTTCCACGGCCTAAAATAGATATGGATAACCTGCACCTTGATAAACACTGTCTTTCCCTTGAACACAACCGGCATAGCACACTTTTTCCTATAGTATTGAATCCAGCCTGTTGACTTATTTTGAGATTGTATGTGGACTTATTCCCTCATTCTTTGGTTCATTATTTTCAAGCCTGTTTAGTGGATTACCAGAAATTCTTCTGCTCATGGGTGGGGGCAGTCTCATCTTTTTTCTAGTAAAGAAATAAACCAGCTCAACCAATGACATGAACTAAGATAATCCTACTAAAAAGCATTGCCAGGAAAGACTGGAACTGTATCTTGGATTCGAATGGCTAAGTGAGCACAGGAGTATCATCTCTCAAAATGAATGCTACACAAGCGTTGAGTCTTTTGGTGCATAAACTATTTCAAGGTGCACTGCTGGAGATGTCACCAAAGGCATATACAGATGTGAAAGATCTACTTCGACCACTGAGACAGCACCTAGCATATTGTCATGCACTACAACTGCCAAACCTGAAATATGCTCAGGATGATGGGCAAACTGCATTTTCAATGTTCAAGCCTGTGACAATCTTGATACAATAGCCACCTGTTATGACAAGAGCAAATCCACAAGAAACGTCTATCCTTGGATTTCCTAGATGGGGACGATCTGTTCCAGTGCATATGCCCATCTATCATGTCAGTTGTTACTGGATCAAGAGTAAGGGGTCAAAGCATAGACCATTCCTATTCCATCATCAAATGTTCCATCTATTATGAAAGCGACACATGGATTTCATGGAAACATCATGATATCATTGACTGGGGGGGGAAAAGTCAATTTTGTAAAACAGAGTGAAGAGAAAAGTACTAAAAAACAGTTTGCACCGGTTTTCAAACTTTTTTCACTCAGTCACAACAGTAAAGTGAAAGTTTGCATTTTTTTAATTAGAGAATGCGCATCTGATGTTTGACAACATCTTATATACATATCGAATGTTATAAATGGCCATCTCAGTAATAATTCTGGGGATGTTGGGAACACGGAGAACGTTCTTGTTCAGACTTCGGTATTTCCATTAGTTTTAGCCTTTTTACACTCACTATTTCAATTCCTTGCCTTATTCAGACTTTAATATTTCTTTCATAGAATGAGAGAAGTTTTGAGCATGCATAGGATTGCAAACAAATTCCTGCTTCCTTTGCATCTACTTTTATCATTATGATAATGTAGTTGATGTATTTGTCGCCAGCATTGTTTTGTTTTATTGATGGTTTAGTGTCTGCTAGTCCAATTACTGTTTTCAAAATATAAAATAAGATAGATATTCAGATATTATAAAAACCAAAGCATCACACCATATTTTAGAGAGGGACTTCACACCATGAATATCGAGACAAAGGTCACACCGGTTTATAGCATCAACATTTGTCAGCAGAGAAATGTCTTTCAGCCGTTAGCCATTTATGTTCCACCTCGTACAAGATGGGGTAAAAAAAATAGCTAGCTTACTATTTCAGAACAAACACACAAGTATGCTGTGCCACCCATCTCTGAAACTCACGAACAGGCTGGTTATTTATTGCGTCTAAAACTTAGCGTAGCTCTTAGAAATAGCTTGAGGGTGTTAGGATGAACTCAATCATGCTTAAATATGTTAAAAACTGGGTTACTGGTTGAGGTGGGTGAAACCTTACTCAAGCAGTAACTACAATTCTTGTCAGAGTGAAACACAAGCAAACCTCAAATTAACAGTTGCTTGGCACATAAGCAGTCAGGCTTAACTTAAAAGCAATGTATAAAGTATATATGCAGCACTTCAAACAGTGGTAAAGTGAATACACAAGAAAAAATCCCATACCAATTTAGAAGAACAGAATAAAATTTTATAAATCATTTGAGACCAAAACGACAAAAATTAAATCAGCAGAACCGGAGATATACAATTTCAAAGATTTAGAGGGATACTTCACGAAGGCACACACTTTAACTTCCCTGTAGATCCTTAGTGGCCATAATGGGAGATGCCTGGCTTCCAGGAGTTTTTAATATTGCCGCTCTGTGGGCATTCTATGCCGTTTTAGGTTTTCTTATTCACACTTTTTTTTTTTTTTTAAATTACTCCTCGGTTACTAGTATTCCAGCAGCACAGGGGAGCCTGTGCTGCTTACACAAGTTGATCCCCATTATTTAACCCAATTAGTTTTTGAATTTGAGCGCCTTAGGGCATCTCTCTCGCTTGACCTCTCCTCCAGCCACGCCCCTTCAACCATGGCCCTCTTAACGGACCAGGAAGAGTGCCTGCACCGAAAACACGCCAAAGTCAAGCCAGTCTCCGCCCGTCCGCAGCCTGACAGCACCAAGTGTCAGGGCCTCTGGTCCTTTTACACCTCAATCCTATACCAAAGCTGAATTAGGGAGATTGGTAATAAAAGTAAGCCTCCCACATACTCTCCATAGGATTTTAACGCAACAACCACCGAATACATCTGTAAAGAATGTAATTTTACCTTTCACCATGTTTTATGGCCACGGTATGACAAGACCACTGATTAGTGTGTGACACGCCCCATACCAATTCCTCAAACTCAAACCGCGAGCTATCTTGTTTGCTTCTCAATACGAGATCCTTGATTAAACACGAACATGAATTTGCCGACCTTATGGTGACAGGAAAACCAGATCTCCATAAGAGAAACATGGGCAGATGGGACGTCTGACCCAGATTTTAAAAGTTATTCCTGAAGGCTATGATTTAATTAGGGGTGATAGACAAAATAAGCGTGGAGGTGGGAATGCAAATATTTATCATAATCATTTTAAAGCCACCTTCATACTCCTCTCACAACTCGCATGTTTAACTTAAAAATTCACAACATCTCTTTTAACGACCTTCTGATTTATCGTTCCCCAAGCCCTAGGAAGAATTTTATTAAATTACTAGGATTTATGGAATCCTGTGCTGGTTGCCCCATTTTCACAATCCTTGGGGATTTTAACTTTTATTTAGAACGTGCGGACTACAGGGACATGGAGCATCTAACAGACAACCTACAGAGTTTTGACCTCTTACAAGTAGTAAAACTTCCCACCCACTAAGCTAATCAAACGTTAGATGGCATTTACACTACCAATCTCGACTTAGTGATTGAAAAACTCATGCCTCTGGCACGGACAGATATGTTCAAACTCAAGATCCCGACGTAATTTCCTCTACCTTCCAATGCACAGGCAGTAATAAAATACCGTCCTTGGAAGAAAATTGACAACTCAAAATTAAAAAATCTGTTATGTGAATCCAAACCCATAGTTACCAAGGATATTGAGCATGCGTCTGCCAAGTATGCAGCTTGGACTGATGCAGTAGTTTCCCAATTAGCCCCTCCAAAAATCTTTTGAAACCATAAGTCTACACCTTCAGCACCTTGGTACTCCCAGGAACTTCAAGAACTCAAAAAGAAATGTAGGCACCAATAATAGCTCTGGAGGCTGAACTATAGCCCGGAGGAAAAAACTAAATATAAAACCCTGATAAAAGAATATAAAGCACCAACGGGTGCAACTAAAACAAAACTTTTTACAGAAAAAAATTAAAGGAGCCAGTAATCCCACCAAAGAGCTCATTAGCACAGTAAAATCCCTATCCAATATTTGTAACAAAAACAGGTTTTCTACGGATCAACAACTTTGTGATAAAATAGCTAATTTTTTCTGTACTAAAGTAAATATATTCTCAGAATTTGCTGCTATACCAGACAGCACAGAATCGCCCTCAATGATGGTGACATTTGAGGAAACCTACAAATTCAACTCAATGTTCACCTATATTGACCACCATTTACCCCACTGACTGATAGAAGTTAGCTATTCTTATTGAAACCTCCAAATCAGGTGCTCCTTCGGATCCCTGCTCTCCGCAGGTTCTTCACCCCATGTCATAGACCATTTCAGGGCATCTCTTTCCACTCCTAAGAGCTTTCTTTTGGGCTGCTTTCCAGCTAGGTGAAAAAAGGCATGAATTTTGCCTCTTCTAAGAAACCCTCACATGACCCGCTTGAGGTGAAGAATTACAGGCCATTTCACGCCTTCTTCTAACAGCCAAGATCCTCGAAAAGGCCATTAATCAATAAATCATGTCCTTTCTTGAAAATACTATACTTCTTGACTATCACAACATGGGTTTAGACCCAACCACTGTACAGAGTCCGCACTCGTGGCGGCCAAGAAAAAATTAGAGCCATCATAGATGGAGGGACCAGGCGGTCTCGATCTTGCTTGATCTTTCTGCCGCATTCGACACGGTTGACCACTCCCTTTTGGTCAACAGTCTTGACAGCATTGGTTTTAAAGGTATGCTTTAAAATTTATCAAGTAATTTCTATCCAATAGAAAGCAAGTGGTCGCTCTGGAGGACTTTACTTCTGACCCTTTCACTCCTCCCTGTGGGATTGCTCAAGGATCATCGAGCCCCACCCTGTTTAATGTATACATCACCCCTCTGATCCAATGTATTCAATCATGTGGCTTTTCAGTTTCTTCCTATGCTGACAACACCCAAATAGTGGTGTCTGTCTCTTCCGTCCCTGTAAAATTGGCTAGACAATTCACTATCTGCATGAACAGCATCGCTGACTGGATGCAGAAAAACTATTTAAAGCTGAATTCTGAAAAAACGGAGGTGCTGCTGTTTGGAAGCGACACCTTTCTGGAATGCCGCTTGGTGGCACCTCCCCAACCTTGGGGCCTCTCCTATTGCCAGTCCAAAAAGCAAGAAACTGGGGGGGGGGGGGTCATTTTTGACGTCTAGTTAGCATTCAGACACCACATAAAACAAGTAACATCCTCTTGTTTTCTCACTCTAAGCATATTTAAAAAAATTATCTTTCCTTCCAATTGAGTGAAGGAAAACAGTCATAGCCTTAGTAGTGTCTAAATTGGATTATAATGCCCTGTATATAGGCTCCCAAATTTGCAAACAAAATAGACTGCAGACTCTTCAAAACGCGGCTGCTAGGGTGATGAACCTTCTAAAGTGCTATTCAGTTTCCCAAACTATCAAGGAACTGCACTGGTTACCAAACAGGGCACAAATTAAGTTTAAAGCCTTGTGCTGGGCTCATAAAGCCCTGCACCAGGCTGATCCACTTTTCGCTCAAGAAACTTTCAAATGGTACTCACCTACATGCACTCTGTGGTCCAGTGTAATGAGAGGTAATAATTCCCAGAACCAAGAAAGCTCACTGGGGAGGAAGAAGTTTCTCCTATTCTACTTCCAAATGGTGGAACTAAATGGCAACCACCTCAGAGCTTAATCAAATCACTTAAAATGAAGCAAACAATTAAGGACTTGGCTCTTTTGTGCTTCTATCTAATTTCTTTTCTCAGTCTTTATCCCGAGTTATCACACCAAGACGCAGTTTGGCATTCGTGCAATCTGCAAAATAAACATAAAATAAAGGTAAGTATAGCACCTAAAAGCACAAACCGCAACTCGAGGTTATCTGGCCGTGCGAAACCGGGTGAAAGTCACAAGTTCAGGCCGACTGCGATGGAGCGCGGGCTGGATACAGGGACCAGGTTAGTGTCTCTGAAAGAGTTACTACAAATGTCCAGCATGAACAGTTTTGTTTGAGTGGGCACGGTGGAAGGTGCGAGGAGCAGGAAGAGTCACGGATGGTCATCAATGTAGCACAAAGAGCAGGCCAGGCATCAAGGATGGTCGTTGCTGGAACTTTGCATTGGTACAGCTTGCGTTGCTGTGGCGCAGAGTTGGGTTCACAGGGGCTTTGCATTGGCGGGTGGCAAGATCTTGGCGCAAACAGGCCCGGTCGCGAATACCTCGTAATTTTAAGATTTCTCCTGTTATTGAGGAAAGAGCTTGACTGATGCCAATCTAGCAGTGATCAGCAGGGCTCAGGCAGGTCCAGGCAAGTCAGCTGGGCAGATGCAAGGTCGTCTCTGGAGCAGATTATTCCCCTGTAGCTAAGAACAGGAGGCCAGTCAACTGATCCTTGGAGTCACTTCTGCCTGGGATGAAGGGTGCAGGTCCAGTCTTCTGTCTTAGCAAGAAGGGTAGCACAGTGACAGTGCAGCAGAGTGGCAGTGCTTCTTGCAGCAAAGCAGTCCTTTTGTATTATCCACCGGTCCCAGAGTGTACTGAAGAGTTGGGTCTGAAGATCCATTATTTATACCTGGTGCCTTCTTTGAAGTAAAAGTTTCTAGAGAATGTCCTTTTAAGTCCTTGAACTTTTCCTCCCCTGGCTCCGAGCTGGATGCATTAACAATGCAGTGGTGACAAGCTCTTTGTGTGAATGCAGTGTACAGTCTATTCAGTTGCAAGTGGGGCTGTGCCCAGCTCTGCGTCCCCCCCCCCCCCTCATCCTGCCAGTTAGTTAATGGCCCATCAAGGCACACCTAATACCTCTATTGTGTGGCTGTCTGGGAGGAATCAACTGGCAAAGTGCCAACTACACCCAGTCATGTGACCGAAGAACAGGGTCAAGACACGCCAAAATTTTCATACACCAAACCTAAAAGGTTTACCCATTTGCAATCAAAATTTAGCACATTAAATGTATTAAGGCAACCCAAATTATCTTATGGGAGAGGTCGACTTCACAGTAGTGAAAAATGAATTTGGGAGATTTTCACTACCAGGACATGTAAAACTTACACGTTCAACCTTTAAAATACAATGCACCCTGCCCAATGGGATACCTAGGGCCTACCTTAAGGGTGACATATGCACTAAAAGGTGAGTTTAAGGCTTGTGAAGGGAGTTATTTTGCCAAGTGGAATTGGCGGTTTAAACTGCACATACAGGTTGCAGTGGCAGGCCTGAGACATGTTTAAAGGGATACTTAAGATAGTGGCATAATGAGTGCTGCAGGCCCACTAGTAGCATTTAATTTACAGATCCTCAGTACATGTAATACCACTTGACTAGGGACCTTCAAGTAAATTAAATGTACCAATTGGGTAGAAGCCAGCGTTCTGTTTTAGGGAGAGAGCACAAGCACTTTAGCACTGGTTAGCAGTGGCAAAGTCTGCAGTCCTAAAAGCCACAAAAATGGGTTCAGAAATCAGGAGGGTGAAGGCAAAATGTTTGGTGATAACCCTGCATAAAGGGCCATGGTCAACAGAATATTTCTGGGATTTTTTTCCATTTTACATGATGTGGCTGGCTGTCTCGCTGCATTACTTTTCATATTCTGTATGGTTACCGTTCATATTTCATGCACTAGGTTCAGGATTTTAAAATAAACATTTTAGAATACAGGTCCTGGTTTTTAGTGCTATTCTTGAGTGTATTATTCATTAATGAAAGAGGGTCCACTGTCTCCCTGAACTCATCTTGTGGGACTGATCACTGGTGAGAAGCACTTCTCCATAGTATTGCTCAGAGGGGGTTGTGCATAGGTTGCAGTCCAACTGGATTTCTAATTCGTATTGGCACACTGGCTAAGACCTTATGCTAGGGAGTTACAAATTCGACCCCTAGGAGTTGGGGGGAGGGGGTGGAGGGAGGAGACCCCAGAGAACATATCTGTTTTTATGAGGACCGCTTGTTCTGCCAGTCTTGGGAGGAACGCTTGCCGCGAAACTCCAGGACATTGATATGGATTGTCTACTCTGTCTGATCGGAGACCTCCAGTCAACAGCTTTTTTATGTGAGCTCCCCATCAGTCCACGGATGCATCCGTTGTGAGCACCACTCTGTCCAAAGAAGAATGGAAAGACCTGCATTTAGGTTTATCATTTTAACCATAGCAGCACCTTCTTAAGCCATCTTATAACTTGGGTCATATCTTCCCACGAACCATCTATTTGTTTTCATTGATTGTCCACCTCTTGTTCAGAGCCTTCAAAAGGTTATGCCTATGCAGGATGACATCAGGCCCAGCAAGGACTTGTACTGCCTGACAGTAACTGATGGTAAGTTCTCGGTCATGACTTGAAGCTTTCTTGCTCTGTCCTGAAACAGAAAAGCATTTCACAGTTGTGTGTCTAGTATTGCTCCCAGGAACTAAAACTTTCAGTTTTGGTTCCATAAAGGATTGGTCGATGTTTAGTGTCAGTACCAATCTGTGAAACAAACTGATCCAGGCAGATGTATAAGTCTTTCACTCTTCCTTTGATGGTGCCTTGCCAAGCCAGTCCAAGTATGGGTACACTTCATGACCCAGTCTTCTGTGGAAGGCAGTAACTGGCACTATGCATTTGATAAATAACCAAGGTGTTAATTTGAGGCCAAAAGGCCTTGGATTGGTAGTGCAGTCTCACCACTGAAAAGCAGAGGTAGATCTGTACTTTTGGAGTATATGGATATGGAAATTTGTATCTTGAAGATCCAAGGAGGTCAGGTAATTAACTTCCTTCCTGGATCATCATGAGGACTTCTTGGAGCAGAACCATGCAGACAGACTTTTTTCAGAATTTCAGTTCTAAGGTCTAGAATCTGCACCCATTGTCCAGTTTTCTTCTTTATTAAAAAGAATCTGGAGTAAAATCCCTGCTTTCTCTGGGATCTCTGGACTGTTTCCATCACTTTTTTTTTAGGAGGAGGAGAATTTCCTGTTGTGACATTCTTAAGTGAAGACGTTTTTTCTTGGGCCAGCAGACAAGTGGCTTCTGCACAAACTCCAACAAATATCCTGAGTGCACAATCTGCTGCACCCATTGGTCCGACATTCTGGAGTGCCAGTTGGGGGACAAAAAGGAAAATTCTCTCCCCACCTGCTTAGATTCAGATGGGGAGGGCAGTTATAGGATGTTCAGCTGTTTTGGTTGTCATCAAAGCACACTGAAGAGGCACAACTCTGCCACCCCTCCACAACTATGACCAACTTCCACAACTGCATGACGAGTGTAGACGAATGGATGAAGACCAATTGCCTGAAGCTCAACACGGACAATACCGATGTGCTGATTTTGGAACACCCACTACCCGTGGAAAAACACCCAATGGCCCTCCGAACTCAGCCCCACAGACCACACCCGCAACCTTGGCATTATCCTGGAAATGAAACTCACCATGAAATGCCAGATCAACAGTCTCCTCCGCATTCCATTAAAGATCTTCAGATGGCTTCCAGTCAGCACCAGAAAACTGTCACTAAAGCCCTAGTCACTAGCCGTCTGGACTATGGCAACGCGCTCTACTCAGGAATCACCACCCAACTGCTGAAGAGACTCCAGATGATACAGAACTCCGCTGCTAAACTCATCCTCTACCTCCCCAAACAGACTCACATCACCCCCCACCTCAGGAACCTCCACTGGCTCCCCATCTAGAAAAGATACCAATTTGAGATGCTGACACACGCCTACAAGGCCCTCCACGACCAAGGACCAGCATACATTAACTACCACCTGAACTTCCACCAACCCTCCAGACACCTGCCTCCCTCACACACGCTCCCTGCATCTGCCGAAACTACAGTGAAGAACAATCCTTCTCCTACCTCACCGCCAAGTACTGGAACAACCTCCCCTGCACTGCCGAACATCCACCTCTCTCCCGGAATTCAGGAGGGGACTCGAGATCTGGCTCTTCGACTGATTCCCAGCAAGAACCTAGCACCTGGATACGCTTGCGGGTGATTGGCCGCACTCTACAACTCAGTTTGATTCCATCCGGATGATCTACCATAACCATCCCTTGGATCCAGTTGGTTGTGTATTCCCTGGTCATATCCGGTTTACTGTGGGGGTAATATGACCTGCCTTGATCCCCATACCGATTGCTAGTCCATTCTGTGGAACTCCTAATGATTTTGCAGTATTCGTCTAGATGTTCTGTGGGGTCTCATCTAAATGTTTCCCAACCAGGTGAAACCGAATGGCATAGAGGATTTTTGCTTGGCTCTCTGGATGGAAAGCTGTAGATCTCAGCCTTCCCTGCAGTCCTAACACCCCTGCTCCAGCTACTTGACGGCAGCCTGAATTGGAAACACCCATTGAGGCATCAAGGATTGCTGCAGTTTATTGCTCATTCCTTGATCATCGCTTTTGCAGCTTCCTTCTCCCCTGAAATTAGGTCTGATAGTGACGAAAGGTCATGCCACAGTTGCCGAATAGTAGGGCCTAATATTGCTAAAGACTTGGCAGCTTTGATCGATGTTGCTGCCACTGAACCAACTTTCTGGCCAAAATTATCAATTTGGCAGACTCTGTCCAGAGGAGGAGATCGTGTGATTGTGTTCTCTGATCTGCATGGAGCTGCTGAGGTTATAACAGTCTGGCTTTGAGTGACCCGTAAGGCATGCAGAGGTCAGATATGGTGCCCCTGTACTTTTTCTGTAGACGTGGAACCACCACTTGAACCGTAATCAGTGTCCTCATCAATTTTAGGCCTTCAAACCAGATGTAATCCAGTATGGGTATAGCCCATGCGCTCTTTAAAATCAAATAAGTAACAGCTCGGCACTGAAGCTCAGCCGGGCAAGGCCCTAATCAGCAGCGAATCCAGCCTCCGTGGTGTAATAACTGCCCCACCGCTAGATGGCGGCGGGAGAGCTGATCTGAGGCCGGAGCCACAGAAGGACCCTCAGAGTGAGGTGGGCACACGGACGGTGTGCAAGGCCCCAAGAGCAACGGCGGAGCAGGACGGTGGGGGACCTACCTCCGCTGGGAGCAGTGACACCACCATTGTGAAGAAGCTGAGCCCGGGCCGACGAGCCGCATGGTGACCATATCGAGGCCCTGGAGGGGAGCTCAACGCGGTGCGAGCTCCGGGGAACGACAGCAAGCAGAGACCCCAGCTAGGAAGAGGGCTGTGACTAGCACCAGGTAAAGACTCCTAGAGCCTGCCCCGGAGATTAGTGGCAAACCGGGTGCCGGGTCGCTGTACCCGGACCAACAAGCATCGCGGAGCAGTGGTGCAATACAGCGGAGGTCATTGCCGCAGCCCTCGACGGCAGGCGCAAGATGGCTGTTTGCGGCCCGGCCTGAGGGAAGGGCTGTGGCCGGAATCGTGGAACAGGACCCTGGTGTGCGCGGATTCATAGGTGGACCCGGACCGGCAAACAGCACATGGAACGCCTCAGGGACTGTGAGGTGAGCATGTGAAGCCTGAGGAGAGACCGGAGGCATAAAGGGACTCCCCATAGCTCTGGGGTGGTGGAAACTGGATGGCGATGGCCGGTGGCAGCAGAAGAGGGGGGGGATATAACTTGACATGTGACAGCCCGGGCAGCAGTGGTGAACTGGGAGAACACCATTGGGGCCCAACTCACTTGGGTCTCTATTAATTGCCAGGAACAGAGGGGGGAAAGCGCTTTGCTGGAGCCCGGCACACTTCCAGCATGCGGAGTGCGGGGGAAGAGACGGAGGTTGAGGGTGGTAGGCTGGGGCGGCACATCAAAGACAGTAGTTGCCACTGGGCCTGGTGCGGACCCCAATTTTTCAGGACCCCCTCCTCGATGGCCTCGGGTCAGGCAAAGAAGGATGGATCCATAAAGGAATTAGTGGGTAAATCAGGCACCAAGAAACCTGAGGTGAGTGCTGAATTCCCCCCCCCCCCACCCCCCTCTAGAGCTGCAAGTGACAATTCTAAATGCAGACATGGACATCGCAGAAGCACCAGTTACGCGCCAGTTCCTGAAGCAGCTGTTTGGCACGCTGCAAGACGACTTTGCAGCCCTGCGCCAAGAGGTGGCCACAGACATCAGAACCCTTAAAACCAATGAGAGAACTGGGGGATAGGGTGGACGCCCTGGAACAAACAGGGGATGGCAGAGAGGAGGAACTTCAGGAGCATGCACAAGAACTACTAGAGCTGAGACACCGGAATGAGGAGCTGTGCTATCACTTGGAAGATTTGGAAAATTGATCCAGATGCTCCAACATCCGAAATAAGGTGTTTCCACTTCAGGCAAATGTGGGAAATCTGGAGGACCTCTTAGTGCGGCTTCTTAAGCAGGTGGCTACGAAACTGCGAGATAAAGATATTCTTTTGGACGGCACTCACAGGGCAGGACGCCCAGAGACAGGGTCGGGCCAACCGCAGGACATTCTCACCGGCCTCCACTCCTACACGCAAAAGGAGAAGATTATGGCAGCAACACGAGACAGGTCAGTTGTATCCTTTGAGGTGATGCATGTTGGGATTTTCCAGGACCTCCCTTCAATTACCCTCCAACGATGCAAGGAGCTTCAGCCGGCCAATGCTATCTTGAGGGAAAAGGGAGTTCGTTATGAATGCGGCCACCGTTTCTGGCTGATCATCTGGAACCAAGAAACACATGTGGTTTGCACTCTGGAGGAGGTGAGATCGGTGCTCGGCTCCGACATAGCTTCCGAAGGAGAGTCCGAGGACACACAAAAGAAACAGAAGGCACGTGCTGGGAGCAGACCAAGGTGCCGGCGACGAACAGGAAAGGAACTCACAATGAAACCTATGGAGTCTGAAAGCACCAAAGAAAGGGAAGCACTCCTAAGGCAACTTCAGCGACGCAATGACGGGCCCGAAATTGGGGGATCGGAGGCCCAGGGGAGAACAGGCCTAAGGATTTCCTCACTGCTGGGCTGGACAGGAGGTTGGAGGCTTCCGGACGTGAAGATCTTGCCCGGCGGGCCGCGCCCCCCCCCCCTCCTTTTCTTTCACCTCGAGCCAGAAACATGGAGAAGGCTGGACGCCAGGTTTACGGACCCACCTTAGCTGGTGATATTCTTTCCCGGTTATGGGATCATAGTTTTATAATTGGTTTACTTGTTGATGTTTCTCTCTATGTGGTTTCCCATTCTCTCTCTGCTCAACCTATCAGGAGATCTGTAGATACATTCCTTGGGGAAGGACCACGAGTCAACAATGCAGGCACCCTATCGTGTGCACAGGTAGAAGCGGCGGGGCACTCGCCTGTAATGCTCCTACCCATCCAGATGCACTCCGATCCCTCATTGACTTATGCTTCTGTGGGAGGGAGGTGCTGCATAGTAGGACCAGAGATCGGTGTGTCACTCCCTCGCAGAAGTAGGCGGGAGGCCCTTCCTTTCCTTCACATTAGATCCTTAGGGGATTGTGCAGCACATCGAATCCTGGTAGGCCTCACCTTCTTTTGTATGCTCGACAGCCCCCCTTCTTCTACATAGTAAGCCTACAACATAGTGCATGACCCCCTAATGGATAGATCGACATCGAGAATGGGCTGATCTGGGGCGCTTTCGGACACCACACTGAATTGGCTGGCGGAAGTCGGACTGGTGGACGTATGGCGCCAGCGTAACCCCTCTGCTAGAGAATACACTTTCTTCTCAGCTGTGCACCAGACGTACGTGCGTGCGCTTGGACCTTTTTCTGACATCCCTCCGCATATCTCAAGCCGCAATAGAGATAGGAGCAGCAGCGCTGTCGGACCACTCCCACCTTACGCTCTCACTGAGGTTGTCGGGTGGTCCGGTCCCCCAGAGGATGTGGCGTCTGAATCATAGGCTTCTCACACATGAACCCAATCTGGGGCAGATCCGGAAATCCATCCAGGACTTCCTAGAAATAAAAGATGATGGCTAGACACCAATTAAACTTCTACGGAACATGCTCAAAGCAGTACTCCGGGGGCAGTTCTTGGCTATCGCAGCCAAGCTAAACAAAGAAAGGAAAGTGGGAGAACTTGGAGGGCACAGTTAAAGAACTAGAAGAGGTCCACCAACGCACCGGCTCTATCCAGGCTAGGCGTCCACTAACTGTGGGGTGGAAACAATTGAAAACATTGGACATAGACCGGGCCGAAAACACCCTACTGCGCACTAAGCAGAGATACTACGAAGGGGAACTAAGGCAGGTAGATTATTAGCACACAAATTGCAAACCCAGGTGGAACAGCACCGAGTGGTGGAGATTGAGAACTCAGAGGGGAGAGGGCTGTGGACAGATTATCTTATAGCGGGCGAATTTGAACGTTTCTACTCCGCACTCTAAACGGCGGAGACGCTAGACGAGGCAGTGGCTGTAAATTATGCTGCCGGAGCCCCAGTGACTCCGCTCCCAATGCTAGAAGCGACAAAGTTGGACGTCGACATTAGCTCGGAGGAAATATCTCGGGCCATCAGGAACCTGCCCACGGGCAAGGCTCCTGGTGAGGATAGCTTTACCATCGAATTTTATAAATTGAGTCAGATCTTACTCTCCTCCTTGCTCGCCTCTACATCTCGTTTAGCGAAACCGGGTGTCTTACACCATCCATGCAGATGGCCTCCATTATAGTCCTCCCAAAGCCGGGCAAAGACCCAAAGAGATGTGTGTCGCACAGGGCCATCTCCTTGCTAAATGTTAACCTAAAAATCTTCACCAGTGTATTGGCTGCATGCTTGGCGCCGAATATGGAACGCATCATTGACCCAGACCAATCAGGGTTTATCCCGGAGAGGAGTTGTAGTGATGGCACCAAGAGACTTTGCCATATTCTTGACAAATCACAGTGTACATATGTACCCCCCCATAGTCCTGTCGGTGGACGCTGAAAAAGCCTTTGATAGGATACACTGGCCATACTTGCAAGCGGTACTCGCTAGATTTGGGTTTGGTGAAAGGTTCCAACACTGGATCCGCTGCAACTATGCTCTCCTGGAGGCCAGGGTGAATGGTACATTATCCGGCTCCTTTGGGATTTCCCAGGGAACCAGACAAGGATGCCCCCCGTCTCCCTTGCTATTTGCGCTATATATGGAGTCATTTGCAGAGCGTATCCGCCAACATGCTGGCATCACGGGATATACGCATGAATGACAGGGAACACAAAGTTTCACTCTATGCAGACGACGTGCTACTGATCCTGGTGCAACCATTCGCATCGCTGCCTCCCCTTATACAGGAAACAACGCTCTTTGGCCAGGTCTCTGGTTTCAAGGCCAATTTACAGAAAATACAGGCCCGGAGCCTGACAATCCGTAGGGCTGACCGGCTACGACCATCGACCATGTTCTCGTTTGAATGGGCTCCCGACGGGGTGACATTCCTGGGCATTCGGCTCCTCCCTACACCCAAACGCACAGCAGAAGAAAACTATGCCGCCCTGCTCACCATGACACGATCGGAACTACCGAGCTGGAAAGCGCACACACTACTTGGCTGGGAAGATTAGCAGCAGTTAAAATGAAACTACTCCCCCGGATTTTATATGTCTTGCAAGCACTCCCCTTACAACCCCCCACCTCAGTGCTATTTAAATTACAGGACCTCATAAGCGACTTTATATGGGGTGGGAAGAAGGCCCGCATGGCACGTAGCCAGACTTACCTGAAGCAAAAAGATGGGGGACTAGGTATCCCCACCTGTGAAAGATACTACCAGGCAGCACAGCACCGCGTTACATGATAGAATGGTATAGAACGGCATCAGAGAAGCACTGGTGTTTTATGGATCGCTCAGTTGCTGGATCCATGTGTGGGAGGTGCAGTGGCTCCCCAAGAAATTCCGACCCACTGGAATGTATATCTCACCCATAACTAGGGAGAGCATGGGACAAGGTGCAAGGGAAAAGACATCTCTCCACTCCATCTCCCCTGACTCACTTTATTGGGCATCCGGAATTCTCCCCGGCAGCGACTGGGGATGGTTATATTAAGTGGCAAGAAGCCAACTGTAAAAGGTTAGGGGACCTCTTCGATGAGAAGGGAGTGATGGACTTCACAAAATTGCGTGCCAGTTATGGTTTGCCCCCAAATGGCAATACATTGCTCTGAGACACGGTCACACAACCTCACATACGACCACATGCAAGCCACTCATTAACAGTGTTCGAAAAATGGTTCATTACCCGCCACTCGGATAAGAAACTGCTCTCGAACATATATACATTTCTCACTGCACCCCATCAGCAAGCTAAATCACCGGTGCAGCGTAGGGGGGAGAATGAATGTGAACGGGAATTCTCTGTCAAGGAGTGGCAGGACATAATACAAAGAGCCAGGGCGTCCTCATGCAGTACTGCGGGCAAAGAGATGTTCCTCAAAATCGCCCACTACTGGTACTATACTCCAGTGACGGTTGCAAAGTGGAAGGTGGGCGGGAAAACAGTGCTGTAGACAATGCGGACAGGAGGGCACTTTAACACATATTATGGGATTGTCCAAAGATCCAACAATTTTGGTCAACTGTCCAATTTGACATAGATAATATTTACGATACTGAGCTGCCTAGATTTCCAAGCCACATCTTACTGGGCCTCCCCAAAGCCCTGACTTTTCCCCTATGGTCCTGCCGTGGAAGAGCTATCGCCCTGGCCTTTGGAGCAGCCAAGCAGACTCGTATCTAGGTGGGGCACAGCCGTAATCCCGACCCATTTGGATTGGCTGCATAAAATGTGGGATCTTGTGGGTATGGAAAGGCTGATGGCAGGAGCCAAAAGGTACGCTGCAGCGCTTTGATAAAACATGGGGTTCAACCATTAGATTCCTAACGAATGAGTTTGTTGAATTGACGTGCCAGGTATACCTACGGGTGTTGCGGCTCTCGCAGGCGGTTCAAGCAGAGGAGTGAACACTTACTCAGGAAAGCAGGATACAACCATAGATGTAACGCGCCAGAGGTGGCGTCCCCTATCTTTGGATGTCGAGCTCCTTTCCTCCCTTTCTCTTCAGTCGCTCTCTGATTTATGCTTTCTTCTTTACCGTTTCTCTTTTGGTGTTATGAAACAGTCAATCACCCCACCGGCCTATGGATGTAGGTGGTCGCTGTTATCTGTTGAAAATAATAAAAAGATTTAAACCATAAAATCAAATAAAACATTGCTGCTCTACAGAAGTCACTGAGAGATTTAACTTTTTAGCTGCTCTCTCCATTCGAGCATGATGCCAGACTATGTTGTTTGGAGGAGAATCTGGTTGGATGGGAGATTTATCACCTTCCTTGGGGAAGAAGTAGTCATCCCATTCCGCATCACCTCCGTCATCTCCATGAGGGATTTCAACGTTTGCCTCCAAATCTGAATACAGATACCAATGAGTCTTCATCCACCATGTTTTTAGAATTCTGTGAGACCAGTGGTTGTTTCACCACTTCTGCAAGGCTTATTCATCGGATGTAGAATAGGTGCAGTAGGTACCAAGGGTGGGGCAGCTTTAGGTTGCAAAGGATGTAACCTTTGAAAAGTGTCCAATTGTTGTAAATTCATAGTCAACCGTGTTGGCACTACTCCTGGATTTGTCGCCATCTATTGTGTCTGTGTAGACCGCGAAAGGAGGAATAGCTTGGAGTGGCAGACAATGGCGTCGCTATAGAGGAGGATTTGTCAACTATACTGTTGTCACCTACAAAATTCTCATTGTCCCTGCCAAGGATTGCCCCATGGATATCAATGGGAATGCAGTCGACAATTATGGTTTTTCTTCAGTCCCAAGGACAGCAGTTGGGACAGGACATCATAGGAACCAAACGTTTGTGCAGTTTTTGCACAGGTTTGAGTTCGTACTTCTTGAAATGTTTTACAGAGGTAGCTCCAGTTTGATTTCCTCTGAAGTAGATGGCTGCAGGCTCTTTAGATAGCAAGCCCAACTGTGGAACTCTACATGTTTTCGTTGTTGTGCAGTCTTCGTTTAAGTGCTTGGTTGAGCACATTACACTGAATCATCCTAGATGAGGGGGCATGCCCCTTAGCAGGAGGGTATTTTTTCTTCATTTCCAAAATGTCCAGTGCCAACTTTCTTTCCTTCAGGGTCTTAGATAAAAAAAGTTTGACAAAATGTCACAGTGCAAAGTCTTGTGCGCTGAATAAAAGCAGAAAATATATTGCTCCAGGTGATGTCATCCGGAAATGTGTACATTTCCTGTTCAATGTGATCTACTATGAATATGTTTCAAGTATGATGAAAACCCTAATTGAAGCTTTTTCCGTTTATTAAACTTCAAGCTGGTAAAAAAAAAAAATCTCACTTTTGTCCCCATTAGACTTGCACTTACTTTTTCCATCCTTCCCCCATCTTCCTAGATCAAATACCCTCTAGAATACCTGCCAGCGTTCAGTTCCAAGGAACCATAAAGTCTAAGAGCTCAAGCACAAACATTCACACTTCAAGGAAAATCTTCAATGCAGTATGAACAAAAAGGGCCTTTCTTCTTAACGCTGCAGCTGGACAGCTTTTTATCAAAGCAGAGCTGTCAGTCACTACTCGCTGCAATAGGACCCTGGTCATCAAGATACTCTTGTGCCACCTCAGTCCAGGCACAATCTCACTTGTACCTTCAGTATGCAATGGGATTCTGTGCCAAAATGCAAACCTCCTGAACTCCGTATATAACTTCCCGCTCTGTGCAGTTAGGACCCACAGTTCTCACCCACAGAGATCCCCTAAGTGCAGTGCCACATTAATTTCCCCCAAGCAACTAGAGGGAGTGGCACCTTACAGTCTAGGTTGGGGCCCAAGCTCCACTCGACATTGCAGTCTGTTTTGAGAAAACACCACTGGTTGCTCCACCTTCACCAGTGCTCAAATGATCAGACATCACATCTAGTAGACCTGGACAGAACAAGAGGATCATACCAGCAGCTCCAGACAATGGCAGTCTCTCCATTGCTCAGAGCAAGGCTGGCTCCACCCTTCCATTCTATTAGTAAGTTACAGTAAACACACAGAACTAGTGAAGTATAATAACACAAAGTGATGGGAAGAATACTTGCAATAAGTCTAACCACTGGCAATCGCTCGGGGTAGCATTCCAACCCATAGTTCTTTTGGCCACTTTGCCACCTCAGTTTGGACCAGTCATATGCAAATCAGACTTGTCCTGGTCCAAGAAAAACAGTCAAGCCTGATCTGCCAGGGCAGGTCCTCCCTTAACTATAATACAAGCAACTCAAGACCGGTTTCGCCCGGATTGGGACTTTTAAGTGGGGGTAGTGCGGGTTCGGTAGCACATTGAGCAAGGAACCCACATCTGTGCATACTCTTGGCCACTTAGGGCGTTACAACAAACACAAAAGGTGATGGGCGGAATGCTTGCAATAAGTCTAACCACTTACTATTGCTCCGGTAGCATGATCACTTTTTTTTATTTTTTTTTAGAAAATGCAGGTAGATGTCAGGGTATGATCCATGTGATGTGCTTCCAATAAAACACATAAGGAGATAAATGCCATTATGTGACCCTAAAGGAAATTTAGCTCACACACAAATACGCCTGATCTGCTGGGCCAACACTCAGAAACACAGCACAACCGGTCAGTCACCCATCCCCTATTAGTCACCCAGAACTAATAATTGGCAGCTCAGTGAAGTCACAAAGTTGCTATTCTTTTTTTAAATGAAAAAGCAGAACCTATGCATAGATATTTGCATTTTTGTCCCTACAGATGGACTGCACTATTCACCTCATTCTGATGAGTCTTCACATTCTGCACAGTCTTCATGCTGAGGGCCAAGACCACAAGAGGAGGCGGTGGGAGATCCTTCACCACACTGACTAGGTCCGACTTGAGTGCCACAGCTTCCACCTTACACCAACTAACTGGCTGACTGGAGAGCTCTACGGAAAAAAGCAAATGAAGGGGTTGCTAGTAAAAACAAGGTAACTCAATGTTAAATATACACAACAGCTATTGCTTATATTTTTTGATTATTAATTTAATATTGGTTTTTACTATACAAAATAAATAAATACAATTGACCTGAATCCAAAGACCACAATACTTCATTTTTAAAAAACATTTTGATTCTTCACTCCATGATTTGGAGATCTAATGTTTAAAAAAATGTCTTTGTTGAGCAGAAGAAAACTATTAAGGCATCTGAAAGCTGAAGGAGGGCTTTCATAGATTTCAAGGTCTACTACTTTGTAGCCTCCACTTCATATGTAGAGCAGCTACTGCAGCCAAGCTCATCTTACGTAAATTCTTGTTTTATAAATATGGAAGGGTAGAATATTTTGACAGTGTTTATTTTTAACTTCCTTCACCCTAGCATAATTGGAATATTTAGTATTATTTGGAACGCGTACGGAAAATTTGAGAGACCACCACACTGGTACTTTTTCTCTTGCAGTTGGATCCACAGGTCTACAAGACAATTTAAAATCTCACAGGCTCAAAAATAAAGTTAGATATAAAATGTGTTTTTTTTTTTTTTAACTTTGCACGCTTCATAGCTTTTGCAGTACAGTCATATGACTTCAGACAAAGGCTATGGATGCGCAGTATAATAAAAGTGGGACTACATAATTTATACAACTGAATGAAAAACATTACATTGAGCATATTAAATATCTGGGGAGTGAAAGCTGGGGTGTCAGTCTCACTGAAGGAGTAGTAGTCCCTTCACACACCGATAAATACATCGGTGACTGGCATTATTTTGAAACGAATACAATGTTACTTTATGTGCAGAGTATATTTTGGACCTAGGAGATTGACAACAGTTTTTCTTTGCCCTATCATGGTCGCTTTTGCAGACCAGATTTCTCATGTTTTAGTCAGGGCACTTGGATGTGAGCCGCTCTAATCTGCTGTGCTCAATAGAGGTTTGGGGTCTAAAGGAAGTAAGAGCACACGGGTAGGTGGTGTTGTGCAGCTCAGCACCAATATCATTCCTCTCTACAAGTGATGTGCAGAGATGCATATAAGTGCCACCCATGTGTGCCAATGTAAGCTGGCTTCCAGGCTGTCTGCACCCCAAGACGCAGAGCCAATCAGAAGTTTGGCTGTGATCAGTATGCAGATATTTAGATTTAGGGCCTTTTCAGATGGAGAAAGGAGCCCAGTTCACAAAATATGGAGGGTTGGTAAGGAATCTGTGGTTAGATAGAGTATCCACAAGAAAATGTTATTGAAGGCAAGTAACGTGTTCTGATGGATTCTTCAAACTGCAGATTCCTCACCATTTGAACAACTACCAAAGTAGCGTCACCCTGGTGGTGGGTGTGTGAACTGGCTCAAACAAAAAAGGTCCTGCAAGACCGAGGGGACAAAGTGCCTCTCTCGATGGACCTGGCTGCTCAGGCAGTAGAGCTTCATTAACTTATTAAAAGACACCCTTCTAGCACCCTGGCAAATATCCAGAATCAGCACTTGTGTGTGCCAATGCAAAGTGTTGTGTTCTCAGCAAGTAGACACCAGGAGCCAGGATGTATTTTGTAGTCTTCTTTATTCACTCCTAAAACCAGTTACATTAATCTTAAATCCAGCCAGCACTGGTGTGGTACCAGCCCCACCAGGAACAGCCTGCCTAGCTGCTCAGCCCATCTCTAACTGCCAACACTCATCCACTCAGACACCCAGGCATTCCACGCATCACAGGCACACCAACATTCCATGACCAACTCACACTCTGGCTGAGCAGCTAGAGGCAGCAGGGCTGGAGGCTGTTATACAACTAAGTGGGTATAACACAAAGGTAGCAGCCTCTACTCTGGTGGAATATGCCTGTAAGCCTTCAGGGGGCTTCTTCTTGGCTGATGCGTAGCAGATTTTGAAACAGCACACGATTCAAGTGAGATTGTTCTCTTCTGCGCTGCCTTGCCTTTGTTTGCTCCAACGAACTAAACAAAGAGCCAATTGTCCACCTGATTGGGTTTGTTAAGAATGATGTAAAAGCTGAGAGCTCTTTTAGGATAAACCAACAGAGCCATTGCTCCACCTTAGAGGTCTGAGGAGGAGTGATGAATGCCAGGAGGGAGATTTTTGTCCAAAGTGAAAATACATCACCACGTTAGTCCTCAATAACAACTTGTCTGGAAAGTAGTATGGCAGGTTGACCGAGCTTGCAGCTCTTTCTCACATCAATGTAATGCTGATAAGGAAAATTGTTTCGAGAGCGAGAATTCGTAATGGAAATTTCTGTAGATGTTTAAAGGGCACCCACATGAGGACTAGATTCAGGTCTCACTGGGGCACAATGAAGGTAGTAGGCAAAAGGGTAAGTTGTAAAACTTTCAAAAACACTCAACAGGCGATTTGTATAAACGCTGATCCAACAACCGCAAAAAGGCCAAAAGAACAGACAAATGACCTTTAATTATGCCCAAGGCAAGTCACTGCAGGGCTAGAGACAACACAGGAGAGTTTGGCCTGATATAGGTTAATGTTCAGAGTCTTGCACCAAGCCACAAATTTGTCCCAGAGACCAGCGCACACTAATTTTGTGGAAGGACGCCTTGCTGCTAAGATCGCATTCAGAACCTTAAAAGAGAAGTTGAATGCAGTCAAATAGCTCCGCTCAATCTCCAAGTATGGAGATGAAGATTGCAGGTCCAGTTTCAAGATCCTGCTCTGCTGTCTCAACAGAAGATCCTTCCAAAACAACAGCATGATCGGAGTACAGGTGCATGCCCAGTATTTCCAGGTACACGCTCTCCAGGACCAATCTGATGTCACTAGGGTGACTTGGGCCCAGTTGTTCCCGATCTTCTGAACACAGACGGAGAGGTAATGGCTTAAAGGTGTACAGGACTCCAGAGTTCCACTTTAGGTTGAATGAGTCAGAGAGAGAGTCGCCTGGAAACTCTAGTGCGCAAAAGTGTTGAGATGGTGTGTTCTTGGCTGTGGGCAGAAGATCAAGCCAAGGTTTCCTAAGTCATGGCAGATACCTTGAGCCACCTCTGGATGCAACTGCCATCCATGACCTGTAAGGCATCAGCAGCTGTCTTGGCAGTCAGACATGCTGTCTGGTTTCCCAAATGGTCTGTGGGTCCAGAGACCTAGTGATGTAGTATAAATAAATCAAGTAGGCTGATGTGAAGTGGAGTAGTTTATTGGAGCATCCACCTTCTGAAGAGCAGCAGTGCAACTGAAGAAGAACTGCTCTTCAGAAAGTGGAACAAACACAGGTATTCAAAAGAATACAATAGAAGCCCATGGATGCATGCGGAGAACGCATCCATGGAAAGCAAACAGGAGAAGGAGAACATGCTGCTAAAACCCTTAGGCATTCAACATACGTATCAACAGGTTCGTTAAGTAATTGGTGTCTAGTATGAAAATTGTACCTCTCCATTACAATATGGGGTTGTTCAGTAAACCTCTTTTTAAGCCTATCAATTGCTTCTGAAAAGCAATCATAATCACCTCTCCATTCCTGCTGGAGTAGGAGATGGTGGTAAGTGTTCGAATACATCTGCAGCATGACCACCCAAAGTATTTAAAAGTAAAGCTTTTTTTCTTTTGCACAAAAACTGTCACCATTAATAGCTAGGAGATAATTATTAAAATTGTCTGAACCATTTTTCCCACTTCATACTAGGTTGATTTGGACCAGAGTAAAAAGGGGTGGAGGATTTCCACACATAGTGCTCATTTTAACGATAATAAAAGAAAGCTTGAAATAAAAATATAAACTGTAATCACAAGGTATATAAAAGCGCTAAATAACACTAGTAATATACTTTACCACAGGAATAAAGGGTTAAAATATCGTTTGCATGTAATAAAAACGATTGTGGGAAGTGTTACCAAGGTAACAGACAAGCTGAACTTTTCAAAATGGCCACCGGCAGCGTGAGGACGCTGTTACAAACGTAATGACATCAGAAGATTCAGTGAAGGTGTGCGTGTCACCGAGACACGCAGGGCGCAGAGCTGAAACGCTGGATAGAGCGTTGCGGTGATCCTTCGAGACGAACAGTGGAGAGATCCGAAACAGAGCGTTGCCAAGGAGGAATCCGTTTGAAGAGGCGTTTGAAGGACAACAAGGCAGCTGACTGCTGGTGCGACCAGATTGAGCAGTGTCGAAACCGAACAGCGCGGCTGGTTGCGCACGCACCAGTTCAAGGATGCAGGACAGCAACGGACGCTCGCCTCGGTAAGCCCAATGCAGCAACGGACGCTCGCCTCGGCAAGTCCAATGGTGCAGGGAGGCACCCGACGGCTACCTCGTCTTCTTCTGAGTGCCGCAAATCCGAGCACAAGATGCAGGGGAGCCACACTGTAGGAATAGGGAAAGCAGTCCTCCGCGGGGAGGAAAGAGAAGAAAACTGCTCCTCCGTCAAATCAATCCGTGTAATCTTCCAGGGAATCCAAGGAAACGAAGAAATCCAAGGAACGAAGAAAATGGCCTTGTGGATGCTCCAATGTCTTGAAAGGTAAGAAATCCCGAAGCGTCGCCAATATGATGTAGTATAAATAAATCAAGTAGGCTGATGTGAAGAAGTGGAGTAGTTTATTGGAGCATCCACCTTCTGAAGAGCAGCAGTGCAACTGAAGAACTGCTCTTCAGAACGTGGAACAAACAGGTATTCAAAAGAATACAATAGAAGCCCATGGATGCATGCGGAGAACGCATCCATGGAAAGCAAACAGGAGAAGAGAACATTCTAAGAATAAACTCAAGATTCTACTATCACACCTAGGCCACGAAAAGGCTGCAAAGTCTGCTGGGCTGCTGCATGGATGGGTATTGAAGACCCCTACCTTAGTCACTGAGGGCACAGATCTGCTGGCAGACTGACGTGTTCGAGCAGGTAGGTCAAAGGAGTGTGCTGTTTCCTGTTGTCTTTAAGTCTGCCGTTTCACTAAAGAGGCAAGCGGAAAAGCCTGTAGACCACATTCAGGCCCGTCTCCAGAGTGTCACACTGGTGTCAATTGCCCGACTAAGGCAATCTGTAGTGTCAAACCCACAAAATCATGAATTTTGCTGCATCACAGCCATCCTGAATGGAATGCGTAAGGGTGGGTTGCAAGTCATCAGGCACAGCAGGCACGACTTGAGCAATGGAATCCTAAAGAGCAAGACCATTGCCACCCAATAGGCAACTGGAATTATAGACCGCAATGATAGAATGGTGGAGGAGAACATGGGTTTTCTAAACGTTTCCAGACGACTGAATTCTCTATCCGATGGGGTGGTTGGGAAGGCATTCGGGTTGACCTTGCTCGCGGATACCTGCACCATCAAACTTGGCAGCACAATTGCCTAGGAGGCACATTCATCAATAGTGGCCCGATGGAGAGACCAGTCAAGTGTCTAGAGATGTATCCAGTCAACTAGCATCTTGCAGCTCATTGTACCAGTTGCCCTCACTATGGGGTTGAGCAAGTTCGTCCCCTTCATCATAACTGTTTTCAGAATCTGTGCCAAAAAGATTGTGGGTAATCTGGGCCCTTCAATGAGGCAAGGGCAATGTATCAGAATCCAATGGGTTGCTAGAAAGCAGCAGCCCAATGAGATTGGTTGCGCTTCATCATCTGCCATTTGCTCTCCAGGGTCTGGAGTGGGTTGTGGCTTCAAGACAGGCATCAGCACTGAAGCAGATGTGGAGTTTGTACTGGGTCTAGAGGTTCCAGATGGTGCAGAGAGCTGCCCTGCCAGTGGAGTTCCAGGTGGAGGCCCTCGAGGTCCCCCTACTCCTGAGAGGTACTCCAGAGGGAGCCAGCAGCATGCTGAAAAGACCCTGTATTAACGGATTTGCCGCGGCATTGCCACGGGGCTCGGAAATTGGGGTTGCCCCAGTGTAAGAGTCTGAATCAGCTCCAAAGGAGATAGAGTTCAGAAGCAAGATCAAGAGGCACGTTTGCTCCCTTATGCCTTCTCAGGAGGTAAAGAATGGCGGGAAGGGGCAGAGTACTGTTTGGACTTCATGTGCTTCTTTTCTGACTTATCCAAGGACTTTGACAGCAACGAAGATCTGCAGTGGAAACAAGACCTTCCGTTCAATTAGTTACAATGTGCAGGTTTCTGGTACTTGGTGATGTATAGCTTTGCCTCGCAGTCCAATGGCCTTCGGATTGATCAAGTGGCAATCGCTACAGGTCTGAGTGGTGTTCCGACCCACAGCACCAACAAGTCTGGTGGTGATGGTCACTGACATTTGTTTGTGACAGTGCCTACAAGGTTTGAACACTGTGGTCTTAGGAGGAAACATTTCCTATGTACACAGGTTATTTTAAGTACAGTTCAAGCAGTCTCATGAAGAGACGGACGAGGGGTAGCTTTTACCTGCATGGCATGTTAAGAAAGGAACTGACTGCGTGCATGGGTGGCGAATATATGAAGCTCCGCACGTCACTTTAGGAATGGACCGAATTGCTGTGGAGCAGCAATAAGTGACCTAATGGCACACAATAATAATGCTAAAGATTTTTCAGATCCAGTAGGACGCCTGGGGAATATTCAAAATGTGAGTAATATGCGGTTAGAAGTATCCATCAGAATTAGATTTATCATGGTCAATGGAGAAGGTGTACATAAGTGTTAAGATTCTGGGTGTTTTGTAAAGATGTTATTTGAAGTAGATAAAACTATGCTTAACATTTGCACCCTTAACACCCTTTTTTGTAGTAGATACTTATACCATTGCAGCAAAGACACAAGTAAGATTGAGGAGTGATTCTTTAGATCCAGTTACATAGATCTCCTAGAGATAAAGAAGCTGAAGAAGTGTATGGAGGTAGGCACGTGGCAGTGTCAAGTCTCAATGTGCCTCTCAACACTTACAATGCACATTTTCCATTCTATTAACGCATGTATATGTATTAACTTAGATATTGTTCGAATGCAAATAGGTTTATTTTGGCTCTTGTGACAAGGGAAAAAAAAAAAAGTAGTCATCTCTAAACAGAGAAACCTATATAAGGAATCAGTAACTTTATGCTGGTCGGGGCGGAGCTTGCCTGGCCTGAAGATGGCTGCCTTGTGATAGAGCTCCGCCACACACCGTATCTATCCGGCAGAATGCGAGGCTTCATCGGACCAGATTCCATGAGGTGACGTTTGACCCATGGAGCTCTTGATCTGCGGAAGCTGACGCTGTGCCCAATTTAGATATTAGCCTGCGGGTGGCCGACGATTCGCCCGGCGAAGAACGCGTCAGGGAGAGGCCTGCTAGCCACGCTGCCCAGGGCGGAGCCTGACGTGGATGCTGCCCGCCGTGGCCGCTATCGGAACATTGAGATCAGCGGGGCCCCTATCAAAGCTAATCCCGGCTAAGGGACCCTGGCGCTACCTCTTGGTCGTGTGGGGCACCCCGCCCGGCGCTGCAGTCTACAAGGTGAGCCCTGCTGCCAGCAGAGACGAGCGACATGTGAAGCGCGGCCGCACCCGTGGTACTGGGTGGTCGCGGCCGCGATTGAAACACTAGAGTCAGCGAGGCCCCTAGCAGAGATAATCCCAGCTGTGGGATCCTGGCGCTGCCCTTGGTCGTGTGGGGCACCTCGATACAGTGGCCTACATGGTGATCCCCGCTGCCAGGGGCACGGAGGGACGCGAGTGACTGGGCCGAGCCCGGCGAGGTGTGGTGCTGTGAGCCATGTGGCGCCGCCTGGGGTCTCCTCCTGGTCTCGGGGGTCTGTGTCCTCGCTCCTCGACCCGTTGCCCCCCCAACTGGCGTGATTTACCTGCTGGAGCTGTCAGGGCGCAATTCCGCCTCCGCCATCTTCCTCGCGCTGTCTGCCCCGCTGAGTGTCTCCTCCCTTGGATAGTTGGACGGCAGGTGGGACCCTCATAGACTGGACGGAGTAGCGGGGGTCTGCCTTCTACTGGTTTTGGCTGTTTCTGCAGACGACGGCCCTTGCGAACTGGCTCCTCCCTTCTGGGCCCAGAATTCAGGTTCCTGCGTGGCTTGTTGATCAGTGGTCGCCGGGATGGGGAAGCCGGACAAATCTCAGCCCAAGCTCAATTTTGAGCAGCTTAAGTCCCGGCGCTGCGAGGAGGCGGCGGACAGTGCTATGTCTGATCCGGACAATCCTTCTGATGACCCAGTCGGCGACATCAAACAGATTATTGCCTCCATGCAGCAGGGTCTGACAGCCATTGATTCGAAGATAGATGCGCTCGCCTACAGAATGGATAGAATGTCAGAGAGAGTTGATAAGCACTCCAAGCGCTTAGATATGGCAGAGCGTCGCATCACGGAGGTTGAGGAGACCCAGTCCGACTCCAGTAGCGCCCAGAAACGTATGGAACGGGTGTTGACCTCCTTGCAGGACAGGGCTGAAGACTTGGAGGCCCGTTCACGGCACAGTAACCTTCGCATTACAGGCCTGGCTGAATCTACGGCAACGGGCAATATTGAGTCCTTTGTAGAAACATTGCTTACTACGCTGTTGGGTGCTGACACTTTTTCTCATCTATTTGTCGTGGAGAGGGTGCATCGTTCGCTTGGCCCTAGGCCTCAGCCTGAAGCCCCTCCTCGGCCCATAATTGCCAAACTTTTAAATTATAGGGACAGGGATGCAGCGCTGCGGAGAGCAAGAGAATTAGGCACCTTAAAGTATGAGGGGGCTTCCCTCTCTCTGTTCCCGGACTTCACTTTCAAAGTACATGAGGCTAGGCGGCAATTTACTCCCCTGAAACGCAAGCTACGGGAACAGCAGATAGAGCATGCCATGTTATATCCGGCACGTCTCAAGGTGATGTTTGATGGCAAACCTAGAATTTACTCCGACCCCCAGTCCCTGCAAACAGCACTTAAGGATTGGGAAAGAGCTGGCAAGCGTGGGACGGGACAGAACGACACCCCCGTTGCAGCTGGTGGTAATGGTAGCCTTGATGACTGACTGAGGGGGAATACAATTATTATATACGTGTTCCTGTTTTGATGTGCTCCTTGTAGGTTTTTTCTAATGATACATGGGTGCATTTAAGTTATCACGATGTTTGTTGGGCCGGGCGGGTGGTCGGGCTGACTGCAGTTTCAAGTTATTATACTGGGCTTGCTTCTTCTCCTTTATCCCCCCCCCCCCCTTTTTGTTATGGGGGAGGCGAGGGGCATACTCGGCACACGCGGGAGACGAGTCCTTGCAGCACTCTGGTATTGGGATGGCACACTTGCTGCTGCTGGGTTTCTCCTCACCGGTATGTGACACTATGTGAAGCTTTAGGATTGGCATTTGGTGGTGTGGCGGAGGGTTGGATTAGTTTGATACTGTTGGGTAACATCCGCCCCATCGCATTACCCGCTGTTTTTCTTCATCCCCTAGGGGTTTATTGTAGTACTCATGATGTGTATGCGTCATTGTTGATCGTTTTTGTAGAATTTGGGAGGGCTGATACTCGCCTTCGCACAGTTGGGTCTAGCAAGGCGTGGGTGGGGGTGGGATTGTTGTTTATGTTTGTAACCTTTTCTTTTGCAGATCACATACCTGTTTCTATATATGTTGGTCGGGGCGGGCTGAGAGGTTTTGGAGGAAGATTAAGCCACTTGCAATTTCGTATCACATGATAGATCCCAATTCTGGCAGGGGCCAGGTTAAGCGCCTGAACCTCATGACGTGGAATGTGCGAAAAATTATTGCTTACTTGAAGCGTAGGGAGGTCGACGTGGCCTTACTTCAGGAGACGCACCTGAACCCTGACTGCGCTCTACTCGCAGGTAGCAGGTGCATTCCACGCCGCTTGTTACACTTCCCATTCTAGGGGGGTACTGCCGTGGATCAGCCCCAGAGCGGGTCTCAAATTGGAGCAATGTGAAACGGACCCGGCGGGCAGGTATGTCGTGTCTAGATGCCATGGTCCCGAGTTGGATTTTTTGATTGTCAACTCCTATGGCCCGAATTACGATGATCCGAGGTTCTATCAGTCCATTTTTTCATTACTTAAGGCTCGTCAATGCTTGCCAGTGTTAATTTTATTTTAGAGGTTTTATATAGCGCTGGCTGGACCCAGAGGTATCAGAGCGCTTTACATGAGAATGAGGATAGTAAAGGCAAACAACAATAATTCGACTGTATGGATTATCAAAACAGGTGAACAGAAGTGAAAACAGCTAGAGTTAACATATCAAATAGACAAATGAGAAGAGCAGGGGACATGAACATATATAGCATGGATAGGGGAAATCAAAATTTTGTATAGAGATGTGGGACAGGAGAATGATGCTAATAAGCAGTACAAACAAAATGTAAGCAGCCCGGAGTAACAACAGGATTAATAGAAGAGAAACAGTTTGGGCTAACACATATTGGGTAAGCAGATACTTAGAGCAGTTCAAGGCGCAGTAGGAGAGTAGGGGAGGAACGGAGTAGTGGACGGTGGGCGGGTGAAATTAGGGCGTAGGTTAAGATCCCCAATATTTGTTGAGGAGGTGAATTTTGAGCACTTTTTTAAAGCTGATGTAGGAAGGGTTACATCGTAGGTCTTTGGGAAGGGCATTCCAGATTTTTGGGGCATTTCCTGAGAAGGAGCGGGATTTTGTGGATTTCTTTTTGTGCAGGGGTGGGACTAGCAGGAGAGTGCTGGTGCTTCTCATTGGTCGTGTGCTGCCCGCTTTGCAGAGTTTGTTGGCGAGGTACAGCTGAGTATTTTGATGGAGGGCTTTGTGTGTTATACATGCAGTTTTGTAGGAGGATCTGCCTTCGATGGGGAGCCATTTAAGAGTTTTGAGGGCTGGGGAGATGTGGTTGAAACGTTTGCCGTCAGTAATGAGCCTGGCTGCAAGGTTAAGAACAGATTTGAGAGGCGCAAGGTGGACCTTGGGGATTCCAGAGAGGATGGCGTTGCCATAATCAATTCGCGAGAGGACCAGAGATTGAACAACTAATTTAAAGTCGTCAGTTGGGATAAAGGGTTTAATTTTCTTAAGATGACGGTGAGTGAAGAGGGCTCCCTTAGCTGAGTTTTTGGTGTGGACATTGAGAGTTAGGCTCTTATCAATGGAGATCCCAAGAGATTTTACGGAGTTGGACAGGGTGATAGAACAGTTGAGGGCGTTCAGGTCGGAGATCCAGGTTTGGATGGGGAGAGGGTTATTTTTTGGGGAGACTAGCATGATTTCAGTTTTTTTAGGGTTGAGTTTAAGATGATTTGATTGGAACCAGGATTAAATCTTGGAGAGGGTATTATTAAGATGAATGATATCCGAGTAGGTTTTGATCTTGTATTACAGTTGGGTATCATCAGCATAGAGGTGGTATTGGATTCCGGCTTGTTTTAGAATGAGGGTGAGGGGTTCCATAAAGAGGTTGAAGAGAGGGAGAGAGAATGGATCCCTGAGGGACTCCTAGGGAGACCGGAGTGGGGTTAGATAGGCAGTCATGAATTTTGATTTGCTGTGTTCGGTGCTGGAGGTAGGAGACGAACCATTTATGGACTATCATTGAGGCCGAAGCGATCTCTGAGCACATTAAGTAGGGCAAGGTGATTGACTGTGTCAAACGCTGCGGAGAGGTCGAGGAGGATAAGTAGGCAGGACTCTCCGTTGTCAAGGGAGTGGTGGATGTCGTCAACAATGTTTAGCATGGCAGTTTCGGTGCTGCAGCCTTTCCTGAAGCCTGATTGTAGGGGGTCTAGTAGGTTGAAGTTTTCAATGTGTTTGTCTAATTGGAGCAGGACACATTTTTCAAGGGCTTTGGAAAGTAGGGGGAGGTTAGAGATAGGGCGAAGGTTGTTAAGGTCATTGGGGTCGGCATTTGGGTTTTTGATGATGGGGGTGATTTGACCAAGTTGGAGGGAGAAAGGGACACCCCCCGTGGCCAGGGAGGTGTTGATGATTTTAGTCCAGAATAGGGCAATGATGTGCATGAGGTCTTGGACAAGTTTGGAAGGGAGGGGGTCTTTCGTATGAGATGACAGTTTTAGTTTAGCAATGATGTTGGAAACTTCGAGTTCAGTTACAGGGTGGAAAGTGTGCCAGGAGGCATTGTTTTTGAGTTGGGGGTCGGGGGTGTTGGATTCAAGAGGTGCCATAGTGGGAAAGTGTGAAGAATGATTCAGGGGAGGTGTGGTAGTATGTAAGTATGGGGGGTAGTTAGGAGGAGGCGGCGAAGTGGGCAAGTGGGAGGTGGGATCAGGGGATGTGAGGACTGTGGAATGAATGTTAGAGGTGATGTCAAGAGAGTGTAGGGAGTTGGTTGGGATCTGGGATGAAAGGAAGGTTTGGGCGATTTTTTCCGAGAAGTGGGCAATTTCTTCACATCTAGCAATAGAGGCAATCGGCTTTGGAGGAGCGGAGGAAGTTTGGTTACGAATGATGTTGAACAATTCTTTGGGTGTTTTTGGCCCAATCAAGTTGAGTACGGAAGAAGGAAGCCTTTTCGTTAAAGATATGTTTTTTGTATGTGGATCTAGCTAGTCTGAGGCGTGCCAGATGGGAGGGCGAAGGATGCTGTCTCCATGTTCTTTCCATTAATCTTAGTGAGCGTCTTTCGCTGTTGAGCTCTGTATTATACCACGATTTGGATGGGATATTTCTTTGATTTTTTAGTTTGGGCGGGGCCATTAGGTCTAGGACATCAGTGACTGATTTATTAAAGTGTTCAGTGAGCTCATTTGCATTTTGGGGGAGAGGAGTGAGGAGAAGCTGGGCTTGGAGTTTAGACTCCAATTCTCCATGGGGGATAAGCTTTAGATTTCTGATCCATTTCCTAGGTTTAATGATTTTAGTGGGTGTTGGGGGGCCAATGGTAGCTATGGTGAACAGTATGAGGTGGTGGTCGGAACAGTCTATGGGGATGATATTGGACAGGGAGGCCAAATCCTTCTTGGTGATAATGGTGTCTAGGATAGCTCCTTTGGTGTGGGTTGGGGACTGGCAAAGTTGTTTGAGGTCATTAATCTCAAGAAGATTGAGGAGGGTGGTAGTGGGATCATCGGTATCGTTCCAGTGGAGGTTAAGGTCTCCAAGGAAGAGGGAATTGGAAATTGACATGAGTTAGAAGGTCAGATAGTTCATCAACGAAGGGAAGAGGATCTCCAGGCGGGTGGTAGATATTATGTAGACGAATAGAGTGGGAACCGTGCAATTTTAGTTCAGCTACAAGGTATTCGAAGGTAGTGTGGTCGGAGTTGTTAACAAGGGAGAGCTGAAGTTCATTTTTGAAGATTATGGCTAGACCACCCCCTATTCTGATGGGTCCGTCTTTTCTGAGGATAGAGTATCCGGGAGGGGAGAGTAGGTCGAGTATGCTCGTTGAATGGTCATTAAGCCAGGTTTCCGTGAGGAAAGCGATGTCAATGGATTCGCTAAGGATAGTTTCAGCGATTTCAGTCGAATGTCGGACGGCGGATCAACAGTTAACGAGCATGCAGGCGAGAGGTTTGGTGATACTTTTGGGGGGTGGGCAGGAGTGGATAGTGGTGCGTTGAGGTGGGGGTCTGGGGGAGAAGGGTGAAGAGGGGGCTCTATTCATCCCTAGGATAGCGGAGATATTAGAGTAGGCAAGAGGTTTGGTGATTCTTTTGGGGGGTGGGCAGGAGTGGATAGTGGTGCGTTGAGGTGGGGGTCTGGGGGAGACTGGTGAGGAGGGGGTTCTATTCATCCCTAGGATAACGGGGATATTAGAGATGGGGGGGGTTTGTGGATTACTGGACTAGGATGGTACGAGTTGCAGAGTTCAGAGAGGTCGGATGGGGAGGGATTTTTCGAGGTGTGTTGAGGCCTATGAGCATTTTTCCAGTAATTGTAATTTGTGTTTTTTTTTTTACCTGAGTTTGGGGGGTTAGCACTATTGAGGTGGATATTGGTGTTTAGGGAATTGAAATCTTCTCTAAGTCGAGAGAGTTCAGACGTCAATGCAGAGAGATTGCGTTCTAAGTTGCGAAGCGTCTGGGCGATTAAAGTGAGGGGGAACTCAGTTGGGGAGTAGGAGGGGGACTGGGAGTGTTTAGTGTTAATCGCAGAAGGAGGTCTTTGGTGAGGAGGGTGCGAGAGGACAGTGGGAGGGGTAGAGAGTGGGATACAGTTGTTGTGCGAGATGGGAGGCATGATTGGGGACAGGCGATTTGAAATTTCGGGGGATGTGGTTAGAGGAGTTAGGAGGGCGTGAGGGGTGTGGGGGAACGTCAGCAGGGGGCATGATGGGAGGTGTGCTGGGGGATAGGTGGGTTAAGATCTCAAGGGATGTGGTAAGAGAAGTTAATTGGGCGAGAGGAGTGTTGAGGACATCAGCAACAGGGGTAAGGGGTGGTGTGTGGTTCGGGAGTGAGATAACAGTTTAGGAGAGGGAGCAGATAGGGCCGGGAGGGGCAGAGTGGGGGGTTCAGGGTGGAGGGGTAGGGATTCAGGTTGGGGGTGCTGGGAAGAAGGGTAGGGGTTAAAAACAGTCGTATTGGGGGTGTGATTGGCCAATAGGGTGCGAGTGGGCAAGGGAAGCAGTAGGGAAGTGAGGGAGTCAGTGTTTGGAAGATGGTATTGATTAAAGCGATGTCAGGGAAAGGGGAGGGTGGGGCCGATGGTAAGGGTGAGAGCGGGAGGGCGTCGTGTGGATGGGTGGTCGGAAGGTTAGGCGCAGTATTGAATAGATGGAAATACAAGGAGCGAAAATGGTGTTCAAAGATCGTGAGGTGGGATAATTGTATTCTGGACACGACTCTTGACCGCTCGAAAGGTCCTGTTGGTCCCTTGTCTGCCTCTGCGAAGGCCATAATAGATATCACTTTACAGCTGCAAATGGCTGATGTATGGAGATCCCGTTCCAACATAAGAGAGAGAGCGCACGCGCACACACACACACACACACACACACACACACACACACACACACACACACACACCCCCCCCCCCCCAGGACTGTTAGATTCTGGCCCGCTTATTCTCGGATCATTCACCTATTACACTAACCATAGCGGTGCCCCCGCGCAATCCTCCTCCATTTTTGTGGAGATTTCCCCCTCTACTCGTTATTAGACTTCGTCTTTAAAGCCGAGTTGCATGACGCGATCTCGGAGTTCTTCGACCTTAATGTGGGGTCGGTTGACTCCTTCGCCACGGTCTGGGAGGCGTTCAAGGTTTATATAAGGGGGGTTGCCATTAGCAAGCACGCAGGTGTCCTCCGTTCCATTAGAAATCGTCTTACTTTACTGGAGACCCATCTGGCTGACCTGGAGGCTGAGCTGTCTCTAAGGAATGATCCTGAATTAAGGGAGCAGCTCAAGACCACACTGGCCGACTACCACGAAGAAGCTGATAACGAGGTGAAGCATATGGGCAAGTTTGCTTCTGCTAGATTTTACAGAGAGGCTGATCGACCGGGGTCGGTGTTAGCGGCGCTGGCTCGCCGTAGATTGGAGTCTAGGTGCATTGCTGAACTAATTGATGGGGAGGGCACGGTCCTGACGGAGCAGGCCCAAATTAACAACCAGTTTCGCAGCTATTATCAGGAGCTTTACTGCTCCAAGCTTTCCCCTAGTGATGATGATGTAGTGCAATATCTAGAGTATATTCAACTCCCTTGGCTACAGAACTGGCATCGTGAATTCTTGATGCGCCCTATTGAGGTCTCGGAGGTACGTCTCGCCCTATGCTCCATGCGGGAGGGCAGTGCCCCCGGTTTGGATGGTCTCACGGTTTCCTTCTATAAGGGTTTCAGTGATCTTCTGATCCCGCATTTGATAACTCTATTCCACAAAATGGGAGCAGACGGGATAATGCCTCCCTCCATGCGCGAGGCGTTGATCATCACCCTGTTGAAGCCGGACAAGGACCCTCATGATGCCCTTCTTATCGCCCGCTCTCACTACTCAATGTAGACACCAAAATATACGCAAAGATTCTGGCTAATCATCTTTCCCCGCTTCTTCCTCATTTGATTGGTCCCAAGCAGGCCGGATTTATTCCGGGCCGCACGCTCTCGTACAATCTCCACACTGTGTTTGGCGCCCTTCAACATGTCCGACAGGAGGTTAAGGCAGCTGCAGTCTTTTTAGACGCAGAGAAGGCATTTGATTCAATTGAATGGAAGTTCATGCATGCTGTGTTGCGTCGTATGGGGGTGGGCGAAGTTTTCCTGCAACTGATTTCGGTGCTGTATAGCTCGCCAAGTGCGTACGGGTGATGCGGTCTCTGTCCCGTTCCAAATCTCTAGAGGCACTCGTCAGGGGTGCCCGCTATCCCCACTATTATACGCTGTCGCTGCTGAGCCCCTGTTACGTGCGTTGCAGGAATATCACTGTCATAGGGGACTTTGTTTCCCTCATTACAATCTAATCGCTTCAGCCTACGCTGACTATATGCTCTTGTATATCCGCGACCCCGAGGTCAATCTGGCCCCGGTCATTCGTGAAGTACTGCGCTTTGGGGGGCTTTCTGGTCTCAAGATTAACTGGGATAAGTCCATTATATTCCCTTTGACTCCTGCTACGGTGCAGATCCCGCTTGACTTTCCACTACAATGGACGTCCGACCCGGTGCGCTATCTGGGTATCCAGGTCCATTCAGACGCAGACTTGGTGGTCAAGGCTAACTATGGTAGGGCGATTGACAAGCTGTGTGACGATATAGACACATGGATCCGGCTCCCACTTTCCTTAGCAGGGAGGGTTTCTTTAATGAAGATGGTAGTGCTCCCTCGTCTGCTCTTTCTTTTCGTCAACATTCCAATAGTAGTGCCCCAGCACCTGTTCCGCACACTTCGTTCCCTGTTGTCTAAGCTGGCGTGGGCAGGTAAGTCCTCTAGGGTCGCCATGGACACTCATGTTGCCGTATACTGCGGGAGGTTTGGGTGCACCGGATCTAAATCTAAATCCGTATTTGTAAAGCGCGAACTACTCACCCTTACGGGTCTCAAGGCGCTGGGGGCCGTCGTGGAAATTAAGTGAGCTATTGCCCAGAGTCACATGGTGCTGAGCTGAGCTGCCGCCGGAGCCGGGGATCGAACCGTGAGCCCTGTGCTCCGAAGTCAGCTGCCCTGGCCGCTGCACCACACCTCTCCACAGTGATCTAGAACTTTATTACAGGATCACGCAGGCCTCCCACGCCCGTGGCTGGGTGCATGGCCCGCATGATCTCCCTTACCTCCAGATAGAAAAGGTTGCTGCTGCCCCACATCCATTACCTCGTTTCCTAACTCAGGCACCTTCGAGACGGTGTGGTATACTTGACTCAGTTAATTCCACTGTTAATGCGTGGGAACACACTTCTCAAATTATACAATAGTGCTCAATTGTATTCGCCCCGAATACAGGTGGAGTGGTGCCAATGGTTTGTACTTAGTTCAGAGAAAGGGACTCAACTCCCTACGCAGTTTACAAATCAATACAATGGGAGACCTGTTCAAACACGGGCGGGTGGGCACATGGGAAGAGGTTGCTGGAGATGCGAGTTCCCAATCGGCGCTGACGAAATTCCATTTCTTTAGAACCCGACATGCTATGCGAGCGGTTCTTGGTGATGAGCTCTTAGAGCCAATGGATATCCACCCCGGTCTATACTTTTGAGCTCACAAACACCCGTTAAGTTGATCTCTCGACTTTATGCCTCAGCTCTCTCCACTAAGACTTCTCCGCTTATGAAGGTTAGACTGGCCTGGCAGACGGACATGGGTGTTCCAATTACGGATGAAATATGGAGATACTGCTGTGAAGTTACCCGCAAGATCTCCATAAACGGTCGTCATAGGTTGGCACATTTTAAATTCTTAAATAGAATTTATTATTCTCCACTACGCCTATTTAGGTATGGTTTACGAGATTCCGATAACTGCGAGCGCTGTGATATGCCCGGGGCTGGGTTCTTTCACATTACCTGGCAATGCCCCCAGGTTGAAGCCTATGGGGTGAATATTTTTCAGATGTTAAATGATATAGTTGGGCTCTGCCTCACTCCAGACCCCCTACTGGTGCTCTTGGGTTACACCAAGCACCTTCAGAAGAACATCCGCAAGCTGATAGCAATGGGTCTCCTTTTAGCCAAGCGCAGACTTGCAAAGCGGTGGATGCGGGGCCCTGTACCTACTATTGCAGAATGGGAAAGGATATGATTTACTGTAATACCCAATCAGATATTTATAATGAAATGCTTCCACCTTGTAACCGCCCGAAACGTTTCTGGGGTCTGTTTGCACAATACCAACTAGCACAGCGGAATTCAGATGATGGTCAGGACTGTTAATGTGTGTATTGTCATTGCTACTATATGCCAACTGCCCCATTGTAATTTTGCGGTTAATTTGTTGTAGTCAAGTGCTGTCTTGCCCATATGTTGATGGTTTTCATTTTTGTACAATGTCCTGCATGTAATTGACCTACCCTACAGTGGTATTATTTTGTGACTCTTCCCCTTCCCTCCGCTCGCCATCATACCCCGTATCTGCAATTTTAGTTTAAAAATTATCTTGGATTATGTGATCTGTTCTTTTGTTTGATTGTATTTCCGTTTATGTTTTTTGACTCAAAATTCAATTAAAAAACGTTATGCTGGTCTTTGACCCTGGATTGTCCTCTGGTGCCGTTAGACTAGGTTCGCATTATTGAAATACCACATACATGTGTGCTTTATAATTTTTCGATCTGTACTGCTTTGGTCAAGGATTTGGTCCATTAATTGTGGGTTTGAATATCTAGAATTTTTAAGATCTGTTGCAGGAGGGATCTGGCTGCATGAACTATTGCTCCCTCCACATTTCAAGCGCTAGTATTGTCTGGCTGGGCAAAGATGAAAACACTAGGCAGTCAAATTCTGGCTTATGTACCTGTGAAGACAAATCAGTGACAGATTAAGATTTGTGTCCCAATTATAGTGACATTATATATTGTTGGCTTGTTCCCATCTAAATATTGATTGTACAAGCAAAGGGTTTGCTAGGTCTTTTTTAGGGCTACAAAAATCTGCCAACAGTTTATAGGGTAACCAAATTGTTGGCACTAACATTGTACGGATATTCAAAGGATGTGGACGATATGACATTACCAATATTGACAGGGGATTGAGGATTGTTGATGTTAAGATACAGTTACAATGTAATGCTGCTAAAGCAATGTTCCTAGAGCTCAGACTGTAGAGGTGACTGGGGCTATTATAGCATTATTAATTTTAACCAAACACAACAAGTTAGTGATCAAAACATACTAATCTTGCTGTTATTTGCCCCGTTTTTTTGCTCCTTACAAAGGATTACCACTGCTAAACATTTGTACATAGAATATTATGGCTTGTATTTTTAACTTAACTATTTTAGTTCTCCCCTACCAGACAGCGCAAGTTGTCTGTTTGCCAGAGGCCTACTATGAACTTACAGTGGGATTACATCCCACCGATTGCTTACTACTAGTTGGTTTAGTCAGTCTGATCTGCTTCCTTCTTATTTCATGGATTGTCTTCCTTTTCTTGCGCTCAACTCTTCCCTGGAGCACAGCCTCTTTATGCTCAGTATTATCATTTTGAATTGCTGATTTGTATCATTCTACTGCTCACATTTAGGGAACTAATGTCTTCTTTTTCAGTCAACACTTCGGGAAAGGTTATGCGTTTTCTAGTTCTCTCCCTCATGTGCGCTTCCTCCCTCAAATTAACCCTCCCCAACAGGAAAATCAAGAAAGCTTATTCCACAGTAGCATTTGCGCTTTATCAGCTTGGTATGAGCTGGGAACCACAAAATCAAGATAGCATTAGAAAATGAACTATAAAATAGGGAGTGACAATTCCAACAATTATTTTAATTCTTACGTGGGGTTTTTATTTCTAGCCAGCAGGGTCCTTTGATCTTCCTGCTTAGTAGGAAAAGCTCCAGACTGGAAGTGTTTGTTCCAAAGACGTGTGAAAAAGTCTCTCCACTCAGGTCCTTTGGTAGCGGAGGCAATTCCGCCTGGTGGTAGAGAGAAAAGAATAGAATTAAGTGTTCAGAACAATTTTAAAAACAATGCACTATATAAGAGGGCATATATGAGATTTATAAACAAGTGAGGCAAGTGTTTATCACACGAATCTCAGTGGCAGACATCAACGAAGCATTATAACCTTGAATCAATCGCACATAAAGGAAAATACTACAATGTGCTATTTTTCTTTAGTCTGAATGCTTATTTGGGGTGCAATAAAGGCATTTACAGTTTAAAACTTTTTCACACCCAGTCTTGTGTATGTTACAGGCGGCAACACAATGTTGACATTTCAAACTGCATGATCTATCGGTTCTTAATCATATTTGAAGTATCCTTTTGTGTGGACAAAAACAAATACGATTCTCTCAGTTCAATTGCCCAATAAATATCTTAGTGCTTTAAAAGAAGAGTTTCACAACAAACAAGAAAATGGAGATGAAAAAGAGCAAATAAAGTGCTGAACTGGTAAAGCAAATGGGACAGTTATATATTCAAATATTTACTAGGAAGAAGTTTACATCTCATACCAATAGAGAGGGTATGCAGAGTATCAAGCTTAGACACCTCCTTGCTGCCAAGGATGGATCTCCCAAAACAACCTCAAATTACTAGTTCCTCTGGCATCAATAACTCACTTGAATGTGATTGACCCATAGGACAAGTTTCAATAACCCGAGAGATTAACCATTTTGAAGTACCAAGACAACAATATAGTTTCCGATAAAAGGTTCAGAGGGATGGATTACAGGACAGGGATTGCTACATTGGAGAGCTAAAGCTAGATAATAGTAATTTATTAACATCCAGAACAAACATGTCCAAAAACCAAAGAACCCAAATGTGCCCAACTAGGAGGATAAGACATCTCCGACAAGTGGCAGAAACCACAGATAAAACCATCAGAAGGAGATCCAAAGGTGAACTTAAATTAAAAATAAAAAGGGGGTGAGAGCCTCACACTCAAGCACTCGGTACGCCCAAGGCATCATGGCAAAATGTGCTGGATGAGAGGCAGTGCGCTTCCACACTCCTGTTTGAAAAGGCTCCCTTGGGCTACTGAGCGGATGAGCTCTGGCTGATGCACCTGCACCCAGCGAGTGGTATAGACCTGAGAAGACTTTGGACAAAGCTTCCAGCAGCCCCAAAACGACTTGCTGCTCTCTACTGCGCAAGGAATGACTCCAGAAACATGTGTCTAGAGTTACACAACAGGCTGCACCAACATGGGCGAATAATTGAGACTAGTACTGAAGTGTTATCATGCACATTTACTATGATTCAATGGGGCACATTGAGCACTGGGATTAGAGGCAGTGTGCTCCCACCCTCCTCCTGTTGGAAAAAACTCCTTTGAGTTACTGCGCTGACTAGCTTGTTTGATGCACCTGCACCTAGTGAGTGGTAGAGACCTGAGAAGGCTTTGGGCAACATTTCTAGCACGCTCAAAACAACTTGTTCTCTACTGATGAAGAAATGAATGACTAATACTGAAGTGTTATCGTGCACATTAACCATGATGCACTGGGGTTGAGAGGTGGGATGCGAGGCGGTGTGTTCCCACCCTAAATTCATTTGAACTTAAATCAAGCTGAAGCAGTGGGAAAGAAACTAATCACACACAGGAAAAGCAGTCTTAAATTATAGGTAAAGAACAAGTTAAAACCCCAAAGTGACCATCAGACTGTCAAAAGAAACAGAGGGAAACAAAAAGCACAGCAGACAATGAAAACAAATTAAACAAGTGTACGAAATGAACACCTGATCAAACAAGCCAACATTTAGAAACATGTGTGCCACAAAAGTGTAAGGAAATATTCAATCCAGATGAAAAGGCTATATACAAACAGATGCTCATAGAAGTGTTGAAGGGAGTGAGGCAACAATCCCAAAAGTATGAAATGAAAAGAAATCCCACGAAATGAGAATTTACTCAGCAAGGTCTGCAGAAAGTGTCAAGTGGGGAGCAGTGGAGTACAATCCTCCTCTTAAGACAAAGCTAAGTCAGAGGAAGTCAGCAAACATAGCAACCAATCTGATATTTGGAGGAGGCGCTATTAAGTTGTCCTGAGTGACTGGAGGTGCAAACTGAAGTATGACAACAATACTTCACAAGAAATACGATCTTCTCCCAGAACCTCCCAAAGAATTTGGGCACAAAGATTGTGGATGATTGTGCATTGGGTACCCGTATCAGAGGTGTAGGTAGGCCCATAATGGCATTTTATACCACTATCCAACTCACCAACACGCTTCTATTCTTCATTATTTATAAATGTTGTGTGCCAGCGCACAAGCAGTGTGCAAAAATATTTAGTATCTTAGGAGAGCTTATTCACAAGTCTGCTTTGGGTAATCTAACTGTTGGACTTGGCCCTTTTTCCCTGAATTTTTCGCTTTTCCCCCTAGCCTTTTTACTGACATGGTGTGTCTGAACTGAGAAGTAATAAATGCTGTGCAATGGTGTACGCACCTTTATTTCCACCATTGTAGGAATGCACCTTTGTGTAAATGTTCCTTTTAAAATGGACACCATGGCTGTGTGCTTGTGCCTGCCTGCAGAGGGTTACGAGTCTAGTCGTTTGTTTCCCAGCACCCCCAGCTTTTGGAGGGAAGCCTGGCACCCAGGGTGCTCTACACCTCCCCTAAACCAGTTGGGACCGGTTCCCCAGGGAACCTTCCAGAAGCTTCCAGCCCTTTCTGGTAGGTGGGGTGAGGGGTGTATAAATAACGGAACTGGGATGCCATGTGCTCAGACTGAGCGTGGACTTGATTGCGAGGGGACACTCTGCCAGGAGGTACCGCCGCATGGGCCTGTGTGCTGGCCCCCGAGTCCCTTTGTACCCCTCCGCTGTCCACAGGGCTAGTGAGAGCCCGCTTCTGGAGTGAAGACTGCTGACCCAGGAGGAGTGCCACTTTATGGGGGATGACTGTTCCTAGGAGCTGCGGCCCTGTACTGATGAGTGCCCACTGACCTTACCCAGTAGTACCTGATGCTCTCCTGCCCTAGCGCCCCGTGAGCGCTACAACTGTGCCCTGCCTGCTGGCTAGTGCCTGGAGAAGAGGAGCGCTTAACTTACTGCCCAGGAGGTGAGGAGCTGACACCTGCAGCGCTGGGCTGCGAGAGCGCTATATCTTAAGTGACTGTGCTCGGCTTGTGAGGGCTGCAGTCCTAGGTCCCTGCCTGCCTAGCGGGCACTATTTGCTGATTTCCCGAAGAGGAGCGCTATTGCCTTTGTTCCTGCGCCCCTCTGCTATCTAGCGCCTGGTGAGCGCTATATATTTCGCCCCCGCATTGTGGGAGTCTGCAGCGGCGTTCTAGGCCTATTCAAACCAGCGGGAGCCCACCCCGTGGTTTTTATGTTAATTTAACGGGAGCCTACCCCGTATTGGCGTTTTATTTAAAAACGGGAGCCCTCTCCGCGTATTGCCGCCAAGAAAGAAATCACCGCCGCAGCCCGGGCGCAGAGAAAACCCCGGGCCGCTGCTCTGCTCGCAGCGACCCGGAAGCCAGGCAGGAGCGCGCCTGGTTGGGGGCGTGGCCTGCCGGCAGGAAGGAGGACACCGGAAGCCAGCAAAAGTGCTGTCGGTCGTCGGCGAGGCTCCCGTGGGGGAATGAGAGCCCCGCAAGCCTCACATCGAAGGCCCGAGTACCAGGAGGGGGCCCGGGTGAAGTCCGGAGAGGCGAAGAGGTCCCGACCAGCGGGAGAAGTGCTGCGGAGAGTCGGCGGGGCTCCCGTGGTGAAGGGAAGCCCCGCAGTGCCAGCAGCCGCCTGGAGAGTACGGCGTAGGGGGGCCTCGAGGCACATGGTCGGTGCCTGCCCCCCCGCGTTGAAGTCCCCGTGGACCCGAGGAGCGGAGTCCTCCAGTGAGCCCGGTGAGTGGGTCCAGTCTGCTGGTGGTTGGGGGGTGTGTCGGGGCACATTGCCGGTGCCCGCCCCCGGGACCAGGGCCCATTTTACTTCCCAGCTGCCCCACTTGATAGCGGGCAGCTGCAGCGTTTTGGGCAGTACTGAACCAGTAGCCCTGGAGTGGGGACCCCGCCCTTAACTTGGTGGGGGGGTGGTGTCGGGGCACATTGTCGGTGCCCACCTCCCCCCTGTGTTGCGCTGACTTTACAGCTGCCCCGTATAACAGTGGGCAGCTGCAACGTTGAGGGGCATTGTTTCGCCAGGAGCCCGGGAGTTGGGCTCCCCTGTGTAAAGTGGGGCAGCAGTAACTTAAGAGTCCCAGAGAGGGGGCTCTCCAGGCGCAGTGGCGCACCGGCTAATCTGCAGCGAGGGGCATGACAGGCTTGTAAGGCATATTGTGTTTATGCTAATGGGAGTGATGCCTAATGATAACGCCTAATGTTCCTACACTGAGGATGATGCCCACTGCTGATGTCTGCCTTCATGCGCATAGGTTGTAGGCCCCAGTCTGATAGGGATTGCGCATAGTGTGTTTATATGCCTGACCGGAGGTTTTCATTCTAGGCTTCTTGCGTATGGCCGATGCTGTTGGGGTTCCGCCTACTGTTCACGCCCACAAGGAGGCCGAATGCATATGATTATGCCTATTGTGCATGTTTACTGCTTTCATGCCACGTTAGGAGGCTTCATGTTTATACTCACATGTTATGCCTAATGCTTTTATGCTAATGTGTTTAGACTACGTGCATGGACTTGCCAGAAGCTACTGGCTGTTATTCATCTAATGCTGATGGACTTTACATTTATTTCCTACACTTCATCCTCAAGTGTTATGTTTATGCTGGTAACGCTTTTCTTCCCCGAAGGCCTGCCCTGCTGGTTTTATGCCTACTGGGCCTAGGATTCATGTATCATGCATGTATACTCATGATGCCTCATGTGACGCTTTAGGTCCGTGCCTAATTGTTGCCCACAATGTGTTTTTTTATGCATGTTGAGATGCCTCATGCAAGTTGCTTAATGTTATGCCCACAAGGATCTTGCCTGTAAGTGCGGGTTGTTACACAGTTACTGATGCTCGCACGGTTATCCTGTGTACTTGTGATGATTCCTGCAGCGGCCCGATTGGCCCTGCCTTGTAAATAGTCCCCGTGCAAATTGCTACCCAGTGCCGGTTGGCACCATGTAAATGCAACTGTGATTACATTCTGACGTGTTTATGTCACAATACACAAGTTATTTTCACATCACCTGGTGTGGTCTCTTTTTGTAGTGTGCCTGGTGTGTCGCCTGTGTGTGCTGCGCGGATGCTTTACACATTTCTTCCGGAGTTTGGTCCACCCGCTCTGCACCACACTACCCGTTTCTAACACTAACCCAAAGCTTCACTTGACTTGGTTTAGGATTAAAGTCCTCTGCACAGCTTTGTAAATCTGTACCGCACTGCCCTTTTAGAATTCTTGATAGCCATGTGCGTTTCCCGCATGAGCTCAATTATAGTGCAACTACGGAGGAGGTATTCCTGCTTTACTCTTCTGAGACCTGGGATCAGATATCGAAGGGACACCCAAAATGCAACCCTCTTTGTGAATGGCTACAGCCCTCTCTACCCAGTCGGTGAGAGACAGACAGTGGTGGTGCAGGAAATTGGTTTATTGGGTGGGGAGTGAAATCCTACTCAAGCAGCAACCACAATTCTGGTCAGGGCGAAACACATTAGACCCCAAATTAATCTGTGCTTAACCCTCTGGTAGCTTGGCACAAAGCAGTCAGGCTTAAAGGCAATATGTAAAGTATTTATGCAGCACATACAGTAATAAAGTGAAAACACCACAAGAAAAATCCCACACCAACTTAAGTTATAACATTTTACTCTATTTTTATAAGATTAAAAAGACAAAATAAAAAAAACAATCAGTAGAACCAGAGATATGCAATTTCAAATATTTCGTTAAAAGTAGTGCATAAAAGCATAACACGCAAACTGTGGTTATCTAGTCGCGCTGGACTGGGACAAAGCCACAAGTTCAAATTGAACGCGATGGAGGGTGTTCCGGCTACAGGGGCCCAGTTAGGCCCGCTGAACAAAGTGCCTCAAATCATGATGCATGGCGTTGCTTTGCGAGGCTTCACATCGTCCAATGTCAGCTCAGAGGGGGTGCGAGGTCTGCGATGAGAGATCCTGCATCAGGTTGCGTTGCACTGCATCGGGTCAGATGAAGCTGTGCAGCGAGGCTTTGCGTTGCTTGGCGTTGATGCCATAGGGGTTGGCAGCTGTGTGGCAATGCTCTGTGGGACTCCATGTCAGTTCTGATTAAGGTTGTAACTGCGCAGCGAGGCATGCGGGGCTTCATGCCATATTTGGTGAAGACCACAGCTGGGCTGGCAAGGCAACTTTTTCGGGTCCAGGACTGGAGGGGCACCACTTGGGGGTGGGGGGTTTAATTCAAAGCAGGGTGAGTCCACGTGCAAGGTTCAAGAGAGTTGGATCCTTTTCGGTCCCTGAGGCGGTAGTCGGTAGGCCAGCCAACTAGCCCTTGGAATCACTCTTGTGGTTCTGGGTTCAAAATGCAGATCCAGTCCTCCTTACTCAAACAGCAGGGTAGTAGCCCTTGCAGCAGAACAGCACAGCAGTCCTTCTGAGTCTTACACAGATCCAGAGGTGTACTGAAGAGTTTGGTCTGAGGGTCCACAATTTATCCTTGGTGCTTGCTTTGAATTAGGACCAGTTTCTAGAGGGTTCCACCCCTGGAGGTGCAAGGAATTTGAGGCCTCCCTGTCCTGGCCCCAGCATATCTGGGAACACAAAAGACTAGTGTCAAACACTTTGTGAGTGTGTTCAGGCAGAGTCTTTGTGATGTGCAAGTGTGGTAGGTGACAGCTCCAACCCCATTTCAAGTCAAAGATGGCCCATCACGCCAACAGCTATTCCCCCTTTGGCTTGCTGTCTGGGAGCAATACACAAAGAACTGCCAGCTACAACTAGTCGTGTGACGCAGGACACAGGCACGAAATGGTTAGGACAAGAAAATGTCAACTTTCTAAAACGGGCATTTTCAGAATTGTGAATTAAAATCCAACTTTAACATTAAAGAGGGCTTTAAATTACAATTGCTTAGACAAACTCGACATTCATACTTGCTGCCAACTGAAAGTTATCACTTTTTCAATGTAATAAGGAAACCCAATGTTATCCTACAGCAGAGGTAGACCTTGCAGTAGTAAAAAAAAAAAAAAAAAAAAGTGTATGTTTTTCACTATCAGGACATGTAAAAGGTAGCTTTTTAAACAAACTGCAACCTGCCCCTTGAGCTATGTCGGGCCTAACCTAGGGGTGACATTTATTAAAAAGGAAGGTTTAGGCCTGGCAAAAGGCTTATTTTGCCAGATGAAAATGGCAGTTTAAACTGTACACGGGAAACAATGGAAGGCCGGAGACATGTTTAAAGGGCTAATGAGTGGTTGGCACAATGAGTGCTGCCAGCCCACTAGAAGCATTTAATTTATTGGCCCAGAGTACATGTAGTGCCACTTTACTAGGGACTTACAAATAAATTAAAGGTGCCAACTGGGCGTAAGCCAATGTTACTATGCTTTAGGGAGAGACCACAAGCACTTTAGCACTGCTAAGCAGTGTCGGAGTCCTAAGGCCAGCTAAAATGAAGTCTGCAAAAACAGGAGGACTGAAGGCAAAAAGTGGGTGGAAAACAACACCAAGGATGACAGGTTCAACAGGTGGCAATGTGTATTCGAACCTGTGCCTCTGTGCAGGATCGTCTACCAGTTTCCACGATGCAATGTTATGGTCAGTCTCCAATACTGGAGCCCTTTGCCTAATTGTCTGAGACATGCGTGAACAATGGTGTCCATGGGGGGGGGGGGAGAAGAGGGACAGTGCTGCACAAGATGGTGGTAGCTATTGGGCAGAGTGGGTGCTGCCCACCCTGTCAATTTCTGTTCATGATCAACACACCACCCCAACCCCTGCACTAAAGAGCCGTTGCACAGCTGCTAGGAAGTAGTGATCTGATCCTCTCCAACAACTAAGGTCCAGCTGAGTGGAAAGATGTGCACTGGATACCAAATCTAGCTGGCTGCCCAGAAACACCTACATCTAGGTTTAGGGGTTGCTGCTGAGCCTTCAGAAACTGAAGGGTGAGGCTGCTCTGTCTACGACTCTACACATCTGAACCTATGGGGTACCTATATTTACCTCCATTACAGCACAGACTTTAGGAGAAATATGGACTTTGCCCCTGGTCCTTCTGAATATCTGGCAAAGGTTGCTCTGATTCCACTAATGTTGGAATCATCTTCCTAGAAGTAGCAGTTCCTAACAAGTCACCCGTTTAAGCTCTAGTCAAGAACTCTGTACTAAAGACAGAAGGCAACTGACCACTAGACCTTTCCAGTGCATATTGTGAGCACGCCCGACCAGTGGGTTACCCCCCGCCACAACAAGAAAATCTTAAACATGACTGTCCATTGCAGAGATTATAGGACCCACCATTGTAGAGATGCAGGGCCCCACCCACTTATCAGCTTTACCAAACCTGTGAAAATGTACTTGTGTCTGTTTTATGTTCATTTACACCCATGAAGAGAAATGCTAATAACCATATATGTAACCACCAACGTATCCATTGTCAAATATGAATGTTGTTTCCTATTTGTTTAAAGCTTCCTTTGACATTGTATTAACTATAAACTTTTAAAAAACTTTTAATGGCTTTAGCAGGCCCAGTATCCCGAATGCTCTGTTGTACATTGCACATTTTCCAATAGCATAACCTTGTTTTCGAACCTGACCAGTGAAATGGAATTTTAGGAGAAGAATGGAGCTAGTATTGTCTATATGAATGATATCTTCCCTTCAAGGACGTCCTGTGCTTTTTTGAGGGAAGATCCTTATACCTGCATATCAGGTACGTTTTTGCTGAGAACAAGTTTCTATCACATGCCTCCACAAAGAGAAGGGAAGCGCTGGAATGAACTCCACATGAAGAGCCCAAGCATCAGAGGTAAAGAAGAAGTTTCTCCAGGAGTACCATGGTGGAGAAAGGCTAAGCACCGAACCAGGTAATTGGCTGAAACACGAGTGCAGATCAAACCGAACTTTTAGGTAAAAGTCCAACGAGGTTTACAGTTTATTTGTTGCTTGCTTGCATTGCTTATGGCTAAAGAATTGTCAAAACTGTGATCAATATTGTGAGCAGGGAAGGAGACAAGAAAATAAATAAGAGAAACATGGTTGGGCAATAGAACTGGGAGGAGTTCAGAAGGGAAAATAAGCAAGAGTGTGATCCCAAGTTATAGAGCAAAAGGCCTGCAGAAACAGTGCAGTTACTGTGAAGGTAGGCAGGAGTGCCAGGACCCGAAGCATAGAAGGATGAACGGATGAGACCCTCGATCTAGCTATCCAGAAGTCTTCACAAGCCTCCCCCGGTGAAGACTGAATGCTCATTGAACAAGAGGGGATCTTTGGGTGTGAGTGCATGAAGAGTCTTCCCAACAACCACCCCCCCCAACCAACCAGACGCAAGACCACTTACAAAAAATAACTGAACGCAACCCTATCCCGTTTTCCATTTCCTCCTCTACCTCCCTTGGAATGATGGGCTCTAAGTACAAGGCTTGCAGACCCTTTTACCAGAGTGTGAATGTACTTTAAGGAATTGTGATGGGGAAAGTCCAGTCTAAACGTAGCACACCCCCACCAAAAGAGACTCCTGTTCACACTATGTACAAACAATATGGTAAATGCACGAGGAAATACAAGAAGTGGGTGGGCCTCACTAATAAGGATGGAAAGAAGTCCTTTCCAGAGCATGGTACCTTTGACAGAGGCTGATCTGCAGAAGATGCTGAAGGACCCTAGGTATAAAGTAGATGCCAAAAACGGACATTAGGCAGCATACAAGCGAAAGCATGAATCCCACGTCCAAAGTATAAAAGATACTCAGTAGTTGGAATACCAAATTAGCTACCTTAGGGACAGGCGATCTTGTTAAACAATAAAGAACAAAGGAATATTCAACAAATTTTAATTATCACATGAATGTTGTGTTTTATCGATGTGCACCGAATATGTAATGGCAACACAATAAGGCAATAACACCACATAGCGTGTGCATAGGATCATAGTATTTGTATATAGGGGACCCCGTCAAGGTTCCCGGTTGAGGGTTTAGGGTGTTAGTATCCCTCACCTCTGCACCGCACAGATAGTCCACACAAGAATAGCGTACACTTAGGAGGCGCCAATTCCACACTAAGAAAACACCCCGTGGGTCTGTATCTACCTTAGGGACAGGGTTAGAGCTTGTGTTCCAACGGTTCCCTACCTATTGCCTCAGATCAGTGAGCTGCAAAAGAACAGAGCAATGATATGGGTGAGTTTGTTTGACATACCTCGCCATGCAAGCAGATTGTAACGCAGCTGGAGCTGCACCTGCATATGTAGACGTACGGACTGCCGGCAGCTGGAGCACAAGGAGGTTATTCATAAGGAAGCACTACAATGCGATCGGCTGGCAGTGCAACGATGAGGTCAGAGGCGGATTCCACTACTGTGGATCTGTCTAGAACTCTCAAAGCGTTCTTCCCTAGCATGTTGGGGCCAGCATGTGAAGTGCTACAACCATTCTTGAAACCTTGAGGAACACCACAGAGGGGCTGTCTGTACAGCCTACTACTTCTCGCTACTCAAGCCATGCTGATAATGAGTAGACTCCTTCAGCCATTCTCCCTTTAAGGAACTACCCAGCAGCTCGGAGTAGAGTTGTGGTTCAAGAACCTTGCACCCAGTCTTAGTTAATGAGCATAAATAAACAATTCTCCGACATTCAAGGAAATGCAACTCAGTTTCAAGAAAAATTACAGAGTGTATTTGAAGTGTATAGACCCAACTGAACAGACGTAAACCAATTGCTGTGATTGATAGTCATGGCACTTTCTCCACCAATCTCTCACCTCTCTTGGCACTGACAGTGGACCCTGAGAATGAGTAAAAAAAATCAGTGAAGGATATGTTGTTGAATGAGACCCCAGAGATAAGTCCAGTAAAAACAGACTGAACTAAAATGGGCACCTGCAAGCAGAATAATCGTGAGGCACCAGCTGATTTAGAACTGCTTAAGGATGTGTTTGAAAGGTAATTGGGCGCAGTCCATCTGACGAAGATGAGCCAGGAAACTGTGGGTATTGCTTTAGTGGAGCAAATGTTACCAGATGTTAACAATCAATTCACCACTATATGTATTGGCTGGCGGGCTAAAAAGTTAAAGTTAGTGACTGCCATGAGCCACTGCGTTTCCTCACAAGAGAAAGAATGCTGAATCAAAATGTAGTTGAAATTGCTGAACATGCAGCAGGTGATTAAAGGAGCAGGACGGGGCATGCCGCAAGTTTGAGGGTGGGGGGAGCCGAGGAAGTCAGGGAGGCGGGAGAATCGGAAGGGGAAATGTGAGGGGCTGTGGAGCTGCCAGGAGGTTCTTGTTTGTTGTCAGCTGGGGCACTGGAAGTGAGACTGTCCTGCTTGCAGTGAGCCAGGATCTCTGGATCAACCTGGGTACCAACAAAACGTTCAGCACCCCAATGCCAGAGTTTCAGGACAGCACCAGAAGTTTCCACTTTGAAATGGATACCTTAATACCGGAAGATCAAAAGGACCCTTACATAGACTGCAATATCAATGGTGAACAAACCACTTGCTTTATTTATATAGGCGCAAGACTCTTGGCTATCAAAACTACTGAATTCCCTTCTTTTCCCATCTCGGACTGGTCCGTAGACAGCCAATCTTTCAAATCAAAAACGTACCCACCACATTACAGATCCTGTGTCCATTTCTGTAGGACCTATTATTGATAAACATTCATGTCCCCCGATTTAATTCTATTGTTTTCACAGATAAAGTCGAAAGGTACACATCTACCCATAGAATAAGTTACCCAGAATATCTCAAAACCCACTAAAACCGGGAGGTGGAGGAAGGCATCCACCCTCTAATAGCAGACTTGATTAAGCAAAGGGTTCTGGACCTAAAGTCAGCAGATTTAACACCCAGAATCTCTCAATACACAAGGTGGAAAAAGGCAAGGTGTATAGGTTTGAACAGGACCTTAGGGTTACTCATAATGTAGTTATCCCAAGCTTCTCTTTGGGCCCCAACGGAGCTACCATTCATTCCTGCCAACATCCAATTTTTCACCATGGTTGATCTTTGCTCGGTTTTCTTTTCCATTCCAATCCATGTGGAGAGCCAGTATCTCTTCTTGTTCACATTACAAGGGTTTCAGCTTTTATGGACCCGACTCCTACAAGGATTTACAGAGACTCCCTCAATCTTTGCCTAACCCCTAAAGAAGGATTTGCACATTTTGACCTTCCCCCGGGAGTCTACTTTAATTCAATGTTCAAGATTTATTGCAGGCATCTGTTACACTAGATGAGTAGAAGGAAGACTAGATGCATCTGTTCACCGAAATGGCCATGAAAGGGAATAAGACTTCAAAGAAAAAGTTGCAGTTGTGCCTTCTCCGAATGAGCTGTCTTGATCATAAGATTTCTACCAGCAACTGTCATCTGTCCTGAGAAAGAGTTGAAGCCATTTTAGTTGCCCTGTCCTGTTTCCCAGGTATTTACTTTTTGGGAATGGCTGGGTACGGTAGTCAAAAGATTCTGGGTTATGCTGAAATTGCCAAGCCTTTGCAAGCATTCCCCCTGAACCCTTGATCAAGTCCAGTGAAGCCGAAAAAGCATTTGTAAAGATGAAGCAGGCAATGACTTCAACAGCTGCTGTAGCGCTCCCAGATTATGCAAAACATTTTACTTTTTAATGTCAATGATGTAATGGGTTTGCACTGGAGGTATTGGTACAAAGTCATGGGCTTCAGAAAAGACCCATAGCCTACAATTCTTCTATGTTGGGTCGGTCAACACTGGGATGCCACCATGTTTACAGCCGGGTCAGCTGCAGTAATTCTTATTGAAGCCTCTGAAAATATTGTGCTAAGTTCCCCACTAAATGTTGAAATGCCACTCTGTGGCTGCACTTCTCCTTACTACAAAACATAAACGTATGTCGAAAACACTAGTGTCTCAATATGAAATCGTACTGTTCTCTGCCTCTCATTACTTTGGTTCTCTGTCCTGATGAACCCGGCTTCTTTGATGCCTACTAAGAAGATGGAAAAGCAAAATTACATTTTTTTTAAAGCGTAGGTTACTAAGCCTAGTAGTGACCTAACTAACAAGCCCCTAAAGGAACGTGAATTTACTTATTTTGTGGATGGTTCCGGTCTCGGAAACGAAGAAGGTACTGTAGTTACTCGGTTTGCACTGCAAGTCATGTGGTGGAGAGTTGTAACCTGTTCAAAGTGAAATGAGCCCAGGTTTTAGAGCTCATTGCTCTCTCCAAGGCTTGCATTGTAGCCAAAGAAAAGCCTGTTACTGTATAATACACAAACTTAAAGTATGCGTTTAGAGTGACTTGTGACTTTGGGCTCCTTTGGACGTCAGCAGGGACTTCCATGAAAAATAGGCAGCATTTTCAAAATCTTAAATGCTTTGCAATTACCAGACAAGGTGGCTGTAGTAAAATGTGCAGCCCACAAACACTCGTGATGTTGTCTCAAAATACAATGCTTAAGCAGACTGCTGCTAAAAATGCAGACTTGTCTAATACTGCCAATGCTGCCACTTGTGTTGTGAAAACTGATCTATTTTCTATACCATTGCTAAATGATTTGTCTCAATTGCAGGAGCAAGCCTCCCTAAATAAAAATCATCCTGGATCAAGCAAAACTGTAAATAAGACCCTGAGTGAGTGTGGGGAGACAGCGAGCACTGGGTGTGTGGTCACATTGAAATTTCAATTCCCAAAACTCGCCAGGTTGCATCATTAGACAGCCCACATTGGTAGACATGGTGTGATGTGCTGCTGCAACCCATTTGTACAGATCCATCCTTTCCACTCTAGCACAAAGTTACTGTCAACCATGTGCCAGCTGCCTGTCCTTCAATGCTGGAAAAAGGTTAAGGCCACCCCTCCGCTCACCCTCCCCCTTGGGACCCATTCTTCCTCATCCATATTGATTTTATACAACTATCTAAATGAGCAAATTACTCTTAGGTACTTGTTACATGTGCATGTTCAGGATGGGTGGAAAAGTACCCCGTGCCTGCACGGATGCGGTCACTGTTGCTAAACAAATACACAGACTATTTCTAGGTTCGAAATACCAAGCCAGAGTACCAGAGACCCAGGAACATACTTCATGTCTGCAGTAGTACCGGCAGTTTTGAACGGTACTACGAATAGATCAGCTCTTCCATGGTTTCTTTCAACCAGAATCAGTAGGAAAACTGTAAATGAAAAATGGCACCCTGAAAAATAGCGAAGAAATGTTCTGAGACAGTTAAAATTGCCCCATACCTTATGTTAGAAGGTGGTTCTGACACTCTGAGCTGCCCGGATTTTTCGCTTTTTGAGCACCTATTTGTTGAGCTTTTACTGTGGGAGAGCCTCATAAGTTGGGACTCACCCACAGGGAACTCATGATGAAAGACTGCATGTGGATTTTACTGGTGTCCCCCTAGCTTGACTAGGCCGCTGCGCAGCAGCTGGAGCAAGGGGCACCGGGCTGGTTACATGCAGACGTGTACATGCGTGTGCACACGTGTATGGGCTGCGCAGGGGAGATTCCTGGCATGCGCAGCCCAGGAGCAGATACAAAGTGAATGGTGTGGCAGGACTTATGCAGAATTGGGTGGTGACATGGAATAGGCTTTATACAGTGGGAAGAAACATGCCAGGGAAAGTCAGTGTGCTTTACAGTGTTTATTCCATTATTCTCTTATGAGGATAGGGAGCACATGGGCTAGTTTTACTTTCCTAGGGCCTACAAATTCCAGACACGCACCAAAGTCCACTGTAACCTATGTGAGAAGAAGTATTCTGCAGAGTCCAAAGTCATAATTGTACTGCTTTTGGGTCATCCAGAAATGTTATATTTCTCTGAGTCAGCTCATAACCAGGGCCTGGCTGGGGGCTGACCCCAGCAGGCTGGATTAAGGACCTTTCTTCCAAGAGCCCACGAAGAGAAGATGGGTGGAGCTACAGACTAATCCATCAGCAGCTGTCACCTGGTGCCAGGCCCCCAGCTGCACAAGGGAGAAGGCAGCTCTGGGGGGGGAAGGGGCTTTCAGAGACCATGTGGCAGGAGACCCTGGACGACGCCATCTTGAACCAACCCAGAGGCCTGGGGCAGGAAGGAGGGAGCAGGGGCAGAGAAGTGATGTGTCGCTATGCGATAGGGCCAACAGAGACTTCCTGCCAGCCCCCTCCCCAATTCTTTAAAAGTGTTTGCACAGGAAGAGAAGCTCTCTCTGGGGTGTGGTCTGCTGAGGCAGAGGGTGCTGGAGCCTGGCGCAATGGGCAGTCGCGCCCCCGCGAAGATGGAAATCGGGGAGCGCCGTCGCGCTCCCCGTGAAGAGGCCCCCGCGGGGTGCCAGGAGCCCACACTGGCCCCCGCCGAAAATGAAGCCGGGGAGCGCAGTCGCGCTCCCCGTGAAGATTTCAAAGGGGGAGGGGCCTGGGATCCCAACCCCGGGCGAGGAGGCGGGGAGCGCCGTCGCGCCCCCCGCGAAGAGGTCTCCAGGGGCCCGGGACCCCATCTCCGGGCTCCGAAGCAAAGTCGGGGAGCGCCGTCGCGCTCCCCGTGAATAGGTTCCCGCGGGGTGCCAGGAGCCCACCCTGGCCCCCGCCGAAAATGAAGCCGGGGAGCGCCGTCGCGCTCCCCCGTGAAGATTTCAAAGGGGGAGGGGCCTGGGATCCCAACCCCGGGCCCCGTGTGCGGAGGAGGCGGGGAGCGCCGTCGCGCCCCCCGCGAAGAGGTCTCCAGGGGCCCGGGACCCCATCTCCGGGCTCCGAAGCAAAGTCGGGGAGCGCCGTTGCGCTCCCCGTGAATAGGTTCCCGCGGGTGCCAGGAGCCCACCCTGGCCCCCGCAGAAGAGGCGGTCGGGAGCGCCGGCGCGCTCCCCGTGAAGCTGGCGAGGGGGCCCGGGACCCCATCTCCGGGCCCCGAGGTGATGGAAGGCGTGGGGGGGGGGGGAGGGGGGAGGAGTGCCGTTGCACCCCCGAGGTCCAGCAAGGGCCGGAGGAACCGGCAAAGTCCTGCACGTCTGCCCGCCGGAGCGGGCAGGCCAGGACTGCATTGCTGGCTCCCGTGGTAGCACGCGAGGGTGCTGGCTGGGCGGGGAGCCGGCGGGGGCAGCCAGGGGTGGGCTCCCCGGGCTGCCCTCCAGCGTGAAGGCATGCGGGGGTCCCAGGTGGGACCGGGCCCCCGAAAACAAGCAGATCGGCCGGGGGTGGGCTCCCCGAGCCGTCCAACTCACCTGGGGGACCGGACCCTCCCACAAAGGAGCAACACGGTCGGAGGCACACATCGCGGCTCTCCCCGACGCAGCGGGAGAGCCGCTGCTATAATATGCATGGAGCGCACGGAGAAGCGCCCCATAATGCCTTGCAAGCCCCGACCGGCCTGCAAGGGAACACCGCCTCGTTTCTGCTTGTGGTGGCCCCAGGAGAACGGGGTCACCACCACATGTGTGACAGGGTGCAGGGGGAGCTGCAGGAGCAACGCAGTCTCCTCCAGCACAACGCGAAGAAGTCCCTCCCTAAGTCTCATAGGGACTAAGAAGAATAACCCCTCAAGGGCTCAGCAAGGAGTCATGTGCATTCCCATGGCTGGAACTTTTGTTCTACAGCTGGGGGTGCTTTAGGGACTGCCTCAAGTAGTGAAATGCTGAGTGGGGGATGTCTGGAGAAGGGCATCCCCTGGAGGTGAAGACGTGTAATTGCACCCATAGTGCATTTACTAAGGTTATTTCTTTCAGAGGGACTGAAGGTCACATGTGTAAGGTGAAGTACCTGTGTAAGGTGAAGTCATAAGCCAAATGGGGTTATGTTGCTCGACATTCCTGCTAGGGTGTCAGGGCTGTATATGCTTAATCCTGTGAGTTCATCTGTGATGCCTTTAGGGGCTGTAATTGCAATACATTCTAATGACCAACCAATGTGATGAGTACTGTCATTCTAAAGTGATGCTTAAACATGTATTCTTGCTGCTGCGCTTAGGTGAAGAACAATCCAGACTGTTAGCCCCTAAGATGTAGCGGTGTATCCTGTATGGTCAGTGGGAGATGCTCAGTCAGGATTATGTGTCACCAGGGCAGGGGTACCTATTTTAAATGCTTGTTGAGGTAATGGGGTGGGTCACCACTGGGATGGTGCCAGTGCGCAGGGCCCTCGCTCCAGGTTATGTTCACCTAACTGCATTAGGGGGCAAGATGATGTGCATACATGGGAGTGGTGGTACTAGACCCCACCCCCCTGCGGGAGGGGTGCAGATGTTATGCAATGTCAAAGTAATTCCAACAGCTTATGTACATTTGTAAATTGGTGCATAGTATTGAGTAGTGTGGGTGTTTAATAAATGTACTCTTACTTTTATAAAGCAAAGTACAGACTGGACAATCAATTATTGGGTGTCATTTCTGCGCACCTGTAATGGCGATTACTAGCCCACACCACCTCCCTTGAGTAAGCCTCAGACTGCTCTGCAACGCTACCCTCTGAGAATCAGGCGCTACAGTTGGGTGTTTGGTTCCCAGTGAAGGACAAATGTAGTCATGTTATTTGTGCAGGCCTCACAGATACTGGCCCGTTTTCCAACACCTTACAACTAAATTTCAGGTCTGAGAGCGATTCCTTCCCAGAAGACAAAGCTAAGCACCTACAAAATAGTAAAGGGCTGACCAGGATACTCCCTTCAAACCTTCCTGTGTCTTCTCCAAAACTAAATCTGCAGTTAAATGCAGAGGCCCAGTGACCTGGATTCACTCTTTGGATTGCAAGTAAGTTGGTCCTCCTAGAGAGAACGGTGCTCTCGCTGCCGCTCCAAAGCCTGGGGTTTTTTCAGAAGTATCTGCTGACAACTGCCTCTGCTGCAGCCTTCTCACCCTGTTGATGGGTAGCCATGTATTTTTACTTATTCCCCGCCACATAATGGTGTCATGACAGCCTCTCATTTTTACTGCCCCAGTTCAAGGTAAGCAGCTTCCCCCTTCTGCATACCGGATTACTCTGTGGGTCAGGCCTGCTATCTTCGTCACCAGCCTGAGCAGCGGGCTGGTGGTGGGGTAAATTCTTGCTGTGGAACAGGGAATTATTCCCAGACCGAATTGTGCTGAAACTCACCTGGTACAAAACCACCCCTCAACTACAAGAGTAACAAAATGGTTACTTACCAGTAGGAGTAGTTTTGCAGCTTGAAGAGTTTTCTGGATTCACATGCTGTGCATCATTCCGCCATCTAGTGGTTGGGTCCGGAATTGTCTGTTGTTTTTTTCTTTCTTGTTTTGGTCGCCGTCGACCACCATTTGGTGCCAGGTACGTCCCCTGTGTGACGTCAGACGGTGTCCTGGAGGTCGACGTGCGTAGTGGCCATCTTCTGATTCTTTTTTCTGTGTGTCTTAATGTTTGTTAATCCTTGCGATGGTCTTGGGAATTGGTTTAGTCATTTGTTTCTGATGTAAAGTATGCTTCCCCACCTGTTTGGTTTCCTTGTAGGGATGGCTGGTGGGTCGCATGTGAATCCAGAAAACTCTTCAAGCTGCAAAACTACTCCTACTGGTAAGTAACCATTTTCGTTTTGCAGCGTGAATCCTTTTCTGGATTCACATGCTGTGCATCAGATTATGTAGCGGTTTCTCCCGTGCTTGGGAGGCTGTGGTTAGAGGAAGACTTTGCGAACAGGTGTTGAAGCACCCTTTGTCCAATTTGAGCTTCCTTGTTCATTCGTATAGCCACACCATAATGCTTTGCGAATGTGTGTGGTGATGCCCATGTTGCTGCTGCGCAGATGGATTCCATGGGAACATTGGCCATAAATGCCAGCGTCGCTCCTTTCTTTCTAGTGGAGTGAGCTGTTGGCTGCATTGTTAGTTCTTTTTTGGCATTGGTATAACATATTTTGATAGCTTGTACCATCCATCTTGCAATGGTTGCCTTTGTGACGGCTGAACCTGTGTTCGCATGTGAGTATGCGACAAAGAATTGCTTTGTTTTCCAGATTTTTTCTGTTTTTTGCAGATAATACAGTAAGGCCCTTCTTACGTCTGGGTATGGAGGCTCCTTTCTGCTTTAGTCTTTGGGTTTTTGAAGAACACAGGTAGGATAATGTTCTGATTTACGTGGAATTTGGAAACCACTTTTGGCAAGAACTGTGGATTGGTCCTTAGGATTACCCTATCCTTGTTTATGTGTAGGTAAGGCTCTAGAATTGTTAGAGCTTGCAGCTCACTTACTCTTCTTAGTGAAGTTATGGCGATGAGAAAGGCTGTCTTTAGGGTGATATGTTTGAGGTCAGCTGTGTGCATGGGCTCAAAGGGTTTCGTCATCATTTGAGAGAGTACTGTATTTAGGCTCCATGTTGGTGCCGGCGCAGCCCTGGGGCGGGGGGCAGCCTTTTGCTCCTTCTAGAAATCTTTTGATGGCTGGCCTTGTCTAGAAACTTTTGCATGATTTGCCTCTTGTGTACGCCACTATGGCCGCAAGGTGCACCTTGATGCTTGAAAAATTGATGTTGCTGTCTAGTAGGTAAGTGAGATATGTGATAACTGTTTCTTGGGTATTGATAGAGTGTAAGTTGTTATTAGCGGTACACCACGTGGTATATCGCTTCCATTTTGCTGTGTAGCATTTCATTGTGGACTGTTTCCTTGCTTCCTTCAGAATTTCCATGGTTCTTATTGGTAGATTGAGATGGCCAAATTCTATATATTCAGGCGCTAGGCTGCCAGTTGTAGCGTTGCTGGTTCCGGGTGACAGATTTGGCCCGGTTGCATTGTTAGCAGATCTTGGTTTGCTTTGATCCAGACCATTTCTCCTTTGGACAGTTCCAGGAGGGTCGAGAACCATGATTGTCTTGGCCAATGAGGAGCAACGAGAATCATGTTTGTTCCCGCTTGTTTTGCTTTTTGTAGCACCTTTTGCATCAGGGGTATTGGTGGAAAGGCGTAAACAAATGTCTGAGACCAATTGAGTGAAAATGCATTTCCCTTTGACGGGTGGTGTGGAAACCTCGAGGCAAAGCTTTGGCATTTCTTGTTCTGTACTGTTGCAAATAGGTCCAACACTGGAGTTCCCCAGATGTTGAATAGGTACTGTACTACTGCTTGCTTCAGCTCCCATTCGTGCGAGCAATTGTCCTTTCTGCTTAGTTGGTCTGCCGTAATGTCTACCCCTGGGAGGTGTACTGTCTGTAGGCTGATGTTCTGTGGAATCGCCCATAGCCATATTTCCTGTGCAAGTTTGCTTAGGGGAAAAGACTTCGTTCCACCCGGTTTGTTGAGGTAGAACATTGTGGTTGTGTTGTCTGTCTGTATCAGGACGGTTTTCCCCTGAATGGGTTTCTGGAATGCCTTGAGCGCTAGAAAGACTGTTTTCATTTCCAGATAATTTATATGTCTCGTGGAGTCCTGGTTGCTCCACTGGCAATGAACTTTCAGCTGGTTGAGGTGTGCATCCCACCCGTTGAGGGATGCGTCAGTGGTTATTGTTAGAGATGGAGTTGGGTGTTTGAAAGGTCTCCCCTGTGCTATGTTGTTGGATGCCCACCATTGTGTCTGTGCTTGCACCTTTTGTGTAACAACCACTCGATCCTCCCAACTTCCTGTGGCTTGTGACCAGCTGTTGGTGAGCCATTCTTGAAATGGGCGCATGTGTAACCGGGTTTGAGGGATAAGTGGGATACATGATGCCATCATGCCCATTAGTTTCATTACCTTCCTCACTGTCCGAGACTGACCCTTCTGGTAGAGGGCTGTTTCTTGATGGATAGCCTGTATCCTGACTTGTGTGGGATAGGCCTTGGCGTTTGCTGTGTTCAGTGTTGCTCCTAGAAAGGTTTTTTCTCTTTCTGGTGTTGTGGATGATTTCTTGTGGTTTATTGAGAAACCCAGACCTTGTATTTGGATTGTTCTTTGAACATGATTGCGACACGTTTGTTTTGTGCGTCCCCTTATTAGCCAGTCGTCCAAGTAGGGGTAAACGTGGATACCTTGCCTTCTGAGGTGTGCTGCTACTGCAGCGAGACACTTTGTGAATACCCGTGGTGCTGATTTTATGCCGAACGGGAGTACCTTGAATTGGTAGTGGACTCTGTTTTGTAGGAATCTGAGGTACATTCGGTGCCTCTTGTTCATTGGGATGTGTAGGTAGGCGTCCTTGAGGTCTATTGTTGCCAAGAAATCCCCTTTTTGGAACTGTGGAATGATTTCTTGCAGAGTACACATTTTGAAGTGTTGTGTTCGTATGAACTGGTTTATGAACCTGAGGTCCACGATTGGCCTGAAGGTTAGATCCTGTTTGGGTACTAGGAAGTACGGGGAGTAATTTCCTTTGAAGCATTCCTCCTTTGGCACTCTATTGCCTGTTTTTGGTATAGTTCTTTGATCTCTGCGTATAGCAGGGTTTGTTCTGAACTTGTTAACCCTCTTTGTTTTCGGTGGATTTACAGGTGGTATCTTTGAGAGTTCTATGCAATATCCGTATTTTATTAAATTTAGTATCCATTTGTCCGTTGTAATCCTTTCCCACTGTCTGTGGAACAAGGATAGTCTTCCCCCCCCACTGGTGTTTTGTGTGGGTCTTGTTTTTTGCTCAAGTCAGTTTGAGCGGTTTCCTCTGGGGGTTTGGCCTCTTCCTCTGCCATTACCTCTCCCTCGAAAGGGCTGCCTTTGCTGCTGCCAGCCCTGGTAGCTAGATTGTTGGCCCATCTGTTGGTTTGGGTTTTGTCCCTGGGGTTGTTGTGGTGCTTGCTGGCTCTGGCTGAAGTTGCCACTGCCTGTGGTCTTCCTGTTGGAGAAGCCCCCTCTTTTGAATGTGCCTCTTTGTTGCAGGGCCCCAATTGCCCTTGCTGTCTCATGGTCCTCCTTTATTTGCTGGAGCGATTCATCCACTTCCTTGCCAAATAAAGCTTCACCATTAAAGGGCCTGTTGATAATGGATGTTTGAACTTCCTGTTTGAAGCCAGAAATCCTAAGCCAGGCATGTCTTCGGAGTATTGTTCCTGTGCACATTTGCCTGCTCGCTGGGTCTGCTGCATCTAGTGCAGATTTGAGGCAGGTGTTAGCCACAATCTTCCCTTCCTGGATAACTGCTCTTGCCCTTTTCTTGTCCTCCTCTGGGAGTTTGCTCAGCAACTCCTCAATTTCGTCCCAATGCTGGTGGCCATACCCGTTTAACAGGGCATTTGAGTTGGCGATGCGCCATTGCGTCGCCGCCTCCTTTTCCATCCTTCTACCCACTAGGTCCATCCTCTTACTCTCCTTCTCTGGTGGAGGTCCTGAGTTGGAGACTGCATTTGCTCTTCTTCTCGCTGTTGCCACGATGATGGAGTCGGGTATGACATTTCCCTGTATGTATTTAGGGTCCTTTGAGGAGGGCTTATATTTTTTCTCTACCCTTGGTGTTATCACTTTGCTAGAGGCTGGTTCTTTGAAGGCTTCTTTGCCTTGATCCAGGATGCTTGGCAACATGGGTAGGTATTGTGTCCCCCTTGTTGTAGGGGCTAAGGTCTCCAGCAGGAAGCATGTGTCCCCTTTCTCTTCCTCCAGGGGCACTCCAAACTGGTTTGCCGCTCTCTTCACAATCTCATTGTATGAGGCAATGTCATCGGGGGGGGGGGGGGGGATGCCTTCGAGGGGTAATTGCAGATTTCCTCCTCTGGACTCTCGGTGTCGAGATTATTCCACTCGTCCTGAAAGTTTCTTCTTCTTCCCCCTCCGGCTCATTTCCGTGTTCCTCGGGGTCTTCGCCTCGAGGTTCCGGTGTTGGCGGCGATTCGAGGGTGTTCTCCTCTCCCTCGGCGTACTCGGCCTCTTCGGCGTCGACATGTTCTGGTTCGACCTCCGGTGCCTTTGGGATTCCAAAGTTCTTTAGGGATTCATTGAATTCCCTTCTCCTCTGTAAGAGGGAGGCCATTTCGTCCTCGAGCCTCCTTTTCTTCCTCTCTACTTCGAGGGCCCTTTCGGCGTCGGTGGCCGGGGACTTCCTCTTCTTTTCGGCGTAGACGTCTTTCGGCACCGGTGTGCCCTTGTTTGCGGGTTCGCCTTCGACCCTCGCTTTCGGGACCTTGTGCGATCTTCCCTCATCGGTGACCTTTGGGTGGGTCCCGTGGGGTTCCTTTGATTGCGGCTCACCCTCGATCGCCTTTTTGCTCGGCGTTGGGGCTGCCTTGGGCGCTTTTGGTTCGCGGCCTTTAGGGTCCGACGGATCTCTTACCTTCTCCGTCTTCTTGGGCTCCCTCGCCTTCTTTTCAGCGCGGGTCTTTGCAGCGTCCTTCTCTACAATTTCGACGTCCGATCCCCCGTGTGTTGATTCCGAAGGAGCTGCCTGCTCCTCTTCGTCGCTAGAGAAACTCATGTCTCTCATGGAAGGTTTCTTCGATGGTTGCGACATCGTGGCGTGTTGGGTCTGCCTTTGGTTTCGTCGGGCCTTGAGTCTCTTCGGCCGGAACGTTGCGCAGGCCTCGCAGTCTTTGTCCTGGTGGTCCTTGGGTAGGCAAAGGTTGCACACGTCGTGTGGATCGCGTTGTGGGTATTTGTGGTGGCAGTTTGGGCAGAATTTGAAGGGGGTCTTTTCCATGGCCCCTACCTTGCCATTTGTGGACCGGGGCAGTCCTCTGGTGTCTCAAACAGCCGCTTCTGCTTTTGGCTCGAATACGGCGTCGTGTCGGTCGATGTTCTTTGGAGATTTGCTCGGTGACTCTTCTTTTCGTCGTTTTTGGGGGAAAAACGCCGACTTTCTTTGGATCTTTCCGCATTGCTTCCAGACCCAACGGCGGAAAAAAGAATCTGAAGATGGCCACTATACACGTCAACCTCCAGGACACCGTCTGACGTCACACAGGGGACGTACCTGGCACCAAATGGTGGTCGACAGCGACCAAAACAAGAAAAAAAAACAAAAAAACCAGAAAATTCCGGACCCAACCACTAGATGGGGGAATGATGCACAGCATGTGAATCCAGAAAAGGATTCACGCTGCAAAACCCCTACATGCTACTGCTGGACGTGTAGAAGCAAGACCATTGACTCTTGCTCTCGTTTGATTTGTACGCACATGCCTGTCAATGTAGGAAATAATATATCTCTGATCAGAGCATCAAGCAGTTTTAATGACACTTGCAAGCAGCTTTTTCACCTTCGGCCTAGGCTGAAACTTGCACCCCCTCTGCTTTCCCAGGCTTTGAAAAGTTCAACAATCCCTTTAATTGTAGCATGGCAGATGTAACTCATCAGCACGACTGTAGGAGCTGAATACTGCACTCACCTTCCCAACACTTTCCTTAGCACACACGAGCAGATAGAGAACATTAAGAGCGAGAAGAAATTACACAAGATACAAAGAGGCCCAACCAGAGTCAAAAAGGAATCTGGGCACGACTGGGGGGGAGTGAGGGATGTTTATTAACATTGGGTATGAAGCTCTTTGATACATCTGTGACTGGCATTATTTTGAGGCAAATACAATGTTACTTTATGTGCAGAGTATATTTTGGACCTAGGCTTAGGAGATTGGCAACACAGCTTTTCTTTGCCCCCATCGTAGTCGCTTTTGGGGGCCAGATTTCTCATGTTTTAGTCAGGGCACTTGGATGTGAGCCGCTCTAATCTGCTGTGCTTAATAGAAATTTGGGGTCCAAAGGACTTAACAGCACATGGGTAGGTGGCGTCATTTGAGATGCCGTCAGTGATGTCACTGACCATTTCGTGAGCGATGTAATATGTGAGGTCATAAGCAGTGCATTGCGGGGGGCGAGTTATAGGTAATTCACTAACTATAACAGCTGAATTTCTCTGGTTTTGTACGAGTGAAATGTCAGCCTAACTATAATGTCCCTGTAATCTGTGGTTTTTTCAGTTAATGTAAAAAAAAAAAAAAAAAAATTATTCCATTTCCTAACTATAAATGTCCCAGTAACTTTTGGGTTTTTTCCGTGAAATTATATGATTTTTTTTTAAGTATTACATGTGTTTACAGAGTGGTGGAGAAAGGGGGCGAGGCCTTAGACTAGCTCTCAGAAATCCCACTGTGTAGGACTTACAGGAGGTACCAGGGGGGCTTCTTGGCCCCCCGAGGTCCCTCAGGAGTAAAGTGGACTTCATCACCCAATCCCACGTTTGCAGAGTGGTGGAGAAAGGGGGGAGGGCGGTAGTCTCCAACGACCTCTTCGCAATCCCGCTGTGTGGGACTTACTGGAGGTAACTACCCCTCCTGTTACCTCCAGCAAGTCCCACATATACACACACATATATATATATACACACACACACACACACACACACACACACATATATATATATACACACACACACACACATATATATACACACACATATATATACACACACATATATATTACCTACTGGCAGTTATAGTTAGGACCTAGTTTCCATAAGGAGAGGGAGCCCAGGATCAGCAGACTGGTCAGCTTTGTTGCGGTGCCAGCAGATGCAGGGAAGTGACTCCTTCACTTCAAGGGAGATTCCTTCAGGTGTCTTGGATGTACACAGGCCTTGGATGGTTCCTATATGGAGCACAGGCACAGACATTGCAGCAGACGAGCAGGGCGGCGAGACCAGGAGCAGCAGGAGTCTTCCCAGTTGCTGTCTTGATGCCCAGAGCAAGGTCCAGAGTGTCCAGACGGTCGAAGAAGTGGTGTCTTGAAATGAATCTAGTCCCACGACGAATCTAGGGACCCACCCTCAGGCAAGCCCTTAAGTACACTAAGGAAAGGGTTGGGACGATTCAGGGTTCCCTCCCATGGGAGGGGTCGGACAGTAGGGAGGACACTCCCATGTCCTTTGCCCAGTTTTGCGCCAGAGCAGGAGCCAACGGCTCCTGAGCTGGTTTGAACTGGACTATGAAAGGAGGGCACCAAATGTGCCCCTCGAGCAGACTGAGTGGCGCTGGCAAGCGCTCCCACCCAGCCCCAAAACATTAAACCCTGTCTGGGAGGTGGTCACACCTCCCTGTGACAGGATACCTATTGTTCTGCCTTCCCATGCTCGAGCTTGGCTCAGCAGCAGGAGGCCAGAATCGGGTCTCTGGTCGGCAGCAGCCATGTTGTGCTGTCCGGGTTTAGAAGGCTGGTACCGGGAGCACTGCGGGCCTCTTGGAGGAGCTTTACAGGGCATGGAATCATACCTCCCACACCATTTACGGTGTGGGGGTATGATTCAAACATATTTGATACCAAACATGACAGGGTTTGTTACAGCCAGTTTAGAAATGGTCATCGCGTAATGACGCATGGCCACTATGTATCGAAATGGCTGATGCACTTACAACCCGGGAGAATAGACTCCGAAGGTTGTAGGGGTGTCCTGCTCATGCAGGGGCACCCTCACACTTAGAACCGAGTACCCTGCCTTCAGGATGAAAGCGCCTGCTTTTGGGGTGACATAGGTTTTAAGTGCAGTGGCCTTAGATCTAGGAAACCTATATATTTCGTAAGTGGTGTTGGCACCAGCGTACACAGGCTGCAATGGCAGGCCTGTAGTTACAATTTGTGTGGTCTCCTATGGGTGGCATAATACATGCTTCAGCCCATGGGGGACCCCTGGGGTACCTATGCCCTGGGTACCTCAGTACCATATACTAGGGACTTAAAAGGGTACACCAGTATCCAATCTGGGAGGTACCCAAATACTTACCATAACCAATTTAGGGGAGAAGCACAGAGACTGGGGTCCTGGTTAGCAGGATCCCAGTCAGACTAGTCAGAAACAGCATACCACCAGGCAAAAAGTGGGGGTAACCATAAAGGCAGATCCTACTTTTCTACACACCCTGATACACACAATGTTAGAATGCTCAAACATTAGGGCTTACTGAGAATGGGTGAGGCCCAGAACATTGTAGGTTTTGTACTAGGACATGAGGCTCACACCCCAACTGGGCATCTGGGGGCGAACAAACCTAGACTTTTATGCCCTTATGTTCTGCAACGTCGCCATGATGGTGGCCCATAGGGATATCATGAAATACTAGAGGGGGGCATTCTGCCTCCTATAAGGGAGTAGTAGGAGGGCATGCAAGGATGTATGGGGCAGAAAAACAGGTGTACCAGGCGAGAGGTTGCCCACGCAAATTCGAGAAGATCTGGGGTCCCTGGAGAGAACTGAGGTAAGAGAGAGAAGAGGAAAAGTAGGGGCTGCCTACAGGGCGGAGCGGGCTTGAGACACAAGCTGAACTGGTGGGTTTCAATGATGATACGGACAATGAAAATACAAAGGTCCTACTTGCTGTGCTAGTGTCATGCTTCAACCCGGACCTTGGGTAGACCTATGTATAATGGATGTATGTTTCGCTCACATGTCCTCAACAGTGAAGGGGGGGGAGGGGAGGGGGTTATGTTACAATGTTTGTTTTACTCTGCAAAAATTGAATAAAGAGATATTACCCCCAAAAAAAAATTGTTACCCCTTTTTCGTTTGTGGTTACTCAGAGTATCACAAATAAAGATTATGAACAGAAAGAGTGCTCGGATGAAGCTTTGGCGAAAAACTTGTTGGCATCTCTGCTTAACAGTGAAACTTAAATTTGGCATACCTGAAGTCTTTACCTAATTATCACACTTATGGTATTTCTTCAAGCCTTAAGGGATAAAAATTAAATCTTCAGGTAATTTCGTATCTCTATTGGACAAGAAACCATGCAATGACATCAAACACATGCCACAGGGTACAACCTACCAAAGTTAAATAATATTACAGATGCATATAGAATGGAATGAATAACTTAAAAAAAAAAAAAAAAAAAAAGTCTCTTCCAAACTAACCCAAGAGGTTAAATCCTTAGGATTTTGGATTGATGCAAACCTTACTATGAACAAATACAGAAAGCGCACTGCTACATCTGCTCCGGCAGCTGTTTTCACTACAATCGCTTCAAACCACTTCAGAAGGTTTCCGATTTGTGTTCCATCATTCCAGCAACAGTCACCTAAAGAATCCTCTATGGAAAAGCATTGCTCGTGAGAGTAAATGCTAACTAATTGGCGACATTTAACGCGATCTTTCCCTAGGAAGCATGCTTGAACACAGGCACTAACCAATCAGATCACAACACCATTACTGACAGACCTCCAACTGCTACCTCTGGAGGCAAGGATCCAATTTAAACTCCCCTGCATGATGTTCACATCACTAAAGTCAAAAACCCATCTAGCTTCATTTCTGCCTTCACATATCTACTGGAAAAATAGCCTAAGAAGCAAGGAGAATTCCAATTTCATGATTAAGAAATTGAAATCGAACTCAGGAGCATACACATCCTCTTGTAAATCTGCTCACCTATAGTGGAACCCTCGACCAAAGGCAGAAAACATTAGTTGTCAGGTGGATATAGGCGCACTTCTAAAGAAACACTACTTTTCAATCTTAACTTTTACATCTATTCTTCTTAAACAATCAAGAAAAGAAAAAAATGGTGAGTAATAAGGACCTTTCTTCCTAAAATTACGTTTAATTAACTTTCACGTTGCTTCGATTCTTTTCTCTACCTCCTCTTTCTTCAAAACAGTTTCTTATACATCATTTTTTTCTACCAGATGTTATAGAGGCTGAATTTTTGTTTGCCATGCTCAGTTAATTGTATTTTTCAGTGACCCCCCCCATAAAAAAAAAAAAAAAACTCTTGCTCAGTTCTTTTTAAAGTTCTAGAACAATGGGGATAGAAAAGTACAACATAAAATTACGCAAACATGGTCTGCATGATGGGGGGTCAGACCAAAAAATAGGTGTTTTTTCAACGACTTGGAAAGTGAATCCCCGGTCATGTTTGAGTTTCAGCATGCCAAGCTTAGATGGACGGATATCACTGCACGATTTTGGGGGTTTCGTTGTTGAGACAAAGTCAGATATAACGCTGGAGAAAAACATACCAATGAGATGTACAGACTAGTGCAGAGTCTTTGACTAAATGCTGATGAACTTGCCTGGCGGAGTTCCCAAGACAAAACTGACTTGCAAATACCAGCAAACTCCCTCTATCCAATGCAGAGTCCAGGTCTGCAATTACAAGATTGCCTGGTACCAGCCAAGTACTTTCACCCAAGTGATTTTACTCCGGAAAGTTACTATGGGCACTAGAAGGAACAAACTCTTAAACATTACTGTAGAACACTATAGTATGCAAATGAAGGTTATTGTACCCATAATAGAGAGTCTGCTAGAGAATAAGGTGGAATGCAGGCACAACACAGGCTGTGACTCTCCAGATGACGGAGGCACGATGAAGGAACACGAGGGCAAACTGAGAATCGCTCAGGCTACACACGTATGCACACAAAAATATATTTTGTCACGCATAATGTGCAGACGTATGGGGCTGCCCACAAAGAGCCACAATATCAAAATAAAAGTGGAAACAGTACCCAACCCACAGAAGAAAATAGGAAACTGAGCCGGGGGGCCGATGTGATAAGAGGGCATAAGCCACCCACACAAAGCGTCGGCTGGAGGCAATTTATTTATCAGAAGTTTCAGGAGCAGTTTCTGATGTTGTAGTTCATAAAGACGAAAATGTGTCACGCATACACGCAACAGAAGAAAATAGAACATTTTTGACAAAGACAACTCTTGCAGCAACAACGTTACCCGCCTCAAATGTAAAGCATTATCTTCGTGTTCATATAAAAATGTGAAATTTGAAAACCAGTGTGGACTCCTGCAAATGCCTTCCAAAACGTCTGCAGAAAGAACCCACTTAGCTAAAAACTACTGCCTTTCCTCGTCAACACAACAGTAACAATGGCAACTAGACTTTTTTTTTTACGAAACCTACGACCAAGTATTTCACGGTGCACTAGACTAGCAGTAATTTCTTTCACCATTCGTTAACGCATGATAAATGGAAATTGCTGCACTGCCAGGGATTTGAACCAGCCTGCCATCTCATCAGAAACCCTTCGTCGTGCCTTTTACAGGCCAGGTGGTAATCTCGCTTCCCCGTTCATTATCACATCAGTAATGGGCCTCGAGATCTCCGTTGCACCGGGGGGCGATTTGCACTCGCTTATAATAAGGCAGGTGGCTGCGCTGATTGCTGCAAGTGGCCCAAGCAACGGACTAAAATGCAGCAATCACTTGATGCATCTGTTTTTCTTACAATCCCACCGCACCCTCCCCTTTCACTGCCTTCCTTTCGTTAAAAAAAGGAGCCAGCAAAGGACACTGGAACGAGCATCTCTTGCATCCTGCAAAGGAGATGCTTAATCGTTTTACAGGTGCCATTAGATGTCATACGGCCAACTCTACAAGGCAAATAAAATCCTATCCGAAAATAGACCGATACGTTCTAAGCTAATTTAAGATCCTTATGCTTAAAGATAGCCCATTAGTCGACACAGCAAGGTTTCAGGAACTCCCTTCACAAGCAAACTATCGAGTCGCAGTTTCCCTTCCTCACTTTTGCGCCTTTACTTTCATCAGTTAGCCTCTGCTCATTCCAACCATTCATGCAGCCGAATATGCAGCACACTGAAACGGGATGCACACTGATCAGGGTAGCAAGCACCACAAGGACTTGGAATACATTAAAGCAAAATTAGACCTATCAAAATACATAAGATGCGTTCCCTGGTGTGAAAACAAGATGTTGGGAGAAAAAGGAAATTGCTATCAAACGGAAAACTATTAAATGATCTGCAAGATAATTATGTTCTCTTAATTGAATTCAGATGTGTGTTTTCTCCTAAAGAAAACTACTACACAATTCCTAATTTGTGTAGTTCGTAATCCAGGTTTAGTAGTTTGAACGCAGGATTTCTTGTGTTGATGCCAGAGATTAAGAAAATAAGTTACTTACCTGTAACTACCGTTATCCAGTATTGGTATCTTTCATAGATTCACATGCCCGAATCATTCTCTGTCGTGGAGATGGGAGTTCCACAGTACCATAATCAAGCAGAATTTAAATAATGCCATAGGCTATAATGGCCCGAGCCATGTTTTATATAGCCTATGTCCTTTTAAAAAAAGGACTAAATGTTGAATGCAGCCAATCGGCTGCTAGCACCCTCTAGAACCTTCCCATCAGGGGGAGTTTCCCTCAGATTTTCCCAGCACAAGTGAGAAGTGAGTATCTTAATGAATAATATGGAAACAACCTCAACGGGAGGAGGGTTGGTGCATGTGAATCTATGAAAGATACCAATACTGGATAACCATAGATAGATAAGTAACTTATTTTCTTATCCAGTATTGGGGTATCTTTCATAGATTCACATGCCTGAATCAGAGTAGCAAGCAGTCGCATCCAATTTTAGTTTGTCTGTTGTGGATGGTGGGTGACTTCTATCCCGTAAGGAACCCCAAAAATTCGAGGTAACATGCAAAACCCCTGAGGGCTATACCTGTGCGTACCGTTATGTTTATCAATGTACGGAATATTCTCTTAAAAGAAGGGCAACTTATATACTAGCATTTTCACAAACACCGCATTAGCGAGAGGAAAGGAAAAAGAAACACCAGTGTAACTAATAGTGCACCTTACTTAGTTCTGCTTTAAATCTTCCAATACATGCCAGCATTTGAAACCACCATAAGAGCAAAAGACTCTTTCCAATGGCCAGAAAGAGGTTTACCTTAATGGAAGAGATGGTGAAGCACCGCCTGGCCTATCACTGCATCTGCATCCTGTGCGGATTCCAGGCAGTAATGCTGTGTGAAGGTATGAGTGGTCCTCCAGGTTGCAGCACGACAGAACTTTTCCAGAGTCACTCCCGCGAAGAGGGCCGCTGACGTAGCACCCGCTCTGGTGGAGTGAGAATTTGCGGTCCTTTCCAAAGGTTTGTTAGCTTTGACATGACAGAGCTGTATCGCAGCCGATATCCATCTTGCAATAGTGGCTTTTGTTATTGCAGTCCCTTCTCTGCCTTGACCATAGGCAACAAATAATTGATCAGTTTTTCAAATGTCCTTCGTTCTCTGAAGATAGAACTTAAGGCAACGTTTGACATCCAGCGTATGTAGTGCTTGCTCTGCAGGCATTGATGGTTGCGGAAAAAAGGACTGGAGTATAACTGACTCATTGAGGTGGAATTCTGACAGCACTTTAGTAATAAACGTAGGATTAGTCCTTAGCATCACAGTGTCCTCATTAAGTATTAAAAGGGGTTTCTTAATAGTGAACGCCTGGATTTCGCTTGCCCTTCTGGCTGAGGTGAGGTCCAGCAGAAGAGCGACTTTATGTTAGGAATTTTAATTCAGCTTTATGAATGGGTTAGAATGGTCTTTTCATGAGTTGTGCAAGGACCATGTTGAGGTTCCAATCCGGTGGAGGTGCTCGCACTGGAGGGAAACGTACGAAACGCACAAGTTACTAACTTGTGTAACGATATATCTGTAAGAGACAGTAGTTGGTGACAGATTCCTTACCTTAGAATATCCCCAGGCGTCAGGCTGGATCCGGAAAGTTTTTGCGTAGCAGTACCCTTGCGCGTCGGTAGGCGGCGTCGTGCGGCTCCGCGTCCGTCGTCGGCGTCGTGATCGCCGGGATGACGTCGCGGGCAGTACTTAGACGCCGCCCCTGCGCGCTGACGTCAGTTCTGTACACGACTTTCCGCGCCAGGAACGCAGAGCCATGCAAGAAGCTGACATAGGTGTCTGAAAAATACTAGGGCCCTGAAAGGGATGTCCTTAACCCTAGAAATCAGTTCGCAGAACGGGGAGGATGGGTGGGCGGTAGGAATCTGTCACTAACTACTGTCTCTTACAGATATATCGTTACACAAGTTAGTAACTTGTGCATCTGAAAGAGACACGTTAGTGACAGATTCCTTACCTTAGAATAGATACCCCAGCAATACCAACCCCGGTGGTGGGTCTGCGAACAAAGATCAGACAAGGAAGTCCTGGAGGACAGAACGGCCAAAGAAGCCGTCCCTCCGGACCTGACTGTCAAGGCAGTAATGCTTTGTAAACGTGTGCAGCGAGGCCCACGTAGCTGCCTGACAAATAACCGGCAGCGGAACACCGCGGCCCAAGGCCGTGGTAGCAGCCGTTGCCCTTGTGGAATGGGCACGCAGCCCAACAGGAGGCTCCTTCTTCGCCAAAGAATAGCAGGTCTTGATGCACAAGGTAACCCAGCGGGAGATGGTCCTCTTGTGCACCGCCCGACCTTTTTGACGCCCACGTAGCCAACAAAGAGCTGGTCATCCACCCGGAAGTGTTTTGTGCGGTCAATATAGAAGGAGAGCGCACGCTTTGGGTCCAGACGGTGGAGCCTCTCTTCCTCTCTGGAAGGATGCGGAGGCGGAAAGAAGGTGGGCAAAGTGATGGTCTGCCCAATATGGAAAGCAGTAACCACCTTTGGCAAGAAGGACGGACGCGACCGAAGAACAACCTTGTCTGGATGAACAGACAGAAAGGGAGGTTTGCAAGATAGAGCCTGGAGCTCACTGACCCGCCGAGCGGAGGTGATGGCCACCAGAAAGGCTGTCTTCAGAGTCAGAAGACGAAGAGGACAGTTATGTAGAGGCTCAAAGGGAGCGCACATTAAAAGGTAAGAACCAAGTTCAAGTCCCACTGAGGCATCACAAACGGAACAGGAGGAAAGAGGTGAGTAATGCCTTTTAAGAACCTGTTAACAACAGGGGACTTGAAAAGGAGGGCTGATCAGGGAGCCTGAGGAAGGCCGAGATAGCACAAAGATAACCCTTGATGGTACCCAGGGCAGAACCCTGTTGGGCCAGAGAGAGAAGGAACAGAAGGACCTCAGAAAGAGGGGCAGAAAGGGGATTCACAGCCTTTGCTGTGCACCATGCCACAAATTTGTTCCACCTGCAGCCGTATACCACCTTAGTGGAGGGACGCCTGGCTGCCAGAATCACATCACAAACTTCGGGAGGCAAGTGGAAAGGAATCAACTGCCGCCGCTCAATCTCCACGCAAGCAGGTGTAGACTGGACAGGTTCGGGTGGAGGACCGTCCCCTGCTGCTGCGACAGAAGATCCTCCAGAAGAGGCAGACGGATTGGGGGATCTACGCTCATATTGAGTAGCTCGGGATACCAAACTCTTCGAGCCCAGTCCGGAGCCACAAGAATGACTTGGGCCCGGTCGTGCCGAATCTTCTTCAACACTCTGGGTAGAAGTGGTATAGGCGGAAAGGCGTACAACAGACCGCAACTCCACTCGCGACGAAAAGCGCCGCCGAGCGAGTGCCGCCTTGGAAATTCCAACGCGCAGAACTGATGACATTGCGCGTTCTCTTCGGTGGCGAACAGATCTAACCAAGGCTCTCCCCACTGTAGAAAGAGTCCCTGCGCCACTTCCGAGTGAAGACGCCATTCGTGATCCATCATGCACCTGCGGCTGAGTTCGTCCGCCCTGGCGTTCAGGGAACCTGCCAGGTGTTGAACCATCAGGAACATGCCCTGATGTTCCAGCCATGTCCAGAGGCGCAGAGCCTCCTGACAAAGGGTCCAAGACCCCACCCCGCCCTGTTTGTTGCAGTACCACATGGCGGTGGTGTTGTCTGTGAACACCTGCACTACCTTCCCTTTGACAGAGGGAAGGAATGCCTTGAGTGCAAGTCGGATCGCCCGGAGCTCCAGAATGTTGATATGGAGCCGGGACTCCGCCGGAGACCAGAGGCCTCTGATCTCCGCCTCTCCCATGTGACCGCCCCATCCCAGAAGGGACGCGTCCGTCACAACTGTGTGCTCTGGCTGGGGAAGGGAGAGGGATCTGCCCATGACCCATTGCCGGTTCGAGAGCCACCACTGCAACTGTCTTGCAGTCCCCTCCGAGATCTGGACGTGATCGGACAGGTTGCCCTGGTGCTGCGCCCACTGGAACTTCAGGTCCCACTGCAGAGCCCGCATATGCCACCTGGCATGATTGACCAGCAGGATGCAGGAGGCCATGAGGCCCAGCAGCCTCAGGGTCATCCGTACCGAAACCCAGGATAAAGGCTGAAAGATCGGAATCATAGCCTGAATATCCCGGACTCGCCGTTCGGGAGGATAGGCCCGAAACTGCGTCGTGTCCAGAACCGCTCCGATGAAAAGGAGCTGTGGAGAAGGAATCAGATGCGACTTCGGCATATTGATGGAGAACCCCAGCGAGTGCAGGAGTTCGGCCGTAGTCTGGAGGTGGGAGACGACTGCCTGGGACGAGCCCGCCTTAAGCAGCCAGTCGTCGAGGTAGGGGAAGACTGAAACCCCTGCCCGGCGCAGATGAGCTGCGACCACCGCCATCACTTTCGTGAACACCCGAGGGGCACTGGTAAGGCCAAAGGGGAGCACGGTGAACTGAAAATGCTCGGGGCCTACCGTGAACCGAAGGTAACGCCGGTGGGCCGGCAGGACGGGGATGTGGAAATATGCGTCCTGCAAGTCCAACGCTACCAACCAGTCTCCAGGGTCGAGGGCAGTCAAGACCTGAGCTAGGGTGAGCATCTTGAACTTCTCCTTCCGGAGGAAGCGATTGACGTTCCGGAGGTCCAAGATAGGACGCATGTCCTCCTTGTCCCTTTTGGGCACCAGAAAGTAGTGGGAGTAGCAACCACGCCCTACTTCTGGGGTCGGAACACGCTCGATGGCCCTCTTGGTCAAGAGGGCTGTGACTTCCTTCTGTAGAAGCACCAAGTGATCCTCTGACATGCGGTGGAATTGAGGTGGCATGGCTGGGGGGGGTGGTCTCGAAGGGGAGGGAGTAGCCCTTCGGACAATGTCCAAGACCCACCTGTCCGAGGTGATGGTACGCCAGTGGGGAAGGTGATGGCGGACCCTGCCCCTACTGGCGTGCTGTGCACCTGAAAGGAGGGACTAGGAGGGCTTGGAGGCCGCGGACGGGTTGGAGGTGGTGGCCTGACCCGCACGCTGGTTGCCCGATCCGCCACGGCGGAGTCCTCGGCCACGCGAAGACGCCTGCTGCGCGGGCCGGTGGCTGGGCTGCTGACGTGAAGGGGCGCCCCTACCGTGGCCACGATAGGGGCGAAAAGCAGAAGTCAGCGGAGGGCGTGTAGCAGAAAGGCCCAGGGACTTTGCAGTAGCCCGTGAGTCCTTAAAGCGCTCCAACGCATGGTCTGCTTTGGACCCAAAAAGACCGACTCCATCAAAGGGCATGTCCATGAGAGTATTCTGGACATCCCCTGAAAAACCAGTGGTTCTCAACCAGGCGTGGCGTCTGAGCGCCACCGTCGTTGCAATAGACCTGCCCAGCGAGTCGGCGGTGTCAAGGCCACAACGTATTGTGTATTTAGCCGCATCCCTTCCTTCCGCAATGGCGCGGGAAAGCAGTGTCTGGACCTCCTCAGGACACTGGGGCAAAACATCCGCCACCGAATCCCACAGGGAGTGGGTATATCGGCCCAAAAGACAAGCGGTGTTAACGGACCGCAAGCCAGCACTGGAGGAAGAAAACCTTTCTACCCAAACTGATCCAGGCGTTTGGATTCCCTATCCGGAGGAGCGGTAGGGAAGGCGGTTTGGGAAGCGGAGGCTTGGACAACCAAGCTCTCAGGAGTGGGGTGGACAGAGAGAAACAGGGGTCGCCCGGAGCTGGGCGATGGCGTCGTGACACGTTCCGATCCACAGGAGCCCCTGTGTTGGGCTTGGACCAGGCGCCCAAAAGAACGTCAGTGAGGGCGTCGTTAAACGGCAGCACAGTCTCCGCAGAGGAGGCTGCCGGCTGAAGCACCTCTGTCAAGATGTTAGGCTTGACCGTCAAAGTAGGAAGTTGGAGACGTAAGGCCCCAGCTGCCCTACGCAACACCGTACCAAAATTGGCTCCCTCCTCCGTAGCCACGGGAGGAGACAGCATGCCAGTGTCAGGGGAAGTATCCAGACCACTGGCCTCCCTAGACTCTCTGTCCAGTCCTGATCGTACTGACAGTGTCGTGTCAGAGGGTCATCAGACCCCTCCCAGTCCAACTGGTCCTCCTCTGGTTCAAAATAAGGAGGAGGAGGGACAGTTGGGACCCAAGGTCCCATGGGCGCCGGAGCCGGCGTCGAGCGACGTCGGTCCGGATCCATGTCCGGAGCCGGAAGGAACTGGGGGACGACGCCGCCCGGAGCCCAGGGCGGGCGCCGAGAACGGCACCGGAGACATCGGCGCCGGCGGAGGTGTCGTTAGGTCGACCGGCGTCGATGGGGGTTGTGGAGCCGGGATCGAGGCCGGGGCCGAAGCCGGAGCCGGGATCGAGGCTGGAGGCACGGGCGACGCCGGGGCCGGAGCCGCCGGCGACGCCGGAGCAACCCCATCAGGGCCGCGCGGCCCGAAGGCGCACCGGAGGGGCCTGAAGGCCCGAAGAGGCGGGCCATGGCCGACAGGAATTCCTGTACTTTGGCCGGATCCGCCCCGAACCCGGGAAGGGCGGGTATGGCGGGGGCGACTCCACAGGCATGTCCGGGGCCGCGGGGACGGTGCCGGGAGGGGCCTCAGCCGAGTCGCGAGACCGGCGAGGCGAAGTCCTAGAGCGATGATGCTTTTGGACTTTTTGTGTTTCGACTTACCGGACGAAGAAGACTTCGACGCCGACGACCGGTGTGGACTCCGCGATCGACCCCTGGACCTCTCACGCGACCGGGGCTTCCGCGGAGCCGAATGCCGGGCCTCGAGGAGCTTTCGAGACCGCTCTCGCAAAGCTTTCGGGTGGAGGGCCTGGCAGTCGGTACAAGACTCCGTGTCGTGGCCTCGGCAGAAGAGACACTCCCAATGCGGGTCGGTGACTGACATCATCCGCGCACAGGGGCCGCATCGCTTGAAGCCGGGCATCCCTACGACACCTTGAAAGATGAAAAAAACAGTGAAAAAATTCACCAAAAAGTATGGTCAAAAAATGACCAGGGCACTGCTCTTCCCGGATCTGCGCTTGCTGGCGCGGAAAAAGAAGAACTGACGTCAGCGCGCAGGGGCGGCGTCTAAGTACTGCCCGCGACGTCATCCCGGCGATCACGACGCCGACGACGGACGTGGAGCCGCACGACGCCGCCTACCGACGCGCAAGGGTACTGCTACGCAAAAACTTTCCGGATCCAGCCTGACGCCTGGGGATATTCTAAGGTAAGGAATCTGTCACTAACGTGTCTCTTTCAGATAGCCCCTTCATGAATTGTTTGATCAGGCTTGAGGCACACACAGAAGTGGCCCTGGAAGCGCTTCTATAATGAGAGATGGAAGCCAGATGCACCTTAACCGAAGCGAAAGCGAAACCAGATTTTGATAAGGAGAGGAGATATGGTAAATTCTGTTGCAGGGATACTTGAAATGGATGCAGACCATTTCGTTGGCACCAAAAACAGAACCTTTTCCATTTTAGTTTGTACGTCTTGTTGGTGCTCTCCGCTCTAAATTTCGAGAAGATCTCCACACTCTTGCAAAATATTCATGTCTCTAAACACCAAGAAATCAGGAGCCAGGTGTGTAAGTGCAGTGACTCCGGATTCGGATGGTGCACTTGACTGTTGTCCCTGGAAAGGAGAGGAGGAAACAGCTGCAGACGTATGGGTCTGGCTTCTGAAAGGTGAAGTAGTTCTGGGATTCAATGTTGCCTGGGACACCTGGGCGCAAGAAGAATTAGGCGACATCCTTCCAGATTCATTTTGGTCAGTACCCTGGGAATCAATGGGATGGGGGGGAAGGCATTGGCATATATCCCTGAGCATCGCATCGAAAGGGCATTGCCCCGAGACTCCGGGAGGGGGAACCTGCTGGCATAGGACCGGCATTTGGCATGGATATTCGTGGCAAACAGGTCCAGAGCCGCTTTCCCCATAGTGCAAATACTCCATCTAGCTGGAATTGGTTGAGTTCCCATTTGTGGCAATTGTCTGTAGCTCTGCTGAGAGCATCTGGTATTGTGTAAACCAGGAACATGCTCGGCCCCAAGAGAAATCCTGTGCTCCGTTGCCCAGCTACACAGTTCTTGCGCTTCCAGAGAAAGCGTGAGAGATTTGGTCCCTCCCCGTTTATGTAGAACATACTGGTTGTGTTGCCTGTACCGACCAGTACAGAAGTGCCTGCTATTCTCAACAGGAAGGCCTGTAAAGAGAGGAATTTAGCCTTCAACTCCAGGCTGTTGATATGACTTTGTTTTTGAGAATTGGACCATTTGCCTTGAATTTGAAGGTCCTGCAAATGACCTCCCCAGTCTTCCATGGAGGCATCTGTTGTCAGGATGATGTCTGGTATGTTTTGCAAGAAAGTAAACCCTTTTGAAAGGTTTGGGGTGTGGTGCCACCACTGCATTGCTACATTCATGGCCGGAGTAATCTGAATGATGTCTTCGAAATATCCCAAGCCATTGCTTTTGCAATTCTTCCTGGAGAGGTCGCATTTTGAGTATGGCCAAGGGAACCAGGTCTATCGCTGATGTGCACATTCCTAGGAGCGACTTGTATTTCCATACTAAAAACAGACTTTTTTCTTGAGATGGCCATAGCCAATTGTCGTAGACTGGTTTGCCGTTCTTCCGGCAAGAACGCTTTGCATTGGATCATGTCCAATCTGGCTCCCAGGAATGGTACTATTTGATTGGGAATAAATGTAGACTTTGTGATGTTGACTGTCAACCCCAGCTTGCTGAACAGCCGAAGACAAGCGTTAGTGGTCCTGTTTGCTTGCTTTGCCGTTGGTGCCTTTAGCAGCCAGTCGTCCAAGTAGGGGAATACTTGGTGACCCTGAGAACGTAGGGCGGTGGCCACCGGCGCGAGGCACTTTGTAAATATCCTGGGTGCCGACTTAAGGCCGAAAGTAAGAACTTTGAATTGGTAGTGGGTACCAGCCACCATGTATCTGAGGAATTTGATGCTTCCGATGAATGGGGATGTGGAAGAAGGAGTCTTCCAAATCGAGGGAGGTCATGAAGTGTCCTTTGCGGAGACGTCGTAAGATCTCAGCCAGAGTAACCATCCTGAAAGTTTACTTCCTCGGGAACTTGTTTTACTTTCTGAGATCCCAAAATCGGTCTCCATTCTCCTGACTTCATAATCAAGAAAAAACGGGAATAGAAACCTTGACCTCTTTGCAGAGTCGGAACTTCCTCAATAGCTCCTTTTGAGAGCATAACTTTTGCTTCTTTGTGCAATAAGTGAAGACGGGGGAGAGGGGCTCCCTTGGGTGGAGTAGTTGGAGGTTTCTCTATGAACTCCAGAGTATGACCGAAGGCAATCAGATCCAGCACCCAACGGTCCGTTATTATACTCTCACATTGCTGGAAAAAACTGGAAATCTTTACACCCACAGGAGGGGAAAGGGAGGGGGGAGCTGCTACCTTGTTCAGATCATTGCTTTCTCCGGTTAACTCTACCTTGGGTTGATGTTCTCTTTCGGCCCCCTTGACGAGAGAAACCAGTCGTGGAAGGTGGACGGTAGGTAGCAGGTTGATAGGCTTGCCTGTATCGTGGCTGATATCGTTATGCCCTCTGGAAGTTTCCTCTGTAGGTGGCAAAACCACGTCCTTTTGCTCCCCTGAACGGTATTTTCCTGTACTGGAGGGAGCCTAAAGATTTTGCTGTATCCGTATCATTTTTGATAGATAGAAGCGCCTCATCTACAGGTTCACCAAACAAAGTATCCCCATCAAACGCCATATCCAGGACCTTTGTCTGGACCTTCGGTCGAAAGGTGAAGGCTTTCAACCACCCATGGCGCCTCAAGACTACTGCACTTGCCAATTGGCGAAATCCCGTGCTGGCTATGTCCATAGCGCAGTCGATTGGCTCGGAGGATGCCCGCTCTCCTTCTAAGAGGATTTTTCTGGCTTCCTGCTTCTTGTCCTCAGGAATGAAGTCTAGTAAGGAGGCCATGTCCGACCACATCTGTCTATCATAGCAGCTGATGATAGCCAAAGCGTTGGCCACCTTGATGGTAGTTGCAGCCATGGTGGGAGAAACGCTTCCCCATGATGTCCAGCTTACGCCCTTCTTTATCCGGAGGGGTTGAGATTGGGGTGGCTGGGTTCTTTGATCTCCTTTGTGCCGCCTGAGAAATAACAGAATCCGATTTAAGGTGGCCTGTCAGGCAGGAAGGCGAATCTTCTGGGGCCCTTTACTTCTTCTCTATGCGAGAGAGCACTGGTGGTATCATGGCCGGGGTCTTCATTATCTTCACTCCCTCTTGCCAGATGTAGTCTATGATTGGTATTGTTTGCATGCATTTCCTAGCTTCCTCTTTAAAATCATACAGAAAGCAGTCTATATGTTTAACAGTCATGGGGAGATGGAATCTATTAGAAGCCCTCTCCATTAAGTTGTGGAAACCCCCCATCTCTTCTGCAGGGAAATCCGCTGGATGTTGTGACAGAGGAGAGGGAGTGGGAATGATGTAGTCCACCCAAGGATCTGCAGGCACAGGTTCTGAAATTTCACCGTCTCTCCTCGTCCGAGGAGGAAGGGTCGACCGGATCAGGCTCCTGTATAGGAGGGCGTGGTACTGTAGGTGTCGCTGACGAAACCAGTGTTTCAAGGGACTGTGATTGAACCGGAGATGGCTCCTTGTGAACATTTTGAGATGGAAATCTTTGTTTGTAGTCTGCCAGCATAGCCTGAAGGTCCTGAATCAAGGATGGCGGAAGATGTGCCATCTCTCTAGGGCGAGATTCGTTAGTATAGTCATAGTGTTGATAATGATGTGGCGGTGCCAGATATGGTTGATGGTACTGTTCATCTTCATAGTCCTGGTCATCTTCCTGGCACTTAACCCGCAACTCTGATGGACTATGTGCCACCCAGTATACTCCATCATCCTCATCCTCTTCCGACTGCTGTAGGTCCAAAAGATGCGAAGGAGGCCAAGGGGAGATCTTATTGTATGCGGACATTTTATGTCACCTTAAACATAGTAGACGGTGGCATCGACGGAATCCTGGCCACAGACTATGAAATGCAGGTCGCCAACAAGGTTGTTGCAATCCATGTTGGCGTAGCCAGTGTCGTCTACGGAATCGCAGTCGGCGATGTCATCAGCTGAGCTATCATAGACGGTGTCTGCGTCAATGACAGTAGGGATGTCGATGGTACAGTCGACGGCATCTTCGTCGACTTCGCCAATGAAGCCTTCGTCGACTGCACAGATGAAGTGGACGTCGACTATTATGGCGTCAACAATGCTCTCATCGACAATATGGGCCCGGAGATGGCCGCTATCGTTGTCGTACCTGCCATTGATGGGACCGATGACTTAACAGTGTAACTTGTCGATCTAGTGACTGTCGTCGATGGGGATTTTTCAGTTCTGAATTTCCCCGGATCTGATGAGGAGGCTTTATGGTGTTTCTTGTCTTTCCTCACTGGAGTAGAGGAGACTGAAGACAAAGGTTCAGAGGAGACTTTAGAATATCTCTCCTGCTCTCTGGGGAGGGTTGGAGGTGTTTCCTGCCCTCTCCAGTCTTCCTCCTGAGATCTTGCTCTCTTGTGAGGCTTGGACGAACCATCACTGTCCTCTTCAGATGACTTGCGGTGCTTAATGGACTGTAGCCATAAAAGCAGCCTCCCCTATCTATCTCTTAGTGTTTTTGAAGAGAAAGTGCAACAAATTTTGCACTGCTTTACCTCATGGGCTGGGTGGAGGCAATAAATGCAGTCCTTGTGAGAATCATCAACACGGACCCTTTTCGTGCCACAGGTCTTGCAGGCATGAAAGAGTCCTTTCTTATCAGATATGATGAAAAAACTTTAGGAAAAAATCCTAGAAGGTAGAAGAAAACGGAGTAGAACTCGGGGAGACTCCCTTCACACACGACGTGCGGTAAAAATCTGAGGGAAACTGCCTCTGCTGGGAAGGTTTTAGAGGGTGCTAGCAGGTGACTGGCTGCATTAAACATTTAGTCCTTTATTTGTTTTTTAAAAAAGGACATAGATCGGCTATATAAAACATGGCTCAGGGCCATTCTAGCCTATGGCATTATTAAAATACTGCTTGATTATGGTACCGTGGGACTCCCATCTCGACGATGGGCAATGATTCAGGCATGTGAATCTTTGAAAGATACCCCCAATACTGGATAAGCTAGCTATACCACTTAATGACAATCTCACACCAAGTGTAACCTCGACAGACAACTTCACAAAATGTTCATTACTTCCTCATGGCATTTATTAAAAAATGATAAACTGCTTGAGATCCTTTATGTTAAGGGTGCATTGGATCAATGGTAGCTTTCTGGGTGGGACGCAACAGCTTAAAATAAGATGCTGGCAGATTTTTTGTAAAAATTGTTCGCCGGCAGAACAGCGCAATGCGGTTATGCACAGTATCAGATGTTTATTTCTTCAGCTCTATTCGTGTCTTACAACGGAGTGAAATAGGATTCAGACATTGCAAATTCTAAACTTCACCACAGTAAGAAACTTCCAAAGAGAGACTGCAGACATACTGCAAACTTATGCATCAATGTGACAAGTATAGTCAGTCAGACAGAAAGACAAAAGAAAAGGGAACATATTCATGTCACCGAAATTAAAGAACATTTCTGTCCATACTCACCGAGTATCGCACTTCTAAGTATTCAGAGTTGGCTGGGACATCTGGGATCTCAAAGGCATAATTCTTTTCAACTTTCTATGAAATTAAAACAAGTTTCATAATGCAATAATATCTGAAATAGTGAAAAACACAAAAACAGGAATGGAGCAAAACAGTGTTCTCATAAGTCTGACACAGCAAGGTGAAGCAGTCCCTTTCTAAATGAGATGTACACATGTCCGTGGGAGTGGATGCAGGAGTGGATCGTTCAATCACAATGGTTTTTGGAGGTGGCCACATCCATTGTACTGCTTGGTTATGAGAGGTGATGTGACAGACAATGGAGCAAGAATGTAAACTAAATATTCTTATCTTGCATTAGCATAAGTGGGTTACTTAAACCAAACTCCAGCATTTTTTGAGATTGTTAACTGTATACGTGTCAGCCAAGATTTTGTGCTTTTCCCTTGATGGGTATGGGGAAGATTGTCAAAGTTCCAAAAAGTGGCACTGGTGCAGTTCCTAAATGTGCTTCGAAGCATCCAGCAGCATTTCTGTTTGATGCAGTGGAAAATTGGGTGAGTAATCACTTGGCAGTTAATTTGCTCAAATGTGAATGAAGTGGTCAGAGTTTCTATGGGAATCCGCTGCAACCGCTGACTGGAATAGGCATGTTTGTGGAGTCCTACCGCAAAGTCCAAGGGTTTGTGGTGAAGAGATTGTGCACATGCATAAGAATGGGTTCAGCCTGGTAAGTTTTCGGTTATCTGCGCTGGTAAACCCGAGAGAATTAGCAAGAAGGAAAAACGTTGCATTAAGATGTGATCTGATGCCACAAAAGCACCCAAGTTGACCGGTGCAACGATGTAGACCATCGGTCTTGTCAGTCTGGAGTTGTGCATTTTTTACTTTCAACAGTGCTATATCAGAGTCCTAGGCTGGTTTGTCCAGAGTTTGAAGGATTCAAGGTAGGCCTTTAAATGGGTGGTCACTACCTTTAATAGGAGATGTGATGGCAATAAATGTAATTTGTCTTCTGCATCGCGTTTGGTGCAAGTCCATGAATTATTTAATTGACGTGGGGACTATGCAGCCTCCAATATGTGACCAGAGGTATAGGACCTATACAGTTTGCAGGTTTCTGGTAACTAGGACTGCTGATTATTTTAACTGTATCACGTGAAATGGCTTGCAACATGATTGTGCCCATTTGTGCATTTTTCTTTTTAACAGACACCGACTTAAAGTGCTGGTGTGCTGATGTTTAACTGCAAAAGCAACGATGCATCTTGTCGCGTTTGTTTATAGTGAAAATGGTTTTCATTTCTTCGATGTTTAGTGGTGTTTGCAGCTCAATTCATTTTGGTCGAGTACTTCTGATTAATGACCAGACATGGCAGTGCCATAGAGGTTTCTGGTTTGGACAATGGTAGTTTGAGTAGTGTTGGGGAATAGAGTTTTTTTAGGATTGAGCAGACTTAAATTAGTGTGAACTATACGGTGTCTGGTGAGTTTCGTGAACATTTCACATTAATGAAGACAGCTCTGACTGCCATGGACTAAAAAACATTCTTGTAAAAAACATTTGCAGTTTTAAGGTATTCATTCAGACATTAAGATTGAAATATTAAGTGGTTTCCTTTACGGGCGGTTATTATGCATTGATCTCTGAACAGATCACTTGAGAAGCAATGCTGCTGTAGTAAAACAAAGTAACACGTCCAGCTGTGTTTAGGTGAATGCATGTAACACGTCCTGTTAAATGTTGTTGTGATGAGGTTTTACTTCTAATGCTGCATTCAGTAACCAGTAAAATTAACCCTTTGCTATGGGATATTGGTTGCACTAGAAGAAAGCAGGCGAAGGTGTCCCATTACTAAAGTTCATAGAGTGTTTTGCACATGCATCAGAATGGGTTGAGTCCGGTCCTTTCTATTTTATACTAATTGTACATGAATAACTTCTGAATATTCCCATTTTCTTCACTTTGAGATTTTTTAGGCTAATTTACAGAAACATGCAAGAGTGTGTAGAAGAGTACTAAAGGAGTCCCACTTACTCCAAAATGCCTTTGTGAATAGGCCTCTGTGGGATCTTCATTTTAGCCCGATTCTGGAGGTGACTGGTATTTCAGAGAATATTGTACTTGTAACTATTTATATAGCACTTACTACCCCGACGAGGCGTCGAAACGCTTTTCGGCGAGTATCACGCTACTCCGGAACCCAAAAAGGATTATTGGTGAATTAGTATAGGAAAATAGCATTTAAATTTAGCGGTAGACATGTGAGCCTGTTAGCTGGATTGAAAAGGATAATGGAGGGATGGAAGAGCCTAGAACAGGCTTTTTCAACGAGTAGTTTGTAAGCTACTGATAGCTCTCCATGTACCTGTAAGCTCTCCTGAGAGCAATCCAGTTTACTAAATGTGAGTCTTTTGCTTGGATGAATATATGTATACTAAAATTGAAAAGTGTTCATCTGAGACGAAAATGTATTTTCATACCTCAAGCTTGTTTGGAGAAAAATGGTTGAATTTTAAAATATATTTAAAGCTGAAATGTATGCTCTAAATCATGTGGCACTGGAGGAAACCTATTACCGATATTATTACCTTGGTGCCAGGGGTTGCAGCTGGTGCTGCTGTGTATTATCCATATAAAGGCATTATAAATTGACAAAGTATTTTTTACATTGCTTCTGGCAACCATGCCTGATGCACTGAAGTTATCATTGCTGGCAACCCTGCACTGAGGTGACCACTGCTGGTAATCTTGCATAGGGTGGCTACCAAGATAATCTTGTCTGGTGTGGTCATTATTACAACACTAATAATATCAGTAGCTCTGGAAAATTTTCATTGAGCGTAAATAGCTCATTACAGAAAAGGTTGGAGACCCCTGGTCTAGAAAGTGTTTTGGGGGAGATCACAGTAGTAAGAGGAGATTTGGGATGGGTAAAGGAGATATGCAGGAGGGAGGATGCTCCAGAAATGGATTAGAGAGATCATAGTAGTAGTAAAATGAGTTTTGGGAAAGAGAAGAGTCCAGAAAGAGTTATTTTGGAGATCATAGTGGTAGAATGAGGATTGGGATGAGTCAGAGTGGATGTAGATATATTGAGAGAGATATAGGGTGAAGCATAGGCTAGTGCATTGGAGAGAAAGTTTTTTTTTTTTTACAGTAGGAGAAGAGTAATAAACAGATACATAAGTACATAGAGTATATACATGTATAAAGGTAATATATCGATATTTAAGTTGTATTTAATAAACTCAGACTTTCAAGGGTTGCTGTACTTTAAGCTAATTTGTGTATTAAAAAAAATATGTTTTCAATATTTCAATAGTGAAGCAATTGTAGATATAGTAGTTATATTTACATATTGTGATGGATAAATCAACGCCGAGCCATAAGTATCTAATCAAGTAACTTATATGAAAACTATACAGTGACATACATGTTAAGCATTGAATAATCTATATATATATTTAACCGTAAGTAATATGTACATTTGTTAAGCAGACCACAAAATTATAAAAATGTTACTAGACCTGCAGGTCTCGTGACTGAAATAATCTATTCGACCTAATTGTAATGCTCTTGACCCATAAGCTGTTTCAAATGATGTAATCGTGGGCATATATTTTAATTCACTGAGCTGCCATTTTCTTCATTATCACATGAAAGCACCTTCAAATATGAGAGTTCAGCATGTCTGCTGTACAAAAGCACTAGTTTGATGTAATAGACTAAACTTTTGCTCCATATATAATACAAATCTAGCCACATATAGAGTACACAACCCTCGACTTGCCTCTAAATTCGTTAACAGCATTGTCATTGGGCGGGGCAGGATGGTTTCTCAAATCATGTTTAAAAACTATCACTTTTAATAAATACAAAACAAAGCATGAAGTGGTAGCACACTCATTTGCAATCTGCAGATTTTTTACTGAAATGGTCACAGAATTTCCCACTGACATGCGGTTTTACTGAAAACTACACAGTGTACAATGTTTGGAAATAGAGTTTCTGCAAATAGGTGTCATTTGCACACCATCGAGTAGTATTCCGATTTGTTTTGCTCCTATTTAAATCCTTCTTTGCATCACACTTCTTAATTACAAAAAAATGTGTTCATAATCTGATAAATTTTGAAATTGTGAAATTTGTACTATTCACTTACAATCTATTTAAATGTTACGCGTTAGAAAAAAACCTGACATCTTCAGACAGCTCACTTGACAAAAACCTCTAACTGCAGTAAGAGAAAGAAAACTAAACTCAATTTTCCAAGCAGCAATTAGTAAAAGGACAAACTGACATTTAACCTCTTTTCTTGAAAAGACAGCAAATGTGTAAAGATAAAAACAAGATTTAATAGCATCTTTATTGCTAGTTCACTTCCTGAATGAACAGAACACTGGTTTCTTTCCAGCTTATGTTCACTCCCAGAATGGACAAGTAAGTGCTAAAAATAGCTCGACCTGACAAAATCTTACTAGCCATCGGGAGTAGGCGACTAGATTTTTAGATGCCTGCCAAGGAATATCTATATATTTTTAAAAAGTATACATATTTATACAAAGAAATACACATATCTAGATACATACATATAATCAAATTAAATGTTTATATACACAGGGATTTGCCAATGTAGGCCCCAAGGCAAGGGAGATGTGGGCTTGTGGCTTTACATGTAGGAGTAGTCTGGCAGCAGAGTTTTGAATTCGATGTAGTCTTTTCATGGTTGATAAAGATGATCGGTGGATTTCGTCCATTGGCGTAATCAAGTTTAGACTGTACAAAAGAGATATTAGCCTGACATTGTGTGGAAATCCCAGGTGGAGGAAGATGCTGTGCAGAGTTTTCATAGAAATAAAGTGTAATCTTGCTAATTTGTCCTCTTGGGCATTCATTAATAGCTTGGAGTTTATGGTAATTCAAAGGTTTCTCACTTCCTTAGATACTTTAGGAGGTGGCCCCAGACCGTCAGGCCAGGTGCAGAGTGGGTCATAATGTTTCCAATTGCCATATGTTAGTATTTCTATTTTGGAAGCATTCAATTTGAGATGACTGTCGTCCACTGATCAACAGTTTTGAGGCAACTGAAGATTTTAGAGTTTAATGTATTTGGGGCTTTCCAGTTTAAGGATTGTGTATCATCTGCATAGTTCTAGCATGTGAGCTGAAATGTATTGATCATTGCCGGTAATGACTTCATGTAGATGTTGAAAAGCACTGGGTGAGATGATAGAACCTTGAGGGACTCTTCCTTTTGTGAAGTACTGTTTGGATGAGAAAGGTGGAGTATAGATGACATTAGTCCTGCTTTGAAGGTAGGATGTGAACCAGTCAAGAGCAGTCCCCTCTACGCCGGCTTTGTAGAGTGTTTGTATTAGAGTGTCATGGTCAACTGTGTCAAAGGCAGCTGAGAGGTCCAAGAGAAGTAATGCAGCGACCCCATTGAGGTCTATGGGGTCTTTAAGGTCCTCCCAGATGGCGATGAGGGCAGAATCTGTGCCTCTTCCTAGGCAGAATCCTGTTGGGTCATCTGAAAGTATGGAGTTATCTTCAATGAATTGTGACATCTGGTTGAATGCTGCCCTGTCTGCCCAGGAAAGGCCCATTTGTAATAATTCTGTAGTTGTCGGGGTCATGAGGGTTCAGGTTTGTTTTCTTCAATAAGGGGAATATGCATTCATTTTTTAGGTTTTCAGGAAAGATTCCCATAGTTGAAGAATTATTTCGGATTCTTCTAACTGGTGTGGCATCCGAGGTAGTTAAAAGAATGTTCTTGAATATTTGTGGTGGACAAGGGTCAGAAAGGCAACAGCCTGGCCTGCTTGCTTTGACCAGATCTATAAATTCAGTTTGCGATATTTGTTTGAAGGAAACAAATAGGGATAGCTTACTCATGGAGGGGATTTTTGGAAATGGATTAATTCTGGTGGTTTTCCTTTGTTTTAAATAGGAGTCCAACGTGTCTGCTTTGGTTGTGTAAAGATTAGCCAGATTATCAGTGAATTCTTGAGTAATGGAATAAGTTCCTTCTGTACATTTAGGTTTACGAAATTCAGTGAGAATTTTATAAAATTCTTATTTGCACATTTAGCATTTGAATTCTGTCTGAACAGTACCTTTTTAGCTTTTTTTGATTGTTTACTTGTATAATATGTTAAGTTTCTTTAGGTGAAGTGTGTCTTGATTGCTCTTTGTTTTGAGCCAGGTGCGCTGCAGCTTTCTAATTTGCGGTTTTATCTCTTAGTTCTATATTTCTCCAAGGTGCCTGTTTTTTTTTGTCCCGTTTTGTTGTCTGAGTGGTATTAGGATATCAAAAGCCCACTCAGTTTTTGAAAGGAATGTATTGTGTCTAGATCCGTGTTGGATGTTAGTTGTGTTTCTAAGTATGCAATATTGAGTTTGTTCCACGGTCAATAGGTGGATGCATGTAAGGTGGTTTTAGGTGTGATGCTTTGTGGTGTTTTATGTTGGAAAGCTAGCAAATGGTGGTCTGACCATGTAACTGGAGTAATCTTTGGAAAGGTAACTAGTTCTGGATTTGCAAAAATGACATAGGATGTGTGATGTGTGTGGGTGAGTATATGGTATCTTCTTGCAGGTGTAGCATTTGGAATGTGCCCTTGTCATAAGGTTCCTTTAGGATTTCTTGCTAGCTTCGGGGTATTGGAAATCATAGGTAATTATGGGCCACAACAATAGAAATAATGTAAGCTCAAGTGCTGGAAAACCACAATCTTCAGTTAAAATAAAGCAAGAGTCATTGATGAAGGGCTACACGCGCCATTCAGCCAGCTCTTGGTTAAGGTACGTAGATCACACTTGTGACCCATTTTTATAGGTCTACAAAAACTCACTGCACAGATTTAACATGTTTTGCTCAGGATCCTGAACTAACACTGAATACCTGAGCTTGGAGTGCCTGAAAATAAAGTTCATTGTTGTAGGTGTTAAGCAGTTTCCATTGTGCAGGAATCTGTGTGAGTCTTGCTTTGTCATTGTATTGGCTAGCTGCACACTGTGAGAAGTTGGCCTGGCATATGCTGTCCACTAATTATAGTGGGCACCTTGCACCAGTCCAAACAACCCCTTTTTGGAGATAGGTTAAAGACAACCTTTATTGAAAGCTATCCTAGTGGTAGCTATGGAGAGCAGCCTTCAGGCTAAGTCTTGAAGGAATGTAAAGCAGCTTGTTTTACCAGTCTATAATCTCTTGAGTGACCAAATGAAAGAGGACCACACCAGGTATATATTCAAAATATATGTATTTATTACTAAACACACCCCTCTAGTCTCTTTATGAGGCTAGAGTTCGAAGTACATAAATTATAAGTTAGTTATCTACAGTAATAGCACAAATACACGTTTGAGCCCTAGGGGCGTACCAAACCATATACCAATAAAGTGGTATAAGAACCACGACTGAGCTAGACACAGGGCCTAGAGCCTGTAGAAGTGCTTGGACCACAAGGAACCACCCAAGGTAGTGACACAGGGGACCCACGGGGGACGCGTGCAGTGTATGAACACAGCCGCGAATCGGCGTTAACTTCTATGGAGAAAGTCGCGGTTTGAATTTAAAAGAAAGGAGGACTTGGAGCAAACCCTTTGAGAACTAGGCTGTTCTAGTGTCAATACCCACGGGAGCACCGGAGGACTCGAGTTACCTCACCCAGGGGAGCCGGGTGCATAGGTGTCTTTCGGGGTCGGGTTTCGTCGTCGCTTTCAATGGCGATCTGCTGCAAAGTGCTGCTGGCGGCCAAGTCGAAAGTGTTCGGGTGGATCCAAAGGTGGATCGAAGATCTGAAGAACCTGAAAGCAGAGGGGACAGAGTCTGGGTCACTAGCCAGTGACCAGGAAGGTGATGAGCAGATGCCCACCGATGTCGAGTGCTTCAGGTAGGTTGACGGTCGTCTTGACTCTTCAGCCACGAGGTCCAGGAGGCGTCGACGACGACCAGGAGCTGGATTCGAGCTGTCCCACGACGTCTGTCGATTGCAGGGATGTCGGCGACCGGATTGGACCCAACAAGCCTTGGCAACGGCAAGTCTCGTGGAAATGGAAGAAGGACGATGTTGCAGACCAGCAAGGTCTGTGGGACTCACCCAGCGAGGGTAAGTCAGGGCACGCCTGGAGCAACCAGGGAGCCCAAGCAGAAGAAGATTGGCCTTCGGGAGGGCCCACTAGCCAACGGACTAGTGACCGCGAAGGAGCCTCGAGTCGACGCACGTGGAGCTGGCTCACAGGACACTCGTGGAGTGGAGGCCAGCGATCTTCGGTGCAGTTGGTGCTGGAGGCTGGGGCTACTCTGAGCCCAAAGCACGACTTCGTGGGAGACCCAGAAGAGGATGCACTTGCAAATGCGATCGGTGTCCAGGGGTCACGGTTCCACGTTACCCACGACAGCTACGGGCCTCAGCTTTGCTGGGGACTCAGGGCAGCCTCTGGGAAGTCTGGAAATCCACCTCTGGTGATGCAAAGACTTCGGCGTACGGCGGGAGCTTCAGCGATGCAGACCGGACAATTGCTTCTTTGGTGCCTGCCAAGCAGGGGAGTCACTCCTTGACCCCAAGGGAGATTCTTCAGTCCTCTAATCTTGAAGTAGAGCGTCGAAGGTCCAGGATTCTGTGTCAGAGTTTCGTCCAGGTAAATCTAAAGTCCTAAGGACTGGGGTCCCATACTTATACTAAGGTAGGGGTTGGACATACTCTGTGGACCCACCTATGGGAGGGTCAGGGCAGAGGGGTGGTTACACCCCTTTCCCTTTGTCCAGTTTCGCGCCAGAGCAGGGGCTGGAAGCCCCTGAGCCGGTTTGAACTGGGGTATGCACAGGGACACCAAATGTGCCCCCAGTGCAGGACTTCAAAGCACCAGAGAGTGCTCCCGCCCAGCCCCAATACACACTATCCTGTCTGGGGAGGTGGTTACACCTCCCTGGGACAGGAAACCTATTGTCCAGGCCTCCCCTGCCGGAGTTTCGGTCAGCAGCAAGAGGCCAGACTCGTGTCTGTGGCAGCAGCATCCATTTTGTGATGCCAGGGCTCTGGAAAGTCAGTACCGGGTATACCGGTGTGTATATGTCTCTCCCTCTAGAAGGGTGGAATGCTACCCCCGCCGCCAGAACTGGCGGGGGGGTAGTATTCCAAGATGTTTGACACCAAACATGACATGTTTCCGTGCAGCCATCCCAAAGTTAGCATTTAACGCGAGGTTATAATGCGCTTAAGAGTATATGGTCAGGTTGCACTACAAACAGCATCAGAGAAGGGTCTCCGAACGCTGCAGAGGGGCCCTGCTCATGCAGGGGCACCCTCTCACATAGGAACCATGCACTCTGCCTTCAGGATTGATAAGGCCTGCCATAGGAGTGACTTATAGGTTTACATGTGTGTGTGTGTATGTAGTGATATAGGTAGCCTATATCACAGTAAGGGGTGCATGCACCACCTTACCCAGGCTGCAGTAGCAGACCTGTGGTGTCCTTTTGGCTGGCCTTCCAGGGGTGGCACAATACATGCTTCAGCCCCTGGCAGGCCTCTGAGGTACCTATGCCCTGGGTACATAGTATACCATATACTAGGGACTTATAAGGGCACTCCAGATTCCAATCAGAGATGTGCCTAAGGCACATGGAAACCATTTTAGAGAGGAAGCAGCTAGGCTGGGGTTCTGATTAGCAGGGCCCCAGCAAGACTAAGGTAGAAAAACAGTGAAGCATCAGCAAAAAGTGGGGGTACCCATGTGAAGCAGATCCTACTCTCCGACACACACGATTAGCACCTTTTTATAGCCTTGTTTGTTGTACTATTAGCTTTGTGTCTGAAGAGTATTGCTGCTAGTCTATGTGTTATGGAGAAGTTCGATCTGAAATTAACAATTTTAACATGGCTTATGGTGCATTTGAGTGGGATGTATGGTGGGGGGAGAGCTGGTAACTGAATGCTGTTTTTCACTTGCTTATATTCTTATAAAGCATCACAGTAATAAAGAAGCACCACCGCAACCCTTTAACAGTGTAAACACCAATTACGTAACTAAAAATAAAATCATTAAATAAAATCAAACTTTAGCAGATGGCAGAAATAAAAGAAAAAGAAAACATTCAACAAATATCACACTCAAGATAGAAAGTACAATTTGAGATAAACTGAGCTAAAAAAAAAAAAATCACATTTGAAATGCCTTAATGTTCAGTAAAAATAAAAGAGAAAAAAAACTTGCCTTCTTTTCGTTTCCTGAAGTACAAAGGCTCAAATTTAGAATTGAAGCCATCATTTGCCTGGTTTATGAATTTCAGTCCATTAGAGGATATAAACAACATCCCACATTAGACACAGGTGCCAACTAAAGTTGACAAATAGTGCTGCACTTTTTCATTTTTAATATTAGCCCCATTGTAATGTTTAGCATTGCTCTTTAAGTCCCAAATATACTGCCAACCAGTAATAAATATTTACATGTCAAGCTCCATGTAACGAGATTTGAGGTTGGTAAAGCAAAGGGTATATTTTACAATGTGAACAGATACAAAACTTAGCAGCATCTCAGTGCTCTCACATTGAGCTTAAAAATAGTGGTCTTTCTAGTGATTCCCAACACTTACAAGAAACTAGAATGACTTCTCTGGTTGGGGGTTTTGACTAGAAAAAAAAAAAAAGAAACTGCGGAAAGCCTCCCTCCCCCCCCCCCCCCCCAAACAAAAAGTCACATTTATCACTGTTCGGATGCAGCAACTGAGTGATATCTGCATTATACCCTACCAGTTTCACTCTGCTCAAGTCAAGTCGTCAACCTTTCAATTTATTTATTTATTTAATCATTTATAAGGCGCAACGAATCGTCCCCCGGGGGATCTCTCGGCGCCTGAGAAGAGGACACCCATTAAGCAATAAAGTCTTAAAACAGACAGGTCTTAAGCATTTTCTTGAACCGAAACAGATCGGTGCAAGCACGGATCTCATCAGGGAGACTGTTCCAGTGACTCAGAGCTAAGTAGGAGAAAGCCCGACCGCCCATTTTGGCCTTCCTAATTCTCGGCGTGCGGAGCAAGTTGCGATTACTGGATCTCAACTGACGCACAGGACGATATAGTTCGAGCTTCTTCTTGAGATATGATGGGCCATTCTCCTGAAGAGACCTAAAGACCGTACATAGCAACTTGAAAATGGCTTGTTTCCTAATAGGAAGCCAATGTAGTTGGCGTAGGAGCGGTAGAGAAGGCGTGCGAGCCGGTTTATTAAGGGCACGACGAGCTGCCATATTTTGGACCACCTGAAGTCTTGAAAGTAGGTCTTCCCTTTTTCCGACCAGCAAAGAGTTGCCATAGTCCAGTCGGCTGACCAAGAGCGACTGGATGAGGATCCTTCTTGCAGACAGAGGGATCCAGGGAAAGATCTTTCTAAGCATCCACATAGTTCCGAAACAGGTGCCTGACAATGTCTTCACCTGTTCTTCCATCGATAATTTATTATCGACTCCGATATCTAGGTTCTTGGCCCAAATGTTTGGGGAGGGTGCCTCTCCTAATTCAGATGGCCACCTATCTGGGGTCCATAATTCCTCAGCTTTACCGAACAGCAGTATCTCTGTTTTGGTAGAGTTGAGCTGAAGATAATTCTTTCGCATCCATCTAGCTATGTTGGACATACAGTTTTTGAACTTTAGTTTAGTGACTGCAATTGTCATCCTCAATAGGGACTATCAGCTGTGTGTCATCAGCATACGATATCATCTCAAACCCACACCTTCTGATGACTCCGGCCAGGGGGGCCACATATACTTTAAATAGGGTGGGACTGAGGATAGATCCCTGTAGGACTACCTTGTCTGCCAAGGTGGTTTGAGACACAAAAGTGTCCAGCTGGACACATTGGGTTCTGTCCGCTAGATAGCTTTGGATCCATTTAAAGGCCATGCCTCTGACACCAATCTCACGCAGTCTATCCAGAAGGATGCGATGAGATATGGTGTCAAAGGCTGCTGAGAGATCAAGAAGGACTAACATCGCAGGGGCCTCATTATCTAATGACATCCTGATGGTATCAGTAACCTCCAGTAATGCGGCTTCAGTGCTATATGAAGCACGGAAGCCGGACTGAGATGAATCCAATAGGTTATGTTGTTCCAAATAACAAGAGAGGTGACTATTAATGTCTCCATTATTTTGGAACAGCAAGGGAGGAGCGAGATCGGTCTATAGTTTTGAAGATCTGTCGGGTCAGCTAGCGCCTTCTTAAGCAGAGGTTTGATCCGTGCATTATTCCACTTGCTAGGGAACGTAGCTGTAGCAAGTGAGATGTTACAGACTTCGGCAAGCACATCAGCGAGGACCGGGGTGAGTTCTGACAAAACAGCGGGGGTACCAGGTCTAGAGGGGATCCTGATTTTACTTTTAATAAGGAGCCCACTTGCTCACCCGTAATATCCGGGAAAGCTTCTAGGCTGGGAGTGCTAGTATTTCCCAGCAGGGGTACTTCCTCATGGTCTACCTCCTCAGACCCAAACGAATGATAGATCGTATCGATCTTATGGATAAAGTGACTAGCTAAGTCCTCACACAGCTCCTGAGTAGATGGAGGAAGTGGGTTGTTGGCCCTCGGGTTCGTAAACTCCTTCAGGATCTTAAAAAGCTCCCTCGAGGAATTTTTCGCTTCTGTAATGTGGGAGCCTAGATATGCTCTTCTGGCTGTAGTTCAATGTAGTTTGAATAGGACTGTGCCAGCTAAGTCTTTTGTGGGGGTCACATTAAGTAACAGTCCTCTTCAGTTACCAGTTCAAAACCCCCCCCCCAAAAAAAAAAACACATTAACAAGCGCAAAAAAGGACGTACCGACACAGATTACATCCTTTAAAGTTGAAAAACATCGCCATAGACCACGTAGAGTTTAACAATTTGCGAACTTTGAAATGTGAAGGAATTGGCTAGGAGAACAAAGACTGGCAAAGCCAATAGGTCTTGCCTTTGGGAGACCTACTGTCTTTCTCAATTTCTTTTAGCAATGTTGTACAGCAGTGAGGCTGCAGCACAGAATGCCTGAAAGTTAGGGGGGAAAGTTAGGGGGGAAAAAGCGCTCTGACACAGTCCGCACTGACAGCGAGTGATTATTCTCTCCCTTCACCAAATAAAAAAAGTTTAATTATCTTCCGTCCGAGATGAAGTTTGCCGTTTTGGCCCCTAATAAAGAGTGTCAAAAAAGCCAATTCAGAGCAGGAAGTGCAGCGCCATTTGCACCTTTGTAGCATCTTGAAACCCGCTGGCGTGACTGATGCTTTACTTCTGGTGGAACAGGAGGAAGAAAGCAACAAAGAGGGAGGAGGGGTGGTAGTCAATAGGCAAGCAACAACAGGGGATAGACGGAAAGGACAAGCAACAATACAGGAGGGTGCTGGACAGGTTAAGCAACAATGCGGGAGGGAGGAAGGGGATGGGTAGAGGTGAGGTGAAGGACACTTGAGGGCTCGGGATGGTTACAGGTAAAGGGAGGTGAGGATGACTTGAGGGTTCAAGGGTGGGAAGAGGTAAAGAGAAAGGCAACTGAAATGTACTCTTAGGAAACTGGCCACATGCTACATAGTTTCACTATGGCTAGTTAGTGTTCAGGAAGTGTGAGCTTCTACTATGATGGTTTCAAGTTATCCTGCAAGCAAAATAAGAAAAACTCAAGCTCCATGCTCCAGGAAAGAAAAACACACGACAACGAAGTAAAGCAGACAGTTGCTGACATGCTAATCAATGCAAAGGAAGAAAACAAGACTGAATGAAGCCAAAAAATGGGCGGGCTAGAAGTCCCTTTTAGAGAGGTTTTTGATTTCAGAAACACTAGTTCATTATAAGCGACAGCACGTGCACTAGGTCTCAGATGAGACCTAAAAAGGCAAATTACCAAACGAATTCTACTGAAGATCCCCTCATCTTACTTTGGCAAAGCTTTTTTGTATGAGGAAAAGGCTAAGTTTATGGTCTATGGGAAGACAAAGAAAGTTCGTCTTAAACTGTTTTACTAAAAAAAAGCACTGGCAAAGCCATCAGGTGTTTCTTGCCTATAGGGCAATCATGCAGACTGAAAACTACAGGCATATATGGAAGCATTGGAAACATGTACAGTCACGTGCACACACAATTCAAACTAGCGGCAAGACAGCAATCATGCAGGTCACAAGAAGTGCATAAAGGAGCCCATGCAAGCCCATGCAAACACACATGTATGAACTGAACTGCCTGTGCATGCACACATGCTGTGTGCTTAAGGACAAGTTAATGTGTGTTGTATACACGTGACTGCACGTGTTGCACTGAATATATGCACATAGGCATTTCTGTCTGTAGTGTTGTCCATTTGTGCATGCACTATAGAAAAGTTATACCTGCTAGTAATGCTCATTTATAAATCCTGTATTACTGGAGCGGATATGCAGAATGTAACCACTGTGTTGAAGACTGCATAGGCAACCAAACCCTACATCAGCAGAAAGGTCCTTGTGCAAGCCGGTATACTTCAACAATGGGGCAGCCATCTCGCTCGTTTCCCACATTTGCTCCTCAAAGAGGGGTTCACCTTTGAAACTTTCTTTACTTGCTGGACCTCAAGGAAGGCACAACCAGTGCAACAAGCCCTGGGGTACCCCTTTAACTTACATAACCCTAGGTACCAGGGCACCATTTACTAGGGACATACAATAAAGATATTAATTTCGACTCTAGTATAGCCAATTCGACATACACTTTTAGAGTCAGAACACAGGCACAGAGATCTGGTTAGCTGGCCTCAGTGCACTCAGAGTCAAAAAAGCATCAGTCGAAAAACTTGGGGGTGACCATACAAAAAGAGGCATTTCCTTACAGTTACTAAATACAACGACTAAACCTAACTAGACACCGCTGGTTTTCAACTGAATCTTAAATTATTGGAAGCAGTGGTTGCATTGAAATAGTGTTACCAGAGTCCCTGCTTGCTCATGGTGAACGGATGGCTCCATGTTACCTGACAGCTCTTCGCCATTGACAGACTTTCCTTTTTCTTATCATTGGTATCCGGTGTGTTGGTTCAAGGTCTCAAAATGATCCTAGACTTCAACTCCCAGAATGCACCAATATTCAAAAGCAAAGTCCAGGAATAAAAATGTGGTGCCCGGGTGATGTTGAGGCATCTGGTAACTTTATGCATGCTAATTCAAAACAAAATACTTATTGGGACACTATGACAGATTATAAATTGGCTGTAAACCTGTGAAACAATGTTCTGGACTGGTCTTGAGTCCGATACGGCTATTCTGTGCTCAGTTAAGCTATTTCCTGATTACGTTGGTTCCACTTCGAGGCCAGTTGTCCCCAGTTCTGTGTACAACGGACTTGGACTTTTGTCCCATACAGAAAGTACCCAACAAGTACAGCAGACCACGTTACACCCTCAGGATTAAGCCGGTTACACAGGCCGGTTTAACAGTACAGTCTTTTACATTGGGTGCAGTTTCTAATCCCTCAAAATGAGTTGGGCTCCATCAGAAGTGTGATATTCAAAATCCATCACCTGCGTGGACGACCACACTCATACCGTTAAGGCTTCACCAACAGGCAGCACTACTAATAGCGGAGACTTTCCTAGAACTGCTAGGAAAAGGCGAGGAAGATCAGGGCGCTGGTAACTCTTCCCACTCAAGTATTGCCTCAAGAAAGCGTGAGACAAGATCAGCCACAAGGATGCAGTATAAACACCGCAACATATTGAAATAAAGTACAAACCAAGCTCCGACCCATATGATGATTGCAGACTTGGCAGCAACTAATTATGGTCCTGAATAAGCAGACACGGAGCCCAGGAGCTCAATGCAGCAGCAGAAACATTGTGGGGCAGAGACCAGGCCTAATGATGGAGATGGGAAGGGGACAGTGGTAGAAACTGTTTTCTTCAGAAGAGATCTTCACCACCCCAAGATCCACGTGAGAGAGGAGCATTGATCCCGGACTGCCACTTTTAGATGGACAAGCAATAGAAGCATACATACTAAACTGTGAAAACAAACTAGATGTTTAACCATAAAGGCTTTTAAAAAAAAACATTAATTGACATATTAAACAAGGTGTTTACTTCCAAAACCAATGTACTTAAAACAGGACTGTTACAAATACTCAAAATAAAAGTCTAATAATTTAATATAGTAAATATGTTGCTTTTAAACAGGAGTTCGGGGGAGGGGGGTCTGTTTCATAATGGTATCTGCATTCAAATAGTTTCTGCCGGCTGCTGATGCTCTCGAAAACAATGCACCTCATGTTTTGTAATGTAAGCACTCTAACAGGCGAATTAATACCCGAAGGTGTATGACTGAGATAGAAATAACGAAGCTAAACCAAGATGTGACTAACATGGTCTGGAAAACAATGGTCGAATGGGGCAGACCCCAAGCAAGCAATGGCTGAAGGGGCTGACCCAAAACTCACTGATTATTAAAAACAACAAAAAAAAGACCTAGCAGACCGCTAAAAATTTTAAATGACACTTAAACGTTCTAGTGAGTTTAAGGCCTATGTAAATTCCTCATATGGTACAGATGCTACACACCTAATCACAAAAACATAGGGCAGAAAGTAAAAACAGCTAAACTAACCCTGTACACAATCAAAAAGGGTGGGAACTTCTACATTACAAATAAAGTGCAATTTAAATGCATCAGAACTACTGAAGTCTTGATGCACTGTTCTTTTATCTGGACTCTCAATGGCGTAAATTGTTGCAGTCTTAGAAAACCAATAACAGTCTGACAATTTTCATTTTGGGAGAGGTGTCACTGTTTCGCTTCATCAAACAAGGTAAGTAAAAAGGAGCAGCACAGCTTGACACACTAACCGGTATGTAAAGGAGTTGAAAGGAGAGGAAAGACTAAAACA